>CM057449.1:409822500-410422500 GCA_016271365.2 Neoceratodus forsteri
CAAAGAAATCAATTAGATTCATCTGACATGACCTTCCCTCTGTGAACCCATGCTGTCTTGGGTCCTGTGCCCCACTGGCCTCTAGGTACTCAACAATTCTTTCCTACAGAAGTGATTCCATCACTTTCCCTACCACAAAGGTCAAACTGACAGGTCTGTAGTTTTCTGCATCTGTCTTGGTAACACTTTTGTGAAGGGAATCACATCCATCTTCCTCCAGTCCTCAGGTACCACACCATCCTCCCATGATTTGTTAAAAGGGTAGTCAGTGGTTTCACTAGTTCTCCCCTAATTCTTTTAAATTCTGGGGTGAATTCCACCAGAGCCCCATTGCTTTGTCCACCTTCAGTTTTAGGAATTCTTTCAGAACCCTTTCTTCTGTGAAAGGACTGGGATCGACCCCCATCAAAAGTGCTTCTGTTAATGGATTAGGCACCTCTCCTCCTCTTTTATGAATACTGAGCAGAAATATTCATTCAGTATCCCTGCTTTCCACTGTCCCTCTCTGCCCACCCACCGTCCATTCTACTCAGCCTCACTATCCCTCCCTTGTCTTTCTACACTCCCTGATGTATCTATAAAAGTGTTATCCCTTCTTAACCGAGTTAGCTAT
Source organism: Neoceratodus forsteri (assembly GCA_016271365.2). Lineage (NCBI taxonomy): Eukaryota > Metazoa > Chordata > Ceratodontiformes > Ceratodontidae > Neoceratodus > Neoceratodus forsteri. Next base: position 409,823,114 of record CM057449.1, read on the forward strand.
CTTTTCCTCAGTTTGGACCTTTACTATTCTGACTTCCTCCCTGCTTCCTTTTGCCTTAACTGGTATAGTTCTCTGTCCTCGCCTTCTGTGTTTCCTTATACTTCCTGAATGCTATCTTTTCTCCCTGACTTTCCCCACCACCTGTTTTGAGGACCATATTGGCTTTTTCTTTTATTTTGATTTGTTTATTTGCTTCACACAAAGGCTTGTTGCCTCTTTGATGGCAGTTTTGATGTTTTCCCATTGTTGCTCCACCCCACCTTCTAGCCTGTTTGCTAGTGCTTTTCTAAGGTACTCTCCCATCTTGCCAAAGTCAGCCCTCCTGAAGTCCAGTACCCTCACTTTGTATGGCTTGACTGTAGCTAAGTTTATTGTGAACCACACTGTTTGATGGTCACTTGTTCCCAGATGGCAACCCACTTCTAGATCTGAGATCCTTTCACTGTCCCCATTTGAGAGTATGAGGTCTAAGATTGCTCCCTCATGAGTGGGTTCCAAAACTAGCTGTCTGAGGCATGCCACCTGTAGGGCATCGAGAATGGCCCTGCTCTTGGATGTGTCTGCAGCAAATGTGCTCCAGTTAACATATGGCATTTCAGGTCTCACATCGACAGTATCTCCCTTTCTCTGCCATCCTAAGAATGCCTTCTATCATATCCTTGTCCATTCCCTCCCTGACATGGGGTCTGTATACAACCCTGTGCAGATTGTGGTGCCATTTCCAGTCACCTAAGTGACCCACAGTGCCTCCTCTCCTCCCTGTTTATTCTTTTGTTCAGTTGTTTTCATCCCTTCCTTTACATAGAGAACTACTCCTCCCCTCTTCTCCTTCCCTGTCTCTCCTGTCGGTTATGTACCCTGGTATGTTAACATCCCAGTCATGGTTCTCTGTATGCCATGTTTCTGTGACTGCTGCAATATCCAGGCATCCCTCTTCCATCAATGCCACCAGTTCAGGAGCTTGTTGCCCAGACTATGGGCATTGGTACTCATTACCTCCATTTCTTCATGGCCTTACTCCTTTTGCCCCATCTCTGTCCTTATTGCCTTTGTCACTTTCTCCATTTACCCTGCCCTTCTCATTATCACATCTCTATCTTGGTGTTTACCTCGCCCACTACCCTGACTTTTTGTGGGGCTAAGTTTTCGCTGCTCCTTCCAGTGCCTCCCCCTTGGCTTGTTTAAATGCTTGCTAATGAAGCATTTAAACTTATCACCTAGGATCCTGGTTACCATCCTGGACAGATGAGCCCATCATGCCAGTATAGGCCTGCATCACTCCAGGTGGACCCCCAGTCCCAAATGAAGCCAAATCCTGAGCTCTGCACCAGTTTTCAACCACTGATTGAATCGCATGGTGTGGAGCACCCTAGCCTCACCTATGACATAGACAGGCGGCACCTCTGAGAATGTTACCGAAGTGTGCTACTGTCCAAGGCCCTCCCCAACTCCACAAACTCTTCCTGCACTGCTCTGATCCTTTCTTAGCCAGGTCATTTGTCCCTAGGTGGACAATGACATCCAGCTCCCTTCCCTGTGCAGCTGCTCTGGTGATCCTGAGGTTTGCTCCCTGTCCTCAAGCCATGGTGCTGGCAGGCACCTTACCTCCCTATCCCTTCCTCCCCAGTTCTACCTTCCAAACAATGGAGTCCCCAACAGGAGTTGTTTCTTTCCCCCATGGGATCCCATGACACCCTCCTGTGGGTCTCCCTTTGGAGGTTCCCAGCATCCTCCTTGGTCTCCACTGTGGGTGCCTCCATAGAGGAACCTCACTTTGCCAGAATGGCATAGGAATTGTGGAGAGGTACAACTGGAGGGATGCACCTCTGTTCCACCACCCTCACCTCCCTGAGCCCACTGTGGTCCAAGCGCACCTCTTTCTTGGCAACCTCTGAGGCAATGGTAGTGGTCCTGGTGGTCCCTGGATGGAAGAGAGGTCCCACAAATCCTGGCCAACTCAGCCTGGAGATAAGCAACCTCCTCCCTCAGCTCAGAGGTGCCTGCAGATGGGACAACACCGCATCCTTCAGAACGTCTCCTGGAAGACTGCTGCTCCACAGCCACTGCACTGCACCACTCCATTATGTCTTACTTCTGGACCCTTCACTGTTATTTGGAATCCTTACTCTTTCCTCTGTTTTCTTTTCTTCTCTCCTACTTACTTTCTGCCTCTGTGCCCTTAAGCTCCTGATCATCCTATTCTGAGGCACAAAGATCCCATATTTCTCAGTAGATCCCTTACTTGCTCAGAGGCAGACCTCCAGCAGCTAGGGGGTCAGAGAGCTACTCTTGCCCTTCTAGTATGGTGAGTCTTTGGTGGCTCTGTGATCACTCACTTCCTGCTCACAAACAGGAAGTTCATGTTGTCAGTCAAATCCTGTGCCTATAAAAGTAGAACTAGCTTTGGGGAGGAAGGAGGGCAATATAGTCCCAGGAGAGAAATCCAGCACTCCTTCCTCCTGGTGTTCTCTGCCAAGCCTCTGGCAGAATCTATCTAGGGCAGTGTTTAAATCTAGCTTCCTTCTAGCTAAGCCACTCCCCTACTTAATAGATCTTTCTACATGTAATTAAATTGCACAGATAACAATGCGCCTTCAGCTGCCTGAGATTTATACCTAGATAACTGCTCAAGTTATCTGAGATAACTGCTCAGATAACCAGTCACTTCAACTAACTCAGACTAATATACTTTTTGTGTGTGTTTTTTACCCTAAATTGAAGGTCCCAGTAGAAGGTTTCTACTTCTTTAATCCCGGTAGAGAAGTACAGTCACAGAGCACTCCTTCCTCCTGGTGTTCTCTGCCAGTTGTAATAAAAGTTGTACTAAAATCTACAGCCTGTAATAGATATCAAATACACTCTAATTTTAAATAATCCTTACTCAGTTGCAGCTATCATGTGAATTATTCTAGGGTAAGGTTGGCACTGATATCAAATATCGGACAGAAAAGAAGTTTGTTCTTCTAAGCTGGCAGCACAGCACTATTTATCAGAGAGTGCACCAGATCTGATCTTGGCAGAACAATGCAGTGACCTTTATACTTCTGAAGGTTGACCCCAGCACAGAATAAAAAATAGCTGTTGTGGGGCAAAAAAGTTACTGATATGCATACTGTGAGAAGATTCTAAAATAGGAATGCAGGAGACACAAACACTGAGTTTTCCCTCAGAAATCAGCAGAGATCTGGCACTCCTCTCGTTAGATTTTAGCTCAACAGCTTGGGGCAGCGTCCTTCTTCATCAGCTCACCAGATGAATGTACCTTAGGGTGCTAACACATGCACTTATAGGTTTGAATGTCACGTGATCTGCCAGTGTGAAAATTTAAATTGTTTAAAATGTTTTTACCTATTTTATGTTTATTAATAAAGTAAGATATGAGAAAATAAAATAAATTCAGTGCTCTAAATGTATTAGCTAGTGCCAAAGACCACCTGCTCAGGGTAATCTAATCTGTATCACTATGAGGTGTTGATGTGTTATATTATCAGTTATCAGGTTAAAATACTAAAAGACTCAAGGACAGAAAACACATCTGGGGTTGCTGAGTTTTCTCCAATAAATACAAATAATGCCCTTGTTCTCTTGTCAAACTTGCAGTAGTTGGAGGCAGTGAGAAGAAAAGAGAACTATCAGAGTAAATCCTTTTTCGCTCCTGACAAGGTACCCTGTCTGAGCACTTGGTGATTTCTTACAGACATCCAGCCCTTCAGAGCTTTTGCTGTTCCCCACCATCAGAGTCCTGGCTCCTGCAGAAGGCAGCAACAGAACCAGCTAGTAAGATTACAAGAACTTCTTACAAAAGTTATAATAAAAGTTGTAATTTGAGAGCTCAGTTGGCTGCCAGCTGTGGAGGAGAGGATGGTTGTGCTGCTCACCAGCTGGGGATCAGATTTGGTGGAGCATGGGGTGGGGTCAGTATCTGACAGGGTGAGGGTCCACTAGACAACCAGGGAATTGGGGAAGTTTCTGATACAAGGCATTGGAATGTTGGGGGAACCACTGGGCACCACTGGTGATGTGTTATCATGTTGGATGGGTCATCTGCCAGGGGAACTGCTAGCCACCAGGGAGATTCCTTGCTTGATGATGGGCCAGTGATTGGAGGGATACATGGGGATACCTCCAGCACCTCTCTCTTTCTGTACTTGATCATGTGACAGGGCAATTTTGTTTTGACCTATGGGGTGACAGTCAGAGAATGGGGAGGGAGGGACCACTAGACTGCCAGGGAACAGAATTATGATGATACATGATGGCTATCAGAAGCTGGGGAGGGACCACTAGACTGCCAGGGAATGGAATTTTGATGATACAAGATGGTGATCAGAAGCCGGGGGACCACTAGACTGCCAGGGAGCGGAATTTTGATGATACAGGATGGCGATCAAAAGCGGGAGGAGAGACCACTAGATTGCCATGGAACAGATTATTATGACACAGGATGGTGATCAAATTCAGGGATGGGCCACTAGGTGGGCTCTTGTGTCACTATGGGACTGGCAGTACCTTTTGGGGGTAGGGAGAGTGTGCAAATCTCTCTCACAGCCCATTTAAATGGGCTCATAATGGACATCAAATGGCCAGCTAGTGCCTTAGCATGCCAAATGGGTTCATTTGCATGGCTGCTGTGAATAACAAATAGCACACCAGCACTGTCCATTGTGGGGACATTTAAGGTATGCAGTTTGGGAGTGTTAGAATGGTTAGAGGCGCAGTAATAGGGTTACTGCTGCCTCTTCCCATCCACAGTTGGATAGTGCCCAATGCTATCTATCTGGTAAAAGCATTTTTATCAAATGGGCAATTGCAAAGAGCAACACAAATGTTTGCACTGCACCTTATAATCTTTTGTGAATCTTGCTTAATTAGCCGATTTAGAATTAATCCCTTATTTGTCATTTTTTTGTATTCTTTTTCTCAGTGACCCCATTTATTGCCTCTTTTTTCCTTTGTTTTGTAAATTATCATATTGTTACTGCATGTCAATAATGGAGAAAATATCTTCCCTCAGAAATTCAGTTTCCCTGGGCCTTATATATCCTTCCATCTCAGCAGACGTTAACATTGTTCAGGATCTTAGGTTATTTGGCAAAGGTAGTGAGTAGCTTTATTATGGCCAGTAAAGTTTCCACCATGAGAGTTTATAGTACCTAAAATCTAGGAGTTCCTATTGGATGGATTGGGCATGGGTTTTGAAATGGCAATCCTATACTTCCAGGCATCAGCTTTGTTAGCAAGGAATTCACAACCCAGCATCAACAATTTCTTGTTGACGCAATCTTTCCTGACATCATTACATCGACTTCAATTGCGGGTTGTACAGTGCGGCTGAGATTAAAGCTATTGTTTTGTGGGGAGCTATACCCCTGCACCCCCTATGTAGGATTCTCAACTCCAAGATGGAGCTGAGTCAGGGATGGGGTGAAGGACCTTGGGGAAGGGTGCTGGGGTCCCAGGAGGACTTTACAGTGACATGGCGATGTTGTCGGTATTGACTATGTTGCTGTAAAGTTGTCGATGTAGCGATGGTATACCATAAGCAAGCCTTCCAGAAGAAGGTGGGATGCCTCTGGGCACTCACATTCATACTAATTATGATTCATGAATGCCTACATGCTGTGCAAGGGCAGCGCAGAGCATTCTCATGACCAAATGACACGATGGTGCCCTGCATACCCCTGGCAGCATTCACTAATGTGCACATTTGTGCCCCACAAACTGGATTCTCCTCCAGCTGTGAGTTGCCACAGCAAGGGTGGGATGGGGGCATGTCGGGGAGCACCCTGCAGTAGCGCCCATTCACCGCGACACTGTGTGCCATTCCAGGCTACATCCTCCATGTGGGGGAACACAGGCATTGCCATTGTGCTTTCCTTTATGGTTGCATCACTGGCCATGGCAGAGCATTCCTGGCCTCTTCACCATGCCACCCTGCCTCATGGATCAGAGGGGTGACTGGGGGCAGTTGCCTTAGACTCACCCCATGTCCTTTCCCAGTCACTGTGCACAACTACCAGAACCCCACACAACATGGGGCTGTGGATCACCAACACACCAGATACGGGCACCCCATTGACTGCCCACCCATGTTTGCCATTCTGCCACCATGCACTAGCATGTTGGTGGGGCGCTGATGGGAGTGAGCTGGCTGGTGATCATGAATGCCAGTTACTGCACACCTGTCCACAGGTGCGGAGCCACATGGGTGGGTTACATGGGTTTCACACTTGAAACCCACCCCTTAGAGAATCGTGGCCATTGTACAGTTCCTTAAATCAACAAAAGAGTTTGTTCCTACATGGCACCTAAATCTGGTTTTGGATAAGCAGACAGAATTTACATTTCAGCAAATGGTTCAAGCAGAAATTAGCCTCAAGGTGATTATCTTGGTGGCCATGGTTTTGGTAAAACAACTCAGCAACTTGAGGCACTCAGACTATAAAGAATCATACTGCAGGTCTTTTTCAGACAAGGTAGTGTTAAGGAAAAGGATGGATGTTGTTCAAAGGTGAATTCTTTGAATCATAGCAGTGAAAGGATTATGACCCACCCCACCCCTGCAGCTTGTGAAAATTGCTTTCTTGATTATAGTGCAAATGTGTAAGGCAACTCCACTGGAATTCTTAATGGATCTAGACACATAATCTATCTCCTCTTCTAAGGCACAATGGGACTGCTTCTAGACCCATGTTCAGTACAGTATTTGATGATTTTTGAAGCAGCAGGGCTCATTTGTTCAGGTAGTTTGCCACCTTACATTTGTGCTCAGTAAAGTAATTTTCTGTAGGTACTGGATTGCTTGCAATCCTTTATGGGACTTGTTCATGCTCTAGCATTATGTTTTGTGGCGCCCACCACCTTCGTGTAGCACAACTAATCTGTACTTGTTTACTCATAACAGACAGAGCTGGTCTTACCAACCTCCTTCGCAACACAAAATATTCCCTGAATCAGAAGTTTCCCACTCTGGATATGTGCAGAGCTTTAAAATGTTAAAATGTGTACCTGAGATGGGTATATTGGATGCTGTACAGCTATCCATAAGGATAGGCAGTATGCGTGTCTTATGCCCATCAAAATCCTCCTGACAACTAAACCAAGATAATCAGCTACTTTTCCCCATTCACCTAATTCCTACTTCTGTTAAATGATTTAAAATCCATATAAACAGTATTGAGTGGCCACATTTACATTGGTTTTATTGGACCCTAGTTACCCTGTGGACTGAGCATCTCAATTTTAATCAATTATTAGAAATATAGAAACATAGACCTATAGACCATGATGGCAGAAAAGATAAGAGGTCCATCCAGTCTGCCCATATTGCTTATCATTCCTGGAACCTTCGCTGGACCCTATTATTCCTCCATGGTACTAACCCTCCCCATTCTATCCCCATTCCTCCTGATCTTATCACCCCAGGTGACCACTATTCCTTTCATTCTATTCCATGCCTGCTTGAATCCCTGACTGTGTTTGTGCCCACCACACCTAGCAGACACACTGTTTCAAGTTCCACTACCCTTTCTATAAAAAGTACTTCCTCATGGCTCTCCTGAACCTCTCTCCTATTAATTTCCACTCATGACCATGTGACTTCGAGTTGGTATTCAAGGTAAATAATTGCCCACAGTTTACCTTATTAATTCCTTTAAGGAACTTGAAGATCTCTGTCATATCTCCCTCTCCTTCTGAGTTCCAGCGAATACATAGTTAGTGCTTTGAGGTGCTCCTCATAGGATCTGCCATGCTGGCCATGAATCATTTTGTTACTCTGTGTTGCACAGTTTTCAACCTGTCCCTATCCTTTCTGAGTGCTCCAGAACTGGACACAGTACTCCAGGTGAGGCCTCACCAGAGATCTGTATAGGAAAGTATCACTTCTTTTCTTCTGCTATCAATACCCCTCCCAATACATCCCAGCATCCTGTTAGCCTTCCTATAGGTCTTGTTGCACTGGATCATTTGTTTAAGGAGTTACTGATAATAACTCCTAGATCCTGTTCCTCTTCTGTAGTGCTAAGTCTCACCCTACCCATTCAATACTCTGTCTTGGGGTTCCTTTTTCCTAGGTGCATTACCTTGCACTTTTGGTCTTGAATTTTAACTGCCAGACCTTTGACCACCCCTCTAGTTTTTGTGGGTCCCTCTGTATATTGCTTATTCCCTCATTACTATCCACCCTCCACATAGTTTGTGTCATCTGCGAAGAGACACACAGCCTGCCCTGGATTCCCTCACCAATGTCACTAATGAACATGCTGAAGAGAACCAGACCCAGGACAGATCCCTGTGGAACTGCTCTAACCTCCTTTCCTCTAATTTACCATGTTTACCATTACCGTCTGCTGCCTTCCTTCTAGCCAGCTACCCACCCAGTTCACTACAATTTTAACCACACCCAGGTCTTCCATCTTTATGAGCAACCTTTTGTACAGTACTGAATCAAAGCCTTGCTGAAGTCAAAGTATTGCAGTTCCACAGCAGGGACCTTGTCTACTTCCTTGGTCACCAAGTCAAAGAAAAAATCAGGTTAGTCTGATGAGACCTTCCTGCCACAAAACTATGTTGTTTACTATCTGAGTCTGTTGCTTTCTAGGTAGTCCACGAGGTTCTCTTTGATTAGTAATTCAGTCAGCTTCCCAGCGATGGAGGTCAGACTGACAGGACTGTAGTTCCTGGTTGCTGCCTCCACCCCTCCATAAAGCGGTACAATGTCTGCAATACTCCCATCCTTGGAACTTCTCCAGACCTTAGTGAGCTGTTGAACAGCTCAGTCAGTTGTTCAGCCAGTTCTGCTGCTAAATCCCTAAGTATCCTTCAATACAACCCAAGCTGCTGGACTTTAGGATTCTCAACTCTGGGTCAGAGTTGGTCTGGGAGGGACAGGACACTGGGGAAAGAGAAACTCAGAAATGGACCCTAACAGTGACTGTTATATGGCAGTCATTTTCCGAATTTCGCCCGTGGGTGTTGGGCAAAGGGGCCACCCCTCTGTTCTCTGGGCCTTATCTATCTTAATGGCTACAGCCCTTTCAGGACCCTCTCACTAGTACATATTAGCTACCACATTTCCAGGACTCCCTTAGTGACTGCTTTGATGCCACTTTCTGGCATGGACCCACAGTCCTCCTTAGTGACTACAGAGCAAAGTAGTCATTATTATTATGTTTTATATATAATTCTATGCAAAAACTTAGTTAATGCATCAATTATGGTTCTTCTACAAGGACAAAGTGAGAAATTCGACATTAGGGTTCCACCTTGAACCCCACCCTGCCCCACCAACAGGCATTGGGGTGTGCGCTGGGGTTGTCCAGTCCTAACTCTAACCCCATTCTCCTACACTGCACCACCTCAGCTTGTTTACACATGAGATGGGGTGAGAGTTGGGACCGATGACCCCAATGCACCCGATGCCTGTTGGTGGGGCAGAGTGAGATAGGGTACAAGGGTGGGAACCCTAATGTCTAATTTCCTCACTTTTGTAACTCTAGAAGAACCTCAACTGATGCACTAACAAAGTTTTTTGCATAAATTTCCATACTTTTAAAGAAAGAATAGAAAAGTAGAAAGTTACATAAGTTGGTAGGAGAGTGGGGCCCTTTGGTCCCCACGCTCCCACCACATGATTCTGTGACTATAGTAACAGTAAGTGCAACACAAACACAGGCACAAAGGGTTACACATAGTGATGCAAACACAAATGGTAATGCAAACAGTAATAGAAATGCAAGCACAAAGTGATGCCAGGCGAACAGTGGCGTAGCGGAGACACAAACAGAAGTGCGTACAGAGCATGACTGGTAATGCACATGTTGATAGTACACAACTGTAAATGCAAATGGTAGCAGTAACAAACAATAACGCAAAGTAAACAGAAATGCAAGCTCGTGTGAAGCGCAAACCGTAACACGTACACTCATGAACCACAATTGTTAATACAAATGGTAATGGTAACAGCAACAATAAAGCCAACAGAAACAGAAATGCAAGCGTGTGGAAGTAAACCGTTACACGCACCATCATGGTACCGCCAATTGTGAAAGCGTAAATGGTAACGGTAACAGCAACAATAAAGCCAAAAGAAACAGAAATGCAAGCGCATACAAAATGAAACCATACTGCACACAGGCACGGTATTGCAATTGCAAATACAAATGGTAACAGTAACAGCAACAATAACACCAAACAAAGTGGAAATGCAAATGCAAATGAAGATGCAAACCGTAATGCACACGGTGGCGTGAACATGAGCGGTGATGCGACGGTAACAGAAGCACAACTGGAAACGCTTAACTGGCACAGTAACAAAGGGCACACCCTACTCTTTCACAAAACTGCATTGAAAAACACAGTGAAAACAAAGAATGTATGCATAATAATTGACCTCGGAGCAGAAAATTAGGACTTGGAATACTAAATTGCTTATATCTCAGGAACGTACAACATAGAAAAAATTAAAATTTAGTATGAATTATGACTTTCCTGGCTAGTTTTGTACTTAGCATGCCAGTTAGAGAGCCAAGTATTTTTGGTGAAAAGTCTGTATCTTGTACGTTTCGAGATACAGGCCCTGAAAGATGTACGGACTCCATAATGTTATCCTATATGCAAAAGCGTCAACTTTGGAGTGCTGTCACCGTGCCTCCTGTAATATTTTTCACCAAACCACTAAAAGGCACATCTGTGGGATGTTGGCCTTCTTCCTCAAATTTCAGCCCAAACGACCAAACCATTATTTTGCAGAAGGCGGCAAAGATTCCTGTAATGTGGCGGATGCGTAATGTTATCCTATGGGAAAAGTGTCAACCGTAGTGCCTTAACTTTTCCGCCCTGTACTATTTTTTGACCAAAGCACCAAAAGGCACATCTGTGATATATTGCATTTCTTCCCCAAATTTCAAGTCAAAAGACCAAACCGCTTCCAAGGTATTCAATATCAAAGATTACTAAAATTTCCCTATCTATTCCACTATAAAAATCTGGCCATCTTATTCCTCTCTCTCGCGATCAAAGATGGCGATCAAAAATCTCACGATCAAAAATTTGCAGCCTCACGATCAAAAGAATTGCAGGCTCATGAACAAAGATTTAAAAACCTTATAAATAAAAAATTGAAGGAATTGTGATAAACCGCCACCATGGATTGACAGAACAAAGCCCCTAAATAAAACCCACCTTCACTTGACTTCCTAGGACACCCCTGGGCTGAGAAAATTGATTTTTTATCTGGCGATCTTGTCCCTCACTTGCGATGCATGATCATGATCAAAGAATCTCGCGATCAAAGAATTTGCATGGTTGCATTCAGAGAAATTGCTCGATCGTGAACAAAGAGCAGGGCGAGATGGACAGATTTAAAACAGTTTTTGCAGCCCAGAGGTGCCTATTAAGTGACATAAGGGTGAGTTGTGCTCAGAAGGCTTTGCTGTGCCCCATCTGAATAAAAAAATAGCACTTGTCATTATCTCTGGTAGTCTAGTGTCCCCTACCCATCATGGTACTGTACATAAACATGCTTGTATCCCTGGTAGTCTAGTGGCCCCCAATGAGTATCCTATTAATATCTTTGTTTTTTATCCATGGTAGTCTAGTGGCCCTCCATGTATATTCATTTATTTATATATTTTTGTTATATCCCTGGTAGTCTAAGTGCCCCGATCTGTTCTTGATTATAATTATCAGTGACATCCCTGGAAGTCTAGTGGTCCCCCCATCATAATAAAATACAATTTGCATTTTCCATGTCCTGGTAGTCTAGTGGACCCCCCACACAGCCATGTCAGTCGCAGCAAGCCCCTTCCCCAGATGGCGACTGGCACACCCACCTCTCACCTCCACAACCAGCCACCGACTATGTGTTTTATGAGTGCTAATGGAAAGAGATGCTAATTTCAGAGTGCCTTTTCCATTAGTGCTCATAAAAGAACACAGTGCGGCTGGCGTGGAGGAGAGAGAGGGCTGTCAGAAGTTACCTGGGGGTGCTGGGTGGGGGAGAACACTAGACAACCAGGACATGGAGAATGTAAATTTATTTTATTATGATGGGGGGACTGCTAGACTACCAGGATGTCACTGATAATGATAATGAAGTACAGATCGGTGGGCACTAGACTACCAGGGACATTACAAAAATAGATAAATAAATACATATGAGGGGCCACTAGACTACCAAGGATAAAAAGAAAGATATTTTATTTATTTATTTTATTTAGTTTTTATTGACCGGTAAGTACACTAGACAAATCCTGCCTATTTTCAGGCAAGACCCGGGAAGAGGATACAGATAAATGCCAGCTGACCTTGAACCAGATGAAACTGTTGGTGGTATTTTTAGCGAATGAGGAAATTTGGCCAGGACACGGGAAATTCCCTACTCTGTTGTGTCTTGCTGACGAGAGAGGCGCTGTTGTGCAGCCTGGAGAGGCTGCTCAGTGTTCTCTCACCTACGATGGAGAAGGAGGTGGCTGTGTCAGGCTCGTTGGAGTCTGATAGAGATATACGGTTATCCAGGAGACTTCTTTACAGGACACTAATTTTACTCAACGTTCTTGGAGCAGCTTCAGACTGAGTCGCAGTCTGATTTGGGGTTACTGACCTTGAAAATTTGATGGAATCCACTTCTTTTGCCTTGCCTTCTTTAAACCTGCGACTAATCAAACTTTACAGCCGCTGGATGCGGGTTGACTGAATAACGCTAGCATACCACTGGAAACAACAGAGGGATACTTTCGGGAGTGCACTGCGTCTGGTTTGTCGATCGATCAGGATGTGATCTCTATTGCTTCCCCTGCTCAACCAAGTACTTCTCAAAGGATCAGGCAACAGTTTGGGTTGCCACAACGCAAACACTCGTATCCCTCTATGGACTGGTCTCGGAGGAAGCTTCAGGACTCGGGATGGATTCAGACATCTACAGGGCAATGGATCCCTGATCCTACTTGGAAAGACTGCTCACAAACCTCTCCTATGCATGCCAAGCGTTACTACATCACTGAGCTCAGGTATGGACTGCCATGAGAAGGGGGATGCTGTTATAGCTGCGCAGCATTTAAGTGAACGTTCTTTGGCCTTTTCTAGGCCAAGCTCGTTGGGGGTAAGGAAAACTTATACCTACAGTATAGGATGATTCCTCTTCAATTTCTTCAGATGCTCGACCTAGCTTACAACAACCTAGAGTTACAATGTCTGAACTGTTTAAAATAAACTAGAACAAGCTCCTAGGAGAAACGCAGTTCATCTACTTATATAGGGTGGTTTACAAACCCACCCTGATAGATATTATGTTGCGAATACTTTACTGAAGGGCTCGATGAATTTCTTTCCTGTTGATATTTTTGCACTAATTCATATTTCAGGTGAAGATTCCTTTGATATAAGTTTCAAGACATCTCGTGGTTTGGAAAAATTCTGGGATAAATATTCTACTTTGAAATCTTCCCCCTCTGGGTTCCTTTCTATGCTCTGCCCCTACAAGCCCATGATTAGATACATCACGGTTATGTTTAGAAATGAAGGGGTGAATGTTGGCAATATTTATCACTGGTTACAAAAATGATGTGAGGTTCTGGGTCCCCTGAAGCCATCTTAGACTTAGAGGGCATTTGGACGGGAAGTTGGAAATTTAGGTAAAACTGACTCAAGTGGATGGTGATGTAGTGCATTTGCCTAATAGTTTTTTTAGGTAAGGATAGAGTCTGCTTCTATAGCGGACAACCTCGCATGCTATAAATGTGGTGCTTGAACTCATCTCAGCAGCTCCTGTGACCTACTGAAATGTTCTCTGTGTGGGATTTGGGCATTCGGTGGACAGGTGTCAAAATATTTCCAATGTAATTTATGTGATGAGAAAGGTCATGCCTTTCGCCAATGCCCGTGGGACTACGTGACAATAAATCAGGGGTTGGGACCCTGATGACTTAGTTCATAAAGCTCAGGCCAAAAGGGGTGATGGTGATAACCCTTTGGTTTCAACTGAAGGGGATGGTAGCCTACTACAGTAATCTAAGGATAGGCCCTCTCGACTAATATTGAGGTGGCCCCTCAATTGTGGGTGCTGTTTCTACAGTTCCTGTGCCTTCTGTTCCTTCTGATAAATCAGATTCTCAACTGGGATCTTCCTCTATGCCCCTCCCTTTGAGACCGTTAAGCCCGAAGATTTACTAGAGCTTCTATTAAACACTCATCTACTACTCCTGTTTTGGTTGAAAATTTTTCTCTCCTTTGCAAGGAGAGGAGGGAATCGGACTTGGAGTCAGATACCTCTCACGCTCAGAATTAATTTCAGATGAGGAGGATAGCAAAACTACTGAACTTGCTAAAGAAAAAGGGAAAGAAGGTAAAAAAGGAAGGCGAGTTTCTCTCAGAAGTCTGGGTCCTGAATTTACTCCTTTACATCATGGCTACGCTTAAAATAGCTTCATTCAACGTGTGTAGTATTAAAAATTTTAAGAAAAGACTTGCACTCCTTTCGTTTTTAGTACTTTACAAGTTGATGTCATTTTCTACAAGAGACTAGATTGTCTTCTCTTGCGAAATTACTCAAGCACAGAAAAGGTGGGTGTGGGGACCTTCTTTTGGACGTTTGGACGGATGTAGCCAATGGTATAGGTATTCTTTTACCTCTACCTTTTTAGATTTCCAAATTAGTGGATCTCTGTCCCGGCATGCTCTGCTTTTGGATTGTACTTGTCGAGACTTTGAGTTTCCTTTATAAACATTTACGCCCACAAACAAAGTCTGCACATAATTAAATTATTTGAGGACATTAAACCTTTTCTTTATACCAGACGACACATCATTTGGGAGGTGACTTTAATTGTGATATTGATTTTAAATTTAAAGGGATTCTCAAGAAAATGTTTTTGATTCCCTTGCCTTACGACAGATTGTCAAAATGCGGGCCTTTCGGATGTTTTTAGGGTATTACATGCTACAGGGGTGCTTCCTATCATAGGAATATTTTTCTACCCGTATTGATTTTCTTTTTGTTTCCAAGTTTTTGAAACCTTATTTTTCTCAAGTAAAACCAACTGAGTTTTCGCATCACCTCCTGACTGGGCATTTAAGTTTAGCTGGGATACCACCCAAAATACCATCCATGAGGCCCTAGATGGCGCCTAAATGTGTCCTTCTTGGAGGAGGGAGATTGTGTAGCTGATTTGCAGGATCTATTTGCAGTACGTTATTCTACCCTCTGTCTTTATGACAATCCTTTTCGTGGTGGTCTGATACGAAATCGAGATTAGATCCCTTTTAATTTCTAAAGGAAATCTAAAGCTAATTCTCGTTATCTTACTTATTTGCAGCATCGGAATCAGTTCTATAAACTAATGTCCTTTCCTGATGATAAACGTTTTTCAATCTCAGATCACTGAAATTAAGAAACAGATGTCCCTTTTTCAATATGATAGGGCCAAATCTCTTGATATGGAGTTTAGGTATGGAATACAATCACAGCCAGCCTCTGATCCTTATTAGGCCTGCAAGCAGCACCTTGATAAGACCCTGATGTCGAGATTATTATCTTCAAATGGTACTATGGTTACCTCAGATATGGATATGATGTCGGTTGTCCAATCTTTTGTCTCTGACTCCTTTGGGGATCCGGTAACAGTGATGCCTTGCCAGCTGAGTTTTGACTTTTCTTCCTGTTATGGATGCCAAATATCAAACCCTTTTATTGCAGCCCATTTCTTCCTTGGAAGTAGAAAAGGTTATAAAGTCACTTAAATCTAAAACATCCCTGGTTTAGATGGTATTCCGAATGAATTTTATAAGAAATTTTTGCCTTTTATGTGTTCCTTCCTCCCCATGGTGTTTAATTTTATTTTGACCTCTGGTTTAAGTTTTCCGGTTCAGTATCTCTCTATTAAAGTTTATTTATAAAAAGGGATTCTTCTTTACTGATGAATTGGAGGCCCATTAGTCTCCTTAATAGCGATTACAAGATATTTGCTAATATTCTTACAAACAGATTAGCTTTGGTTTCTGACTAACATACATCCGGCACAGTCTTGTGCTATTGCTCAGCGAAAGATTCAGCACAGTTTATACCTTTTGAGGGATTTGTTTGAGAATAGTAGTGGGGAAGAGGGTCAGGATTTATTGTAGCATTGGATTAGATTAAGGCCTTTGATAAAGTTCGTCATTCTTATTTATTTGATTTATTGTTGTCCTATAATATTCCACGGCCTTTTGTACATTGGATTTCTTTATTGTATTCTGATGCAGCAGTTCATCCATTGGTGAATGGTTTAATGGGATCTGCAATTCCAGTGGTTAGAGGGGTTCGGCAAGGCTGCCCACTGAGTCCTCTCTTATATACATTTGTTCTAGATCCCATTATTCATTATATTCAGGGTCATGCGGTATCATTGGACTTGCCCTGATATTTCTTTACCAAAGGTGAAAATCTCAGCTTATGCAGATGATGTGACTTTGTTCGTGCAAAGTGAGACCTCCTCCAGACTGCCTTACATTGTTTTCAGGCCTGGAGATGGTTTTCTGGATCAGAACTCAATGTAACTAAGAGTTTTATTTTTCTTTACACCCTGATCAGGCTTGTCTTTTGACACAATGGGTATACCCTTTGCATCTGCACAGCGTAAAATCTTGGGGGTTTGGTTTGGCTTTGGTGATATGGCTACTTTAATTGGGAACAACAATTATGTGTGTGAAGCTAAAGTTAATTTATGGAAACATTGGAAATTTGGAAAAAAAAGGGTTTTCATTGTCAAGAAATTTTTGATCCCTGTATTTTTATATCTTAGTTATCTGACCCACCTCCGGTCTCATTAGAAACTAGACTTTATAGTGTATTTTTTCAAATGATTTGGGGGAATCGATTGAATCAGGTGCGTAGGGATATTACCTATCTACCGATAAAAAGGGTGGCTTGGCCATGATTAATCTAATTATATTTTTCCATTCGATTTTTTATTTAATTCCTTTAGTTTTCTCTGGGGTCAAACTTACCTGCCTTGGCAGGTATGGTCTCATTTGTTTGGAATCGTTTCTTTCAGAAATGGACTACATATCCACCTAAAGTTTTACAACAGGACCAGTTACCATTTTATGGGTATCTACTTTGAAGAAATGCAGACAGTGGAATTTACTGTTTTCTACTCTTTTGTCTCATACTAGGAAATCCTTTTATAATTACATTGTATTTACAGTACAAAGGTATACTTTGATCTTTCCAGAATGTGCTCCTACTAGGATGTCATTTGCCTTACACAAATTGACTGATTTTAGACTTCCTGCCTATGTATGGGATATTGTCTGGATGTCTGCTCATGGTAGGTTGGAGTGCGTAGTAACCTTAAGTATAAACCTTTAACTGATAGATATTGTTTGAGACCGTCTTGTATTTCCATTGAAGAAAGTCTTACACACTTTTTCTTGATTGTCCTTTGTTAACAGTTTTTGGACTGCTCGTCTGATCATTGGGGGTGTCTATATTGTCACATGTAACTTACAACACTCTAATTTTAGGAGATTATATGGGACCTTGGCAAACTTTTCATCCTAGTACTTTGAATGTTTTTTGCACTTATCCAGTTCTATTTATGGCAAGCCAGATGTCAATGTATTTTCAACAACAATTAGTACCTTCTTCTACGATAATTTCTCAAGTAGAGGCTGGTTTATTGTCTGTTAAATCAAAGACCAGCAGAAATTTTCAGCTGTTAAGTTTCTTTCTTTTTGGAATCATTTTTTGTTTAACTTTTATGTCTTTTGCTAACTTTTAGATTACTGTTGTACAATCCTGTATATTGACTCTGTATTATCTGGCGATGCTATGTTTTTGTCTAATAAACTTCCCCTACTCTTTTGATAAGTGCATGGGCTCTTTAACATCCACCTGAGCTACCACCAATCCAGGCAGATGGGATCTCAGTTTAATGTCTCATCAAAAACGGCATATATATATACACACACCTAGATAGTAGTTATTGTCAGGAAAGCACTGACAAGTCCCACACTAACACATGAATACATTTTACATTACCCAACCCCCTTCCTAACAATTATTTATAACTTTTTAGCTGTCAGTAAGAGGTGCAAATAAACATTACTGAATTACCATTTCACCTACACTTTATTTTTCAAATAAAGTTTTGCTTAGGAGTTTCCAAATCAGATCCTTATTGTCCTGCCCTGCTGTCCTCCCTCTCCAAAACCAGTCCTGTCCCATTACATTAGCCAATTTCAAAATGGCAATTTGTTGCACAGGGTACAGTATTCAGAAGGAAACTGTTATAAAATAAATCAAGTCTGCTGCACACCTGTGCCACAAGATCTAGGGGTGTGCTATAGGCTTGCAGTTAGCTGCAGTATGAAAAGAAAAACAGGACCACAACATGCACCCAGTGAAGCCATTATGTTCATGGATGAGAAACCAACAAGTCTGTAGGGAAAGAAAAAGTTTCTCTCTTTATTTCAGAGCTCCTGCAGCTTGGCTCCAATCTATTAGGCATGTCTTCACTGATGAAGTCGGTCCTGCTGAACATGCTTTACTCTCTTGAGGGACTATACTCTGTACAGTACACTCACTCCACTTTTCAATTTCAGAAGGAGTGGAGGGAAATGAATTGTCCAATTAGGCCCTATTTTCAGTTGGCTAGATGAAGTAGCAACAAGTATTTAATCTTGGCTCTTGCTAGGAGTTTTGTTTTTGCTCCATAAAATTCCCATCATTGGCCAAGCATTTTGGGGTGAAGCCCACCTAAGAAGAAATTCTTTTCCTTGGGAAAATCCTTTTTGCAAGGCAAACTCATCTAAAAATATGCTCACTGTCTTGGTAAAGAAGGCATCTCATGACTTCTTTAGGTGTTGTGCAATAGCCCTGTACAATTATCAGTCTCCAGTTTGTAGATGAAGGTTGCTTTTTTGTCTGAGGAATCTAACTTTAACAAAACTTAGTGTCAAGGCCTTCTATCCCTCTGGCAGCCTGATAATCATTACATTAGGTCTCCATGTATATTGAGATCACCACATTTATAGTTCCGTTTTTCAGCTCCTCTATAATGGTTGCAGTTTCATGCTCAGATCCCACTATTTTTCTTTTATGTCACCTATCCTGTTCTCAGCCTTTCTCAGTCATTTCAAAGAGCCCACCAGTTTTAGGACATGTTCTCCATCAAGTCCTGAATGGACTTAAATTTCTGTCCAAACATTCAAAAATCTATTTCAGATTCCTTTACCAGGGGCTGTCTGATGATCCAACAGAAAAGGAAGGGGAATGAGAAAATGGAAAGCAGCCCTGGTACTGATCTCTAGGGACCCTGATTTATCTGGGCTGGTTCCCACCACCTCATCCATCGCCCAATGCTTGACAGCCTTGAGGGTAATCTTCCACACCTGACCTCACATGGGGAGAACGAGACTCGGGGTTGGAGTAGATGGCATGTATGTTGGGGCCAAGGAAAGTGTAGTGGGATTCTGGTGGATCTGGCACCAGAAAGAGGGGCATAAAATGTAAATTAAAAATAGGTAAGATTATAGATGTATTATATTCGTAGAAAAAGGGAGGGATTGTGTGGGGGGACCAATAAAAACGGACATCTTGAAAAAAATTTGTTCAGTGTTCACAGAAGAAAACGGAAGGAGAGAGGCCACAGAAAAGTGATAGGAGCATTGAAGAAAGGAAGGTGGACACTAGTCCATTTACAGAGGACAGAGTCCTGAAGGAAAGTGGACAAGGCAATGGGGCCAGATGGGGTCCATCTAAGGATACTGATGGAATTCAGGGAGGTGCTGGCTACACCTTCGACAATTCTGTTCAACCTCTCATTGGAGACTGGAGAGGTTCTGGGGGACTGGAGGAAGGCAGATGTAGTCCCACTTCACAAAAGTGGTAGTAGGAAGGAGGCCGCTACTACAGGTCAATTAGCCTGACTTTGGTGGAGGGAAATTATTAGAATCACTACCGATGGAAAGAATAATGAAATATCTTGAATCCAGTGGCTTACATGACATGAGACAGCATGGATTCATGGGGAGATCTTGTCAAATGTGACCTACCTGAATTTCAGCAAGGCCTTCAACACCGTCCCACATAAGAGATTGGTAAGCAAGCTGGGTAGCCAAGGAGGGACCAGAGGTGATAAACTGGGTAAGAAATTGGCTACAGGATAGGAGACAGAGAATTGTGGTAAATGGAGTTCACTGCAAGGAAGAGAGGGTGACCAGTGGGTACCTCATGGATCTGTACTGGAACTGGTCCTCTAATTTCATAATTAGCAACATTACAGAGGGACTAAAAGAAAAGGTCTGTCTGTTCATGGATGGCACTAAAATCTGCAATGGGGTAGACACTCCAGGGGCTGGAAAAATGAGAGGGATCTGAAAGGCTAGAGGAGTGGTCAAGGATATGGCAACTGGGCTTCAATGCAAAAGTGCAAAATCATGCACTTGGGGCACAGAAACCCAGGGAGGAGTACAAAATGGGAGGAGAGGTATTGACGACCACCAAACAGGAAAGAGGCCTGGGAGTTATCATATCTGATGACCTAAAACTGGCTAGGCAATGTTAAAAAGGCATTCAGAAGAGCTAGCAGGATGCTGTGTTGCATAGGGAGGAGATCACCAGCAGAAAAAGGAGGTGGTGTTACCCTGTATAGATCACTGGTGAGACCTCACCTGGATTATTGTGTCCAGTTCTGGAGACCTCAGGCAGGATTTTCAAAACTGCTGAGGCACTGCAAAGCCCTGGTGCACCAAACATAGGGCACACAGAACTTACAGCAGCCTCTGGTCAGCAATCAGGATATTCTATCCCTTGTGCTGACCACAGGTCCAGACCACACATTTGTGGTCTAGCCTGGCACCACTCCCCGGGCCTCCGACAAAGAGCTTATGCCAGATATTTGGCTAAGCTGTCATAAAGCATGGAATGTCACAACTATGCCCAGGAATGGGAAATCAGGCATAGTTGTGGCAATGTTGTTCAGCTCACCAGCAGAATTTAAGTCCTGTGGCACAGGCAGGATGCAAGCCCTGTACTGCGGTTTTAAAATCCAGCCCTTCGTCTCCTGAAGGACATAGAAAGAGTAGAGGCAGTCCAGAGGAGGACATGCAAAATGGTACAGTGTCTGCATCAAAAGCCTTATGAGGAAAGACTGAAGGAACTTAATATGTACAGTATACAGTGGAGGAATGAAGGAAAGGAGAATATGATAGAAACTTCAGATACCTCACAGGTATAACTCAGGTTCAAGAGGAAGCATCTTTCACAAAAAGATGCTTAAAACAAGGGGTCATGCTATGAAGCTGGAGGGGTAAACTCAGAGAGATGTGAGGAAGTACTTCTTCACGGAGAGGGTGGTAGATGCCTCTCAGCAGTGTTGGTGGGGACAAAAACTGTAATGGGGCTCAAAAAGCATGTGATAGGCATAAGGGAGCCTTAGTGAGTCACATGATGCAGTTATCTGATTAGCAGCACTCTGAATTGGCTCCATCCACCCGATGATTAAACTTTCTACTACTAGTTTATTTGTGCCCATTTGTTGTGCCCTCTGCAAGACTGTGCCATCAGAATAGCTGGGGTGAGCATATTTGAGATGACATGGATGCAGAAATGCGCTTTGAGCTCCAAAACATACTGCCCTCAACCCCAGAAAAGGTGGGTAGAAGGCCAAAGCATCCCCAGAGTAGCAGCAAAGCAGCCACTACCAACACTGGGACATCCTCGAAACTACCGCTTATGCTTGAGCAGTTTCTGGCAGAATTTCATCCCTTCCATGAAGAACTGAGAGCTCTCCAGTCTGAAAGTAAAACCATCGAGATTCTCTAGAAGACATAGCTAGATGCCTCGGACATCGAAGCCCACTTGACCTTGCTAGAAAAGATGGATGCGCAAAATTGTTTCAAACCAACAGCAAATTAAGAAGCTAAAAGCAAAAATTGAGGACCTTGAGGGAGGAGCCATAGAAATAATGTGACATTAATCGGCTCCCTGAAAAGAAGAAAGGGCCAACACTGTGCTTTCGCTCAAAATTTGCTCACTAAGCTTGCTGGGTCCTGTCCCTAAGGACGGGAACTATAACATCGAATGGGCGCATAGAACACTCTGACCCATGCCACCACCAGGCAGCACCCCGAGGTCTCTCATTTTCCATTTCTTCAACTTTTGGAGAAGCAACATTGCCGGAACAAAATGAGAGAAATAAAGGATATCTTATGGGAAGGAAACAAAATCAGAGTCACACAAGACCTCCCAACAACAGTCAGACAGTGTCACACTCTCTTCCATCCCATCATATCGAAATGTATTGTGGCTGGCATTAACTTGTGATGGCTTACCAGGCTAAATTTCAGGTGTATCTGGATGGAGTGTGGCCTCGTATATGAAGCAGCCGATGATGCAAGGGAGCTGTCTTGAAACAGTGGCCGCATTGTTCACCTAATGCAGGATAGTTTTCAGTCCAGCTTGCACAGCGCTCTGTGTGAATCAGTTGATCTTTGACACCATGGAGAAATGGAACATTCTCTTTGGTACACAAGCTGTTCCTGGCAATTCCACAGTACTGAGGTATTTCTGGGACTGTGCAGTCTACCTGGATTTTTCTGTCCTCGGTACTCTTTTACTTTTCCTGTTACCAGTTGGCTCATGTTTAGTTACCCAGGAGAGAAAATGCTTTTTTCTGGATATGTAAACACAGAGTAGAGTGTATGTACACCCTTATATGAAACGGGAGTCTGATATCAAGCACCTACCAGCTTTTAATCTTCATTCTCTCCTGGCATCAGAATATACTTTGAACTATGACCTCATTTAAGTTTCCACTTTGGGTCATTTTATATTTTGGACATGATGGGACTAGCGACAATAGTTGCAACAATGACTTGTTTTGCTTATAGCGGCTGAGCCATATTGTTCTTTCAACTGGCGGGTTGCCATCTATCTAATTACCATATTTAGCAGTTTCTGCTTAGTTTTCTGATCCCTCCTTGAATATTTGCATTTCTTAACATGCACCAAGGGAAAGAGTGGGAAGGAGGTCTTTACTCTCTCGCTCCTGGTCAGGTGCAAGCCTCCTCTGGGTTTTATTGAACTATGTTTACTATGTAATAGGGTAGGTTTGTTAATTGATACATCTTCATCAGTTGGGTGGATGGGGAAGGGTGGGAAATTGGTGAGCTGAACGTCATGGGCCAAGATGCATTTAAGCTGTTAGAATGGGCTGGGTTTATTCTCCCTGTGATGCAGACTTTATCCGGACAGTTGGGGTACATACCATATGCAGGAGGATTTTATTGTTTTCAACTATTTTGCTGTTTAATGACACTTAATTGGTATGGGGAGGGGGAAGAGTGGCATGCTGGGGATACTGGGGTAGCTGTGGCAGAAGTGAGGGAGGGAGGAGGGATGGGCTTGGCACCAATCAACAATGGAGTTATAAGTCTTCTTCCGAGCTTTCTGCTCCAATTATTCCGAGCAGTGACAACAAATGTCTCCTGATATGGCTAATCCTATAAGATTAGTGTTGTGGAATGTTAAGGGGCACGACAAAATGTTAAACAATACAAGATACTCAAGCATATACGTAACATCAAAGGGATATCACTATGCTGTAGGAGACTCGCCTGCTTGAAAGAGAAGCCAATACAATACAAAGACAGGATGTGGGGCAGATGTTTGCAGCTGGGAACAGCACAACCAGCAGGGGTGTGGCCATTGTTCTGTCAAGACACATGCCATTCATGTGTCAGCAGTATATTAGTGACCCACAGGGCAGATTTATTTTCATCAAGAGTACTCTCTACAGCACAGACATAGTCCTGGGAAGCATTTACGCCCTGAACACCGATACCCCTCCTTTTTACAGATCTTATGACTCATTTATCACTTTTTTATCTCTACCAAAAATTTTGGGAGGTGATTGGAATCTCCCATATGACCCATGTATAAATAGATCAGATGGAGGGAGAAGGAGAGGTTATCCCAGCTCAATGTGCTTTGCAGGAGATGGCAGATCACTTAGGGCTCTGTGACCCTTGGTGGGTACTGAACCCTTCAGCCAGGAATACACATTTCACCCCTGTCCATGGTACCTCCTCACACTTAGACTATTTTTAAATCAGTATAGTTTTGCTGGGTCTCCTGGATAGTGGGCTGGAACCTGTTGTCATCTCTGATCACACGGCCACTTCATGATGCCTTTTTCTTTCTTCCTCAAGACCAACCTATTAAATATGGAAGTTAAATAACCAGATCCTAAAGGACAGCAGCGTCAAAGAGCAAATAGTTACAGCACTAGAGGATTTTACTCACACCAACTTAGGGTCAACGGACAGACCAGATATGGAGTGGGGGTGCCCTTAAATACTACATTAGAGAAGAATTCTCAAACTTGCTGCAGCTAGGAAAAAGAAAAGGGAGGGACAAGAGAAATCACTGCTAAATTGCGAGATCAATATAACAAGCTGCTCAAGAGACAGCAGAACTCTCCATGCTGAAGACCAGGGCTACATATATTGGGCAGGGTGAGAAACCAGGCAGGTTACTGGCCCTCAGAATCAAGAAGCAGAAAGCCTCAAGACTCACTGCGGCCATATCTTCGTCCCAAGGATGGATCCCTTAAAACCAACCCTAGAGCTATTGCTGGTGAGTTTGAGAATTTTTATCGTAACCTCTACAGCCAGATGCATGTGACCCGGAACCCCAAAAGGTCGATGAGTTCTTAGCTCGACTACCCTCCCCACACTGTTGGACCTCAAAAGGAAGTATTTCTGGAATCCATTACGAATTCGAAATTCTTGGTACCATCAGGAACCTTGCCTTAGACAAGGTCACAGGCTCCTGGAATATTTCCCCAATTTTATAAAACATTTGCACCCCAGCTTGCCCCTTGTTTTTTACACTTTACCAATATATTCTGCAGAATGACCAAATTGGCCCAAAACTCCTAGAGGCAATGATTATTGTTTTACCTAAATCTGAAGGAACCCTGAAAAAGCTGTCAGCTATAGACCAATATCACTTATCAATTGTGATATTAAGATTCTAGCAAAACTCCTAGTGGATAGATTTGCTACAGTTATTCCTCACCTCATTGGCCTGACCAGGTTGATTTCATGAAAGGAGATCATCCATTGATCACCTCCGTAAGCTGTCTCATGTCTTCTCTGCATCCAAGGAGGCCTTTCATCCTATGGTATTGGTCTCATTGGACACGGAAAAGGCATTTGACTGAGTTGACTGGCAGTTCATGTTTAGATCTTTGCATCATTTTGGGTTTACAGATAAGTTTGTTAGATGGATCCAGTCCCTTTACCTACACCCCGGGTATACATCTACTGTAATGGGGTCCTTTCATCCAGATTTTTTCTGTCTGCAGACACTAGGAAAGGGTGTCCCCATCTCTCCTACTCTTCAACCTTTACTTGGAACCCCTATCAACCTCCCTTAGGGACTCCCCACAAATACATGTTATCACTCTGGGGAAGAAGGAGGAAAAGAGCTCTGTGTATTCGGACGATATCCTCTTACATCTGTCCCATCCCCAAATGTCCCTCCCCATTGTGTTAAACATAGAAGAAAACAGCTCCTTCTCAAATTATAAAATCAAGACAGATAAGACCATTGTTTTTCTGCTTAATTCTAGAACCCTTAAAAGTGACATCTTAGGTTTCGGATGACAGTGGGCACCTAAGTAGTTTAAATATTTAGGAATCCACCTCTCCAGGAGTGAACTCCAAATGAAAAAGCTGAACTTGGATGCACTCCTAACTATGATTCAACAAGACTTACAGCGTTGGAAGTGCTTGCCAATGTCTTTATGGGGAAGCTTAATCAAAATGAACATTCTCCTCAATTGTTTTACCCCTAAATCTTCTGAATCAGTGGCTTCCCTGACCTGGTTCAAAAGGTACATTGTTATATAACAGACTTTATCTGGCTGGGCAAGGCACCTAAGAGAGCCTACCACAAACTAGCGGTGCCAAAGAATTTAAGGGAACTAAGATTACCATATTTCAGATTATACCACTGGGCCAGCCAACTAAGCAAATCACTTAGATGGCTAACTCCCGCAGCAGAATTAGAGACACTTCCCTATGTACCAAGCTGGCTCTGATGAAAAAACAGCTCATAGAAGAATCAGGTCTGTCCCCAATCTCCTTATTCCATTCCAAATAGGGTGACCTTCCCCTAGCCTGTGGCAATCAATGTTAGGGATCTCGGTGAGAATCCACTCACAGTTATGCTCTTTAATACACTACCAGCATAGGCTTGACCCCAATCATCCCTTGCCAGAAATCTCAATTTCAAAATTGGTGACATAATCCCCCATTTCTGGATCCCCAACTAGCTGAAATTTCAGCAAAGATCTGCTGGGTGCCAATAATGAGTGGATGTCGGTAGCTAATATTTTGACCAAATTCACTATTAACCCACAGTTGATATTTAAAGTGTATCAACTTAGACACATGCTGGTCCAATTCTTTGCCCTTCTTGGGCCTCAGTCAGTGATGGATAGCCCCACAACATCCCTTCATCCCTTCACCTCTGCCCCACATGCTGTCTCAAACATCCATGCCAATTGATACAGTAAAGTTTTCCCAATGATTGATGGTGTCCTGAAGTACTGGTCTTCACTTTACTCACAGACACTGCCCAAATGGCAGAAGATTTGGCAGGACTGTCACTGTTATATCACTCCAGACAGACTATGACTCATGCAACTTCAAATTCTCAATGATATATATTTCACACCATGTAAGCTACATAAAATGGGGAAAGTGGAAACTCTGGTACTGTATGTGTAAGGTGTAACAGTGATAATGGCGCATTGCATCATGTATTCTGAGACTGTGTCAAAGTTGCACCATTATGGAAACTTATTAAGACCAAAGCTGACCCCTTACTGGGCATCCAAGAATATTTTTCTCCAGAGATCTGCCTGGTGGGCGACTTCAGTAGCATTTCAGTTTTGGCTCAAGGTATCATATGGCTGTGATTGCCCTCTCAGTGAACAAACTGGTTCTTCATCACTGGATAGACGAGGTGAATCTTTCTTATATGGAGTGGCTCCAAAAGTTATTATATAATTTACAAACAGAAAAGATGCTAACCAGCCTCCACAATGGCACCCAAAGATATAAGACAATCTGGGAAAATGTACACACATTATACACTGTGTAACCCCTTATTGTGCTCATAGATACTATAATTGTCTTTGCTCCTTAGTAAAACTGTTGGTGCCAGGGAGAGGGGGAGACTGTCGTGGCTATGGGAGGTGGGTGGGAGTGACCAGACAACTGTTATCACTGTATGTCTGTATCTCTGTATTGTTCCTGCTTAGTATTATAAAATCAATAAAATTTAAATACAAAAAATGAGGCGGCCTTAGTGATAAGACAGATCCACCACAAGCCAGCTAAAACAAACACAGAGCAGTCAATAAGAGCATAAACAAAACATCGATACCAAACACCACAGTTCACAAATGCAGGGAAAGTAATGATAAGCGTGGTGATTTACAATTACAGCTCAGGGAGTGAGATTTACAATTCCCAACTTCGGGGAGAAAGTCAGAGGGAGACAAAAGTTTTGAGTCATGGCTTATAATATCCCCACATTGTTTTGTACATGTAGCTGCTTTCACTCATGCTATTTCCACGGTGCACATTTCACTGCACTACTTTTGAAATGCTATTTTGATGGTATACCATGATAAGACATGGGAGGGAGGGAAGGGAAATCAAGTAAGATCTGAGGTGATACAGTAGGTAGGGAAAACAGGCAGACTAGGTGGGCCAAGCAGTCCTTATCTGCTGTCAAATGCTATGTTTCTATGTTTCTATCTTAGGGCCCTGTGCTATGCAGTCACAGCTGTGTGTGTAGACATACAGCTTGCATAAGTACATGGCTGCAGAAGTGTAAGCCACATTGGGGCCTTAAGCTTCTGTAGATCAGACTCATGCTACCTGTGCCTCTCACAGCTAGAGGTACTCATGCACACTGTATGAGGTACCTCGCTAGATAGCATGATCTACTAATGCATGGTTTTCTATATGCAGCTGTGTAACTTAAAACAGTAGCACGCTTGAAGATTTTCTAGATCCACTGCTGAAACCATATTACCCACATTGCAACAGTACTTAGTCTGCCTAACTGCAAGCTCCATGGGGCCTGCCTTTCTGGAGCCAGAATATGGTGCATATGTCTTACTTCCATTACTGAAGAGGCACAGGCCTCTTATGGGCATGCATTTCTGCAGACAGAGTACTGTTGTAATTTTGGCATCATGGGTTTTGTGGTTCCTGCACTTCTATAACCAGAGGTCATTGTGTACATGTTACACCTTTGACTGCAAGAAGCACAGGCCCATCAAGTGTGTGTATGTCTTTCAGTGTCCATAAGTACCTGAGGCTACAGAAGCACTGGCCCCATAAGGACCTGCACTTCTGCAGACAAAAGACCTCCTATAATTTGAGTACTGTGGTTTTATATCTGTGGCTGCAGGAGTGTGTGCTTCTTTACAGAGAAGCAGTGCTGTGATTTGGGTATTGTGGATTTCTATCTGTAGTGACAAGTGAGTATGTATGTCTGGTGGTGTGCATATCATAGATACAAATTAACGAAGGTAGCTCATCAGTGCTACTGCATTTGTGTCTCCTGGAAGCAGTTGTATGTTGTTTGTATTACCTGATGATGACCCACTGTATTTGCTTGTGTGGACTTATCTTTTTGCTGCTAGTGGGTGTGGGAGTTAGGGCTATAAAACCTAACACCACATGTTCTGACTTTGTGGTGTTAACTTGAACCATAACTAGTGCATTAATGCAGTTTTTGCATATATATATATATATATATATATATATAGATATATAGATACTGTATATATATATATATATATATATATATACAGTATTTATATATATATATATATACAGTATTATATATATATATATATATATATATATATAGTAGAGGCAAAAAACTCTGTTTAATGCATTAGTTAGGAGTATTCCTGCCACGACAAAAGTGAGAAATTCAGTGTGTTGGGGTTGAAAGCCCCTTGGACCCACCGCCCTTAACCGGCATTGGGGTTGCTGGCTAACTCTCACCCATCAGATGTGTGAAGACACAGAGGTATAGAGAATGGGGTGAGAGTTAGGACTAACAACCTAATGCGCATCCCTGATGCCAGTTGGGGTGTGGACGGGGGTCCAAGGGACCTTTCAACCCTAACACTGAATTTCCTAAATTTTGTCACTGTGGAACAACCCTAACTAATGCATTAAATGGAGTCTTTTTGCCTTTTATTTTGCTTCTTTTGAGAATGATAATGAGAAATAATGAATGTAATGCGGGCAGGGCCCTGTGCTCCCGCCACGTGATGTGTTACTAGAAACATAGAAACATAGAATTTGACGGCAGATAAGGACCGCTTGCCCACCCAGTCTGCCCATTTCCCTACCTGATGGATAAGCTGCAGATCCTAGTTAACCAGCAGCCTACTTCTTCCTCACCCCCACCCCCTAGAATTGCCTTATGACTGTCCCATGCATGTTTGAATTCCACCACTGTTTTTGACTCCACAACCTCCTCTGGAAGGCTGTTCCATGCATCCACAACCCTCTCTGCAAAAATACTTCCTTAAATTACCTCTGAGCCACCCCTTCTATCTTCAAATTGTGCCCCTTGTTCTTGCACACCTCTTTTTGAAAGATGCTACCCTCTTGGACTTTGTTGATTCCCTTGAGGTACTTGAAAGTTTCTATCATGTCCCCCTCTCCTTCCTTTCCTCGAGGCTATACATATTAAGCTCCTTAAATCTCACTTCATATGTCTTCCAGTGCAGACCCTGCACCATTTTAGTTGCCCTCCTCTGGACAGCTTCCATCCTGTCTATGTCTTTATGGAGATTGGGTCTCCAGAACTGCATCCAGTACTCCAGGATGTGGTCTCACCAGCTGTCTGTACAGAGGGATAATAACTTCTTGTTTTCTGCTGGTGATGCCTCTCCTATGCATCCCAGTATCCTCCCAGCCCTCCTTGCTGCCCTCTCACATTGCTTGCCCACCTTTAGGTCATCTGATATGACTACCCCAGGTCCCTTTCCATTTTTGTTGTTGTTAGTATCTCACCCCCCATTGTGTACTCTTCCTGGGTTTTTGTTTCCCAGGTACTTTACCTTGCACTTCTTAGCATTGAATCTAAGCTGCCATACATTTGACCATTCCTCTAACCTTGCCAAGTCCCTTCTCATCCTTTCCACCCCACCTTGTGCATCAACTCTGTTGCAGATCTTTGTGTCATCTGCAAAGAGACATACTTTTCCTTCCAGTCCCTCTGCAATGTAAGCTTATAAAGACATTGAAGAGGACTGGTCCTAATACTGAACACATGGTACCCCACTGCTAACCCCCTTTTTTCAGAGTGGACTCCATTTACCATTACTCTCTGTCCTATTCTCCAGCCAATTCTTTACCAGGCTGTCATCTTGGGACCCACTCCCAGGCTAGCTAACTTGTATATTAATCTTTTGTGTGGGACTGTGTCAAATGCCTTGCTAAAGTCTAGGTAGACCATGTCCACAGCCCCTCCCTGATCTACTACTTTGGTCACCCAGTCAAAGAAATCTATCAGATTTGTCTGGCATGACCTTCCCTCTGTGAATCCATGCTGCCTTGGGTCCTGTGCCCCTCTGGCATCTAGATACGCAACAATTCTTTCCTTCAGAAGTGATTCCATCATTTTCCCTACCACTGAGGTTAAACTAACAGGTCTGTAGTTTCCTGCTTCTGCCTTGCTCCCACTTTTGTGAAGGGAATCACATCTGCCCTCCTCCAGTCCTCAGGTACCACCCCATCCTCCCATTTGTTAAAGAGGGTAGTCAGTGGTGTCACTAGTTCTATCTTTAGTTCTTTTTAGAATTCTGGGATGAATCCCATCAGGCCCCATTGCTTTGTCCACCTTCAGTTTTAAGAGCTCTTTCAGAACTCTTTCTTCTGTAAATGGGCTGGTATTAACTTCTGTATCCAGAGTGTTTCTACTGTTTGTTTTAGGTACCTCCCTCTTCCTTTGTAAATACTGAGCAAAAATATTTGTTTAGTATCTCTGCCTTCTCACAGTCACCCTCTGCCCACCTCCCTCCCCTTTATTAAGCCTCACTATCCCTCCCTTGGTCTTCCTTTGCTCCCTGATGTACCTATAAAGGTTTTATCCTTCTTAACTGAGTTGGCTATCTTTTCCTCGGTTTGGACCTTTGCTGTTCTGACTGCCTTTCCAGCTTCCTTTTGCTTTAACTGATACAGTTCTCTGTCCTGTTCCTTCTGTGATTCCTTGTACTTCCTGAATGCTTTCTTTTTCTCTTGAACCTTCACTGCAGCTCGTTTGAGAACCATAATGGTTTCTTACCTCGTTTCATTTTGTTTATTTGCTTTACACAAAGGCTTGTTACCTCTGTGATGGCAGTTTTTATTATTCCCCATTGTTCTTCCACCCTCCTTCCTGCCCATTTGCTAGTGCATTCCTTAGGCACTCACCCATTTTAGCAAAGTCAGCCCTCCTAAAATCCAGTACCTTTGTCTTTGTATGGCTTGACTCTATTGCTGTGTTTATTGTGAACCATACTGTTCGATGGTCACTAGTTCCCAGATGGCTACCCACTTCTACATCTGTGATCCTCTCTTCATCTCCATTTGAGAGAACCAGGTCTAAGATTGCTCCTCTCAAGTGGGCTCCAATACTAGTTGTCTAAGGCATGCCCCTGTAGGGCATCCAGAATAACCCACTCTTAGAAGTGGCTGCTGCAACTGCACTCCAGTTAACATCTGGCATATTCAGATCACCCATCAGCAATATTTCCCTTTATCTGCCATTCTAAGTATACTTTCTATCATTTCCTTGTCCATTTCCTCCCCTGAGAGGGGTCTGTATACAACCCCTGTGCAGATTGTGGTGCCATTGCCTGCCTCCAAATTGATCCACAGTGCTTCTTCTCCTCCCTGCTTACCCTTTTGTTCTGTTGCTTTGATTTCTTCTCTATGTAGAGAGCTACTCCTCCTCCTCTTTACCCTCCCAGTCCCTCCTGTAGATAGTGTATCCTGGTATGTTTACGTCCCAGTCATGGTTCTGTGTGTACCATGTTTCTGTGACTGCCACAATATCCAGATCTTCCTCCTCCATCAAGGCCACTAATTCAGGAAGCTTGTTACCCAGACTATGGGCATTGGTACTCATTGCTCTCCATTTTTGATGGCTTTACCTTCTGAGCGCAACCCCACTGACCTTTCTACCTTGGTCTTTTTCTCATTTAGTACCCTGTTTTGTAGGGGAGGCTGGGATTTTCCTTCTGCTTATCAGTGCCTCCCCTTGACTAGTTTAAAGGCTTGCCAATGAAGCATTTAAACAGATTGCCTAAAAGACTTGTTCCCTTCCTGGACAGATGCAGACCATCCTGCCAGTATAGGCTGGTGTCCCTCAGGTGGAGCCCCAGTCCCCAATGAAGCCAAACTCCTGTGCTCCACACCATTTTTTAACCATTTGTTAAACTGCATGGTGCAAAGTGCCTGTCTCACTCATGCCACTGACAGGCAGCACCTCTGAGAAGGATACTGTGTGCTACTTGTCTTAAGCCCCTCCCCAACTCTACAAAGTCCTTTTGCACTGCTCTAATCTCATGATGAGCCAATATATTACAAACGTCTTGTCACATAGAAACACGGTGCCCGCAAGCGCAAATGGTAATGCGTGTCAGACGCAAAGTGGAACACAAAATAAACAATACTGTAGACACAAATGGTTAAAATAATGCAAATGTAAGCACAAATGGGAAACGCACATGGTGGCGTAGACGGGAACAGTAAGTGAAATGGGTATGGAACCATAAGCTGAAGCGGTAAGGGTAACAGTAATGTAAGTGCACAGGCTGGTTTTCCCAAAAGCTGCATAGAGAAAGACAGTGAGTACAAAGAATGTATGCCTAATAATGGGTCTCGGAGCAGAAAATGAGGAGTTGGAATACTAAATTGCTTATACCTCAGGAACCGTATGACGAGAAAAATTTAAAAGTCATATGATTTATGACTTCTGGTTGTTTTATACTTAGCCCCATTAGAGGGCTAAGCATTTTTCTGATAAAAGTCCATATCTTGCACTGTTTCCAGATACCGGCACTGAAACATGTAGTGAACACTGTAATGTTATCCTATGGGGAAAAAAGAGACGTTCGAGTGCCATAACTTTGGCTCCCTATAATATTTTTCACCACACCAGTGAAAGGCACATCTGTGGGATATTTTCTTCTTCCTCCAAATTTCAGCCCAAAAGACCAAACGTTATTTTGCAGCAAGGCGGCAAAGGATTCCTGTAATGCGGCTGATGCCATAATGTTATCCTATGGGAAAAAGTGTCAACTTTGGAGTACTGTAACTTTACCACCCTGTAATATTTTTCACCGAAATACTGAAAGACACATCTGTGAGTTGCTGGCTGTGTTACCTCCAAATTTCAGCCCAAAAGACCAAACTGTTCTTTTGCAGCAGGGTGGCAAAGAATTGCTGTCATTTTCCCACAGCCTGGAAAGTACTGTCAAACTTTGTGAAAGTCAGAAATTCATGCGACACTGTCTCAAATCAAAGTACTTTGCAAATGTACTTTTCCAGAAATTTGAAAATGTATTTCTGGGGTGTTTTACCCCCAAAAACATGCCTAGCATCCTCAGGGTCCAACTAGGTGAATACAAAAATAATTAGGTTGCTAAAGGGTCCCAAATTTAAATGCCAAGCATTTTTCTGATGACCAACCGAAAACAAAATGGTGGATTTCAGACAGTAAAAGGTCCATTTGCGAAAGTAAAACTGCGTTTGCGACACTGTCGAACTTTTTGTTAACTTTTCCATTGTCTTATAATGGGAAATTGTTTTTGGCATAACTTTTGAACCATTTAATATCTTTTCATGAAATCTTCAAAAGGCACATCAGGGACCCCAGCTGCACGTTCCTAAAGATCTCGGACCAGTCGCAAAACCATGCGACCTGTAGAGATGAGCAAAGAATTCCAAAAAGCATAAACGTGTGTCCAGATCATGCTTAATACCTCCACAGCTGTATATCCAAAACAGTATGAAAGTTGGCAGATCCCAAGATGCATAGTTTTTGATCATGTATTCCAAATTTCAGGCAAATACGTTGAACGGTTGGAAAGTTATTAAGGTGCAAAATTTTAGGTTTAACATGTAAATGGATCCCCATCTTAACTATGGTAGCACTACCGTGCTACCATAATATATATATATATATATATATATATATATATATATATATATATATATATGAGTGTATGTATATATATCTGTCTACATATAGTAAGGGGATACATTATGGGCATGGTGTGATATGGAAAATATTTTCACTCCTTTAGAGTGACCTCTGGATAGTCATGAGTGGAGAAGCCACAAGTGAGTATCCAGAGGTCACTGTGCAGGAGTGGAAATATTTTCATATTACATGAGTGCATATCATGTATCTGTTTCATAAAATAGGGTGTGATGACTGGAGAGAACTCCAGTTATCACACTGTGATGATGTCATCACAGTGTGATAACTGGAGCAAACTCGATAATCACACTCTAGTGATGTCCACAGAGTGTGATGTCTCATGGTGGTGGTTTTATGCTGAAATAAAGAATGGCATATCATCTCACTCTATTGTGTGTGTGTGTGTGTGTATATATATATATATATATATATATATATTTTTTTTTTGTTACTAGGATTACAATACCTTCAAACTAGAGGTTCTTTTACAAAGGTTCCATGCCAGAAACAGAATACAGAGGTAGTACATACAACATTTTTTTAACAGTGCAAATCAAGAAAGGTAAACAAAATAATATGGTAACAAGGGTGCAGAGACACTTATTTACATAAATTGTATAGTAATGTACTCAATCATTGATGAGGTACAGTGAAAGATAGGAAATAACACAAGGGGCAGTCACAGCCACAGAAGGATAGGAGATGAGTGTGTGTGTGTGAGGTGCAGTCAGCTAATTATGACTTTGGCTGCCAGGGTTTAAGTGAGAAGGATATACAGTGGGCGGGGTAGAGAGCCAATAAAGGTATAAAGAGAGAGAGAACAAAGAGAGAGAAAACAGGGGAGAAGGGAAAAGGGGGCATAGAGCAGACAGAGATGTGTCCTTATTAGATAGAAGTAAGTGGGTGAGCGTTAGGAGTGAAAGGAGGTGTGGTGTGCATGGGGAAGGAGGTGTTAGACAGATAGTGGCAAGGAGCAGGCCATTCCTTGCAGTGTCTAGGTAATGGGAGGGCAGTCACAACTGCTTTGTTGGGTGAGCTGCTGGCACAGATTAGTTTTGAAGGGGCAAGGGAGGGGTGTTTAGTCTCTCTGGGAGGAGGTTGTTCAGCCAAGTGGGGTCTCTATAGTGAAATTATCGCTGTCCTTGTGCTGTCCAGCAGTAAAGGACTAGATA
This sequence comes from Neoceratodus forsteri, assembly GCA_016271365.2. Classification (NCBI taxonomy): domain Eukaryota; kingdom Metazoa; phylum Chordata; order Ceratodontiformes; family Ceratodontidae; genus Neoceratodus; species Neoceratodus forsteri. Next base: position 409,858,571 of record CM057449.1, read on the forward strand.
GTTTGTTGAAGATGCTCTGCATGTGTTCCATGGGTTGGGGGCTGCAGACAACAGAGGCAGGGCATTTGGTGAGCTTTACCAATGCTGATTCTTTTGCAAAGAGACAAGTTTGGTAGGTGATCCTAATTTGAGATTCAGCCAGTGCATTTGTGCATAAAGGACACAGGTATGGGTGTACTGGTGGGCCCTAGTAACCAGCCGACATGCTTTGTTGAGAGCAATGGAGATTTTTTCAGGGTTGTGTCTGAGGTTGCACCATAGAATATCAAACCATAATCCACTATGGAGATAACAGAACTGGATACAGCTAGTTTGAGAGCTTGGGCAGGGCCCCGATTTTTCTGCGCGCACATCGGAGCAAAGTTCTGTGGCAGGAACATTTTTCGCGCAGAACTTCTTATGCACTCAACACCAATTTCATGTGCAATTCTGCGGCACATTTTTACCCTTAATTTTTTCCTTTTTGTTTTTTTTTGCCATATCTGACACAATGCATCTCGTGAACACAGTCATTTTATGGGTGTTTGTCACCAAATTTTAAACATAGCCAGTTTAAGACCTCTGCTCATGAACAGTATCACTGTGATTTTATTAATCTGTCCGGACATTGATTTAACACCGACCGCGCTATTGTGCGCTACATGTGAGAAAACACATTTTGGGTGAGATGTGAAAATGACAGCTGTACTACTCATAAGAAGGTGTGGAAAAATGGCAATGTTGAAAATCTGGAGTGAAATATTAAAATTCGAAACCTATGAGCGCAGCTATAGAACTGGCGAACGCGTCGTAAAACAGTCATTTTTAGAATTTTTCACCAAATTTTCAACATAGCCATTTCAAGACCTCTGCTCATGAACAGTGTCACTGTGATTTTCTTAATTTGTCCCATACATTGATTTTTACACCGACTGCGCCATTCTGCGCTGCTAGGGTGGAAACACATTTTGGGTGAGATGTGAAAATGACAGCTATACTACTCATAAGACAGTGTGAAAAATGGCAATGTTGAAAATCTGGAGTGGAAATATTGAAAATTCGCAAACCTATGAGCGCATGTAGGAACTGTGCAACGACGCTCATAAAACAGTCATTTTAGGAATTTTTTCACCAAATTTTCAACATAGCTATTTCAAGACCTCTGCTCATGAACAGTGTCACTGTGATTTTCTTAATTTGTCCCATACATTGATTTCACACCGACTGCGCCATTCTGCACTACAAGGGTGGAAACACATTTTGGGTGAGATGTGAAAATGACAGCTGTACTACATAAGACAGTGTGGAAAAATGGCAATGTTGAAAATCTGGAGTGAAAATATTAAAATTTCGCGAACTTACGAGCCTGCGTGGGAACTGCGCAACACATGCTCGTTAAACAGTCATTTTGGAATTTTGGCACCAAATTTTCAACATGGGGGTTTTGGGCCCCTTCTCATGAATGATGTCACTGTCATGGTGGTATTCGGTCCGAAGGGTGATTCGCAGTCACTGTGCGAAATCACCTTCGAGCCCGAATAACGCCATGACAGTGACATCATTCATGAGAAGGCATCCAAAACCCATGTTGAAAATTTGGCAAAATTCCCAAAATGCCTGAGATATGCATAAAGTTGAACCCCTCCTATCTAACCCATTATACAGCTTACCGGCATTTCCTCAGTTCACGGTCGGCTTTGAAGAGTGCAGACGTGTTCCCGGTCCACCCAAGATCGTCTCCGAGTCTGGAGGTAAGTATGGGTGAGGGGTGTGTGGGGAGGTGGGTACGCAGAGGGTGGGTGCGGGTTGGTGGAGGGGCAAAAGAAGCAACGATGGAAGGTTTTTATTGCAGGTTTTATTTTTTTTTACACACACGGAGGACGGTGAAGCTGGCGGGGATTGGGCACCCGTCGGCAAGGACATTTTATCGCGCTGGGGTGGGCTCCCAGCATGGCATGTAAGCATTTGGGGACAGTGAAGCCGACGGGATTGGGCACCTCACGGGCAAGGGATTTTTGCCACGCTGGGGTGGGCTCCTCACGTGGCATGTAAGCATTTGAGGGGGATAGTGAAGCCGACGGGGATTGGGCACCCCCTGGCCAGCAAATGAAGCAGATGTTTGTTCCGCTGGCGGCCGAATTCTGCGGGTGATGGCAAATTCGCGTGATATTTCCGCTGTTTGCTGCATCCGCTGAATCACGGAAAACTCGGGCCCTGTTCTTGGGGGTAGAGGCAGTGCCGGTGCCTATAAAGTGCACCAATGTGAGAATTTATTGTTCTTGATATTAGGTTGATGTGGGCAGAGTAAGACAGGGTGCAGTCTATTGTTATGCCTAAATATTTAAAGTCCTTGACTTGTTCTAGGGGAGGTTTTGCTTGTTCAGTATGGTAAGGCAGGCCACACACATATATACAGTGTGTGTATATATACATATATATTTATTTATTAAGTTTTGATAATCAGGTGAGCCCACTGGGCCCCGAGAGTCCCCTTTTCAGGGTGACCCGAGGGTTATATACATTATTACATGGGATTGTATACAACAAAATACATAACATGTGTCACATAGATACATAACAGGGTAAGCATCGTAAGCAATATAACAAGTACCAACGGTAAATGAGTTGGGCCACAGAGTATTAGCTAACACTTTCGAGTCTCTTATCTTAACAGTTACATTTTGTGGAGGTAGTCAGGTGCGCCTTAAGCCTGGTGCAGAAGGTGTAAGGAGGTTGTTTCCTGAACTCCTTTAGGCAGGGAGTTCCATAAGGGGGCAGTAAAGGCAAACGACTTCCCATCCACCTTAGTTCTAACCCTGGGCACTGAGAGGAGAGTCCTATCAGTGGTACAGAGTCCTAGGGTTGCTGTTAATGGAGATGAGCTCAGCGAGGCTGGGTGGGGTGAGAAGTGGAGTAGTTTGTAGGTGAGGCAGAGCGAGAGTACTGAAGCCTGTCTCCCAGGGGGCCAGTTTAATTTGGACAGCGTGTCACAATGGTGGGTCCTCGGGCCTGTTAATGAGGTGAAGCAGGCCACCTTATGGTAGAGAACCTGTAGCTTATTTAGCTCTTGCCTAGCTTCTCCTGGATGACAGGGGCTGCGAGGTGAGGGTGGGGAGCAGAACACTCATAGCGATGGAGACCCAGGCCGCTGGTATCAGCTGGTCTTTCTGCCTGTAAAGAGTCCCAAGTTTAGAGTGGATATTTTTGGTTACCTGGTCTATGTGCTCCTTGAGGGTGAAGCCCTGATCCAAGGTGAGGCCAAGGTATTTTATAGAGGGGACCACCTCGAGCCTCTTACCTGAAGTGGTCGTCAGTTTGAGGAGTTGGCTTTCATCCTGATTGCAGGGTCTGGGGCCAAAAGCATGGCCTTAGTCTTGCTCAGATTGATGACCATTCAATTGGTGACTAGCCATTCCTCTAGGGATTCCAAGTCATCTTGGAGCCCAGAGCAGAGTTCTCCCATATTTGTGGAGGGCCGATAGAGGACTGCGTCGTCCACATATTGTGCCACTGAACTCCCACCACAGTGGTTGCAGAGGTCATTGGTGAGCGAAGAGAAGTGGGCTGAGTATAGACCTTGGGGCACCCTTCAGTTAGAGGAAGAGGCTCAGACAGGGATTCTTTCCATTTTACCCTCTGTGATGTGCCAATTAGGTAACTGGAGAACCACTATAGGGAGCGACTGTCTAGTCTAACCTGCCTCAATTTGGAGAGCAGCAGGTTGTGGTTGATGAGGTTGAATGCGTTGGATAAGTCTATAAAGACTGCTCCTGTGGGGTCCCCTTGTCTAGTTCTCTGAGTACATCTGCAGAGTACTTGATGAGAGCAGTGTCATCCCGTGATTGGTTCTGAAGCCATGCTGTGAGGGGCTAGTAGTTGGTGGGTCTCTAGGTGTCGCGGAGTTGACCATATATCAACCTCTCTTGGATCTTACCAAGGCTACAGAGTAGGAGATTGGCCTGTAGTTATTGGGTGATTTCCTCGTACCTCCCTTATGGACAGGGCTATGTGAGCCATTTCCCATGTACTGGGGATGGCCCCTTCAACGATGGAATGGTTGAGGAGCCAGGTTAGGTCCTAGTGAGTGCTGAGGCCCTTCCTTGAGAATTCGGGGTATACCATCAGAATCCATGGATCCCATTGTTTTGAGGGCTTTTAGAAGTGGGAGGACTTCCTAGGTCTAACTAGCCTAAGGTGGAAGGAGGAATGGTCTTGTGAGGTGGGAGGGGTCATAAGGGCCAGGAGGGTGGGTGGGCAGACCAGCTTTGATCTGATCCAGGTTAGTGAACTGTCAGTTGAGTGCCATAGAGATGATAGTATCATCACTCGTTAGAAGGCCGTTTACCTCCATGGGGCTGTGTGCAGGTCTTACTGCTACCCTTTAGTAGCCCATTTATGTGGGCCCAGAAGAGTCTAGGGTTACCTAGGTTCTTTTTCTGTAGGTTAGTGACATACTCTCATTTTGCACTTTTATGGCCAGTTTGCATCTGTTTTGAGCACCTTGTAGGTTGTGAGATCAGCTGGTAGTGAGGACAGTTTGTATTTATTCCAAGCTGAGTCCCGTGTTTCATGAGGGATTTTACATGGGGTGATCCACTTATAGCAGCTCCCCTTGGTGCAGAATTTCTTCATGTGGGCCAGCCGGTCAGCCACCATGGTGAGTGCTTCCTGGAGGAAGGCAGCAGCTTCATCCAGTGAGGGAGTAGTTTGATGGGACTCCAAGCTATACTGTTGAGGCATCCTAACAGGTGCTCTGGCAGGTAGGTGAGAAATCTCGTACCACCAGGATTCGCGGGTGGACTCTGGGGCCCTGTTTTTCCAAATGCAGAAGATAGGGGTGTGGTTGCTCAGTGCATCAGCTAGTGTGCCTCCCACCTGTACATGGGAGGGTTTACTCATGAGTATCCAGTCGAGAGTGGTATGGTTACCCATCTTATAATTCATTCAGGTGGGCCCAGCAATGATCTGTTCTAGGTTAGCATCCTGGACCAGTCCTATTAAGGAATGGTTGCCTTGGGGGCCCAATTTAGATTAAAGTCCCCAGTAAGAGTAGTTCCATGGACACCTCCTCGGATATATCCCTTAGGACCGCTTCAAGAGATATATATATATAGTCATGGTCAAAAATATTGCGCTTGCAGTTTTTCTAATAATGCACCATTCCTTCCAGAAAATTGTTGAAATTAAAAAATATTTTGGTATCCACATATGTATCTCTTTGGTTTGCAGTGGAATAAAACACAAAAAGCAGAAACATTTACTATGTCTTAGTTTATTCCACATAGAAATCCTTAAATGGCCTGGACAAAATTATTGGCACCTTTTAGAAGTAGTTAGAAATAATTAGATTTCAAGCAGGTGATTCTCCTTCACTTTGGAATTGAACTCACCTGTAGTGAGTTGCAGGAGTCTGCAATATAAAATCACTCATTCAACCAGTTTGAATAGAAAAGGACTCATTCTCCTGTTTTGTGTCACTGTGTGTACCGCAGTGAGCATGGAGAAAAGAAAGACAGCCAGAGAATTGTCTGAGGAGGTCAGACAGAAGATTGTAGCAGCATGGACAATCTCAGGCTACAAATAAATCTCCAGAGACCTTGATGTTCCTGTTTCCACTGTATGTAATGTTATCAGGATGTTTAACGCCCACGGCACTGTTGCCAACCTCCCTGGACGTGGCTGCAAGAGAAAACTTGATCCAAGATTGCAGTGCAGGATTGTTCGAATGGTGGAGAAAGCACCTCGATCAACTGCCAAACAGATTCAAGCTGACCTTCAGACACAAGGTACGACAGTTTCAACTCGCACCATCAGTCGCCAACTCAATGAAAGGGGTTATATGGTAGGAGGCCCAGGAGGACCCCACTGCTGAGAGAGAGACATAAGAAAGCCCAACTGGGGTTTGCCAAAACACACCTGAACAAGACAAAATCCTTCTGGGAGAATGTCCTGTGGACAGATGAGACCAAATTAGAGCTTTTGGTAAAGCACATCATCTCTATGTTTACAGAAAACAAAATGAAGCCTTCAAAGAAAAGAACACCTTCCCTACAGTCAAACATGGAGGAGGTTCAGTGATGTTTTGGGATTGCTGTGCTGCCTCTGGCACTGGGTGCCTTGAACGTGTGCATGGCATCATGAAATCTGAGATTAACAGGCCATTGTGGAGTGCAATATTGAACCCAGTGTCAGAAAGCTGGTCTCCGTCGAAGGTCATGGGTCTTCCAGCAGGACAATGACCCCAAACACACTTCAAAAGCACCCAGGAATGGTTCAAGACAAGACGCTGGACTGTTCTGAAGTGGCCAGCAATGAGTCCATATCTAAATCCCATTGAAAACCTGTGGAGGGATCTGAAAACAGCAACTGGGAGAAGGCACCCTTCAAATCTGGGAGAACTGGAGCAGTTTGTACAAGAAGAGTGTGCCAGACTGCCAGTAGAGAGGTGCAGGAAGCTCATCCATGGCTATAGGAAGTGGTTGATTGCAGTTATTTTGACCAAAGGATGTGCTACCAAATATTAAGTCTAGGGTGTCAATAATTTGTCAATGCCATTTCTTTTCATTTTCTGATTTAAAAGGATATATTAAATTCTGAATCAAAAACAAAGGTTCTGTAATATTAACAGAGAAATAAAGAATTGTGGAGACCAAATACTGTACTGTTGCTAATTTCAACTTATGTTTAGAGGAAATTGTGAGTTATTTGAAAAGTGCAAGGGTGCCAATATTTTGGCCACGACTGTGTGTGTGTATATATATATATATATATATATATATATATAGGTGTGGAGCACTAGTATAGTTAGGGTTGACCATGTTAAACCCTTGAATTTGCACCTAAATAGCATTGGTGGCAATGAACAACACTGCCCCAAATTTGTCATGTGTTGTCTAGGGGACAGTGTCTCAACATGTGGAACATTTTACGACAACTGTGTGTACAGTTTCTGAGATCCATAAATGTTGTTGCTACATTAATGTCACATTTTCCTATACTCAATTCACATTTTTTTCTCTCACCTACAGCCTAGATGGAGCAGAATTTTTTCTGAAACCTCTAAGGTATAAGTGGCCTGTGCCATGGTAGTGTTTTTCAAAGATTTCATGAAAAAACTATGAAACAGTTCCAGACATAAGAATTTAATGTTTTTACTGAGCATGCTCAGTATGGTTTTTGGCTAATACTCTGATATGAGTCAACCTGAAAAATGCCCTGTCTCAAGAACATTTTGCTTTCTCATTGCTTGCTTCTCACAACTCAAAAAAAATTTTTTGGGTCACGAGGACAGGCATCTTGTTTCTTTCCTCCAAACTAAAAGCATGGAAAACACATAATAAGTATTTATTTTAAAAACAAACATGAATCTAGCAAAACTGGCCTGTTAAGCAAGATTCTGGTGTTTGTTTTTTCAAAATATAGCTAGAATACCTTTTCTGGGAACCCAAAATCCAGGGTTCCCAGCTTAGCTAGAGGAGCCATTCACCCACATTCTCTGTATGAGAACAGCAGGAGTTTCTTGATATCTGCAGCTGCAGATGGAGATATCCTGCTGGCATGTGGGCCAGCAGATAGAGAGCAATTATCTCAATGTTTTTTTTGTTGTTTTTGTGTGTGTGTGTGTGTGTCTATCTTGTTTTTTAAATGTTTTCCCCTCCCCTCCTAGCTCAGCCACCCTCCCAGATGTATCCCTGATATGCAATATAGATTATTTCAAGGAAAGCACACTGGGGTGCCCACCCCTGTATCTCATGCCAATACCCTCCCTTCCAGGTCACCCACATGTTCTGCCAGTCATTAGATAGTAACATCAGGGTGTCCACCCTTGGTGCTACTGTAGAGAAAAGAGCGACCCTGGGGTGCGAGATCCCCAGTGTGGGATCCTGAAGTAAAACTGAAAAAAAAAGAAACAGTCCGTGTAGTTCTTTTTTTTATTACCTGTAAATAAGAAAACAGTCCATAGAAATATAGAAACATAACTTACTGGCAGATCAGGACCACTTGACCCACCTAGTGTGCCCATTTTCTCTGCCTACAGTAACACCACAGATTGTACTTGATCTCTGGTCCATAATCCCTCTCTTCTTTTCCCCTAAGATTCCCTTGTAGCTATCCCATACATTCTTGAACCCCGCCACTATTTTGCACCCCCAACCTCTGCTGGAAGGCTGTTTCAGAATCCACCACTCTTTCTGTAAAGAAGTACTTCAACAAATCTCTTCTGAATGTACCCCTCCAGCTTTCTATTATGCCCTTATTATTGAGCACTTTTTCTCTGACAAATACTTCCCTCCTGCACCTTATTTACCCTCTTTAGTTATTTAAAGGTCTCTATCATATCCCCATTTTCCTCTTCTCTTCCAGTGTGTACATATTAATTTCCTTAAGGGTCTCCTCATATGGCTTCTAATGCAGAGTATCAAAGAGGGATCACCACGTTATGAGTGCAGTAAGCTATAAAGACTAAATGAGCCAAAGAAACCCTCACAAATTCATTCCTACAGCTTGGCATAATGCAAACCAATGAAACACAAAGTGCATGTAAGATGGAGTATTTAATACCATGCTATACTTACAAATACTATGTACTGTAGATGCTAAGTGCTGGATAAGGTGCTACCCCACGGTCTGTAAAAAAATACCCAATGGTGTTTCACTCCTAATAGAGCTTTATCAAGAGTGAATAACGTAATTAAGAAGAATCAGCTAAATAGTAACATAGAAACATAGAAACATAGATTTTGATGGCAGATAAGGACCGCTTGGCCCACCTAGTCTGCCCATTTCCTACCTAGAGGATAAGCTGCAGATCCTATTTAACCAACAGCCTATTTCTTCCTACCCCATAGAAACATAGACAATACAATACAATGCCAGTAATGTAAATATGATGTCAGTGCCCAATAATTATATAAACAAGGTGAAATAGATAAATATGATCAGAAAGCCTATCACTAAAGATACAAAGATAAAAACTAGCACTAAAAACTCAATGATTGCAATGGACTGTAATGCAACCAATTAGTGATTATTTGCTTTCACGAGCTTGCACTTAAAATCCATCCAATGTTCTTAAACACAGAAACATAGAAACACAGCTTTGACAGCAGAAAGGGCCATTAGGCCCATCCAGTCTTTCCTTTGTCCCTGCCTAGTCCATCACCACTGACTCTAATTGGTCATAGAATATCACTCCCTTCCCCAATCCTCCACCTAATATGCCCCTGTGCCTATCCCACGCATGTTTTGAAACACCCCAGTCTTTGCACCACTACCTCCTCTGGCAGGCTATTCCAGTCATCCACAACCCTTTACATGAAGAAGTATTTCACACATCTCTCTTTAACTTCCTCCTCTTAGCTTCATTGCATGCCCCTGCTCTACTGCCTATCTTTCTCTGAAATAGACCCTCCTCTTCCACCTTGCTCACTCCTATAAGGTTTTGTAGGTTTCAATCATGTCCTCTCTCACTCTCCTCTCTTCCAGGAGCACATGTTGAGTTCCTGCAGCCTTTCGTCATATGGCTTCTTGTAACCCCTTCACCATTTTGGTTGCCCTCCTCTGTACTGCTTCTACTCTTTCAATGTTCTTGCAGTGGTGTAACCTTTAGAACTCGACACAGCACCCAGGTGGGCCTCACCAATGAGTGATACAATGGCAGCACCATCACCCACTTTCTGCTAGAAATCACTCTCCCAATGCATCCCACCATCCTGCTAGCCTTCCCACTGCTTTGTTACACTTCTCAGATACCACCGAGGCACTCAAGTTCAATTTGCATTGATTGTAATGTAATTCTGCTACAGTACCACTGAGGTATATCTGAGGTATACCTCAGTACTTATAAATTTTGTACAATCACCACTGTATGATGACCCAGGTCTCTTTCTTGCTTGGTGACTGTAAACTATGCTCCCCATCTTATCCACAGCCCTGGGTTTTGCAGCCTTTAGTGCATTATCTTACACTTTGACATTGAAACCCAGCTGCCACCCCTAGAACATTCCTCTAATTTCCTCAGAGTCCCTTTGCATTCTCTCCACCCTTCCTGAGTGTCAACCCTGTTGCAAATTTTGTAACATCTGCAAAGAGACATACCTTACCCTCAAGCTCCTCTGCAATGTGGCTTATGAAAAGATTGAAGAGGACTGGTCCCAGAACCGAACCATGTGGCACCCAACAAGTCACTCCCCAATTGCCTGAGTGACTACTGTTTACTACAGCCCTTTGCCTCCTATCCCTTAACCAGTTTTATACTCAGCTTGTCATTTTCTTGCCCACTCTAGGCTACTTAGCTGCTTAACTAGCCTACTGTGTTAGCCTTACTGAAGTCCAAGTAGCTACATTAGCTCTCCATTGATCCACCTCACTGGTCAACCAGTCAAAGAAATCTATGAGATTAGTTTGACATGACCACACTCCTGTGAAACCATGCTGCTGGTGGTCCTGCAGCCCTTGTGCCTCTAGGTGCTCCATGAGCCCCTCCTTCAGTAATGTCTCCATTAACTTCCCCACCACTGATGTGAGACTGACTGGCCTGTAGTTGCTAGCATCTCTCTACTGCTATTTTTGGGCAGAGGGACCACATCAGCCCTCCTCCAGTCCTCTGGAACTTTCCCCATCTTCAAAGTGGGGATAGAAGTGCTACTGGAGGTGCAGCCAGCACCATGCTCAGTTCCCTTAGCACTCTTTGATAAATCCTGCCTGGCCCCATCCCTTATTCTCTTTAAGACTTCCAATCCTTTCCAGAACATCTCCACTGAGAAAGGACTTATGTACACTCCCACTCCCTGTTGCTTACTGCAGCATGCTGGTCCATTCCTCACCCTCCACCGAGAAGGTTGAGCAGAAGTAATTGTTCAATATTTCTGCCCTCTCTTGATCTTCCTCTGTGCAGTCTCCCTGCCCTCCAGATTCTCACTATCCCTCCACTCATCTTCCTCTTTCTCCTTACATATGTGAAGAAAGGTCTTGCCCCTTTTCTGATCTCTTTAGCTATCATCTCCACTAGTGCTTTAGCTGCCCTCACCCTCCTTCCTACCTCCTTTGGTCTGCCAGATATACCACCCTGTCTTCATCCTTCTGTGTTTCCTTGTAGTTTTTCTAACTTTCTGTTTATTGAAGTTTTATAAAATGAATACACAATTACACATACGACTTAAACAGTTTATTTTCTTCTCCTTCACTGCCTTTGCCATCTCCATAGAGAACCATAGTGGCATCTATCTCTTCTTTCCCTTGCTTACTTCCTTCAAACAGCATACCTTTGCCTAGGCTATACCATCCTTAATTTTTCTTCATTGAGTCTAAACCCCCTCTGTCTTCCCCATTGATGAATTCTCAGGGCAGTTTCCCATATCTTTAAAATCTGCCCTCCTGTCCTATCTATATGCCAAACCATACTGTACGGTGATCTCTTGTACCCAGAGGACTACCCACTGTGACATCAGCACTGGTGTCTCTGTTTGTAAGTACCAGGTCCAGCACTCAGTTCTGTCTCTAGTGGGTTCCATAAGGAAACTTGCAGACAATCAAAATATTTTACTATTGATATATTTTGGTTGCATGCAAATAGCTTTCAGAAGTTTAAATAAAATCTATAGCTAGCTTATTTAAAAGTCCAGATAGCTCTTATCTTCACCCATTTGAGAACGTATTATATAAGTCCATTCCTAGAATCCAAAAGCAGCATGATATTTGTGCATAGGTAGGAAATTCCTTCTTTCATATTTTGTCTACATAGCAAAATGAAAAGTGAAATATAGAAAACTAATATACGAGGCAAGACAAATAGGCAGTTTATACAATCCCATCTATTTATCACATTGCTGTCCCTTCTGGAGGAAACAAATCCCAATGTACACATCCCAATATGCACAAGAAGGCATTTTCAGGACAACCTAGCTAAAAGGCTCAAAGAGTAAGCTGTGCAAAAATATTGCTAATAGGCATGAAAACAGACATTCACCAAAAGGGGTTATTTCATGCACTTTGTGTTTCATTGGTTTACATATGCTAAGCCACAGGGATACGTTTGCAAGGTTTTCTTTGACTCATTCTTCTGATGCAGAGCCTGCATCATCTTAGTTGCCCTCCTCTGGACTGCATCCACTCTGTCTATGTCCTTTCAGAGACGTTATTTCCAGAACCAGACACAGTACCCTATGTGTGATCTTACCAGTGATCTATACAGAAGCAACACCACCTCCCTCTTTCTGCTGGTGATACCCCTCTGGATGCACCCCAGCATCCCACTAGCCTTCTACACTGCTTGGCCACCTTAAGGTCATCTGATATTATACCCCAGGCATCTTCCTGCTTGGTAGTCAACAGTACCACCCCACCCATTTTGTACTTTTGCCCTGAGTTTCTTTTGCCCCAGGTGCATTATCCACCTCCCTCTTGTGTGGTGTCAACTCTATTGCAGATTTTGGTGTCATCCACACAGAGGTAAACTTCCTTGGAGATGTTCTGCAGTGTCACTTAATAGGCATTGAAGAGGACCAGTCTCTGGACTGCTCCTAAGGCAGCCCACTGGTCATATGTCCCTTCTTTAGAGTGAACTCATACACCACCACCCTCTGCTGCCTGCCCAGTAACCAATTTCTTCGCAGTTAACCACCTTTAGACACACACCCTCAGCTACCCAGCTTGCTATGAGTCTCCTATGTGGAATGGTGTTGAAAGCTTTACTGAAATCTAGGTATACCATGTCCACTGCTCTATGCTGATCCAGTTCCTTGATGACCCAGTCAAACAAATCTATCAGATTCATTTTACATGACCTCCCCTGTAAATCCATGCTATCTTATGTCCTGTAACCCACTGGATCCAAAATACAGTATTCCACAATCCTTTCTTTCAGCAGTGATTCCTTAACGTTCCCACCACCAATGTTAGGATGACTGGCCTACAATTGTCAGCCTCTTCCTTGCTACCATTTTTGTGTAGTGGGACTACATCTGCCCTCCTCCAGTCCTCTAACTCCACTCCTGTTTCCAATGAGCTGTTAAATAGGACTCTCAGAGGTGCAGCCATTACCTCCTGAGCTCCCTTAGTACCCTTGGATGCATGCCATCTGACCCCATCACTTTGTCCACTTTCATATTAATGCATCCCTTCAGGGCTCTCTTCTATGAAGATGTACAGGTATCCACTTCCTTCCCTCCTCCTCCAGTGCTCCTATTACTCATTTATTGCCCCTCCCCAACTTCTTCCTCTGAGTACACTGAAGAAAAGTGTCTGTTCAGGATGTTTGCCTTTACTGGTTCCTCTGCACAATTTCCCTTTCCTTTTAACCTTACAGTTCCATCCTGGTCTTCTTCTTTTCACTTACATACCTAAAATATGTCTCATCCTCTTTCATTACCTCCTGGTCTAGTCACTCTTCTGTCTGTGCCTTTATACTCCTCACCTCCCTCCCTGCCTGTGTCTGTTTCTCCTGGTACACTTCTCTATCCTCCTCCTCCTTCTGCATCTCCTTATACCTTCTGAATGCTGTCCTCTTAGCTTTACCTTTTATACCACCTCTTTCAAGCAACCACAGTGGTCTCTTCTTTCTCTTGTTTTTGCTCAGTTGCTTGCTGCAAGTATTTTGCCCTCACTGGAGTCATTTTATCTTCACTTACTGTTCCTCCATCACCCAGGTAATGCCTCCCACTGGGTCATCCCTGAGGCATTCTCACATCTTTAAAATCTACCATCCTGAAGTCCAGGACCATCACTCTTGTCTAGTTTAATTCCACAGCTGTCTTCATATTGAACCACACTATATGGAGATCACTGGTCCTAGGTGGCCTCCCATCCTGAAATCTGTAACATTGTCCCTGTTAGTGAGTACCAGATCCAGTGTTGCCCCATTATGTGTGGGTTTACTGACTAATTGTCTGAAGAGCGTCCCATGCAAGGAGTCCAGGATGTCCTGGCTTCTAGCTGAAAACACAGCTGGGAGGTTCGATCTACATCTGGCAGATTGAAGTCTCCCATGAGCAGCATCCCCCTTTCTGCCATTTGCCAATGGCCTCAAACAGTACCCAACTAACTCCTGCCCCTGTACTGGAGGTCTGTAGATCATGCCAGTGAGAACAGTGGCTCTGTTCCCCATCTCTATGGTGACCCACAGTACCTCTGCTCCACCCTGTATCCCCTGCATTTCTGTCACTTTTAAACGTTCCCTCACATAAAGTACCACACTCTCTCCTTTCATTACCAACTTATCTTCCTAAACAGAGTATAGCCTGGTATGGCCATGTACCACTCACAGTTTCAGTGCACCATGACTCAGTAATGGCCACAATGTCCAAGATCAGCCTCTGCCATGATGGCCTCCATATCTGGAATCTTATTTTCTAGACATCTAGCATGATCTTTCAGATTTTGTTAGCACTGTGCTTGTTAACCCGTTCTCTTTTGCCTTCTTCCACCTCTCTTTTTGATACTCCTGTTTCCATCCCCTTCACCTTTATCATCCTGCTTCCCTACTTACTTTGTACCCCAGGAGTTCCACTCCCCTTATGTTCTCTTTACTCTCTACATCCGACTGGAGGGCAGTTTCCACCTCATCAATTACTTCTTCCTCCCCCATTGCCTAGTTAAAATGTTCATAGTAACATTTAAACATACACCAAGAACTGTAGTTCCCTCCCAGACATATGTAGGCCATCAACCCTGTATAGGCCCTTATTCATCCAGGCGTATCCCCAGTCCCCAATGTAGCTAAACCCTCCTCTCTGCATCATTCCTTTAAGCATTAGTTGAAGTTCCTGATGCTGAGATCCCTCTCCTCCTTGTCATACAGAGGCAGTACCTCAGAGAAAGCCACTGAGCATGCTACCTCTCTAAGACAACTCTCCAGCTCCCTAAACTCCTTCTGCACTCTCTCATCCCTGTATATAGCTATGTCATTGGTCCCCAGGTGAATAATGACATCTAGCTCCCTTCCATTTTGCTGCCTAGTGATTCCCAAGATCCACTTCCCCAGGCAGTGCTGCCATGTAAGCACCTGACCTCCCTCCTGCCTCCCTTCCTCTTCAAAAATGTATCCCCTGACAATTGAGTCCCCTACCAGAAGTTGCCTCCCATCCTCTGGGGTCCTCTCCTACCCTCCTTGTGGTCTCTACTATGAAGGACCGTCACATCCTCCCTGACCACTACCCGGGTGCCTCTTCCTGGCAATCCCATGCCATCAGAGCAGCACAGTAATTTTGTAGTGGTCTGGTTTGAAGAATGTGCCTCTGACCCACCACCCCAAAAGCCACAAGACACACCCTTCTAAAGCCCACCATAGTCCAGATTTTCCTCTTCCTGGTATCCTCTGAGGTAGCGGTGGCAGACTTGATGGTCCCTGGGGAGGAGAAGGTCCCCAAATCCCAGTCAACCCAGACTGGAATCTAGCAACCTCTTCCCTCAACCCAGAAAGGTGCATGCAGATGGAGAAGTACTGCAATCTGCAGAAGGTCTCCTGAAAACTGCCACCCATAGCCACTGCACTGTACCACTCCCAGCATTCCCAGTTCCTAATATTTCTGTGCTTCTCATAAATGCTTTTGTACCCTTTTGCTTTATTTGGTGTTTCTAGTTTTGCCTCTTATGTCATTTTGTTATACCCTGTCTACAGCTACACTAAATAGCATGTTTTTCTATTCCCAGTTTTGGCCTATCCTTTTACTTTTATCTGTCTCTTGTTTTTTTATTTTTTTTTAGTTGTTTAACCAGGAGTAGCACACTAAGCTGAAAGCTTTTGCAGGAGTGACCTGGGAGCACAGGAAGTTAAGTGACTTGCTCAGGGTCATACAGTGCACGCAAGTGGAAGCTGTGGGATTCAAACCCAGGTCTGGTCTGCTAGATATCACCAGATTTGCAGCTCAGAGCCTTAAACCACTGCGCTATACTGCCTCTTGTGTTCTCATTACCCCTGGTAGTGTGTTTGTAGTTAAACCCCTTTTGTTGTTTATACTTCCTTTTGTACACTTACCCCATTATGGTGTTGCTCCTATTCCCTGTTTTGGTCTATCCTCTATCCATCCCAGTACTGAATACAGCAACAAGAGTGAACAGGCATCGTACTTAGTTGATTGTTCATCGCTGATCTGCCCCTCCACACACCACCTCAACCCCCATTCAGCACCCACCAGTTCACACTCACCCACACTCCCTCACTCACCTGAACATGTCCCATGTCATAGATCCATTTCTATGACTGAAGACATGTCTTGCTGCTGGAACCGTGACTCTGGTATGAGAAAATAAGGAAGTCCAGTTGAATGTACTTGAATGGGTTTTGAACTTTTACTTATAACTTTGTTATTAGCCACCCACCCAGAAAGAGTCAAAATGGTAAAGTTCTACTGGACTCATTGAGCGCCACCACTGGTCCTATGCGAATGGTCCACTAAATGTGCCAACCCCCAGCTCATAAATAGTCACCTCCTCTGTAAAAGCAGAATTGATGCTTTCTAGCAACAACCGCCTCTGTTGACTGGAGCTACCTCAATACAATCCTTGACATAAACCTAGCACTGGGCTTTTTCATAAATGAATTTAATTCAGCTGTAAACAAATTTGCTCCTCACAAAAAGTGAATGATCCATGGCAATGCCTCCCCATGGATCAGGCCCAAGGTGAGAGATCTAAGGTGGCTAAGAAACCAGCTATGGTCCAGAGCCAGAGCCAGGGACCATACATGACACTCAGCAATGCAAAGTTGCCTGGAATGCCTGTACAAAAGAAATAAGAATAGCCAAGGCCACTTATCACAAACCACAAAAGACACAAAGCTGGGGCAGCAGTAGAACATTTTGGGCTTCACTAAAATAAATATTAGGGGAAGAAGAAAAGACTACACTGATGATTATCTCACACAACAGCTCAGATATAACAGACCCATGCAAAATAGCACAGCTGTTCAATGAGACTTTCACAGACCTGAGTCACATATTATCCGACCTAGCCACCACCAACCCATTTGATCCTATTCAGGATGTGCCCAAGCCAACAATGCCTATAATACCCAACCTCTACTTTAAAATGGTATTGGTAGAGAAACCCATCACTATGTTAAATGAGCACTGGGTAAAACAAGAGTGGGCAGCAACTCAATAGATATGAAGTTACTGTCCTCTGCTCTTGATGTACCAGCCTATCCACTAGCCAACATTTTTATCACTCACTGAGGTTTGATCAATTACTGAGCAGCTGAAAATTGTGCTGGTAACTGAAGTACACAAGGGGTAAAAGATGCCATCTCTAACTATTTCCCAATTTCAATACTCTCCCCACTCCAAAGTGCTAGAGAAAATAGTTGCAGAGCAACTGGTAAACCACTTGAGCCAGTACAGCCTACAATGTCAGCAACAGCATGGCTTCAGGAAACAACATAGCACTGTCTCTTCTCTTATAGATTACACCAGTTGCATAAACCAAGACCTAGACCCCAGCTACCTGGTAGGCTCTGTCTTTATTGATTTAACAAAGGCTTCAATGTTGTAAACCATTCCCTCCTTACCAGCAAGCTTGCCAGGTTAGGACTTTCACCTGATTCTGTCTCTTGGTTCAAAGACTACCTGACTGGGCACTCAGAAAAGGTAAAACCAATGAAATGGTGTCTGACTCTCATCTAGTCACTAAAGGGGTTCCACAGGCCTCAATCCTAGGACCCCTACTCTTCAGCATATTTATTAATTATCTTACCCATGTGTGTCCAGAATCTCAAATCATCCTCTCTGCTGATGATGCAGTTATCTACTCATGCAACAACACTCAAAATGCACTACCCTATAACCTCCAGAATAGTTTCTCAGCAGTGGAAGAATGGTTCTCAGATAGTAAACTGGTATTAAACTATAGAAAACTAAGACTAAGCTAATCTACTGCTACTAAAATAAGAAGATCCAGCCCCTCAATATCCACAACAAAAGGGCTCAGCTCTAGAACAGGTTAGCATGTTCAAATACCTAGGTGTACACATGGACAAAAATCTAACATTTGCACACCACATTGACCAAACCACAAAATAGTGAATTAGAAACTGGGTGCCCTACATTGACACAAAGTATATGTGACTATGGAGGCAAGGTGGCTAGCAGTCTCTTCCTTGGTTCTCCCAGTTATAGACTATGGATTAGTGGTCTACACTGCAACCCCAGAGTCAGGCTTACATAGGGTAAATGTTATCTTAAGCAAAGCTTGTCACACCTGGTCCTAGAAGCAGATAGGATGACCCACACATGTGACCTCTACACCAACTCATGTTGGCTATCACTTGACCGCAGAATAAAATACTAAGTGTGCCTTCTTGGAAAAAAGAATCTATTGGCCTCACCTCCACTGCCCTGAATTCATTGATCGCCCCAAAGAAAACAAATGCACCACCCACAGCGCCCAAAACCACCTAGAAATACCCTACTGCAGGACCATTCAGGCCAAACATTCCTTTCTAGTAAGAGTGCTAGCATGGCTAAATGATCTCCTACAGATATACAGGGATCTAACCTCCCCAGGCACTTTAAAACTGCTTTGAAAAATACCTCTCCATAAGATTAGCAAGCATTTGCACTAACCCCAAGAATTTTGCCACCCACACACTCACCCTCACCCTCTACTAGATCCATACTCTACCCTTAGTATTATCCCCATTGGGTTGCTAACCCTAACAACGCTTCTCTAAGCAGCTGACTGCACTTGTCACAAATGTTAGTAATAAAAAGTTCTTACATGTATCCTCTTGTAGTTTATATGTACCTAAACTGGCATTGTAGTTAGTAACATTTCACTGCTTACCTGTAAAATTGTTGTTTATGTATCTGTGAATCTACATTGCCATTGCAACATTTAATTGACATGGGACCTTTGAAAATTAACATTGCTCAAAGGTGTATCTCCAAATTAATAATAAATAAAAATAAAATAAATCAATTTTGCAAGGTTTGTACACAACAGTTTACTAATAACTTTTTGGGACCCCACCTTGTGACCAATGCAGGCTTAGTTTTTCAAATCCATCCTGAAAGGTGATTTCTCGTGATTGTGCAAAATCATCTTTTGGGCAGGATTGATAATATTCACCTACTGGTTTCAGGAGTTAGGGTCATAAGAAGACTATGTTAAAAATCTGGGTGCAAATATACTAAATTGATCAATTTTGGGTGAACACTGAAATATTTCAATATTCACTCATAATGTCACAACTTTTAACATTTTACCACCAAACTTTCAACATGGCCTTTTGGGACCCCACCTATGAACAAGGCAAGTGAAAGTTTTCAAATTTGTCTGGAAAAGTGATTTTGCAGTTCCTCCACAAAATCATGTTTCAGGTGGGATTTGAAAATTTTCCCACCAGGTTCATGAGATAAGATCATAAGAAGAATATGCTGGAAATTTGGTGAACAAATATGGTCAAATGACCAAGTTATTAGTGAATGTATGAGTGAAAGTTTAAATATTTCAATGTGCATTCATATCTTCTCAAGGGCTAGCAGTATAGCCTAGAGGTTAGAGTAATGAGCTGTGAGTGAGCTTGGTGCATCTAGCAGACCTGGGGTTGATTCTCACAGCCCACAGTTGCATTCTGTGTGATTCTGAGCAAGTCACTTAACCCTCCCTGTGCTCCCAGGTCACCCCTGAAAACAGGCAATTGTGCATAGATGGCCTTACCTCATTAC
The DNA here is from genome assembly GCA_016271365.2 of Neoceratodus forsteri. Taxonomy (NCBI): domain Eukaryota; kingdom Metazoa; phylum Chordata; order Ceratodontiformes; family Ceratodontidae; genus Neoceratodus; species Neoceratodus forsteri. The sequence goes on from CM057449.1 coordinate 409,878,211, forward strand.
CAAAGAGTTACAAATATATTCATTTTTGACTCCAAACATCAAACATAGCCATTTTTCATGCCACATCATAAATGAGGCAGGAGTCATTTTCAAATCCTGGATGAGATACTATCTTGAAAATCGGGGCCAAATTTAAAAAAATCATTATTGTTATTGAGGTACATTGTGTAGTAACAGCCTTTACCCAGTGGGTAGTACTTTTTATCCCATGCCAGTGAGCGGAGCTCAGAGGCAAGCTCAGTGATCCAGCTGGATAGACCAAGATTGGGGTGTTGGTGCTGTCATGCAACACCACCCCTAGCCTAGGAAGGGTTATTACAGGTTTGCCTGACAATCCCAAGTATAATTTGCTGAAAATAATTCTTCTCTTGGCATAGGGTCTTTCACCTCTACACCTGTGGATGCCAGGGGACATTTGCTTTGGCTGAGAGATGGATTCTTCATCGTGTGCCTCTGCATCTGTGGCCACATAGAACTGCAGACCCCAGAGGACCCTGTGCTTCTGCAGCCAACCAGACAGCCCAATAAATTCTTGACAATCCATTGCTGCACCAAAGTGCAGGGCCTGTAGGATCCTACCTCCCATAATCAGATGGTGCCTTCCCTTGGTGCAAGACCCAGAGGGCCCAGTATGTCTGCATCTGTTCACATAGTCCCGAGAGACTCTGCATGAATGAGGGACACTATTCCACTAGCTCAACACGAAAAGGAAATTCATTGCAAAGACAACACTAATGCACCAGTTAGGTTCAAGGTAATGCCACAAAAGTAAGGAAATATGTCATTAGAATTTTCAGGTACACCTCTGTGTGTATGTTGTACAACCGACAGTACATGAGTACATATGTTTGCAGAACAGCAGGCTCCATGAGGTCCTGCACATCTGTAGAAAGAAGGCTGCTAGGGACCTGTGCCTCTACAGTCAGATGTACTCATGCACACTGTACACATTTCCTCACTAGATATTGTAGCATGAGCCACTACTGCATGGTTTTCCTTATGCAGCTGCTACCCTTGAAAACTTCTAAATATACTACTGAAACCATGATAACCACATTGCAAAAGCATGTAGTTGAAGTATAAGTCAGGAAACATAGGCAGACCAGGAGAAGCTATAAAATTTACTAGTAGAGTTTTATTCTTATCAACAACATTTAGAATAATACATGGGGTGGTGTGTTTATTAAGATTTACATACACCTGAGGTATTGTATGCTAAATAATCCCTGAGACAAAGCTCCAGGGGTTTATTTAAGCATCCAGCAATGACGGTGTGTGTAAAATCTCTAGTTAAATATACCACCTATGTGTTATTTTATATAATTGTGGGGCATATTTTAGCACAGCAATTATATAAAATAAATACACATTTCTGTGCAGCTACTGTCCTGTCGGGTTTCAGCACCATCCACTGTTGGAAGCAGCTGGTGAAACAAAACACTTCCTTTTTCATTTTTGAAGGTTAGCATAATAGTAGAAAGAGCCCAGTTAATGTTATTTTAAATTAACTTACCACTGAGTGTGGAGGGCGTGTCTGGCACTAAGGAATGGTGCAGAGCAAGGGAAGAGCAGTGGCTGGACATGCATGGACTGAGGGCCTGCAGGTTATAACAACAAATTAGAACAGGATTTCCCTAAAGGAAAAACACTAACCAGTTATTATAATCAAGTAAAAAATTGTACAGGATAGCTCTTTATGAAGCAGTACAAACAAAAATCTTTCATAGGAGCCTCTCTAAATCATATCTCAATCTCTACATCTCTAATCAAAACACCACTCTCTTTAAAAGATGTATTGTTTCCTGATAACTTAAAATTTATATCCTGTTGTGTGAATTAATCTCCTGTTCCTTACAAAATGTCTCAGAACTGTGTCAATTTCTTTCCTGTAACCAGCCTGAAGGTGCAACAAAATAGAACATTCTGTCCCAGGGCTGATCCCTGTTGATATTTCTGTTAACAAGCTTGTGGATGTCAAAATAAATATAAAGGTTAAGCTCAATAGGCAAAAGCTGTGGGCTCACCCTTCAAATAAAGTTTGTGCAATTGCAGTGAAGTCCTCAACAGAGAGGGAAAAAGTCTATAAGAGGTGCAACATAAGGTGATTTTGTCCTCTCTGTTGAGGACTCATTGCAACTGCACTAAATAAATGGGAAGAATTTTGCACCAAAAATGTATGGACTCTCATTTACTTTTATTAGGAGTGGTGAGTGCTGCAATTTATCTACAGGATTCAGTTTCATTGTCACTGGGCACCTAGTCCACCTGGAGTGGCTCTGCTAGTTACCAGTGTATCAATGTTAAGCCTCTGTGTTCTAGATTGATTTCTTTTCTAATAGCTCTAAATAGCTCTCTGCATTCCTTTCATCAATATAATTACATACATTTGCAAACCTCAGGATCCCAGTTTCCCATAAAGATTTGCATATATTTTTTAACCACAAGGAAGCAAAGGAGAAAAGAAAGAACAGAAACAACTAGAAACAACAAGTCAAAGAAGGAATATAACAGGAGGAAATGATAATATCATTGAGTGGCCAATTACTAGGTATCAGAAAATTTGTTTGAGCAATCAGACAGACAAGATACAAACAAGAGGCAGAATAGGAGAGGGCAAAATAGGTCCTTGTTTTTTAATTCCCAATGCATAACAAATGGGACAGGGTCTTACTCATCTTGTCACATACCTCCACTTTAAGAGAGAACCTGTTTTTTTTCTGAAAAACAGATTTCAAACATTGTTTTATTTCTCTTTAACATTACCTTAAACATTTACAGTTCTTTGCATATGCAGTAACCTTTTCTCATAACACATTTTACAGCAAACATTTTAGCTTAGTGCATGCATTTTCTTTTTCAGCCATGTGAATTATCAGTTCCTGAACCATATCTTGACAGAAAATCAGCACTGACCTTCTCTTTTCCAGATCTGTACATCATTTTGAATTTAAATGGCTGTAGAGCCAGGTACAACCTTATGATTCTTTGATTTTTATCCTTCATTTGATTACAGAGAAACTTAATGGAATCCATTGTCCATTTCACAGCAAGGCATTCTTTTTGCTAGCCTTGCTTGTACAGCAGAAATCAGCTAACTAAAAGAATCTACATTTTCTTATTAATTTAAAACTAACATCTCAGCAGGAGTCAGTGTCTGTTGAGATTAAGCAAGACAGATACTTTATTAGAAGTAGAAGGGTCTTATTTAGGGCTAAAAAAGAAAGGAAAGAAAAGAAAGAAAGTCAGTGTGTGTTCTGTGCTGTGAAGGGTACTGTATCAACTTACTTTGCTAAACCAGTAGGAGAGAGAGAGCTTAATTGGGGTGTGGCTTAGACACTATAAGGCAGGTGACTCAAATTACAACTTCCTGTTGTTAGCCTTGCTTGTAGAACAGAAAGCAGCTAACTAAAGGAAGCTTGTGGTAGTTGAACCCCTCCCATGTGAATAGTGCTGAGCTGAACCTGACATTTTCTTCTTCTCTCCTATATCTGTTCCAAAGACTGTTGCACAACAGCACTTTACTCCTTCATTTTATGTCTTTCTGTCTCTTTCTAATCCCCCTTTTCTGTGTAAAACATACAGAATATGCTGCAGTCAGACTGGCCATCTGACGCTGTGTATTACAATTGAAACTATTTTTCTTCCCTTCCTATTTCTGCTCTTCTACATCATGGTCCAGTTAAATATAAGCACTTTTCCCTGCATTGCCCTTAAATGTGCAGACATGGTCTAAATGAGCTGCACAGACTTAAAGAATGAAACTAACTAAAGGTTTGTAAACAGACTTGGTAGGCAAAGGTTTTTTCACAATGTAAAAAGCAAGCTGGGATTGACAGTCAAGCTAAGAAATTACCAATGCCAGTTTAAATGTTTTCTTTAGGATATGTACAGGTGCAGATTGGAATATCCTGTTCTTGAAAAGGTTAAACAGTTAGCAAATTAACTAAAATACAGGATATTAGAGAAGAAGAACTAAAATGTGGTCTACTTACACAACTCCCAGGAGTTTCTTGTCTCCAATCAGTGCTGGTGTCCTTGCAAAGGTGCTGTCTCCTAGAAAGTCAGCAGCACCTTTCTCCCTTCTTTTATATGCTGCAGCTCCTAGGTTACCTTTAGAAAAGGGGAGGAGTTGTCTATGCCCACTCTGCAAGAAATGTGCAGTCATATCTGATAGAGCATTAGGGTGTTTATGTTGATGTCATAATAACGGATTATTTTTATGCCTTTCATTTATGTAAATTCTATGTAATTGATTGTACAAAGAAATAAGAAATTTTCCTGTAAATAGCTTAAAATTAGGTGGGGCTTTGAACTAGAGGGTGGAGCTCCACTCTTTAAAAAGCCAGCCTAGATCCTCAGGTTAGATGCTGTTAGGAGAGTTCACGTGAGACCTCCTGCTCTGTTATACTGCACAAGATTATGTTCCACTGCTAGACCCTTGGCAGGAAGCTGTGCTGTTTTCAAGCTTTATTTTGTTTGTTTATAATCAGAAGTTCCTGCTGTAAGCTGGTTTTTTTGGATTTAATTTTTTTTTTTGTTTAATAAAATGATACCATTTAGGTATGTTGTACCACATTTGTTGATTTCTGTGTGACCTGATTTGTTCAACCCATGACATTTTGGTACCAGAAGTGGGGTAAATTGAAATCCATAAGGAATAGGTGGACTCCAGTAAAGATACTGCACATAGTATCCAGGTCAGAAGTGGTCTTCAACAGGTAATGGCACATAAACTCGAGGAGCTGGTGCCTTATCAGGGTTTTGACCAGAACCCAAGTGGCTGCTGTTGGTGAACCACTCTTGAAGAATTACCTGCTGCCACATATCCTAAAGTTAAACAGTGCATATTGAAGATGGAAGAGTGGGTGTGAAGAGACCAGAAGAAGAACAGTTGAACCCCGAAGACCTCAGGGATTTACTCCGCTGGTTAGCTATATGTCAGATGGAGATGGAATGCCGCGAGAGGTAGATCTGAGGAAAGAGAGGTTGAAAGAAAGCGACAAGACCAGAGGTGGGCTGACACACTACAGGCCTTACAACTTATTGGGGTTGGTCAAGGGCGCCCATACAACTCCAGAGACATAAAATTAACGAAAATGACTCTCTCTGATGATATAGAGGCATATCTTACAACATTTGAACATGTAGCACAGGCTTGTAATTGGCCTGCTACCCAATGGGTGGTAAGACTTTCCCATATCTATCTGGCAAAGCTCAATTGGCATACACCTGTATGGATATCCATATTACTAATGATTATGCCTCTGTAAAGAAGGAGATACTAAAAAGATATGACATTAACACAGAAATATATAGACAAGGTTTCGATCTTTAAAGCATTTACCCCCATGTACCACCTCGAGACCTATACCAGATTGAATGACTTGTGTCACAAATGGCTACAACCTGAGGGAAAGACTGTACCAGCCATCATTGAGCAGTTTGTGTTGGAGCAATTTGTACAGATTATACCTCAGGATGCCCAATTATGGGTAAGGGAACACCATCCTGATAATGCTGAAGCTGCAATTACCCTAGCCAAGGATTTCTTATCTGCACCGACAACCGGTACAAAAGGGTACAGGAGAACAGAAAAGTATCATTCCTACTACAACATCCACAACCAGTGAGGTAAGACCTATTGTTTCATCGGTTGGGACAGGGATTGTTAAGACTAGAGGGAAGGTCAGGAGATGGCATCAAAAAACCTGAATCCACCATAGAATGCCATTATTGCCATGGACTGGGACACATAGCCCATTTCTGCCCAAAGAAAAAGTCTGCATACCTAGCTTCTATGAACTTGGGGAACTTTTATAAAGACAATGGTAAATGGAACTCAAGTAGAAGGGCTAGTGGACTCAGGGAGCCGACAAAGCTTATTCAGGGCTGACCTACTAGATAACAAGTTATTAAGTACTAAACCCACTGGTGTAATTTGTATCCATGGTGATGTGCATCAGTACCCAACTGCACAGACACAAGTATGTATAAATGGACAGACATGTGATATGACATAGGAGTTGTACCCACTTTACCTGTACCTTTGATTATTGGTCAAGACTTTCCAGCCTTTAATGACCTTTTAACCTCATGTGACACTGCCTTATCAGCTGTAACCACAAGGCTCAGTCACAACTAATACAACAGGACCCTATATTTTCTTTTGATGATTCTTTGTTTGAAGAGGGTAAAGGCCATGAAAACAAGGCCAAAAAGTTATTACAGAAAAGACTGGAAACAAAAACAAAATGGAACTGGTGATGTCATGCCTCAATATCATATTGTAGATATTAAAACTGAACAGCAAAATGACAATACACTTAACTCTTTCTTTTCACAGCTTAACAAACAAGTACCTTTGGGTTCACCATATGTTGCACAACAGAATGGAATTCTGTATAGAATATGTATAAATCCTAAAACACAAGAACAGATGCTGGTACCACAGAAATTTAGAAAAGATCTTCTATTTTTAGCACATGATATCCCTAGTGCTGGACATGCAGGATGAGACCGAACTTCCTAGACTATTGCAACGATTCTTCTGGCCTGGTCTACAGGAGGATGTTTCTAGTATTGCAGATGTTGTCCTTCCTGTCAGCAAATCAGCCAGATAACTCACAGGGACAAAGTACCCTTAATGCCCCTACCAGTTGTAGCTCAACCCTTTGAAAGAATAGCTATGGATGTGGTAGGACCATTAGTAAAAAGCAGTAAGGGTAATAGATTCATACTTGTCCTTTGTGATTATGCAACCAAATATCCTGAAGCTTTTCTCTTGAGAACAGTTACAGCCTCAAAAATAGCAGAAAAAGTAGTAGAATTCTGCAGTCGTATGGGTATTCTAAAGAGATCCTGACGGATCGTGGTACAAATTTTAATGCTGCACTACTCACTGAATTGTACAAAGCTTTAGGAATTACTACATCATTTAACCACCCTTACCATCCACAAACTGATGGTCTTACAGAAAGATTTAATCAGACATTAAAACGTATGATTAGGAAATTTGTGGACAAAGAAGGTAAAAGTGGGATCAATATCTTCCCTATTACTGTTTGCATACCGAGAGGTCCACAAGCCTCAACAGGATTTTCACCATTCAGTTTGCTGTATGGAAGAAACCCGGAGACCTCTTGACATAGTTAAAGAAACTTGGGAGGGAGAGACCACAGTGAAATATACCAATATCCTAGACTATTTGGTTAATCTTAGAAAAGCGACTAGTGCAGTACACAGCAAAGGCACATGAACAAAATAGGTAGCCCAAACTAAGCAGAAATGCTATTATGATAGTAAAACTTAGGAAAAACAATTTCTTCCAGGGGAAAAGGTACTATTATTGCCATCCAATGACAATAAGCTTTTAATGAAAGGCAGGACCTTACTCTATTGTTTCCCAGACTGGTCCTGTCACTTACTAAGTTGAGATACCCGGAGACGAAAGTGTACACCCATCTATCATGCAAATCTCTTAAAGAAATGGCATGAGAGACTTACTTCTGATGTTAAAGCTGACCTTTATGTTATGCCCAGTAGTTCAGACACTGAATTAGATTCTGCCTATAAAAGGTTTGAATCAGAGGAAACTATTAGAGATGTACATATTAACTCAAATTTAACCAGTCAGCAACATGCAGAATTGGAAAATGTACTACAACATTATACAAAAGTTTTCACAACTATCCCAGGTAAAGCCATTGATGTAGTACATACGATTAAAACTGATTCTGTCCCAATATGGCAAAAGGCATATCGATTTCAGAAAGAAGTAGGTCTGAGGTTGCACAGGAAATTGAGAAATTACAGAAATTAAATATTATTGAACCTTCTAGAAGTCCATGGTCATCCCTATGGTAATTGTACCTAAAAGGAAGGGGGTATCCGTTTATGTCTCGATTTCCATAAACTCAATCAAGTATCTCAGTTTGATAGCTATCCAGTTCCTAGAGTGGATGATATAATAGATCACATTGGACAGGCAAAATACATCTCTACTCTCGATCTCACAAAGGGCTGATTGGCAGATCCCTTGGAAGAACAGTCTAAAGAAAAAACAGCTTTTAGCACTCCTAAGGGTTATACCAGTTTGTATAATGCCATTTGGCTTACATGGGCCCCTACCTTCCAAAGATATATGGATAAATTGTTGAATGATCACTCTTCCTATTGTTCTGCTTATTTGGATGATGTGGTGATTTTCAGTTCAGACTGGTCAACACACCTTACCCATTTGTCTAATGTTTTATATACTATTGAAAAAGCTGGTTTAACTATTAATCCTTCCAAGTGTCGCTAGCCATGAATGAGACAATATATTTGGGCTTCGTTTTGGGTAATGGAATAGTACATCCAGAAATAGAGAAGGTGGAGGCAGTGTCCCAATGTGCAGTCCAGAAACAAAAAACAAGTGAGATCTTTTTGGGTTTAGCTAATTATTATAGACGCTATCCTGATTCCACAATTGCAACCCCATTGACTGACTTGACTAAGAAACAAGTCCCAAATAAAATCCCATGGTCACCTGCTTGTGATTTAGCTTTTAGGACAATAAAAGCTGTACTGTGTTCAGCACCAGTGTTACAATCTCCAGATTTTAATAAACCATTTGAATTACAAACAGATGCTTCAGAAACTGGTCTAGGTGCTGTATTTGTGTCAAAATATCAATGGAGAAGAGCACCCCATCTTATTCATCAGCGGAAACTATATCCCAGAGAACAGAAGTATGCTACAATAGAAAAGGAATGTTTAGCAATTAAATGGGCTATAGAGACATTGAAATTCTATCTATGGGTCTCATTTTACTTTAATTACAGATCACAACCCTTTATGCTGGCTTAACCAGACGAAAGATAAAAATCACGCATTCTCCGTTGGTACTTGGCTCTACAGCCCTATCATTTTGAGATTAAGCATAACTCAGGCAGCAAACATAAAATGCAGATTTCCTTTCTAGATATGGTGCTAAGGAAATTTAATCTATAATGGGACACAGTATCCTATTTCAACCCCAGGGCAAAGTATGACGTATGACAATGAATGATGTTAATTGTATTTATTGTTTTTGTTTATAGGTGCCCTGGGTGGGACTCTGTGAGGTGGGTGGAAGTCCCATCCCATTCCCTTTAGGTTTATGTTGTGGAAAAGGGAATGTGGTCTTCAAACCAAATTATTGGTTTGTTCTTAAAGAGAAATGTGGTAGCTGAACCCCCCATGTGAATAGTGCTGAGCTGAACTTGACATTTTCTTCTTCTCTCCTATATCTGTTCCAAAGACTGTTGCGCAACAGCACTTTACCGCTCATTTTATGTCTTTCTGTCTCTTTCTAATCCCCCTTTTCTGTGTAAAGCATACAGAATATGCTGCAGTCAGACTGGCCATCTGACGCTGTGTATTACAATTGAAACTATTTTCTTCCCTTCCTATTTCTGCTCTTCTACGTCATGGTCCAGTTAAATATAAGCACTTTTTCCCTGCATTGCCCTTAAATGTGCAGAAATGGTCTAAATGATCGCACAGACTTAAAGAATGAAACTAACTAAAGGTCTGTAAACAGACTTGGTAGGCAAAGGTTTTTCACAATGTAAAAGCAAGCTGGGATTGACAGTCAAACTAAGAAATTACCAATGCCAGTTTAAATGTTTTCTTTAGGATAATACAGGTGCAGATTGGAATATCCTGTTCTTGAAAAGGTTAAACAGTTAGCAAATTAACTAAAATACAGGATATTAGAGAAGAACTAAATGTGGTCTACTTACACAACTCCCAGGAGTTTCATGTCTCCAATCAGTGCTGGTGTCCTTGCAAGGTGCTGTCTCCTATAGAAAGTCAGCAGCACCTTTCTCCTTCTTTATATGCTGCAGCTCCTAGGTTACCTTTAGAAAAGGGAGGAGTTGTCTATAATGCACCCCTCTGCAAGAAATGTGCAATCATATCTGATAGAGCATTAGGGTGTTTATGTTGATGTCATAATAACGGATTATTTGTTATGCCTTTCATTTATGTAAATTCTATGTAATTGATTGTACAAAGAAATAAGAAATTTTCCTGTAAATAGCTTAATAATTAGGTGGGGCTTTGAACTAAAGGTGGAGCTCCACTCTTTAAAAGAGCCAGCCTAGATCCTCAGGTTAGATGCTGTTAGGGAGAGTTCACATGAGGACCTCCTGCTCTCTTATACTGCACAAGATTATGTTCCACTGCTAGACCCTTGGCAGGGAAGCTGTGCTGTTTTCAAGCTTTATTTTGTTTGTTTATAATCAGAAGTTTGCTGCTGTAAGCTGTTTTTTTGGATTTAATTTTTTGTTTGTTTAATAAAAATCATACCATTTACGTATGTTGTACCACATTGTTGATTCCTGTGTGACCTGATTTGTTCAACCCATGACAAAGCTACATTTTCTTATTAATTTAACACTAATATCTCAGCAGGAGTCAGTGTCTGTTGAGATTAAGCAAGACAGATACTTTATTAGAAGTAGAAGGGGTCTTATTTAGGGTTAAAAGAAAGAAAAGAAGAAAGTCAGTGTGTGTTCTGTGCTGTGAGGGTACTGTATCAACTTACTTTGCTAAACCAGTAGGAGGAGAGAGAGGACTTAATTGGGGTGTGGCTTAGACACTATTAAAGCAGGTGGCTCAAATTACAACTTCCTGTTGCTAGCCCTGCTTGTAGAGCAGAAAGCAGCTAACTAAAAGAAGCTACATTTCTTATTAATTTAACACTAATATCTCAGCAGGAGTCCGAATGCGTGTGTCTGCTGTGTCCGCTGGGCATGCTGAAACTGCTGGCATTAGACAAACTTGGATAAGATAATTTTAGCATATCCTCTACTTAGTAAATATACACCTTTAATAATGGAAAAGGAACTTAGTAAGTGTATGCAATGTTTGATGTATAGTGAGGAAAGTATGGGAGTGAGTATGCATGCTAATTGCCATCTGATTACTACTCTTGAAGCAGAGATAGCGTTTTGCTTAATATTAAACCAGTTTCTACTGATATTAGGAATTGAAAAGTTACATTGATCTTATGGATGAACAACTTCATTCTAATGAACAATTTTCTTCACATTTAGGTAGCATTTCTATGCCTCCTGGTGAGAGACAATTGTAACGACTAGTACTAGTATACCTGTTGCTCCGCCCCTCATATAAGGTGGATGATTATCGCCCTCTTCTCATGATAATGATGACTGGACCATTGTCACAAAAGCCTCTTAAAAAGGAGGAGGCCAAATACACAACAGTGCCCCTATTGAAACTCGTTATAGGTTTGAGCAATTGATTATATCAAATAATGAAGTGCTACATGATTTATCCTGTGCATCACCCTCTGTTGATAATAATGGTTTAAAACCACTTTTCAATCAGGAGTTAATGCCCATGAATATTTGTCCTAGCAAGTCTCAAGCTACCAAATCAATACCTATTAAGTTAATTGCTCCAGAGTGTGTTAAACAATCACCTGTTTCTGATTCTTGTACCCTACTGTCTCAAAACAAGTATTAGTCCTGGGAGATTCAGTCATTAAGAACATTGACAGGGTGGTATGCAATAGTGACAAGAGCATACACACTTGTTCTAGCTCCGTGGGGCCAGAGTATCTGACATTACCTCCATGATGCCTAACATTTTACAAAATACGGGAAAATCCACTGGTTATCATACATCTGGTGTTAATGATATAAACAACACCCATTTAATCAGTTACAACAGGACTATGTGGCGTTATGAACCTGTTACTTGATAGGGATGCTGTGTATATATCTGAAATTCTACCTGCCCTACAGCATCTACCATGACACAGAAAATCAAAGCCCTAAATGAATGGCTGAGAAATTGGTATTTTAAGCAGGATATACCCTGTATTACCCACTGGGAATCATTTTCAGATCGTTCTTCCTTGTTTTGCTGGGATGGTTTACATCTCAGTCATAGGGGTAGTACACTTATGGAGAAAAGTATCACTAAAATCATAAATCATTGTTTAAACTAAAACAATGGGGAGAATGGGTCTATTCCCAAGTCTCTGAATACTTACCAAAATATTATTACAACTAAATGTAACTTCCTAGCTTTGAATGCATGATCTTTAAACCAACTCAAATTAGCAGAACTCAAGCCAAATGTAAAACTTTAAATATAGGTGTGGTGGGAGTAACTGAAACTTGGTGGGACGATCCTCAATTTGGTCCAGAGAAATTCCAGGTTATAAGTTATATCATAAAACCAGATTAGATAAGCAAGGGTAGAGTTTGTATGTACATATGAAATGATAATCCTTCTTTTGAAGTGTGTTCTCCTTTCCTTTGGAAAGTATATGGGTTAAAATCTTATTGAAGGAGCAGTCCATATAACTATTGGTAACATCTATTGACCTCCATCTGCAAATTCAGATTACACAACTGATATGTTTAAAGAAATTACACATTTTCAGAATCTCAAGATACTGTAATATTTGGTGACTTTAACCTCCCTCATATTAACTGAGACTCATTCTCAGGACTGTCCTATGCAGAGAAAGGACTATTAGATGTGATAGTTAGTAATGGATTACAACAACTTGTTACTGAACCCACTTGAGGTCCTAATATTTTGGATCTATTTTACTAACATAGAGCAACAAATTAGCAATTTACAAATTTGGGATCCACTTGGGACCAGTGATCATTCATCTATTCTTTTTGAAATTCAGCAGTTTAAAACTACACAAAGGAAGTTATACTCTATAAAAATTATAATAAAGCAATTTTTCTAAAATCAATGAATACTTACAAAACATAAACTGGGAATCTAATCTTCTTAATTGTACAAAACAACAAGCTTGGGACTTTTAAAAACATTGTACATTATTTGGAAAATACCTTTATTCCATCTAAGAGGAAATTTAATAATAAAGGAAAAATTCCACTTGGTTCAACAAGACAATTAAAAATCAGATTAAAACAAAATTAAACTTTTTAGGAAACTTAAGAATAGTTCTGTTCCATTTAAAACTACTCTACTACATAAATGCAGACTATCTGTGAAAAACTTAAAAATTCTATTAAATTGGCAAAAAATAAGCTAGAATTTAAACTAGCTCACACAAAAGACTGTCACAAATCTCTTTTCTCCTATATAAATAGTAAAAGGTGTATCAAACACCATTGGTTCCATTATAACCAATGGCTCTTCTCTATCTGATATACAAACCTCAAATCTCTTTAATAAGTACTTTTGTTCTGTCTTCTCTCAAAAATCACCTATTAGTACATTTAAAGTTCACCACATAGATTATCATAGGTTCTATCCAACTGACATTATACATGTTATCAAAAACTAAAATAAAATACTAGTCCAGGCCCAGGACGGTATTCATCCATGGTTTCTGATGAAACCTCTATAAATATTTCCATACCTTTGTCAATTATCTTCAACAAATCCCTTACAGAAAGCATTGTACCAAATGATTGGCATGCAGTAATAGTTACTCCCATATTTAAAAAGGCAATAGAGGTTCTGTGCAAAATTATCATCCAATTAGCCTGACCTCAGTGGTTGGTAAATTAATGGAACAGTAATGAAGTCTCTAATAGATCAAGATTGTAAAAATTAGGAATTTGTGATTCAAATCAGCATGGGTTTACTCCCAAATATTCCTACACCACCAATCTGATATCTTTTACAATAATATAGTACTCTACTAGATGTGGTATCCCTACTGATGTAATTCTTTTGGACTTTAGTAGAGCTTTCAATAAAGTCTCACATGAAAACTCATTACTTTCAGCCCGGACTTTCTGGGATAATATTAAACAACTAAATGGAAAATCACGCTCCCTGCCCCATCCCAGCTCACTAGCAATGGCACTACCTCCACTGAGCCTGCCACCATAGCTAACTGGCTCAACACCGCTTTCACTGACCTTAGCTCAGTCCTCCCTAGTAATTTCTTTGACCCTCCCCCAACCAACCTCCCCTGTCCTCCAGCACCCCAGCTTCCACCTGCAAGATTTCTACCCAGGAAGCCAGACCCATCCTAATCAAAGCTTTGAATAGCAACAGTCCAGCAGTGACTCACTGGACCCAGTATCCTCAGGCTGGTGCTAGATGAAGTCCTTGCCCCACTCACCAGCCTAATTAACCCAATCGCTCTGCCTGGGACAATTTCCCATTGGCTTGGAAAACAACCATAATCACGCCCATTCATAAAGGGGACGACAGGTGGTACCAACAACTACTGGCCAATCCATTCTCCCCCAAAGCCCTGGAGAAAGTGGTGGCCATTCAAATCACTGAATATCTGGCTAAGCATAACATCTTATGCCCAGAGCAACATGGCTTTGTGCTGGCCACAGTACCAGCACTGCACTAATTGAATTCTCCAACTTCCTACACTCCTCCTGGATACCAGCTCCCTAGCTGGTGCAGTGTTCATCGACCTCTCAAAGGCTTTCGACACCATCTCCCACCCTCTTCTGCTGAATGCTCTCTGCCACACTGGTCTCTCGGCTGGCCCCTAGCATGGTGCACAAGCTATCTAGCCGCTCGATCACAGTGTGTTAAAATCAATGGGATACTCTCTGATAACCATCCCATTCACTCTAGGGTCCCCAAGGCTCCATCCTGGGCCCCTTCTCTTCTCCCTCTATCTGAACACCCTGCCCAGTGCATGCCCTGGCAAAATTCTCCTGTATGCAGATGACGCTGTCCTTTTGCCACCCACCGCAATCCCGTCTCCCTTCAGGACACCCTACAGCAGTCTTTCAATAATGCGAAGCCTGGTTTAAGGAGCGCAGACTCATCATCAATCTTAAAAAAAAAGCTAGCAACCACCCACTCTATATCCTTCCTAGTACCAAACAGCCACTGGAACAAGTCTGTTCCTACAAATACCTTGGGGTTATCTTGACTCAGCCTCACATTTCACAACCACATTGATGCCCTAACATCCGCCACTAACATTACTGCTGCTTGGCATCTCTTCCCATTATAGAACCTGCCTCTCCCCAAATGCGCCCGGCTTGCTGTTACATCTTCTGTATTGTCCCTTGTAGACTATGGTCTACAAGTCTATGGTGCCGCCGAAATGACTGCACTCAAAAAATTCACTTAACCCTGAATAAAGCCTGCAGATTGATTACTGGTGCCCCAGGCTCACACACACCTGTCAGCTGTATGACAAGGCTAAACTCCTTACCCTGCATGAACGGCTCCGATATCAAACCTGCCTCCTCACAAAAAACCCTACTCAGGCTCTCCCTCCTGGGGTGACGGCATCCATCCACTGGATCCCACCCACTATTGCTACACGGTCATCCAACAAGACCACTCTAATGGTCCCCAGATCAAGAACCAGCCATGGCCAGAGGTCCTTCTGCTATAGAGCCCCATCCTGGTTTAACTCTCTCCTGCCCCCATCACCAATGCCACCACCATCTCCAAGTTCAAAACCACCCTTGAAACCAACTCTTCAACACTCGTAGCTGCTCCTGTCTCTGAAGGCAGCCTCCACCTCTACTTCTCATGACAACTCCCACGGGCTGCTCTCCACCTAGCCCTCCCCACCACCTCTTCCTGGTACACCGTACCTATGTCTAACCTGGCCAGTGCCAGCTGTTTCATGGTATGCCTATTAGATTGCTCAATTTTGATACCAACATGTAACACCTGTTCTCAATTACTTGTACCCTGTAACCTAAATGTATTTTGTCTGACCTCAGTGTGACGTGGTGCCTCTGATGAATGCCTATTTTTAGCAAACCTGTGCTATGTAACCTAAAACTCTATGTATGTCTTTAATGTGACGAGGTACCTTTGGAAACGAGCCTATGGCTCAAAGGCTGTAAACTGATTTCACAAATAAATAAATAAATAAAATGCACAATCTAGGTTTGTCACCTGATATTGTCAACTGGACTTTAAACTGGTTGACAAATTGTTCTCAGAGAGTCAGAATTAATGATATCTTGTCTGATTCGGGTAGTGTGACACGTGGTGTACCACAGAGGTCGGTCTTGGGACCAACATTGTTTAATCTCTTTATCAGTGATTTACAAACAGGGCCAAATACCTTCATGGTTAAATTTGCAGATGATACTAAATTGGGGGCAAGGTTAATAATCAAGAAAATATTTCTGCATTAAAGAAGGATTTGGAAAAATTAACACTTTGGGCAAATGAAAATCATATGCAGTTTAATCAAGACAAATGTTTAGTAGTGCATTTTGGTATAAATAACCCAAAAGCGATATATTACATAAACGGACTACCACTTCACTCATCAAACTGTGAAAAGATTTAGGGGATATATGTTAATAATAAGCTTACATCAAATGATCATTGTGTTAGAACTGCTTGCATGACCAACAGACTTTTGAGGCAAATAAAATGCACTTTTGTTAATTGCACTGAACAATGCCTTATTCCATTGTATAGGGCATACATTAGACCAATATCTAGACTATGGCTCCCCTTTCTGGAATCCAAACAAAAAAAAGACATAGCAATTCTTGAACAGGTTCAAATGAGAGTAACTAGAATGATTCCAAGATTAACAAACTTGGATTATCAGAACAGATTAAAAGCTACTGGTCTCTTCTTTCTTCAGACTAGAAGATTAAGAGGTGATATGCTTATGGTTTTAATTTAATAAATTCACCAGATCTAATGGAAAAATGTGGTCTAACACTCTCCAAAGGAGAGCGTGTTCCGAGACTACATAATAAACAACAAGTAAAAACTTATAAAACCAGCAAAGAAACTTTTTCCAATAGAGCATCCATTGTATGTAACACATTGCCTCAAGAATTGGTAGAGGCAACTAGTGCCACTGTCTTTAAAAACAAATTCGATGTTTGGTAGAGGGATAATAGATAAATAATGTCCCACATAGTGTGGGGAACAGTCTCGATGGGCTCTGGCCTTCTTCTGTTCTTCGTACCAAGTAATAATGGAGTACTTTTCTCTCTGTTGTGAAATTTCCTACTTATATACATAATGGTATGTTCTTTCATATTTATACTCTGACTCAGGACTACACCCAAGGTTACCTCTGATTCATCTGTCTATCACAGAAATTGTTTCTCCAAGTCTGGACTTCTTAAAGAATGGCTGAACATAATGCAGCCTTGATGTCCCAAAAGCTGCAGCACATTCTGGGTCCATTTCACATTATTCAGGTACCAGTTTTTTGTGAATTCAGTGAGGAGAGTAGCTAACTGGGCAAGGCTGGGAGCAAATCTCCTGTAGTAACTGTGATGCTTGGCCAGCTGGTTATGATTGTTCTATGATATTTGTAACATAGAATGTGGTATGTGAGTGTCTCACATGAGACATCCTGTGCTATGGGTGCCCCGGCTACTGAAGTGCCAAGTGACCTGAAATCAGGAGGTAATTAAAAGACTAGAGAGACTTAATTAAGGGTCTCCTGTTTTCCTCTCTTAATTAGAACTGATCCAGCTGCCAGGATATAGGGTGTATAAACCTTTATGATGTCTTAGAAGAAAAACATGTTATGCCACCATGGTGTGAAAGTTGTAAAATCTTTGACCTACCTTGGGAACAGGAAACCACACAAGATCAAAGGAAAGGCTTAATTAAAGACTGTTATAATTTGGGACATTAGTTTTTGCTGAAATCACAGTATTTAAAATAACTCCTGACAGGAAGATCATTGTTTGTATATTTTTATATTCTAAAAAAGGGTCAAGATGACATCATAGAAGTGGTGTGTGAGAGACACAGTTTAACTAGGACTTGTGTCTGATCTTTGCGACATTTATTTTTAGACTCTTAAGAAACAAGATCTCTGATCTAACTAAGCACTATAAAGAGGTAATACATTAGATGGAAAGTCTAATTGTATTGTGCTAGGAGTTTATGTGTTGTACTTTAACTGTGTTCTGTTAAGAATTGCATACTATTTGATATAGTGTTCTGTGTTTACATTTTACATATTTTATCCATTTTAGTAAATATATTATTTTGAAAGACTGCCTGGGTCTGTCTTGAAGTTCTTTTGCATGTGGATATAGAGGGTTAAGTCTGACAAAACTGTTCAAAGCTTGATGGTGTTACCAACTGGGAAAAGGTAAGAATATACCTAAGGTCTTTTATAGAGTTTTAAGGGTTTATTTTGGATACCTGGTAAGGTGCCCTTCAGTGAAAGATATATTGCTTCCCTGAAGAGAATTTATCTGAGCCTGTACATTTAGATGCAGCTAGCATAAGGTTCGCAGTTTGAATTCCCCAGAACTTGAGACTAATGGTGATTTGGACCACAAGCAAACAGGAGGGTTACCCTGTCTGTTACCTGTACACAATACTGCAGTCAGAGGTTGGCACTGTGGGAGCAGAGGGTCTGACCTGCTGAGTGCATTTGTGACAATAACTAGCCAGACCTAAAAGTGACTAACATGTTTCTTTGTTTAGGTATAAAACTGTTAGCTACATGTTCTATCTTGGAAATATCTGGCTTTACGTCTTGATTTACAAAATATAACCCAGATGAAGAGGCTAGAATGGGAAGGAATAAGATTAATTTCAATGCAGTAACTGCTCATTGCTGCTTTTATTGCTTCTTTTCTGCTTATTGTTGATTACACTTTGTAGCAACTTGATTTGCTACTACTTATAAAGAGCTAGCAGGAATTGTTTTGGGGCTGTTGAACATTTGAAACCTATTTTGGGTGCTTTAAGTGGGCTGTTATTTCTTTGAATTAGAAACCTATTTCTTCTCATTTTAATCCTATTTTGGTGTGCTTTTCGTGGGGCTGTTATTTTTGCTGTCTTCACTTGCAGAAAATATTTCCACCCTCCCACCCCACTCTTAATTAAATGCCCTGTTAAATCTGATTGACAGAAGCCAAGCACAAGGATTAGCAAGGGCTGTGGAGTAGGAGGGGTGTAAAGGGGAGTAATCACACCCTCGGCACAAGTGTTTTGACAAATCTTTTGTTGTTGTTTTCCTTCTTTTAAAATTACTTGAGTGATTAGTAGCACGATTTTCAGGACAGGGGCTTGATAAAGTTATTTCTGTCTTTTCCTGTTCTTTGAAATTATCTGATGGCTCAGTGACAAGATTTTGACAAGAAGCTGTTTCTGGGTGTATATCATTGATATCACATGGATTTGAGCACACTTACTCAAAGCAACTTGAGTCCATAATCATAGTAGAGGCATAGTTAAAGCAATTTTGCAAAATGGGGGAGAGAAGAAAAAGCTACAGTGTACAAAAGGGTAAAAAGTATCAAAGCAAAGGATAGGTGCACAAAAGGATAAAGAACAGAAGGCGCGGAAAGGGTAAGGAAAGGATAGGCAAAGAAAGATGATGGGCATCATGCAATTCAGTGGTTGTGGGGAAGAAGTGTTCAGGAAGATCTTCTGGACACTGCAGTGCTATCCTATCTGCAGGCACCACTCTGTGTTGAGGGCAGAAATTGCAGGACTCCAAGTAGAGTTGGCAAGTATCCAGACAGCCTCCTCCCCACACAGGGACCACCATGTCTTCCACCATTCCCTCAGAGGATGTCAAGAAGGAGGGATGGATGGACTATGGTGGACTCCAGGAAGGGTGAGGGAGGTGGGACAAGAGCACATCCCCAGTCAGTGACACACTTCATACGCATATGCCATCTTGGCAAAGCAGGAAGATCACACAACATCTCCGGATGTGGAAACCAAGGGGTGGCGGGTCATCCAGGATGGAACCCTGAGGGTACTTGAAGGAGAAAACACAGGATGAGGAAGTGAATCCTGTTTGGGGACTCCATCATTGGGGATAGATCTGGGGATAGACAGCAGTGGGGAAAGGAGGTAGTGTTCTTACCTGGAGGCACAGTTTGGAGGGAGGGCAATTGAATCCTAAGGATCACTAAGGTGGTGGAAAAGAGGGGAGCTGGATGCAGTTATCCACATGGGGACAAATGACCTGGCAGGAGAGGGGCTAGACAATGGTAAAGTACAGGAGGAATTCAGGAGCTGGAGAGGAGTCTTGGGCAAGTAGTATACTCTGTAACGTTCTCAAGGTTCTACCTGCCCATGGCAAGGGAGAAGGCTGAGACATCCGCACCATGAGAATTCAACACATAGCTGAAGAATTGGTGTGTAGAGGTGGGGTATGGCTTCATTGGGGACTGGGACCTTATCTGGAGGGATGAAGGACTGTATCCTCACTGAAAAGTTTAAATGCCTCCTCAGCAGGCATTTAAACTAGCCAAGGGAGAAAATTCAGTCAGGGGATTACTATAGCCCCTCACATGACATATTTGGAATTAGGAGACCCCAATTAGTAGATGGACACACACAAAAAAAGAAAAGAATTGGTCACAATAGGAAAGAAAACAGAAAATAGAACTCAAACACATCACAGGGCACAGGCATGAAAATGGGAAAAGGAGGGAGTGCACAGGATGGAAGGTAATGTGCACAAATGCCTGAAGTCTGGGAAACAAAATCCCAGATCTATTGACATTGATGGCAGACACAGACCTAGAGATTGTGGCTATTGCAGAAACGTGATACACAGGAAACCATGACTAGGTTACAGCCATACCAGGATACAGACTTTTTAGGAAGGATAGATAGGTTAGAAGATATACAAAACATGACAGCTAAAGGAGATTCTGATAATGGGAGACTTCAACATGCCAGATACAGATTGATCAATACCAGCAGGGACATCTGCCAGAACTAGACACATGGTAGATTTCCTGCAGGGGGCCTCAAACAACTGGTACAACAACCCACAAGAGACAGAGCTATCCTAGATCTAGTACTGACTAACAAGGAAAGGATCACATATTTCCAGGTAGAAGGTCTCCTAGGTGCCAGTGACCATCACATGGTATGGTTCAATTTGGCCACTAGAACAAAATCATCCCATTCCAAGGCAAAAATATGGGACTTCAGAGGAGCTGACTTTGATAAGATGGCCAACAGAGTTAAGCTAGCTCTGGCAAAAGAAATACAGGTGAGGGGTACAGGCAAAGTGGGCAAGCATTGAAGATGCAATACTTGAAGCAACATCCTATTGTGTTAGTGATAAAAGGAAGTGCAAAGAAGAAGGAAATCACTTTGGTTCTCAAACACAGTAGCAGAAAAAGGCAGAGCCAAAAGGCTGGCCTTCAGGAAATATAAGGAAGCAGCAGGATGAAGATAGGACGCATACCAAGCTTCCCTAAGGGAAACAGGGAAGGCAGTAAGGCAGGCAAAGGCCAAAACCGAGGAAACACTAGCACAAACAGTAAAAGAAGGTGACATGACTTTCTATAGATACATTAGTGAAAGGAGAAAGTCCAGAGGGGGTATTGCTAAGATCAAAGGGCATGTGAGGAGGAGGAGGGACCATGTAAAGCATCTATCTAAATAGATACTTCTGCTCAGTATTTACTGAGGAGAAGGTAGGGCAGGCCCACAGCTCTGCATCATGGAGATGGGGGAGGAGGGAGGTGTGCACTAGTCCCTTCACAAAGAAAGGGTCCTACAAGAGCTTGATATCCTCAACGTGGACAAGGCAATGGAACCTGATGGCATATATCCCAAGGTACTAAAGGAGCTAAGGGTGGAACTAGCAAAGCCATTATCAGAACTGTTTAGTGAGTCTCTGAGAACAGGAGAGGTCCCAGAAGACTGGAGAAGGGCTCATGTGATCCCGCTCTACAAGAGTGGTAGCGGGAGGAGGCAAAGAACTACAGACCAGTCAGTCTTACCTCAGTAGTGGGCAAGATTATAGAGATACTCCTTAAGGAAAGGATAGTGCAACACCTGGAATCCATAGGAGCACAGGATCCAAGACAGCATAGGTTTACAAAAGGAAGGTCCTGGCAAACTAATCTCATAGATTTCTTTGACTGGGTAACCAGAGTG
This sequence comes from Neoceratodus forsteri, assembly GCA_016271365.2. Lineage (NCBI taxonomy): Eukaryota > Metazoa > Chordata > Ceratodontiformes > Ceratodontidae > Neoceratodus > Neoceratodus forsteri. The sequence continues at coordinate 409,900,066 of CM057449.1, forward strand.
GTGGACCAAGGGGAGCAGTTGATGTTGCCTACCTTGACTTCAGCAAAGCTTTCAATACTGTTGCACATAGAAGATTGATTAATAAGCTGGATAGGCTCGGGGTGGGTCAGATGTTGGTCAACTGGGTGGCAAACTGGTTGACGGGCAGAAAACAGAGAGTGGTGGTAAATGGTATACAGTCAGAAGAGATCCAAGGCACAAGTGGGTACCTCAGGGATCAGTCCTGGGGCCAGTCCTCTTCAATATCTTCATCAGTGACATTGCAGATGGACTACAGGGTAAGGCTTGTCTGTTTGTAGATGACACCAAGATCTGCAACAGAGTAGATGGTCCAGATGGGGTGGGCAGAATGAGAAGAGATCTGGATAAACTAGCAAAATGGTCGGAAGAGTGGCAACTGGGGTTTAACACAATGAAATGCAAGATCATGCACATAGGTAAGAGAAACCTTGAGGCCACATATAGGCTGAGGGAATTGCTTGCAGTCACAAGGAAGAAAGAGACTTGGGCATCATCATCACCGATGACCTGAAATCATCAAGCAGACCTCTAATGCAGTAGGTAGGGCAAGAGGGATGTTGGGGTGTATTAGTAGGGGTATCACAAGTCAGAAGAGGGGGTAATAATCCCTCTTTACAAGACACTGGTTAGGCATCATCTGGAGTACTGCGTGCAGTACTGGAGCCACACCTTCACAAGTACATTAACCAAATTGAGGCAGTACAGAGAAGGGCAACCAAAGGGTGCAGGGACTGCATCAGAAAACATATGAGGACAGATTAACTGAGCTCAATATGTGTACCCTAGAGCAAAGGAGGAGAGAGAGCTGATATGACTGAAACATTCAAACACCTTAAGGGCATTAACAAGGTGAAAGAGTCTAACATGTTTTAATATAAGAAAATAGCAGGACAAGAGGACACAGCATGAGATTAGAGGAGGCCGATTAAGTGGTAATGTGAGGAAGTTATTTTTCACAGAAAGGGCGGTGGATGCATGGAATAGCCTACTTCAGGAAGTGGTGGATATGAGTACAGTGTAGGACTTCAAACAGGCATGGGATAGGCATAAGGGAGCAATACAGATGAGTATGACTAAATAGGCCATTGACAGTGCAAAGGCCTATGGCACATTCATAAGGTAGAAACGAAATGGGCAAACTGGATGGGCCTTGTGGTTCCTATCTACTGTTGACTTCTATGTTTCTATGGATAGGGAAGGGAAGAGGAGAGAGGTGGCTATTTATTTTGTATGTATGTATGTATGTCTTTGGTAACTGGGTAGGTGAACTGATCCAGAGAAATGTTTTCAGTCTCAACCTGGGCCACTTGTAACACCAAGAGTACAATACATTCAGTACATACAACATATAGTAAAATGTGGCAAAACAGATAGTATAGGCTTTCTACAATAACAAAAGACAATTACAGTAGTTCGGTTTCCATACAGTTTGAGCTGCAAAGCATGTTACATATAATAACAGTATACAGAGGTACAAGATTCCAGTGCAGTAGCCACAACAATACACTGGGCAGTATCAGACAGTGTAACACTTTCAACATTTACACTGCATGTTTCAGATTCAGACAGATCAACACTTTCACTGCATGGTTTACTGAACAGAGCCAGGGCATGGGGGTAGAGGTACTGTATGTATGTGAAGGAAGGGAATAAAGCTATGTATATGAAGGAGGGGATTAAGGCAATGGGGGCTCAAGAGTTACGGGAAGGAATGGAGGCACTGTGGGTTACTGTAGAGGTGGGAAATAAGACTGACATTCACACTGGAGTGGTTTACAGGTCTCCTGTGCAGGAGGGGAAACAGATGAAGTTCTGGAGGAGACCATCCACAAAATGGCAACCAAAGGCAAACTACTGCTAATGGGAGACTTCAACCTACCAGATGCAGATTGGAGCACTCAGACTGCAGGTACAACAAGGAGTAGGGACTTCATGGCTGCCCTGAAAGGGGCAAACTTAAGGCAGCTAGTAGCAGAAACCCATCCAGGAGGGGCTGTACTGGATTTGGTGCTAATCAATGAGGACAGGATCACAGATATTGAGGTGAGCAGCCCCTTGGTTCCAGTGACCACAGGACAGTATGGTTTACTGTAACCACTGTGGTAGAGGAAAGTCATACAGGGATTAGGGTTCTGAATTTCAGGCTGGCTAACTTTAAGGAAATGGGGAGAGCTTAAAAGTGCCCTAGCAGCAGAAGGTACATGGGGAGATGTGGAGGAAATGTGGTTTAGACTCAAAAGAGTCGTAACAGAAGTAACAAGACACTGTGTTAGAATATATAGTAACAGTAAAAGAAAGAAATGACTATTATGGTTCTCAAAGGTAGTGGCCGAGAAAGTAAGGGAAAAATAAAGTCCTTTAGGAAATACAAGGTGACTTAAAGGATGAGGACAGGGAGAAGTATCTGGAGAAACAGAATCTGGGAAAGCAGTCAGAATGGCTAAGGTACAGACAGAGGAAGGTATAGCACAGGCTATTAAAAGAGGAGACAAGACCTTTTTCAGATATATTAGTGAGAGGAAAAAGACTAGAAATGGTATTGTTAGACTGAAGAAGGAAGGAGGAGAGTGGGTAGAAGATGACCTAGAAAAGGCTGAGATACTGAACAAATACTTTTGCTCAGTGTTTACCAGGGAATGGAAGAGTGAGGGACCAAAACTCACTAGGAGGGGTAGTCAGTGGAGGGAGGTTGACAGCAGCCCATTTACTATGGAAAAGTTGCAGAGGATCTCAGGAAAATAAAAACAGACAAAGCACTGAGGCCAGATGGGATTCACCCCAGAGTATTAAAGGAACTCAGGGACATACTGGAAGGTCCACTGACTGACTTTTCAACTCATCTCTAGAGATGGGAAGATACCTGAAGACTGGAGGAGGACAGAGGTGGTCCCTCTCCACAAAAGTGGCAGTAGGAAGGAGACCTGCAATTACAGACCTGTAAGCATGACCTCAGTAGTGGGAAGATAATCTTCCCACTTAAGGAGAGGATTGTAAGTTTCTGGAGCCTAGTGGGGCACAGAATCCAAGGCAGCATGGATTCTCAGCGGGAAGTTCTTTTCAGACAAATCTAATTGATTTCTTTGATTGGGTGACCAGGGTGGTAGATCAGGAGGGGCAGTGGATGTGGCCTACCTGGATTTCAGCAAGGCCTTCAACACTGTCCAACAAAGGAGATCACTAAAAAATTGAGAAACCTGGGAGTGGGCACTTTGGTAGTAAAATGGATTGAAAACTGGCTAAGGGACAGGACTCAGAGGGTGGTAGTAAATGGCATGAAATCAGAAGAGAGGAGGTGACAACGGTGCTGGGATCAGTCCTGTTTAATGTCTTCATTAGCGACATTGCAGAGCATCTGGAGGGAAAGATATGCCTGTTTGCGAATGACACCAAGATCTGCAACAGAATTGACACACGGAAGGGGTAGAAAGAACAAGAAAGGATCTAAGCTTATTGGAAGAATGGCAAGGTGTATGGCAGTTGAGTTTCAATGCTAAAAGTGCAAAAATAATGCACCTGGGTCACAGGAATCCAAAGAGAGTACCAGATGCGGGGGGTTCTGGCCACCACAAAGCAAGAAAGAGACCTGGGGATCATCATATCAGATGACCTAAAGGTGACCAAGCAGTGTGAAAGGCAGACAGAATGTTGAGATGCTTAGGTAGGGGCATAACCAGGAGAAAAAAGAGGTTGTGATGCCACTGTACAGATCACTGGTAAGGCCTCACCTGGAATACTGCCTCCAGTTCTGGAGACTGCATCTCAAGAAGGACACAGACAGGATGGAGGCAGTCCTGAGAAGGGTGACAAAAAATGGTACATGGCTGCACCAGAAGCCATATGAGGAAAGACTCAGGGACCTTAATATCTATCCATTGGAGGAGAGGAGAGAGGGGATATGATAGAGACATTCAAGTACCTTAGGGGTATAAACAGGGTACAGGAGGAAGCATATTTCAGAGAAAGCATTGCACAAGGACAAGGGGACATGATATCAGGCTGGAGGGAGAAAGGCTCAGGGGCATGTCAGGAAGTACTTTTCACAGAAAATGTGGTGGATCTGTGGAACAGCCTTCCAGCAGAGGTGGTGGGGTTAAAGCAATACAGGGTGCAGGAGTGCATGGGATAGACAAAGGGTACCCTGGAGATGGGCAGAGAAGGCATGCTGCAGATCAAATAGATCTGAGCTGTCAACACTGAGTAGGAAATGGGCAGACTAGGTGGGCCATATGGTCCTCATCTGCCTTTAGATGCTATGTTTCTGTTCTGCTTTCCTGCATACTTAATGCACACTTCATAGGATTAATGGTCAGACCTGCATTTCTGATAGATTGGATAACTGCTCTTAGGTGCTCATGGAGGCTTTTCCAGTCTGGGTGTTGGGATGCATAGGTAAGTAACCCTGGTGATCCTATTGTGTTTGCCTGCTCCTGTCCCACATCCCACATCTCTGCATTTTTTGACAGCCTCATGAGACCCCTTATTGAGTCCTTGCCCTCCTATGTTAAAGACACTAACCATGCTCTCCAGTTATTTGACAGGTTCAGATTCAGTGACTCTCATCAGCTCATCTTCACCATGGACATCAAATCTCTTTACACAGTGATTCCCCATGATGATGGTCTGACAGCTTTGCAGCATTTCTTGAATAAGTGGGAAGTCCAGCAGCCACCTACACACACACACACACACACACACACACACACACTAGCTCATCTGGAAGAACTTGTTCTTACACTCAATGCTTTTCTTTTAATAACAGTTTTTTCAGCAGGTCAGTGGAGTTGCCATGGGTACCAAGATGGGTCCCAGCTTTGCTAATCTGTTTGTGGGTTGGGTGGAGGAACGTTTTTTCTCTCATTCACAGGGACTGTGCCTGAACTCTACAAAGCGCTACATAGATGACTGTGTGGGGCCACCTACTGCTCAGGGAGACCCTCCAAGTCTTCCTTGACAAGTTTTCCACAGCACCTCCTTCCTTCAATACACTGTTGAAATAACCTTCTACACTACCTTTCCTGGATATCCAACTGTCAGTACAGATCACTGGTCTGAAGACATTAGTTTATTATAAGCCCACTGCTCTCACAGTTTCCTCCTCCACAGCACCTTTCCATCCTAAACATGTCAAGCATGGCCTGCCTTACTCAGTTTCTTAGACTTCGAGGTTATGCAATGAAGAGGATGATTTTGCTGAGCAGACCCAAATAATGCACAGTTTTTTATCAACAGGGTATACCCTAAAACCACAGTGGTCAGAGCACTCTCCTGGGTAAGTAACATGACCCATAACCTTTACCCCTGCAGGAAGGATACTCTCATGCAAGAACAATGGTGAATTCCACTAGTGTTTCCTTTCCATCACAGCACACCTTTTCTTCACAGGATCATCACCAGTAACTTTCCCATTTTGCAAACTGACCCTAACATTGGTGCTTCCTTTACAGAACCACCTATTGCCTCCTACCACGGCCACCCAACCTTTGGAATCTCCTGGTTAAAAGCAGCCTACCTACTCTTAATAGTTCCTCCTACCAGGTACCAAACCTTGCAACAGGACTTGCTGCTACACCTGCAAATTTATTTCAGTGTGACTGAAATTCAGGGGCCTAGAGGTGTTTTTCACATCACCAAGGAGTTCTCATGCACCTCCACTAATGTGGTGTATTGTATTCTTTGCAGGAAGTGTACAGCTATTTACATCGGAGAGACTGGTGGGCATCTTACTGACCATTTCAGGGAACATTACAGAGCAGTCAGGAATGGTGATACTGCTAAACCCATTGTATCCCACTTTATCTCCAGGGACCACAGTGTCAATGACCTTTCTGTTTGTGTCCTTCTGTAGGGCTTCTGGATTCTGACATAGAAAACACATGGAAGCCAAGCTGATCATCTGCCTTGGCTCCCAGCAGCCCTTTGGTTTAAATGATAGATTTATTTTCCACTAACATCTTTCAGCCACCCTTATTTTCCCTATTGTCTGTTTGTATTTGTACACATTTAATTTCTTTTCAATTTCACTATAAGTCTCCATCTCTGTCTCCTTCCACACATTTGTCACCTTTCAGCCTTCTTACTAGGCCCTGTTAATTAGTCCCCACCTGGAGACTTCTGTAGCTCTTTACTGCTATTATGATGTTTCTTTCCCATCATCACCTTTTTGTTTCACAGATTCTCTCTTAATCTTGCCATGTCTCACTTCTTATTTATTTATGTAAGAGTTTAACCAGGAAAGCATACTGAGCAGGTATCTGCTCGATTCCAGATTCATCCTGGGGACATGGCCCATACAGTGACATTTACAATACAGAACAGTAGCAAAGGCCAGACAATACATTTTTGCATAGAGATGCTGTTAAACAAACATAAAGGGTAGAGCATGAAGCACCAGATTTTAGCTGAGAAACTTAGGGGGCAGCTGGAGGGTGGCACTATGCCTAGGCTTCAGAGTCACACTCAGACCCACAAGAGAGTGGCCAGTAGTGAATACAGGCTAGAAACATGTACACGTACTTCTTCTCCTGAGCCTCCCCTTTTTCTTTCCTCACATATAAATATCCCTCATTTTACCTCCCTGTACACTAACTTTGTTTTTTTCCTTTAGATATTTCCTGAAGACATAAAGTTGAAACATAGATGTTTAACTCTATTTTCTATTTTCAGCGTGCATTTAAATATAACCATTTTCTTTTCCAGTCTGGACTGCATACCATGACATCATCCCGGTAAGGAGCACAATAACCAGTTTGAGGGGCTAGAAATATATTCCTGTACTGCTGGAATGTAGTGGTGCACCATGTAAACCAAATGGCATAGTGGTGAACTAATAAAATCCAACTGGAGTGGAAAATGCAGTTTTGTCTCTGGATTCTTTAGCTAGGGATATTTCCCAGTAACCCTTGATGGGATTGGGGGCACTACAAACTGTCCACCAAATCATTTATCCTTGGCATAGGATAGCTGTCAAATACAGACACTTGATTACGTTTCCTAAAATCAAGGCAGAGTCTTACACCCCTTCTTTTTAATTTACAGTCACCATTAGAGATGACCAAGCACTTCTTGGTTCTTCAGTGATACACAACTCTTTCATTTTTGTATTTCTTTAACTACGTCTGCTCTTAACTGCTCTGGCAATCTGTATGTCTTTGTCTGACAGGGTGATAATTCTCTTTTACTATTATATGCTCGACCCCTTTTGCTCAACCTGGCACTGTGGTAAAAGTACTTTTAAATGTCTTTACCATGTTAAGAATGTCTGCAACTTGTTCTATGGGTAAGAAAACATTCACCTTTACAGCATCAGAAGTTACAGTTTTTCCAGTCTGTCATGTTACTGTATATCAATATCTGCTTTAGCAGTTTAGTAATATTAACAAAGCAACCTTTGTTGTTTTTTTTAACTGGTGATTTTCCTATCAAGGATCTCAATCTCATAGGTAACTGTACCACTACAGCTAACCACTTTATAAGGCCCTTGCCATTTCATTAACAGCTTGTTTTCTGTAGGGGTAACAGTTACAAGACATTTCACCTGGCACAAAAACTTTTCTTTTACCCCATGATCATAATACACCTTCTGCTGTCTTTGGGCTTCTTTCTGATTGCTGTGGGCAATTTCAACATATTTGCCAGTTACTTTCTCTGTACACATGTATAAGATGTAACAGATTCTTTGTAAGCAGGGTTATCTTCCCATGTTTCCTTTATTACATCTAGTGGCCCTCTAAGTTGTCTACCATACATTTCAAAGGTGAAAATCTGTTGATGCTTGTGGCTCTTCTCTATAACCAAAAGCAGGTAAGGTAAGTATTAGTCCCAGTCTTTTCCTTCACCTTTCACAAACTGTTTTAACATGCATTTTAGGGTTTGATTAAAAGCTCAACAACACCATCCATTTGAGGGTGATAAGGGAGGTTCTTATGGCAGTGATACTGAGTAGTCAGTACAGTTCCTTCAGCAATGCAGCACCAAAAGTACTATTCCGATCAATAATAATCTCTTTAGGTATGCCCCACCCTGCTGAAAAATGTGTCAACTTCTGCTGCCACTTTTGGGGCTGTGACTGTATGACTTGGAATTGCCTCTGGGTATCAAGTAGCATACTTACATATTACAAAATGAGTCAATTACCCTTTTCTACTTTATCTACAGGGACAAAGAACATTCATTGCAATTCTCTCAAAGGCACATCTATCAAAGATACGGGCACCAAGGGCACCTTGTCTTTTTAGTCACTGGAGCTACTTTCTGACATTCAGCACAATAACTGAAATAGGCAACAACATCCTCATGAATCACAGGCCAGTAAAATCTGTACAACACCCTGGCAAGGGTGCAGTCTCTCCATGAGTGACCAACCATAGGACTATCATGTACTATCTGTAACAACTCAATTCTATACTTCTTTGGTATGACCACTTGTTCTGTCTGTTCCTGCATCTGAGGATTAACTCCAACTCTGTACAGTAGCCTGCCCATTACATTTTCTAAACATTGGTTTACCCTGTTTTTGTTTCACTCCCAGCTGGTTAAAATAACCTTGAGAGAAACATTGTTACTTTGCTCAAATACAAAATCACAATCCATTAGTTTAGTTTCAGCATTTTCATATATATCAACCCTTATGTCCATCAGTTTTTGTTTTCACTGTTCTTTCCGATGTTTGTTTTCTTTCCTGGACTTCCAGGCCTTGGAGCTGGGTTCAGACAAGTCTGAATTAAAGTCACCAAAGGAAAAGTGTCCTCAACATCTTAAATATGCTTTGCTTGTGCTCTTGTTATCACAGCTGCTGAAACAGCAGGATTTTCTCCCCTGTGTGATTAACTTAGCAAATTCTGGAAAGTTATTTCCAATAATCACACTCACATGTAACGGTACTAGCCCACTTTCATTTGATTTGACACTCCATTAATGTTCAGAGTTACTTGGATGATGGGATATCATCGAGTGTCCTCCTGGATGCAGATGACTCCAACACCAAGTCCTTTGGCACAGTTTTTTCCCAGAACTTTAACATGCACCAGGGTCTGTCTGCTTCCTGAATCCTAAAGTCCCTTCACAGTCTTATCTCCCACCTAGACATCTGTTAAATACTTGCCCCAATTTGCTAAGGCCAAATCTATTCCATTGTTACCTTCCTTATTTTATGGCATTTTCTTTGCAATATGGCCTGGCTTATTACAGTTACAGCAAATAAACTCTTTCAGTGCAGGTTTGTTACCCCATCAGAGTTCTTATCTGATCTGGAGTTAAATTGGGAAAAAGAGGGTCTTACTGATCCTTGGCTGTTACTTCACTGCTGTGGTGTCTGGCCATCTGATAGTCCTCAGCCAATGAAACAGCCTGTTCTCTACTTTCTGGTTAAGTGTTCTTTTACCCAAGCTGCACGTCTGTAGGGAGGATGTTGAGGTGCTCCTTTGCAAATATGTCGATGATCTGTGGGACTATTTTGCCCTCTGAATGGAGTCATTTAATATGAACTTCTTTGAATCTGGTGAAGGCTTCTCAAGGATTGTTGACTGAGTGATATTTCAGTGACTGGAATCTCTGCCTGTGGGTCTCTCCTGAGATGTCATATCTTTCAATTATTTCTCTTTCACAAGGTAATAGTTTTTTGACTGTACAGTGTCCATACTGCAGTAGGTATGTTGACCTTTATCTGTCAGGTAAGGTACCAGCCTCATTGCCAATTATGGCCTTGGCCATTGGGGCTCGTGACCCTTAAAAAGTTGTCAGGTATGCTTCAATATCCTCAAAGGGACACAGCTTTGTAAGTTTAATGTCTTTAGCTGTTTGTATTTTGTTGATCTACTGGACCTGTACCAGATCCTCCAGCTTTAATATCTTGCAAGGCATCCATCCATTGCTCCACAGTCTCTTTTGCTGTATAGCCCACCATTTGAAGAAAGCAGACATGCTTTCAGGTTCTGTCCATGCCTGTTCTTATTTCATCACTGGCACTGGCTCTACAGCCTCAGTTTGCATTTGTTTCTGCTATTAGTTTGGCTGCAATCCTTCTCATAATCACTTCAGAACTTGCTGTTGCAGGATCCATACCTTTCAAAAATACCTCTCATGAACTGAAAAGTATTTTTTGGTTTGTGATGGCTGCCATCATTTTTTGTTCAACTAAAAATGTGCAAAAACATTCTAAAATGCTATGTTTTAAAAGATTGAACACCTGAACCTTGCTAAATATGACCCACTTAGTTACATTTGGTATTCGTTTTTACTACAGTTCAAAAATAAGGTTTCTGAGCACCTGAAAATCCTAAGTACCCAGCTATGCAAAAGCTTTTCACCCATGTTATGTGTCTGAGGACAGTGGGATTTTCTTGATTTTTGCAGCCACAGACAGAGTGCTGCTTCTGGCTTGAGTGACAGAAGTGAGTCGGTGAATATGCCATCTGTCGCCCTCTCTCTCTCTTCCTCTCTCCCCATCAATCTTTCCATTGTCTGTCTGTCTGTCTGTTAATCTATCTTTTTATTTTCTTCCCTCCCAGCTTAGCCACTCTCCTTGTCTGCCGATAAACATTATTAATGTACTGTAATACAAAAGTGGGTTGGGCTGTCCCTAGTACTGCTTGTTCCAGTTGCCTCCCATCCAAGTCACTCACTGCCATGTATATGTGCCTGCTCCCCATGCCACCAAAGATTAAAGGTGACACTGGGGTGCCCAATCCCAGTGTTGGATACAGTAGTAGTAAAGATGAAAAAGAAACAGTCCCTCATCTTGTTTTTTTAATATCCTGTGAATAAGAAAAGGGGTGCCCAATAGTCCTCGCCAATCAGACTCTCCCACATTCCATCCACCCACTCAGCACCCACCACCCACATACCCTCACTCACTTAAACATGTCCCACAATGTAGATCCATTCTCCAGTCAGAAACATGTATGACAGCTGGAACCTGCAACTGTGACATGAGAAAACAAGGTAAGTCTGTTTAATGTATTTCAATGTATTTTGAACTTTTACCCATAACTTTGTCATTTTTCTCAGTCAGTCATGACTGAGTACCACCGCAGTATGAGAACAGCATGAGTTTCTTGACATCTGCAGCCACAGATGGAGAGATATTGCTGGCCTGTGTGCCAGCAATGAGCCAGTGATCTCTCTCTCTCTCTATTTTTTTTACTGTTTGACCAATCTATCTTGTTATTTTTATTGTTTGATTACCTCCCCTCACAGCTTAGCCAGCCCACTGTTTATCCCTGAACAGTTCTACAAAAGCAGATTGGGTGCCTACCACCAGCAATACTTGCCCAAACCTTCTCCCCACAGGTCTTCTTCCTCCAATGGATTAGTGGTGACACCAGGTGCCCATCCGCATTGCCTCTGTATAATAACCGCTTACACTAGGGTGTCAATTCCCAGTGTCAGATCTAGTGAAGTACTCCTGAAAAGAAAAAAAAGTCCCTTGTCTTTTCTGTTATCTTCTGTTTTAAAATAATCTGTAAAAAACAAAACAGTCCCACACTGATCTATAGATTTAGAAACATAGATTTTGGACGGCAGATAAGGACCGCTTGGCCCACCAGTCTGCCCATTTCCTACCTATTGGAAAAGCTGCAAATCCTAGTTAACCAGCAGCCTACTTCTTCCTACCCCACCCCTAGAATTGCCTTATGACTGTCCCATGCATGCTTGAATTCCACCACTGTTTTTGACTCCACAACCTCCTCCGAAGGCCATTCCATGCATCCACAACCCTCTCTGTGAAAAAATACTTCCTTAAATGACATCTGAGCTGACTCCTTCTATCTTCACATTGCCCCCTTGTTCTTGCACACCTCTTTTTGAAAGATGCTACCCTCTTGGACTTTGTTGATTCCCTTGAGACCTACATTCATCCATCACACCCTGACCCTCAGCACCCACCACCCAAACCCCTCCCATCACACACACTTAAAAGTATCATAATGCGTAGATCCACTTTCTGACCAAAAACATGTTTTGCTGCTTGAACCAGTTACTGTATCATAAGAAAATAAGGTAAGTCCGTTTAATATATTTCAATCTGTTTAATATATTTCAATCTGTTTTAACTTTTACTCATAACTTTGTCATCATTCAATATTTTACACCACATTTTCAACATGTTCTTCTTTGGGACCTCACCTCATGAATAAGGTAGGTGAAATTTTTCAAATCTGTTCCAAAAGATAAGTTCATGGCTGCTCCTCAAAATTCCCTTTTGGAAGGATTTGAATATTTTCACTTACTAGGTTCTGAGGTGGGGTCATAAGAAGACTATTTTGAAATTTTGTTGTAAACATGCGGTAAAATGACCGAGTTATGAGCGAATAATATAATGTTTTATTTCCTTCGTTGTGCACTTTGACTTTCTGGGAACCTAATCTCTGCATTAATGCAATTTTTTGCAATCTATACATATGTTGCAAAAGATTACATTAATGCAGATATTAGGGTTGAAGAATACAAAGCATATAAATTAGGCAAATGAAAAACATTTAGGGTTTTGGGTCTCCAAAGTCTTGGTGAATCAGTGTTAGAGTGTTTCTTGGGGTTGTCAACCCTAATGCTACTCTTCCCCAGCCTGTAGCTTCCTTTTCTGAAGCACAGGGCACATTTCTACAACAGTGCCTCATACTGATACACTCTTCAAAGGTACAGAAGTATGTCTCACCATATGTTGTCAACAGAATCTGTCATAGCTTTTGCAATTAATGTTCCTTCTTTTCTGGTAGTGGAATTGTGTCCTGTAATGGTAATGGAATCATGTTTAAAACACATGAAACAAGAAAATACATAATGGGACATTTTTTTATTCCAGGTACTTCTGACACTGTGGATTGGGCACCTCAGTATTGGTTTGATACTTGGAGACACCTGGGGTTGCTGCCTAGTGTCACAGACTGCTGGGTCAGGGGCTAGACTACCCCAATGCCAGGAACTGTGCCCCGATATCAGAAGATTTAAACTGTGTGTGTGTGTGTGTGTAAGGGGGTAGAAAACAAAATGAGAAGGGAGACAAACTGGCACCTAGATGGGCACCCCAGTGTCGATATATTAGAAAAATTAAATGCATTTAGTTGGCACCAAGGATTGGGCACCCTGGTGTCAAGTTTAAATCAAGGAGGCTGCTCATGCAGTTAATGGTGGATGCCTGGAGGAAATGAAAACACACTCATAGCATATTCAGCAGGGCAGGGCTACACAATGACATGTAGCCCTGTCCCTGCAGAACTAGTACAACCTGGCATAATTTAATTCAACGTGATGTCCTGGTACCTACTCTTGGGGAAAAGATGGCCACCAGCCTGGGTGTGGTGTTGGTCAGAGCTCTGTTAATGCTCTGACAAATGCTCCTTACCCTTCAGACAAATTCTGAAAGTCACTATTAAGGTAAAGCTATTATTTTTAAATAGCTTTGAATTTGCAGACCTTTGTATAACATTTACTTGATTAGACAGATCAGTTAGGAGGTTAGAGTTCAGTTAGGTCTTTAAGTGAGGCAGCTTAGGAGTTTTATTTTTTCAATTTTCATTAGTTTTCCAGTTTTTAAGTTATGGTGCCTAAACCTCTTATTTATTTGGAACACGTATACTTGGTGGTGAAATTCTTTGCAGTTCTAGTATTGAGCTCATTCTGTCATGGAGTTAATGTGTGGTGGAATGGAGCAACAGTTTGAAGGAGCCATATACCTGGCTGGTTCATGATTGAAAAACTAGTATGGTGACTGTGTCTGCTGGTCAGAGATTTGGGAGGATTAGTCCAGTTGGTCCTGATAGTAATCTGCTGGCTGAACAGGACTGGTGCTGCATGATTGAGTGGCCTGCCAGTATGTTCTTTGACTTGTTGATGCAGAATCAGGATTTTGGCCAGTATTCAGTGTGGTGAGATAAGGCCATACCTTATTGTTTTGGTCATGTTTCATATACTTTTATGAATATAATGCATCAGAGACACACATGGTGGCCAGTGTAAGTTGCAAGGGATCATGGGTACAAAGAAAAGTCATGGGCCCAAAATGATGTTGTAACTCTTGTTACTGGGCAGAGAATCTTTCAGCTGCTAGGCAGTGACTAGCGTTAATTAAATCATTTAAAAGGAGACAAAAGAATAAATAAGCAGAACTGGCCAGCAAGCAGTTCCATTTGTGTTTTGAATGGGTCACAGCATCAGAGGTGCCTGGATGTCTGGATTTCCTTTGTCTCTGCAAGGCTACCTAAGCTAATCTTGTATAACACTAAATGGGCTACTGTTTAAGTAAAACAGTGTGAGCTATACTGAGTGTAGCTTAACTACAGCTATTTCAAGGAGGGCAGCTGGAATTTCCTAGAATTCTGTTTTAAACTAGCTGACATCTGAGGCTTTTCTCTCATATTCTGAACTGCATATTTGTGTTTTGGAATAAAATACTAAAAACTGATTGATTTCATAGCCATAGAAACAGAATGCTGGCCAATTGCATAACAAGCCACTATACACTGGACCTACCCTTTGAGAAATACCATAAAACAAGGAGAAAGACTGTATCTGAGCCTTTAGCCTTTTTTTCATTTAGGGACTCTATCTCTCAGCTTAGGAGAGCAGAGACAACTTCTTTTCAATACATTCTCCTGGATCACCAGAGCTAAGACTTCAGCTACCACTCTAAGGACACTTTGCACTTCAAAATTCAGCAACTAAGGACTCAGGTAGAACTTAAATCTCAGAGTTTTAAAGTATAGGATTTTATGTATATTTTCCATTTTATTTTCAGTGTCTTGTAACCAATGTCTAAATTGTTTGTTGTTATGTTATTTACTGCACTGAAGTACAACTAGGGACTTTGTGATGAAAGGATGAGAATAAATAAAAGGGTCTCAGGAGGAGCCTATGGGGGTTTGAACCAAGCTCTGCATTTCTGGAGAAAGATACATAATAGGGTGTATAGGCCCCCAAAGCCTATACACACCTGTGACTTTCTGGTTTGTGGTGCAGTGACTGAGAGGATTCTATCCTAGGAACACAAGATATATTTCACCACCCTGTTTTGTTTTATTTTCTGCTGCAAGTAAATGGCAGGCTAGTGGTAGTGCAGGGAAGAAAGATGACTTCCAGTACAGTTCCTACACTGTAGAAGAGCTGAAACAGCTGTGCCAGGAAAGAAATGTCCAGTATGAGGAGCACAGTAAGAAGCACCTCATGGAAGTCCTCGAGGCAGCCAATAAACAGGCACCAAGACACAGCCGATGACTGAAAGGGACCAGACCTCGGGCATGGGGGCCAAGGGACATCACATTGTCCAGTCCCAGGGAGGAGGACAGCGAGACCAGAAGGAGCCCAGAGCCACAGTGCCAGGGAAGGCCACCACAGAGCTGGAACTTGAAGGATCAGGCTGCAGCTGGAGCTGAGGAAACTGGAGAGGAACTTGCCATGCAAGAAAGGCAGCTTCAGAGGGAGAGGTCAAGGAAAAGCAGCACAAGACAGAGGCCAAGGAAAATCAGCACCAGAGAGAGAGGCTGAGGAAAAGCAGCATTAGAGAGAGTTTGAACTCAAGTGGCTAAGACTCAAAGGCCAGCACCAGAGGAGGTAACTGGTAGGGGTGAACCTGAAACACCAGGGTGAGGTATAAATTAAACTCTAAATTAATAACAGAATTTAAAGAGAGGAGGATATGGATGCATTTTGAATTAATTTGAAAATGTCTGTAGCTAGGCAAAGATACCCAGGGAGCCCTGGAGCTTTCAGCTATCCCCATTGTTTACTGGTAAAGGGCATGAGGCGCTAGGCCAAATGGATAATGGGGACAGCAAAGACTATGAGAAACTTAAAACTGCTTTTACTTAAAAGTATGAGTTAACTCCTGAGGCCTACAGGGTTAAATTCTGTAAACTCTGAAAAAGGCCTGACATGAAATTTGAAGAACTAGCCACAAAGCAATGGCAGTTTTTGAAGCATTAGTGGGAGGGTGAAGCAAACTCTTTGGGGAAAATTGAGGAGGTTATACATTTAGAACAGTTTTTGGAGCTTGCCAAGTGGAGCTGAAAACCTGGCTGAAGGACCTGGATCCAAAAACAGCACAGCAAATTGCTGAGCTCTCAGACATATGCCAGCAACAGACCTGCTCTAAAAAGAAGTGGGGATCAGGTGCTTCAGGGCAAAGGGAAAGGCATGCCTTCATGGCAGCTAAAACCTCAATGTCTCTGTAGAAAGGGGAAGCCCCAAGTTATGAAGAAGGGATGTATTGGAAAAAGAATGATGAATGTTGGTTTTGTAAGCAGCCAGAGCATCTTGCTAGGCAGTGTCCTAAAAGAGACAGGGACAAAGTGTCCTCAAAAGAGGTGGGTGCACTGTGTGTCCCTGAAAGTATTCCTGTGAACATGAGGGAGCACATACACCGATTACTGTAAATGGGTGCAGACTAATGGGTTAAGAGACACAGGTGTCTCTTACCCTGGTAAACAGGATTTGGTTGAGCCTAAACAGCTTATACATAATCAGTTTGTCACTGTGAGGGATTCACAGGGAAGAGAAAATCCTGTCACTAGCTAGTGATCTCCTGAATTGGGGTGAGACAGCAGAGAGGGCACAACAAGTGGCAGTGGCAGACAACCTCACTCTGGATGTGATTATAGGGAATAATCCACAGCAGGGGGTTGTTTGTGTGGTTACCCAAAGTCAGATGGCTAAGGCCACTTCTAATTCCTTGAACCCCATAGATGCCCCTGTGGAAAAGAATAGGAGGCTGGTTCCCCAGTCTGTCTCTCCTGAAAAGGGAGAACAGTGAAAGGAAGTTAGAAGTTCCCCAAGCAGCTATGCACCAAACAGCTACAGAAGGTTACTCTGAGGAGGAAGGGGTAACAAATGCTCAGAAGGTTAGGGATGGCAGTAACTCTAAATGCCCTGACACTAGAGCTATGGACCCCAGTTAAGTAACTGAAGAGGGACATGTTCTATGCTTTTGGAAAATGTGAAGATTTGGCAGCTGCTCAGAGGACTGACCCTAGTTTGGAGAGGCTGAGGGCTTGTGCAGAATCTGATGGAACACAGGGAGGTGACATGAGACATAGGGTTTTCAGATAACAGACTGTTGTATACGCAGGACATGAGGACAGAGAGAGGGATGATAGGCAGGCAGCTTGTCGCTCACCAGGGGTTTCATGAGCAGGTTACTTAAGGTCACCCATGATATCCCCATGTCTGGACAGCTAGGCATTGCTCGCACACACAGCAATTGGCCTAAAATTTATATTGGCCCAACTTCACACAGCAGGTAAAGGAATATTACAGGTCTTGTCACCAGTGGTAACAGATAGGAAGGCAGGTAGTGAAATAAAAGCTGCTCTACTTCCCTTGCCCATTGTGAAGGAGCCATTCCAGAGGGTAGGAATGGATATTGTGGTACCCTTGAATACTCCAATCTCCTCTGGGAAAAAGTTTATCCTGATGGTGGTAAATTGCACCACCTGATACCTGGAGGCAGTCCGCCTCCTCACTTAGGGCAGACAAAGTGGCAGACACCTTGTTAGGATTTTCTCCAGTGTCACGTTTCTGCAGGAGGTTATCTCTGATCAAAGTGTAGCTTCATGTCGAACCTGATGAAGTCTTTGTGGGAGAAGTGTGATGTGGTGCAGAGGTGCATGACACTTATCACCCACAAGCCAATGGGCTCATGGAAAGGTGTAATAGTACCCTAAAATCAATACTTCAAGCATTTGCTGAACAGCATGGGAGGGACTGGGAGAAATACCTTCCCCACCTGTTGTTTGCATACAGGGAGGTGCTCAAGAGTCGAATAGTTCTCTCCTTTTGAACTCTTATATGGACATAGGTGCATAGGCCCTTAGACTTGATCCAGGAAGACAGAAGGCAAGCACACCACCAAGGGAATTAGAGAGAGAATGTCCTTAAGTTCAGGAGAAGCTGAAGGAGCTTATGGGTGGCCCAGAGCAACCTGTCAGCTGCCCAACAAAAGCAAAAGTCTGGCACAATCGGGAGCCAGAGCTCACTCATACAGCACAGGCCAGGAAGTAATGGTAAGGTAAGGTAACATTTATTTATATAAGGCACCCTTCCTGAGCTCAGGGCACTTTGCAAAATTTACAACAGAACAGAATACCGGCGGTCGAGAGGGCTGCTCGATTAAGCTCTCCCCATTGCAAAATAGAGCCCATGCTAAAGACTGCACAGAATACCAGCGGTCGAGGAGGGCTGCTCAGTTAAACTCTCCCCACTGCAAAAGCAGAGCCCACGCTAAAGACTGCACAGGTACTAATAGGAGCCACACCCAGATCGCGACTGTTTGTTGGAGCACTGACTTTACTTGGAGCTTTGAATTCTTAGCACCTTTTTTGCAATTTTGCTAAATTACATTGACCCTGCAGTGGAGATAGTTTATTTTCTGTAAAAAGTGTCAGCCTTATTTTACCTCTGCTCTCCGACTATTGCTTTTCACAGAAATCCCCCTTAAGAAGCTGACTGCAACTTTACTGAAAGGAGTAGCATAGTTTGTTCTAGTTGCTAAATAAGCTTAATCCTCTGCATTTGCTTTACATGAAATCCCCTTTAAAGAAGTTACGACAGCTTGTACTGAAAATGAGTAGCGCAGTTTGTTTTAATTGCTAAATAATCCTAAACCTCTGCATAGTTAGTGTCCTTGTAAATTAATCCTGTTAGCTGTATTTCAGACAAAGGCACTCCTGATACAGTCCCTGCCCACCCCCACAGTGAAACTCCCATCTCTGACCTTTATTAACTTGCTTGTCTTTCTCTCCTTCCACAGAATACTGGTGGTCGAGAGGCTGTTTGGTTAAGCTCTCCCACTGCAAAACAGAGTCCATGCTAAAACTGCACAGGTACTAATAGGAGGCGGTCAGCCAGATCGCGACTGTTTGTTCGGAGCACTGACTTTGCCCACCAAATGCTACACATTGGTCCCCACCACCCCACCACCACCCCTTGGTGACACTCAATATATAGCTTGATTTCGAGTCACATGACGTGAAATAACCTTTCAGTCCACTTTCCCAACTGCAGTTTATTTTTCCCTACCACTAGAGGCCCCTTGCCATTTTTTTTCCTCCTTCTCCAGTCCTTCACTCACTGCCTAACCCTCTATCCTACCATGCCCCTCTTACCTTCATCACTCTCCTCCTGCAATTCCCTCAGGCACTTTCCAACCACTCACAATGAAAAATGGGATGCAAATTGAAACCTCTTGTCAGCATGCAGCCTGGCACTCCCAGCCCTGCTCCCACCCCCAACTGCACCCTGAACTCCCGCCTGTACAAACCCAGACCGATAAACCATCGACTACACCCCTCCCTCTACAACACATGCATAGACACCTCTTCTCCCACCCTGGATATCATCTCCCTGCCCAAGTAACCCGGAGCCACCCATTCCCAGCCAACCTCTTTCCACATCTGCAACACAACAAATCCCGCTTCCCACTTGCTCCTCCTACCTGCCCCCTACCCTAAAACTACCAATACCCACCATTGGCCAATCTCAGCATAAATGCCAAATTCCTACTACTCAGCAAACAGAAAACACCTAAGGTCACTCATTCTCCTCCTTCTTCTGACAGGCAATGTCCATCCCAACCCTGGCCTCTAAATTCCCCCCACCCACCCATCTCCAGGAAATGGCCTGTGCATCGCCTCACTTAACATTTGCAGTCTTCAAAAAATGGGACTCTTTCAAAGTTGGGTACTCCAGAACCATCCGATATCATTGCACTGAGTGAAACCTGGCTCTCCCCAGCTGTCCCCGACTCAGCAGTCAACCTCCCTGGTTACCGCCTTTACCGCTCTGACCAAGTGGGCAAGCGAGGGGGTGGCTGTGCTGTTCTACCTCATGGACTCGCTCTCGGCCACCTACTCCTTCTGCCCATTACTCAACATCCAGGGCTCAGGCCCTCACCCTAAAATTGACCCTAGGTAAGTCAACATCCCTCTCCTCCTCACCACAGCCTATGTCCCTCCCAAGGACCAGAAGTCATCCTTCCAAGCCATCATGTCCTACCTCACCCACCTACCCCAAAGCATGATAAAATACTACTGGGGATTTCAACATAAATTGGCTGGCAAAAGCAGCCATCCCATACATCAACGAGGTGACAGCCTCGATCTCACTCAGGTCATCAAAACTCCCACCCAGCTACACACCTGCATGGGGTCATCCTCCTAATAGACCTAGTTTTCACAAACTGCCCCACAAAATAACCAGCACCCAAGTCCTGCCTGACACCCTAAGTGACCACTCTCACGTTCTCTGCACCTGGTCTAGTACCCACCAAACCTCGCCAAAATTACTGCAAAATGCAAACTAGGGCCTGGTAAACCAGCCCACTCAATGCCCACCTCAGAGAATGGGACTGGACACCCTAACTAACACCCTTGACCCAGACCACACCCTTGAACTATTTACCAGCACCTTTAATGCAGCCTGTGACAAGTTCGCCCCCTCACCAAAACAATGACCAAAGGGAATCATGCCCCATGGTTCTCTGACCACCTCCAAGGCCTACTTCAACAGCGTGACACACTATGGCACCTTGCCACTGAGACCCAACAGCCACTGGACAGGCAGCGCTATCGAGTCCCAAACAAGTGCACCTGGGCCAGCACCCACTGCCAAAGCGAACTAGTACAAAGCCACCTTAACCTCCACCTGGGGCTCTGGTTGCAAGTTCTGGGAAAACATTAAGGAACTCTGTGGCAAACCCCAAACCTGCCACCTGACCAAATTCTAATAGATGGCAGCCTGTCCTCCGACCCCTCAAAATAGCCTCGGTCCTAAACACTGCTTTCACTGAATCTCTCCCATGTGTTGCCCCTAATTTCTTTGAACCCCCACCTGCCCACATCACCCATATCCTCCCTTGCTCCACCCTTCTACCTGTGAGTCCTTACCCCAGAGACTGCCAAACCCTACCTAACCAAAGCTATTAGCCAAAATCACTGTAGTCACAACTCCCTGGACCTCAGACTTCTCCGTCTCACCATCCAGGAAGTCCTAGCCCCACTCCTCCCATTCTAAACTGCTCCCTCTGTCAAGGGACATTCCCTACCACAGCAAATCAGCCTACATCACCCCATCCATAAAAGTGGTGACCACATCCACTAACAACTACCGCCCATCTCCATCCTACCTCTGTCTAAGGCACTAGAATTCATAGTAACGCCTACCAACTTACCTGACTACCTTAACAAATAAAACCTACTATCCGGACAGCAGCATGGTTTCTGTAAGGACCACAGTACCACCACCACCACCTCCTTGAATTTACCTCCCATGTCCACTCAGCCCTGGACCACGGCCACCTCACAGGTGCCATCTTCGTGGACCTATCTAAGGCATTTGATATCGTAAACCATGCACTCTTGCTGAACACCCTGGCTCTCATGGGTTTCTCCAATGACACCCTAAACTGGTTCACTAGCTATCTCTCTGATAGAACGCGAATAGTCAAGGTAGAGCCCTGTCCTCTCACCCGCCTCCCCACCCGCTCCGGTATCTCACAGGGCTCCATACTTGGCCCCTACTTTTCAGCCTATACCTCAACTCCTCCCAGCATCATGCCCCAGGAACCTACTCCTATACACAGATGATGCGGTCTTGTTCACCTCTGACCCATCACCTCTCAAGCTCCACCAAACCCTCAACACTCGTTCTGTGAAGTCGAAGAATGGCTCACTCCCAACGTCTTATTATCAACACAATAAGACAAAAGTCATGCTCTTCACCCACCCACAGAACCCACTCAAGAACCTCTGCCCCAATTCCTCACTGCAATCAGACCCCATTAGAACAAGTTAGCAGCTTCAAATACTTGGGATCACTGTAGACCACACCTACCTTTAATCAACATATTCTGCACCTATCTACAGCCCTTAGCTCCAGACTAGAGGTACTATACTGGTACAAACATTGCCTCACCCCTGAAGCATTACAACACCATAAACTCCTCGATCCTCTCCCTGCTAGATTACGGCATCCTAATCTACAGTGCCACTCCATCCACCACCCTAAGCAGACTCCGACTCATTCTAAACAAAGCCTGACAACTCATCCTTGGATGTTATCATTTTACACTCCTGCTCCCCTTACAGCAGCACAAACTGGCTAAACCTAGATAGCAGAATCAGGTACCACACCTGCCCTTATGACCAAAAAGGTACTACTAGGCCTCACCCACCTACCCTAAACCAAATCATCTGCCAAACTCCCCAGTCAAAACAACCCACAGTGCAAACAAGCTACTGCTATGGTGCCCATGGCTGGACTTCCAGTACCAGCAAACTTTCACTTACAGGGCCCACTCCTGGACCAATGCCCTCCCAAGTCATATAACAAGCGAACTAAGGCTTGGCCCTTATAAATCCAAGCTATGGAAATTCCTTCTTGCCTCTAGCCAATGTGACTGCCCTTGACACCAGGTTGACATATGCAGCTATCATACTAACTATGGTCAGATTACCAGTACCAAATTGTAACTGTGAAACCCTATGACCATCAGCCTCTACAGAACCCTCTGTAACTATTATGGCTGTACTAAGAAATGAAATTTCTGTTATTCAACAACTGCACAACCATGTAACCTCACTTACTGTTATTTGTAATTGTACTGTAATCTGTATTCCAAGTACCATCCATGTATCCCTTTATGTATGACGTGGAACCTTTGTAAATGAGTCTCTGACTCAAAGGTCTTTCTGAATATTTCAATAAATAAATAAGTAAAATAATTTTATAAATAAATAAAATCCATAATAATTAAAACACATTTAAACATCACAGATATTAAGTTTCTAGAAATGCCTGATTAAATAAAAAGGTTTTCAGGGCTTTTCTAAACCCTTCTGCAGTCAGACTAGCTCATATCTGATGAAGTAGAGAATTCCACTGGGTAGGTGCCATAAAGGCAAAAGTTCTTCTTCAGATGTTTTCAGGGTTACACTGGGAATCTCTAGTGACCCCTCATCAGATGATCGGAGGGAGCAGGAGGGGCAGTAAGAAAATAGGAGTTCTTTCAGGTAGTGAGGTCCCAACTCGTGTAGGGGCCTTATAGGTCAACAATGTGACCTTGAAGGTGATCCGCCACTGTACAGACAGCCAGTGCAGTTCATGCAGCACAGGTGTCATATGACTAGATCTAGGACTCCGGTCAACAACCTGGCTGCCACGTTCTGCACTAGCTGCAAGTGGCTGCTATCCACCCAGTAGTCCTAGATAAAGGGCATTGCAGTAATCAAAATGGCTGGTAACTAAGGCATGGACCAGGGTAGGAAGATCTTCAGGTGGGACCAGGTGTTTCACCTGTGCTAAATTCCTTAGATGAAAAAGTAAGATTTGACTACAGCTGACACCTGAGCCCTCAGGGTCAGGCTCTCATCAAACATAACACCAAAGTTACACACCTGGCCAGATGCCATAAGTGGGGTCCCCAGAAATAAACCTGAGGGTTTCCCGCTCATGAACCAAACATCCTCACCCCTGGATCCACCACCAATACCTCTGTTTTACTTGAGTTCAACCTATGCTAACTAGTACTCATCCAGTTCTGTATCTCCAGCAGGCAGTTGTTAAATCACTGTAATTGAATCAGACTCCTGCTAGGCACAAAAACATGTGGAGCTGAGAATCATCAGCATAGCAATGAAAACTCAGCCCATACCGTCTTATAATGTCCTCCAATGGAAGCATATACACTGCAAATAACATGGGGGACAACACGAACCCTTGGCACCCCACAGGGCAGGCAATGATAGGCCAAGGGGAATAAATCCCTGACACCATTCTCTGAGTCCTGCCCTCAAGGAAAGATCAAAACCAACTGTGGACCGCCCCTTAGTCCACAGAAGAACCACAGGTGCTTGAGCATCACTCCATGGTCTACGGTGTCAAATGCTGCTGAGAGATCAAGGAGAACCAAGATGGACCAAGCTCTCCGGTCTCTCACCATCAGATCATTTAGTACCAGTACCAGGGCTGTCTCAGTGCTATGCCATTTCCTGAAGCCAGACTGGAAAGGGTCATAGATACTGTGGCTGGTTAAATGATCCTCCAGTTGCAAAGTGACCACCTTCTCAATAACCTTCCCTAAAAGGGAAGGTTTGAGACTAGTCTGTAGTTTACTAGGCAGTCGGGGTCAAGGGAGGGTTTTTCAGAAGGGCAAACTACTGCCTCCTTTAAGGGATCTGGAAAGATCCCTCTCCCAATGAACCACCATTATCCCAGTCAGGATCAGGACAATGATCTCACCCCACTGTAGGTGAGTAGGGCCCGTATCCAGACTACAGTAGGTAGGTCACAAAGTCTGGACAATCCTCACTATATCCATGACTGCCGGTTGGCTAAAGGTGAACCAAGTCAACTGGGTATTAGTACCACTCGGTTGATCCATGCAGGACCCAATGGGAATGCACTGGCAGATCTGATCCCTGATGGTGGACACCTTATCAATGAAGAACAGTGCAAACTCCTCACACTGTAACTGTGACAATGATCGACTAGCATGAAGACAGGCTGGATTGCACAGTCTGTCCACAGTCCGGAAGAGCTGGGCAAGACTATTCCTCACTGTAGCAATTTCTCTGGACAGGAACTCTGCCTTCTTATGGGAAATTGTTGATTGGTAGATCTTATAATGATCCAACAATCTAAGCTTGTCCATCTCCAGGGCAGTTTTCCACCAGCATCTCCAAGCTGTACCCTGTCTCTTCAACCCATGGATCTCCCAGTAAACCATGAAGCCCCGGTGAAGAGTACAGGGTGAACACACAAGTTGGAGCAATAACATCCAGAGCCCTCACAACTGCCCTATTATATTCCAGCACCAGGGGCCCTGGATCAATGCTATCCACTGGCAATCCTGAGAAGTCCAGTTTCGTCATTAGGGCCTCTGAGGTAACTCCTCCCAAAGGACAAAATGTTCAATCTCCTTAGGGACAGGCCTCTTTCAGGGGCTTCAAACTGAACCTCAGGGCATGATGGTCAGACCATCCGATAGGCTCCACCTCCACATCGGAGATTTCTATCCCCAGATGGAATATCAAGTCCAATGAGTGTCCCTCTCGTGAGTTGCAGAGGTAACAACCTGTGTCAGGCCAATGAATCCATCAATTGGAGGAGGTTTTGTCCAAAAAGTGAGAGTTTCATCAACCCAGACATTGAAGTCCCCAAAATTAACCATCTGGGGACTCCAATACCCTCTCGGTGACTAAGTCCACAACCTCCCTCAGGAATTCCTCCCATCACCTGGTGGATGGTAAATGAGAAGGATCCTGTAGCCTGCACCTGCATCCACAATACACTCAAAGGAATTGGTACATCCAATTGGCACCTCCCTGAGATCCAGTTCCTGTCTAAAACAGACTGCAACCCCCGCTCCCACGGTCCACTCTTGGCGGTGAATCACGAGAACCGGCTGGCACTGCAGACTCTAAAATAGGGCCCACATTCTTATCCAGCCAGGTCTTGGTGATGCAAGCCAGGTCAATAGATGCAACAAGATTCGCCACCACTGGGTCTTATTCCTGATAGACCTGGCATTGCTTAAAACAGTCCGAATGGGATGAGAGTCCAATGATGACTCCACTTCCTGCCTGACCAAGTCACTGCCCTTGGGTGTGGACACAAGGCAAGGTAAACCTCGCTCCTGTATCCATTTTGCCCCAGGGCATCTCCTGGTTCTAACTGTCTCTATCCACCCACTCCTTTCCCATCCCCCCAAGAGTTCCAGGATCTCCTACTCATTACACTCCTCCATCTCAAAATGCCAAAAGCTCGAGCAATTTTATAAACTTCTGGAGGAAGTGAAGGTATTCAAACAGATGGAGATCCTTAAGTCTTGAGGAGTACCACCTGACTGTATCCTTAACACCCCAACACATATTTTGGATAATCCAAATAACACAATGTCTGCTTTACAACCCCACACAACCAATACTATCAAACCAACCCATTAAATATTAAAACCCACCCTCTCTAATTAATAATAACCCCTCCTCTCTCTCTCACAGAGGGCAGGATTTAAAACAGAAAACAATTAGGTAGCACTAAACAAAAATAAAATTACATTAACCCAACATTATTCCCCACAATAACACACTACAATTAATAATTAGATCAACTAAACTAAAACAGTCATCAGCAAGTCTCTTCACTAAATTATACTGTTCGATTCAGCAATATTTACAGTTCTGATTAACGAGGGAAAACCATATAAAGTCAGATACAGGCACCTCTTCTACAGCAAAGAAGAAATCTGTGCATGGCCCAAATGCAGCACCTCTCACAGGCATGCATTATATCCCACAAAGTTATTGGATGAAACGTTAAAATGTTTAGACAGGCACTCTCACTGCCTGAATTTTACCAGAATGTCACCAGGCACTCTCCTGCCCACCAAAGTCAAATTAATGGAGAGAAAGAGGAAAAAGTCTGACCGTCCTTAAAGTCCAGAAGTAGATCCTCCACAGGAAAGGATTCCCCATTACAGCAGTGACTTTGTTAATCCTAAAGGCTTCCCTCAGCACTGGCAATCCAACCGCCCCCAAGGAGTCAACGCCATAGGCCCTAGGGCTGCAATTAGACTTGGCACGGAGCAGGCTTTCCAGCCTACCCACCTCAAGAAACCAAGAAGCTCCAGATACAAGGTGCACACTCTTCCAGCGGCACCTGACTCGGTCTCCCACAACCAATTACACTAGCGATTTTCCCCTGGGTTCAGGCCAGTACCAGCCATGATCTATTGGAAGAAAACCAGGCAGTGGAACACAGATCCAAAAGATCCACAAAACATCCCTCGTTCATCAGTCAAGATGCACTGATAGAGCAATTCCAATCACAGTCCTAAACCTGGCAACTCCACTGAAAACAGGATCTTCATTATACCATTCCAGCAAAGATCTCCAGACAATACAGTGGCTCCAACCCGGTTCCAGGCTCAATCTCGAAACAATCTGTAACTCCTGGACAGCCAAATGAACTTTCCTCAATCTTTCCCTCTCCTTTTGAACCTGGCCACACAACCGGGTAAGGAAACAGCCTTGTACAGTGAAACTCTGTCCATTTTAACCATCAGATACCAGTCCAGAAAAAGTTGGTCATGGAACCTTGAACAATGCAAATAGAAAAATAAGAACCACTGGCTGTAACTAACGATGCCGATGATAAATGATAAAGAAAAGTAAAATAGTAGGCACTAGTGATAACAGTAAGCTTAGTGCTACGGCGTCCAAGTTTGCTTCTGGCTACATAAACAGCCACTCTAAAATGCACACTATGATCAAGAAACCCCAAAAAGAAGTGAACCCTACCTAGTCTAATTCACTCACCAATCCCTAATTAAAATACCTAAAGAAAACAAAAAATAAAATAAGATAAAATCCTCTAAGCAGCTGCTACAGGCCAGCCCACACTGGTCACCATGTCATGTGTCATTCCAGTCTGGGAGGACAAGCTGCAGGCCGAGTGGTGGGACCATGCAAGGTAGTCCGACAGGTAAATTATGTAAACTATATTGTGGAACTGCCTGACAGGAGACATACCCATCGAATATACCATATCAATATGATGAAGTCATATGTAAATAGGTCCAGCATAGTGTTTGCAGTTTGTAGTCCTGGGGAGGGGATGAACGGTATGCCCTCCTGATAGTGAAACCTTTACAGCAAACATGTTGATGCTGACAACATCGACAGTTCACTGTAAAGTCCACCTGGGACCCAGCACTCTTTTCCCTGGAACTGCACTCTCTCCCCAAATCAACTCCAACTATGAGTTGATTATCTTTAAGTCTGTGTCGGTGTTGGGGCAAAGCCCCACATGGGGCTGGTGGGCAAAGCCCCCAATGAAAATCATCTGTTTCTCTGATGGATTTACATCAACTGCAAACTGTGGTTGACATTATTCTGTTGCTGTGATGTCAGACAACAAAATATTTGTTGAACGGCTTCATAGAGCCGGGACGAACAAGAAGACCCCTTCCTGGACTTGCTAGAGGAAAGCAAGCAGGAGTCATCAGTGGAGACAATCAAGCTGTCACCTCAGTTGACCTCGGAACAGACACAGGAAGTATGGGTGTTTAGGGACTTTGTCCCTTTATTTACGGCCAAGCCCGGACGGACCTCTTAGCGACCCATGATGTGGACATGGGGATGCAGCTTACTAGGTGTCTGAGGCCATCCTAAAGGACATTAGGAGGGAGGGGAGGAAATGCTGGAGTTAGAGGCAATACAGAAATTCCACAGTCCCTGGGCATCGCCATAGTCCTTGACCCCAAGCCTGATGGGTTCACCCACCTTTGTGTGGATTATCATGGACACAATGCAGTCATGAATTCTGATGCCCACCCAATGACCCGACAGACAAGTTTGTTGGACAAGTTGGGGGTGACCTATCTAACAACCATAGACTAAACAAAGGGGTACTGGCAGGTGGAGTTGACTGCTAGAGCTAGGAACGGTCAGCCTTCATCACCCCAATAGGCCTCTTTGAATTTAAGGTAATGCCTTTTGAATGAAGGAAGCCCCTGCTGCATTCCAAAGGTTGGTCATCCAGGTGTTGCAGGGTACTGAAGAGTCACAGTGGCTTATCTGGATGGTATTGCCATCTTCAGTACCAGCTAGAAGGAACACCTGTCCCATCTGAGGAAGTGTTGCACAGGATACAGAAGGCAGGACTCACTGTCAAGGCTGAAAAGTGCCAGGTTGCCATGGCTGAGGTATCATATTTTGGACATGCAGTGAGGAGGGACAGCTATGTCAAAAACCAGACCAAGATAGAGGCCATTGAGGCATGGCCCACATTGAGACCCTGAAGCAGGTCAGAAGTTTCCTGGGGACTGCAGGGTATTACAGATAATGTGTACCAAATTACAGCACCCTGGTAGCTCCCTGACTAGCTTGTTAAAGAAAAAGCAACCCCAAAAGTAAAATGGGACCCTGCATGTAACAGGGCCCCACCCACCTAAAACCTGCACTATGCAGTGCCCTATGCTGGCCAGCCCAGACTACACTAAATCATTTGTTGTGCAGAAGGATGCCTCAGATGTGAGGATTGGTGCTGTCCTCAGCCAGACATCCTTACAGGGTAAGGATCACCCAATTGTGTACCTAAGCAGGAAGTTACTTCCCCAGGAGCAGGCGATCTCCAATCGTGGGAAAAAGAATGCCTTGCTATGGTGTGATCACTTAAGAAGCTAGAGCACTACCTCTATGAGAGGCCCTTTGAGGTACAGACAGACTACAGTCCTCTGTGTGGCTAAACCAAATAGGAAAGATGAATGGGAGACTCCATCGGTGGAGCATTGCACTACATGCCTATGACATGGACATTAAACATAGGTCAGGGTCTGCTAATGCCAATGCAGATGACCTAACCTGCCAATCGAGTAAGTGGCAGAACTGGTGGAAACTCTTACTAGAAAGGGGTGTGTTCCTCCATGTTCTCTTAAGGAAGGAGGACTGTGGTGAGATAAGGCCATACATTATTGTTTTGGTCATGTTAATTATAATTTTATGTATATAATGCATCAGAGACACACATGGTGACCAATGTAAGTTGCAAGGGATCGTGGGTACAAAGAAAAGCCATGGGCCCAAGAATGATGTTGCAACTTTGTTACTGGGCAGGGAATTAGTCTGCTGCTAGGCAGGGACTAGAGTAAATGTAATCATGTAAAAGGAGACAAAAGAATAATAGGCCAGAGTTGGTCAGCAAGCATGTCCATTTGTGTTTGAATGGGCCACATCATCCAGAGGTGCCTGGCTGTCTGGTTTTATTTTGTCTCTGCAAGGATACCTAAGCTAATCTTGTTACCACTAAATGAACTACCATTTAAGTAAATAGATATACTGAGTATAGCTTAATTACAGCTATTTCCAAAGAGGGAGGCAGGTATTTCCTAGAATTCTGTTTTAAAAATAGCTGACCTCTGAGACTTTTTCTCTCATATTCAGAACTACATATTTGCGTTTTGTAATAAAATACTAAAACTGATTGGTTGCATACCCATAGAAACAGAATGCTAGCAAATCACAGGGCAAGCCACTATACACTGGACTTGCCCTTTGATAAATCCATAATACAAAGGAGAACGGCTGTATCTTAGCCTTTAGACTTTTTTTTCATTTGGGAACCTGCATCTCTGCTTAGAGAGCAGAGACAACCTTCTGTTCAAGACATTCTCCTAGACCACAAGAGCTAAGACTTCAACTATTACTTCTAAGGACACTTTGCACTTCAAAATTCAGCAGCCAAGGATTTGAGGTAGAACTTTAATCTCAGAGTTTTAAAGCGCTTTGGGATACACTGTGTATAAAAAGTGCTATATAAATGCTGATTCTTCTTCTTCTTCAAGTGTAAGTTAGTCCTGTAACCAATGTCTAAATTATTTGTTTTTATGTTATTTACTGTATTTATTAATTAATCAGTAAAGATTTTTGCTTACTTTGAGATAATTCTGCCAGTGTCATTTGTGTGGGTTAGCTTGGGAGGGTTGTTCAAATTATACTATGCCTGTGTGACTGTTTTAAGGCCAAACACTACCAAAGTGAAGTACCACTAGGGACTTTGTGATGAAAGGAGGGGAGGAAAATATGAAAGGTCTCAGGATGAGCCTGTGGGGTTTGAACCGAGCTCTGTATTTCTGGGGAAAGATACATAATAGGGTGAATAGGGCCCCCAGTCCTATACATGCCTGTGACTTTCTGGTTCATGGTGCAGTGGCTGAGAGGATTATATCCCAGGAACACAGACTCGAGACTGTATTTGTACCCACTCAGATGGAAAGAGGGTGCCCTGGGATTCTCTGGAGTACATTCAGTTGGGAAACAGCAAGCATGCTAAAAGGACAGAGAAAGGATATTCCTGACCCCTCCATCACAAGAGATTTGTTTCACTGTGACACAGAGAATCCCACCCCATGGGAATGGGCTTGTGACATTCAGTTCTGGCTGTCAGGTCGCAGGAAAGGAGTCGCTGTTTGAACCTTTGGCTGACTGGGACCTCCTTTGTGACTTCTGCAGTGTACCTGATCTCCAGACTATGGAATTGTACTCTCCCATTGCAGAACTGCCTGGGGAATGGAAACTGTGATACTAAGACTACAGCAGGAGGCTGTGGGTGGTGAGAGAACCCATGGGTTCATTTTCATTATCCCCTGACTCTTCATTGAACAACAGTTTTTATTGCTTGGGTTGCTGTGAGAGAGAAGCAAAACTCCATCTATTTGTTAAAACTTAATTTTTTTCTCTGTTGAGAGCAGGGAAATTTTCCACAGACATCATCTGGATTATTAAAATCGAATAACTGTAATTAAATCTGTGCTGTTGGCACCTAAACTGGAAACTGGAACTTTTATTTTCTTTTATTTTAAAATGTGTCCTTTGTATGGTTTGTTACTTATTGAGTTTTGTAGCTGGCTTTGGTTGTGTGTCTGGTAGAGTGTGATTTTGTGGTGTCTGGAGTGAATGCTTAAATTTAGCTTGTTACTTGTGTGAGTGTCTGTAGTGTATGCCTAGTGGGCATGGGGTCATCTTGTCACAGACAAAGACAGCGTGTCACTGTACCACACTGTCAAAATAACAACCAGAAAAAACACAGTAAAAACACTTGTTTTCTGCGAGGGTCTCTGCCCTTCACACCACACATCGTGGGGCTGCACCCACCTGAACCTCCTGGAATAAAATAACCTCCTCTGGGGTGGCAACTTGGGGACAGGGTGAAACTCAGGTGGGGAAGAAAAAAAATACACTAACCTAATTGGGACTGGGACTAGAACCCCAATCCACAGTCACTTCATTGTCATCCAGCTCCAAGGGCTCTGCTTCCTGAGCCACGGCAGCTGCTCGGCTGACCCCTTCCAGCAGAGCTCTTACCCTCTACAGCAGAGCTCTCCAGGAAACAGCTACAGGTCACTGTTACTGCTCCACACTATTTGTGTCATGCAGCATTGTGTACCCTGTAACTGTTCTTCCACTGCACTGTTACTGTTGCTCGGTTTTGCCTCGGCATTCTATATGCATCATAGTAACCTGGTATATGCTTAATTGGGTGTTAAATATATTTTCATGTTTATAAGAAATAAAATAACACATACCTCCATAATGCAAAGCATCATGGGCTATATATGCAAATCACCACAAAATATTATGTTGGTTCAACTTTATGCAGAACTTTATGGTGCGATAGGGCCTCTCACAGTATGCAAAGGTGCCAACAGAAGACACAGACACATGTTTTGTCCTACAAGGACTCATCACTGTGCCTCGTCTGCATGACACCCAAGTGAAATGAACCAGCCACCCTAAGTTGGTCTATCTGGGTTGGGTTGTGAGCCCAATAAAACAAAAGACAAGACAAAGACAAAGGACCTTAGTGCGCAAGCACTGAGGCAAGGTTACCCTAAGGATATGGCTGGGAAGCCAAGTTTCAAAGAAATACAAAATAACACATACCCCCATAATGCAAAGCATCATGGGCTGTTTATAAATCACCACAAAATATTATGCTGGTTCAACTTTAAGCAGAACTGCATGGTGCTGAAAGGCCTCTCACACAGTATGCAAGGGTGCCAACAGAAGACACAGACATGTGTTTTGTCCTACCAGGACACATCAGTGTGCCTCATCTGTATGACACCCCAGTGGAATGAACCTGCATACCCTAAGTTAATTTATCTGGGTTGGGTTGGGGAGCCCAATAAAACAAAACAAGTTAAAAGACAAAGGACCTTTCTATTATGGGGGTATGTGTTAGTTTGTATTCTTTGAAATTTGGCTTCCTAGCCAATGCCCTTTAGGGTATCTCTTGCCTCAGTGCTTAGCACTAAGGTCCTTTGTCTTTTAACTTTTGTTTTTATTGGCTCACCACAACCCAACCCAGATAGACCAACTTAGGGTAGCTGGTTCATTCCACTGTGGTGTCATACAGACGAGGCACATTGATGAGTCCTGGTAGGATGAAACACGTGTCTGTGTCTTCTGTTGGCACCTTTGCATACTGTGTGAGAGGTATATTGGCATCATGCAGTTCTGCTTAAAGTTGAACCAGCATAATATTTTGTGGTGATTTGCATTAAGGGGTATGTGTTATTTTGTATTTCTTTGAAACTTGGCTTCCGGCTAATGAACTTTAGGGTAATCCTTGCCTCAATGCTTGCACCCTAAGGTCCTTTGTCTTTTCATGTTTATGATCTGTTTGGTCTTTAGGACATTATTTTTGTTGGGTTGGGGTTTTATTTTACTTAAATTGATGGGTTGGCTGTTGTGTATTTCTGTTGTTTTAGGTTTGCTGGAATAGCATGTTTAAAGAGCTTCAGATCAGATAGGCTTATCTACTCCAGTGATTACCTAAGACAGCTCTATCCTTTTGCAGGAACCTCAGCACAGGTTCACAGCCACTGCAGGGACTGGTGATCCTTTGGGGTGGGAAAATGCCTGCAAAGTAGATCCCAGGTACAATGATCAAGGGGTGATGATTAGAGTGTTAAGATTCAGGAGATGCTCAGGGAACAGGTTGGCATTAGGGTTGACAACCTCAAGGAAGATCCCACCACTGCTTTGCAAAGACATTGAGTAGGCTGTTAAATGTGGTTCTGATGTACTGGTTAAACACATGGACATCAGCCCATGTTTCTCCTGTCAGTACTAGGATTAGAAATGATGCAACATTTTAATTTGCATGCAAAGTTAAGATGAAGATGACAAATTCACTTCCATGGCTTATTTAACAAGGATTTTCAATTTAATAGGAAATTTGTTATTGGTCACTTTGCCTTGCAACTGGGGTACACAAAGGCAAAGCTGGGTCAAAATGACTTCTACTAACTACTTCTTTGGGGTTTTTAGGCATAACTCAGTTAAGTTTTGTTGAATTTGTCTGAAACATGCTCTGATGATGACCTAATTCAGGTCAATACATAGCGTTCTACCAGGAAGTACTGTGTTGCAGCAGGTTACCACGGCATGCACCAGCGGGTTCTTTTAGCAGTTTATTTTGGCTTCTTTATGGTGTTGTTGCAGTTACTTTTTGCTTTTTCCCTTTGGGAGTGCTAGGTCATTTATTGGCCATTTCCCGAGCAATTAGTTTATACGGCACCATGAGACACTGACCTGCCTTTATTGAACTTAAGCTGTAGTGCATCATTCACCTTGGCAGTTTTCTACATCTATAGCTGTTTATTTATTTATTTTATTTATTGCAATTGTTTCACCAGGAAAGGCACACTGAGCAACAAGATGCTTGTCTCCCAGTGTGACCTGGGGGATACACATGGATATAACACACAGGTTATCAAGTGAACAGGCAACAGAAGCAAATAAAAGCAGCATAAGGATACACGATTGCATGAATATACAAGCAGCGCACATTGAATGCTTAGGATATTATAGTATCAGATAACAATTTTGTGACAAGAAGCAGCAGACAAGGTAAATTAGCACAGTAGTAACAGCTGTAACAACAGAGGACGTATATCACAGTTATACAGTTATACAGTTATACACAGTACATAGGACAAAATAAGCCCAGGACGAAGTGAAGGTTGGGGTTATATGCCAGCTTCTGTAGCAAGGCTAAGACCACTGGTCAGGTATTGGGGAGGATAGTGGAGCATGGCAGGTTCAGGGACAGGAGCAATTTGTAAGAAAGTTTGCTAGGTGGTAGACAGAGAGTAGGAATAGAAGTGCTGAATTTGTGGTGGGAGGGCATTCCAGAGCTTGGGTAGCCAGTGTGACAAGGCAGCTTGACTGGCAGAGGTCTTCCACCTAGGGACTGAAAGTTGGTGGGAGTCACTGGATCTAAGATAATAGGAGGGGGTGGGGCATCTGTGAGCATGGTGGCAAAGTAGGAGGGATGGACCCAAGCCATAGGTTGGAGACAAATTTAGCACAGTGAGAGATGCAGTGGTTTTCGATGGACAGTAGTGCCAAGGCTCGGTAGAGGTCGCGAGTGGTGGGTGAGGGAGAGGCATCGAGAGCAAAGCAGCAGAGGCATTATAAAGTGTCGTCCAGTTTAGATGGGGAGACTTAGGGCTGCACTGTATACAATGTTGCAGTAGTCGGTGGAGGCAGTATCATCTTCAGGACCAGTTCACGCCAGACTCGGGAGGGAGGCTGCTGCAGTTCCTATATAGTGCACTGAGCATGGGGCAGTTTTTTGGAGATAGCATCAATGTGGTCAGAGAAGGAGAGATGGCTGTCAAGCCAGACCCCAAGTAATGGAACAAGGAGACATCTTTAAGTTTTTGGCCATCCATGGTGGCAAAGTAGGGAAGGGGAGAGTCTGGCCAGGCATTATGTACCGGAAGGTCATAGTGACAGTTTTTTTCCACTTTAGGAGAGCTGGTGCCAAGCTAAACCATTGATGTACCTTGTTGAAGTCAGCTTGAGGTTTGATTGTACCACATCAGGGCAAAGCCCGAGTAATAGATTACAGTATTATCTGCATACATGTGGATTGAGGAAGTAGAGCAGATGAGTGGCAGGTCATTTAGGAATATAGAGAACAGAATGGGACCAAGAACTGACCTCTGTGGGACACCGGTAGTTAAGGAAAAGGGGTGAGATTGCATTTGAGACTGTAATGGACTGAGTTCTATCAGAGAGGTATGATCCAAACCAGTTTGTGACTGCGACAGAGAGGTCTGATTCAGCGAGACTCGAGAGCAGTATGGGGTGGGAGACAGTGTCGAATGCTTTTGCAAGGTCAACAAAAATGGCTGAGGTGTTCAGTCCACTGTCAATGCCTGTCAAGATAGTGTCCGTAAGCCTTATCAGGGAGGAGGTGGTGGAGTGTCCTTCCTGAAGCCAGACTGGAATGGGGTGAAGAATTTGGAGTCAGTGAGGAAGGAGGTAAGTTGGGTGAGCACAAGGTGCTCTTGTAGTTTTGCTAGGTTGGGAAGAGAGAGATAGGGTGGTAGTTAGAGGGGGAGGTGGGGCACCTCTTTTTGGCAGAGGGATGACAATAGCATGCTTGCATTGGGGATGGCAGTGGTATCAAAGGATTGGTTTAGGAGTTTGCTAAGCAGAGTTGCTATAGTGGGGTGGAGAGGTATAAGTTTGGGGTCTAATCCATCTGGGCATTTGCACTTTGAAGGATTAGAGAAAGTAATGCATCTAGGGCCTCAGTTGCAGGGAATATCTTTGAAAGAAAAGGAGCGAGGCCTAGTCTGGGTCTTTATGTCTGTAGGTGATGCAAGAGGTGTAGTGTTGGGCAGGAAAGAGAAGAAGGTGGCAGCACAAGTGGAGAAGTACACATTGAACACAGTGGCAACTGCTGTGGGCTCTGATAGGAAAGAGTTATTAACATTTAGCTTTGAAGTGGGATTGGCAGCTGTGGGTGAAAAGGGAGTGAATGACCTTCCAGAATTTTGAGGGTTTATTTAGCTTTGACTGAGGGAGCTGCTGAAGTACTCTGCTTTTGCAAATGAGTGGCTCTGGTGCACTTATTATGGAGCATCCGACATGTGGAGGAGGTGTTGTGGGAGGCGTGAGTTTGTCACGTTTCAGGCTTTGTCCCGTGAGGATTTGACATGCAATCAGTTCTTGGGTGATCCAAGGTGGTGGTTTTCTCATACTCTTGTACAATGCAGTGGGCGGTGTGTTCCAGACAATGAGGAATGTTTTTAAAGTGTAGGAAGGCATCATCAATGGAGATCATAGGAGGGCAGGGGCACGTTTGTTAAGCCAAGGTCATCTAATACAGGGCTAAACTGAGGGATTTATAAGAGCTGGACCAAATTTAATGGGAGATTTTAGATACACTCAGAAGGTTACGGGTGATCACTGAGGGAGTCAGGGAAGAATACCGGGTTTGTTTGACCCAGTTGGGGTGTATGGTAAGGACCCAGTCGATAAGCAAGTGGTTACCAGATTTTAGGTTAGCCGGGTGAGCTCAATAATGATTTGTGAGAGGTTTAGGGTGGAAATTTCAGTCCTGGTTTTGTTGAGGCAGGAGCTAACCAATTGTGGTTAAGATCGCCCATAATGTAGAGTTCTGTCGTGGTTAGGCAGGAGATTTGCTTGAGGAGGTCGGTGATAGCAGAAGCAGGTGTACCAGGTCGGCAGTATATCCCAGCAATATAGTGTTTTCAGAGGTGGTGAGCTGTACTTTTTATACACTTATCTAAAGTACGTGGTTTGGATATTTTGATATTGACATTAAAGATGTTTTACCTGGTGATTTTTCCTGTTTTTTGAGTGCTGACCTCCT
This sequence comes from Neoceratodus forsteri, assembly GCA_016271365.2. NCBI lineage: Eukaryota > Metazoa > Chordata > Ceratodontiformes > Ceratodontidae > Neoceratodus > Neoceratodus forsteri. The sequence continues at coordinate 409,937,266 of CM057449.1, forward strand.
GTTCCAACAATACTTTTGCTGGCTTCCTTTCTACTGCATTTCAGCTTGAAGTATTTCAGTGCACTCTGTACTAGCAAACATATTGAGCCCCCATCCTCCTACTTTAGGAGTGCTTTTCTGTTCTTTTGTCTGAAACTTGGTATGATTGTTGTCCAAGAGAAATTGCATATTTGATGCATTATCAGTGATTACCAAACCTAAAATGTGGATTTGGCCACATGGTCAAGTTGGGAGGATATTTTTGAGTGTTGTGCACACCTCATGACTTTTCCAGAGGTGTTATGTGTTACTGTTGTAGTGCACATTGATACACTTGTTTAGATGTATAGAGTGTCCTTAGTTCCCCAAACTGGTGGAGATATGATTTGTTAAAGATGAAGTGTTATTCTATGGGACATTAGGGTTAGGTGGTCACTTCCAGCTTATGTAACAAAAGTGTCTCCCAGGACAAGCAGAGGATCCACATGGGTACTGGGGACAGAGGTCCGTGTCATGGCAAATCACTGGGCCAAGTAGGAGGAAGAGCAGAGGGAAGTGACAAATGGGGTGGTGGAGATGGTGGTCCACCCATGCCAAAAGCAGTTCATGGAGGGCATAAGGAAGTGTCATGGTAGGGTGGCAAGCACACCCTGTGGAAGCAGCTCCTCATGAACTGGCATTACTACTGCACTGTCACCTGTTGCAGAACTGTTCCTCTACTTGCTGCAGTTTATTGCCTGCATTTTCACCCCACCGCTGCCCCTGTACACCCATTTCCACCACAGCTTAATATGTCACCACTACATTCTTTTTTGATTACTTACTTTACCCATGGTTGCTGTACTGATTTACCTTGATTGTCCATGACTTTGTTATTTCCTCAGAGTGTACCAACTCCTTGCATTTAATTTGCTGATGTTTGACTTGTATTTCTGTATATTGTATTGTACTTGTAACGTGTTTCTTCCTTACGCCTTCCACCAGTCACACCTGGAAACAAGCCCTGGCTCAGTGTGCTTTTACTGGTTACTAACTTTTAAATACAGTACATAAATCATCAATCAATCAATCAAAAATCTTTATTTTACCAGGTGAAACACCTTTGAGTAAATTCATTTACAAGATGGACCTGGACAGGTACATGATCAAACACAGAATAATATTACAAAAATTAAAATAAAGGCATTACATACAACAGAATAAGATACATTTGTAAATATGTACACTAGGAGAACACTTATAGATAGTGGTCACATAGCAATATATGCATTGAACATATCACCATAACAAGTTAGTGTGTGCACCAGTGGCACTCACACTGTCACCATTTTTTTTAGACAAACAATACACAACACGGATTTCAAAGATTAAGGGACTACACAAGACACAAAAACTCAGATAATTATAACAACATTACTGTGTACATGAAAAAAATGCTAATTTCACTCAATAAACAAAAATAAAATCAATGTAGTCAAACTACAGTGACGAAAATAATTCAGTAAAACACACCTAGCTGTTCTACACAATTAAAATTACAAGCCAAAGAAAACAGGAAAAATTTACATAAAACACAGACTACAGCACTAGTACTGTTAAGACAGAAAGGCTGCCTGACCTGCTTGTTTCTTTCTGGAAGTTGCTGCAGCTAAGCCCTCCCCAACAGTACTGCTTCACTACACAATACAGAAAAATGAAATTACAACTTTTTAAAATGTAATATACTTTAATAGTTTTCACCAACATAATTACAATATGAACAGGAAAAACACCTCAGTACAGCTAGCATAAGTCTCCTGTAAACTGAAGGGAAACAGCAGTAAACCAAGTCCCTACTCCACCAAACCAAAACCATCCCCCACCCTTTCCCAAAACTGCTGGCTATGATTAATACAATCCTTCTATCGCTGAGATTCCAAAAGCAAATATCTTAGTTGAAAATAATGGAAATCCACATGCACAGTTATCTTGCCATGCATTGCTAAAATCTGAACAGGTATAGTTTACAGGCATAGAGGCAGTATAGCATAGTGGTTTAAGGCTCTGAGATGCAAACTGGGAGACCTGGTTTGAATCCCCAGCCCCCACTTGCATACTGTGTGACCTGAACAAATCACTTAACTTCCTTGTGCTCCCAGGTGGCACCTGGAAACAAGCTTCGACTTAGCGTGCCTCTTTCCTGGTTAACCACTTCCTTTCCTCAGTGTACCATATTTAGAATAATAGGCCGAGAGATACACAAAATTACTTCCTTTACACAGATGAAAATGTACACAAAGTATGCAGTTTATCCCACCTTTTGTGACATGCTAAGGATTTGCCTCTTATGCTAGCTATTGTTTTTTCCATCCTGAGATTAGCCAAAACTTTGTTTTTCCACTCTAGATATGGGATACTTATTGAATCTTTCCAGTGTTGTAGCACCACCTTTTGACAGATAAGGAGATAAGGGACATACAGTTCCGCTGCTCTTTAATTCAAATTTGTGAATAGTCTCCCACTAGACAAATGTATGGTGTAAAAAAGTCTTGGAGCCCCAAAAGAGGATCCAACCAGGATTGAATTAAGTTCCAGAGGGAATCACCTTGGGACAATCCCAGAAAATGTGAAATAGTTAGTCAGTATCCTGCCAAAATCTAGAGCAGATAGGGAAGGGAGTTTCCCATAGCACTCAACTTGACAGGTGTAATAGATGTTGTGTAATATGTAAAACTGCATCATATGGAGCCTGTCATTTGAGGTATATGTATAAAGGTCCTGCCATATCCATTCCCAGTGAGAGGCCAAGGCAGGAAATATGAAATACTAATAAGGGGTTGCCCAGCACCTCTGGATAAAATTCAGAGAATAATATCAGTACAAGGAGGAACACCGCATGTGGTTGCCAGGCCAGAGATCAAAGTAAGTGGAGTAGGTCACTATGGTCCGTGGAGCTATGGGTTTGTGCCAAATCAGCTGATTAGAGGTGCTGAATTTGGTATACTTTGAACGTATGCTTGGGTGGAAGTTGGAAAAGAGTCAGTAGCTCTGATGTGGAGCCAATCTGCCCTAGGGTGACCAAGTCACTAACCTTGGTGTCAGCTTTGAGGAATGTTTAACTAAGGGTCAATAGCTGTCCCCCTAATTGAAAATTTAGTTGTTGCACAATGGTTGTGATACATCATTGATATTGTCATATTTTAAGGACTTACATAGCTGGCTATGGACTTTAAGTGAAGTGTGGATGACTGTATGTTGTAGGACTCTGGCACTTTGTTCAGGGCAGCATAAAGAAGACTATTCGGGAAATATGTGGCAGCCAATATATGGCGTTCAATCTGAAGCCAAAGAGGGAGGTATTAGGACTCCACTTCAGGAGGAGGGGTGTCAACCAATGAAGATATTTGGCCATATGACTGGCTAGATAATAGTGGTAGAAGTTGGGTAATTTAAGGCCACCATTTTGTTTGGGGCTCCTAAGTGAGTATACCAGAGCACCTGGGAGGCTTTTGTTCCAGAGAAATTTGGAAATATTGTGGATATTTGAACTCTTTTGAACCACCGTAAGGGGAGGTAGAGATTTAGCATATTCAGCGGGTAGATCAAATGGGAAGAACATTCATTTTAATGATGCTAACTTTTCCTGAAGAGACAGATAAATGGGAGATCATCTATTTAAGTCTTGTCTAATGATAGTAAGAAGGGCATCTAAGTTAGCTTTCCTCAACTGGGCTATGGTCAGAGCCAGGGTGATACCCAAGTACCGAATCTGGTGGGCCCAGGATAAGTAAAATGCTGTGATATCAGATCAAAGGATATGGGGTCTCAGTGGCATTACCACCGATGTATCCAAATTCAGTTTATAGTTAGAGAAAGTGAAAAAATTCTTCGATTATAGTCAGTGCAGATGAGATGGAAACTACTGGATTAGAGACATGGGGAAATACATCATTAGCCAATGCAGAGAGCCTGAGATCAAAGTGACCTAGAGGGATGCCTTTAAAAGAAGGGAATTATTAAGTAGTCAGAGGAGGGGTTGAGATATAAGTTAAACTATAGGGATGATAAGGGGCATCCTTGCTGTAAAATTCAACAGAGAGGAAATGTTGCTGAGAATATCCCATTACAATAAACTTTAGCACTGGGTTGAGAGTATAATATCTGTAGCCATTGAATAAAGACTGGGAGGAAAACAAATTTATGCAGAATTTCAAACATGAAGGGACAACAGACTCTATTGAAAATATTCTCCGCATCCAGAGAGACCAGTGCCATAGGATGGGTGGCCTCCCGCCACGGAGAAGATATGGGAAAGCTTCCTTAAATGGTCAGATGAGGACTGACCTTTTATGAACCCTATCTGCTTGGGGCTAAGTAGGTCCACCCATACTTGTGCGACACAAACTGCTAATATCTTGGCAAATATCTTAACATTGTAGTTCATGAGAGAAATGGGGCGATAATTCATCACCCTATCTTTAGCATTACCAGGTTTTGAGAGTACCACAATTAGCACCTCCAGAAGAGTAGGATCTGAAATTCTGGAATTACAGAGATACATAAATAGTTGGTGAAGTAAGGAGTCAGTTCTTTCTCAAACATTTTATAAAAATTAGATGGGAAGCCGCCTGGCACTAGAGTCTTGTTCAGTGGTAAGGAATGGATGATGTCTACACTCTCCTGCTGAGTAATAGGTTTAGTAAGAAAAGCTTGTTAAGCAGGAGTGAGAGGGAGGGGATATTTGACAGGTAGGACTTAATTTCTTCTCCTGTAGGAACCCAGTCAGGAGACCCATACAGCTGACTATAAAAGATTTCAAATTCTCAGGCAAACTCTCTCGAGTAGTAAGTAGGGTACCATCGACTCACGGAAGAGAGGGCAGTCACTATTCTGGACTCCTCCTGTCTTTTGAGTCTCAGTGCAAGAAGGCGACTTGCCCTGTCTCCTGTTCTACATAAAAGGCTTGGGTTTAAATAGGGCATATTCGGCCTTTTCTCTCAAGCTCTCTGCACATTGATCCTTGAGGGCTAGTAAACACTCCATATCTTTCTGAGGAGGATTTTCGGAAGAGATGTCTCAAATTGTTTGATACAGCTAAGAAGAGAGAGAGAGAGAGACACAGCTTCTGCTTGCATTTTTAGTGGTAGATATGCAAATAAATTCTCCTCTTAGCACACACTTCAGTTCACACCATATTTTATCTACAGAGGGATAGATTCAGTGTTATGCACTGCAAATAGGAAATAATGTCTCTAATTTGTTGTAAAGTGTTATCATCATGGAGTAGTTAGGTATTTAGCTACCAGGAACTGCCTTTTGGACATTAATTACAACTTTAAACTAACTAAATTGCAAATAACACCACAAATAATTGGCAATCTTGTGGCACACGGCAAGCAGACACTTAATGGAGTGATATGTTGGAAAGAACTGCCTGTTTTAAATGCTTTCCAAACATTTTCAGGCACAAAGATACAGAACACACAGAAAAGCAGAGAAAAGCTAATATTCTTCAGGTGAAGCTACCTCTGGCTGGAAGCTGCAATACTGAACTTAGGATCTGCAAGAAAGTGAGTTGTGCTCACAACAAAGGGAGGTGAACCTTACAATTTACAATTGTCTTTGGTTTGTAGAAGATTCATCAGAAAAGCTAATACTCTTCAGGTGGAGGCTACTTTAACTGAAAGGTGAAATAAGGAACTTAGAATTATCAGGAAAGACAGTCTTTCAATCAACAGAGGGAGGTGGACCTTGTTTTACTTTTGCTACAATTGTTAATATTTTCAGTGCAGGAAGAGTTTAAACCCAGAGGGACTGAATACTGTTTATTGTGTCTGTCCTTGTGCACAGCTGACTTGATTGGAATTATTGATTGACTGTTTGCATTGCAATATTTGTAATACTGTGAGTTATTCACTGGGCTAAGAATTTGTCATAAGTCCTGAAGTGAGTGCAGGTTACAGGCTGTGTATTTGACCTAGACAGTGCCCCAGGGTGGAAACTGTTTTTGTGTTTATCTCTGTGTGTGCCTTAAAAGGCAGTTTTGGGGTTGACTGCTTTCAAAGCACAAATCACCAGGCTATTTTGGAGCTGGGAGGTTTACCTGTGCCTGACTTGGATGTTTGGATTGTTCTCTGTTTGATTAGCAGGGTATTTTCTCTGTCAAATTGCCGTGTAGGGCATCTTGCTGACAGGAAGGCACTCATCGCAGAGGTGGGTCACATCTTTAGCTGATTGTTTTGTGAGGGCACAGTTAGCCCAAACCCCTGCCCACCCTCACCCCACCCACCCCTGGAAATAGTTCCTTTATACCTGGGGTTCTGACACAATTTCCTCAAGAGGGCAAGGTGCATATCACTGTCATATCCGTTCTAGCACACTGCACTGACAATATAAGCATACACATTGTATAATATATATATTTCTATATAACAAACCAATCACACACACACACACACACACACACACACACACACACACACACATATACACACAACATTATAAACAGGATAAACAAGAAGGTAGGCAGACATGTGGGAGTAGTGCAATGTAATGTCTGGGGCAGCAGTCTTCCGGGAGTCTTTCTGAGGCTGAGATGCTGCCCTATTTGCAGACAACCTCTCTTCCTGAGGAAGGAAGTTGCCCATCTTCAGGCCACACTGGACAGCAGTAAGAGAACCTCCCCCAGGCCACACTGGACAGTGGTAGGGAACCTCCCCATGCAGGGAGCACCAGAGCCACCACCACTACCTCAGAGGTTGCAAAGAAAGCACAGGAGTTGGACCACAGTGGGCTCAGGAGGGTGAGGGTGATGGAACAGAGGCACACTCAGTCAGTTGTTCCACCCACAATCCATACACCATTCTGGGGAGCATAGTTCTTCTATGGATGCACCCGAGAGGAGACTAAGGAGGTTGAAGACAACTGTCACAAGGGAGGCCCACAGAAAGGAGGCAGAGGACACCACAGGAAATGAAGCCGGTCCTGGTGGGGGACTCAATTATTAGGGGGATAGAACTGGGGAGCAGGAAACTGAAGTAAGGTGCCACCTGGTGCCATGGCTTGAGGACAGGAAGCGATCCTCAGGATGACGAGAACAGCTACACGGAAGTCTGAGCTGGATGTCATTGTCCACCTAGGGACAAATGACTTGGCTCATCATGAGATCAGAGCAGTGGAGGAGGACTTTGTAGAGTTGGGGAGGGGCCTAGACAAGTAGCACACACAATATCCTTCTCAGAGGTGCTATCTGTCTATGGCATGGGTGAGGCGAGGGTACTTTGCACCATGCGATTTAATGACTGGTTGAAAAATGATGTGGAGCACAGGGTTTGGCTTCACTGGGACTGAGGTTTCACCTGGAGGACACCAGCCTATACTGGCAGGATGGTCTGCATCTGTCCAGGAAGGAACAAGTCTTTGGGCAATCAGTTTAAATGCTTCATTGGCAAGCTTTTAAACTAGTCAAGGGGAGGCACTGATAAGCAACAGGAAATTCCCAGCCTCCCCTACAAAACAGGGTACTAAATGAGAAAAGACCAAGGTAGAAAGGTCAGTGGGGATGCTGCTACAAAAAGTAAAGCCATCAAAAATAGAGAGCAATGAGTACCAATGCCCGTAGTCTGGGTAATAAGCTTATTGAATTAGTGGCCTTGATGGAGGAGGAACATCTGGATATCATGGCAGTCACAGAAACATGGTACACACAGAACTATGACTGGGACATAAACATACCAGGATACACTATCTACATGAGGGATAGGAGGGTAAAGAGGAGGAGGAGGAGTAGCTCTCTACATAAGGGAAGGAATCAAAGCAACAGAACAAAAGGGTAAACAGGAGGAGAAGAAGCACTGTGGGTCAATTTGGAGACAGGCAATGGCACCACAATCCATACAGGGTGTATACAGACTCCCAGGGGAGGAAATGGACAAGAAAATGATAGAAAGTATACTTAGAATGGAATAAAAAGGAGAATATTGCTGATAGGTGATCTGAATATGCCAGATGTTAACTGGAGTGCAGTTGCAGCAGCCACTTCTAAGAGTTGGGTTATTCTAGATGCCCTACAAGGCATGCTTAGACAACTAGTATTGGAAACCAGTCGAGAGGGAGGAATCTTAGACCTGGTTCTCTCAAATGGAGATGGAGAGAGGATCACAGATGTAGAAGTGGGTAGCCATCTGGGAACTAGTGACCATCGAACAGTATGGTTCACAATAAACACAGCTGTAGAGTCAAACCATACAAAGGCAAAAGTACTGGACTTTTGAGGGCTGACTTTGCCAAAATGGGTGAGTGCCTAAGGAATGCACTAGCAAATGGGCAGGAAGGAGGGTGGAAGAACAATGGGAATAATAAAACTGCCATCACATAGGTAACAAGCCTTTGTGTGAAGCAAATAAACAAAACAAAATGATGTAAGAAACCACTATGGTCCTCAAAGGAGGTGGCAGTGAAGGTTCAAGAGAAAAAGAAACTTCAGGAAGTACAAGGAATCACAGAAGGAGCAGGGCATAGAATTGTATCAGTTAAAGCAAAAGGAAGCTGGAAGGCAGTCAGAACAGCAAAGGCCCAAACCGAGGAAAAGATAGCCAACTCAGTTAAGAAGGGGGATAAAACCTTTATAGGTACATCAGGGAGTGAAGGAAGACCAAGGGAGGGATAGTGAGGCTTAACAAAGGGAGGGGTGGGCAGAGGGTGACTGTGAAAAGGCAGAGATACTAAACAAATATTTTGCTCAGTATGTACAAATGAAGAGGGGAGGTACCTAAACCAAACAATAGAAAGACTCTGGATACAGAAGTTGATACCAGCCCATTTACAGAAGAAAGGGTTCTGAAAAACGCTTAAAACTGAAGGTGGACAAAGCAATGGGGCCTGATGGGATTCATCCCAGAATTCTAAAAGAATTAAGGATAGAACTAGTGACACCACTGACTACTCTCTTTAACAAATCATGGGAGGATGGGTGGTACCTGAGGATTGGAGGAGAGCAGATGTGATTCTACTTCACAAAAGTGGGAGAAGGGCAGAAGCGAAACTACAGACCTATTAGTTTAACCTCAGTGATAGGGAAATGATGGAATCACTTTGAAGGAAAGAATTGTCGAGTACCAATAGGCCAGAGGGCACAGGACCCAAGGCAGCATGGATTCACAGCGGAAGGTCATGCCAGATAAATCTAATAGATTTCTTTGACTGGGTGACCAAAGTAGTAGATCAGGGAGGGCTGTGGACATGGCCTACCTAGACTTTAGCAAGGCATTTGACACAGTCCCACACAAAAGATTAATATACAAGTTAGTCAGCCTGGGAGTGGTCCCAAGATGATAGTCTGGGTAAAGAATAGGCTGGAGAATAGGACACAGAGGGTGATAGTAAATGGAGTCCACTCTGAAGAAAGGGGGTTACTAGTGGGTACCCAGGGTTCAATATTAGGATCGGTCCTCTTCAATGTCTTTATAAGCTACATTGCAGAGGGTCTGAAGGAAAAGTATGTCTTTGCAGATGACACAAAGATCTACAACAGAGTGGTGGAAAGGATGAGAAGGGACTTGGCAAGGTTAGAGGAATGGTCAAATGTACGGCAGCTTAGATTCAATGCTAAGAAGTGCAGGTAATGCACCTGGGAAACAAAACCCAGGGAAGAGTACACAATGGGGGTGAGATACTAACAACAACAAAAATGGAAAGGGACCTGGGGTAGTCATATCAGATGGCCTAAAGGTGGGCCAGCAGTGTGAGAGGGCAGTAAGAGGGCTGGGGGACACTGAGATGCATAGGGAGAGGCATCACCAGTAGAAAACAGGAAGTTGTTTCATAGGTTTTCATAGGTTGTCCTGAGCTGTTCAAAGACAAAAGTCCATTTAACTCGCCATTCTATTACTTTACTAAATTTTGTAATATAAATGAATACCCTTTTATATTTTCACTCTTCAGATAACAATCAAGTGACTGCTTAAAGGCTAACATAGTTTGACTACCCACCACCCCAGCTGGCAAAGCATTCCAAATTTTAACAACTCTTAATGAAACCAATACCTTCTTGCCTCTGTATTAAACTTTTCCATATTGAGTTGTAAATGATGGCACGCGCATTATGAGACTGGTGTCTCAAAGTTAATCCTAATTGTTTCCAAAACTCCTTATCCGATAGTGCTTGGTAAACAAGACACATATCCCTCTCAACCTTTGATACTCTAAAGAATAAAGGTCCAGATTCCTCAATCTTTCCCCATAATTAACACTCTGTACTTCCATGATTATTTTTGTAGCCCTGTTCTGAACCCTCTCCAGCGCATCCACATCTTGCTTATATCCTGGGGCCCAAAACTGTGAACAATACTCCATGAGGGTGCACCAGGGAGGTATAAAGAGAAGCAAACCTCCTTTTCCTACTTTTAATATGCCTATGTATACAGTTTAAGATGTTATGTGATCTTTTGACCACCTGATTATAATGCAACTGGGGTTTGAGGTCATTACTAATCATGATGCCCAGATCTCTTTCTTCCTTTACTACCCTAAGTAGCTGGCCATCCAGAATATAATCCACCTCTGGATTTTTTCCCCAGTGCATTACCATACATTTGTCAATATTAAAAGATGCCATATTCTCTGTAGCCCATGCCTCCAATTCTGCAAGGGCTTTCTGCAGTTTTAGTGCATCCATCTAACTATTTACTGGGAAACCTATGCATGTGTCATCCGTAAATTTGGACAACCAAACATTAGTTGTAACCTGCTATAGTAGAAATATAAAGATTAAACAAGCATGGTCCCAGAACAGATCCCTGAGGGACCCCGCTGTAACTGGGGCCCATTTAGATGATTCCCCAAGGACACATACCCTCTGTCTCCACCCTCAGCCAATCCTTTATCCAATATACCAGTTTATGGCTTATCCAAGTTTAAAAATAGTTTGTATTAGTTGTTCATGTGGGACTTTATTGAATGACTTTGCAAAGTCCAGGAATATCACATCCACAGACCCTCACTCATCAAGTGTTTTACTTATTTTGCCATAAAACTCTATTAGATTAGTTTGGCATGAGCGTCCTTGGTAAATCCATGCTGTGTTGCATCCCTAAGCCCGGCTAATTCTACATAATCCATAATAAAGTCCTTAATAATACCCTCCAAAATTTTCCCTAGGGTAGATGTCAAACTTATCGGCCTATAATTTCCCACACTTTGTTTGGAACCCTTTGTGAATAGGGATCACTATTGCCTGTCTCCACGCCTCGATAATTTGGGCAGTTTCCAGGGATTTTTGAAAAATCAATGTTACAGGCCCTGCCAGATTATCTGCCAATTCCCTCAATAGTCTTGGATGTAAACCATCAGGTCCATAAGCTTTATTTGGATTTAGATTTCTTAGTCTAGTTCTGACTTCTTCAAACTCTATTATTAAATCTGATGACCCCTAGGTAGTTGATTCTGTACCACAGATGTATTTCCTACATTAAATACTGATCGAAAATATGTATTAAACATATCAGCCATGTCCTTGTTGTCTGTTATTAGTTTACTAGTATCATCTTTTAATGGACCAACTGTACCTCCTTGTCCTTTTTATTATTGATATAAGCATAAAAGATTTTATAATTATCCTGCGTTTTTGTAGCTAAGTTAAGCTCATATTTCCTTTTTGCCTTAGCAATAGCTGCTTTTACCCCTTTTAATTGGTGTTTATAGATCTCCCAAGATTTAGGTTTACCACAATGTTTGGCCCTAACATATGCCTTATTTTTTTTCTTGATTAGCTTTTTGACTGATGCTGTCATCCAAGGTGGAAGGAACCCCTGGTTTTGTGATATTTCTTACTAGTTGGGATGCACTTATTCAATTCAATTCAATTCAATTCATCTTTATTTAGAAGGCGCTTTTCTTAAAATCAAAGCGCCTGTACAAATTCACAAAACAATAAATACAATAAAATTAAAACTAATATAAATCCTTAAAAGCTATGTTAAAAGGTGGGTTTTCAAAGCTCCCTTAAAACTAAGGATGGTCGGGCAATCCAACCTGATGAGGTACAGAATTCCACAGGGTTGGTGCCATAAAACTAAATGATCTAGCACCTGATGTTTTCAAATGAACCCTGGGAATCTCTAGCAATCCTTCGCCAGTGGATCGGAGGGAGCAGGAGGGATTGTAGGAGCAAAGGAGCTCTTTCAGGTATGTAGGTCCCAGATCATGTAGGCTTTATAGGTCAGTAGACTAACCTTGAAGGTGATTCGCCAAACACTGGCAGCCAGTGCAGTCCGCCAAGCACAGGTATTATATGGCTGGATCGAGAAGATCCAGTCAACAACCTGGCTGCCACATTCTGCACTAGCTGCAGATGGTGAAGTTCAACCCCGATAGCCCTAGGTATAAGGAATTACAGTAGTCAAGACGGAGGTAACAGGCGTGGATCAATGTTGGAAGGTCCTCTGGAGGAACCAAGTGCTTCACCCTGGCAATATTCCTCAGATGAAAAGGAAGTTTTGACGACCGCTGACACCTGGGATTTAAGTGTCAGGCGGTCGTCAATTATTATGCCAAGATTCCGCACCGATCTGAGGTCACCAGTTGGACACCTCAAGCCATAAGCCTGAGGGTGATCCTCTGGCAGACCCACCTCACAGCGACCTTTGTCCACAACCAACACCTCAGTTTTCTCCGGTTTAACCTCAGCCAACTCCCATTCATCCAGTCTTGGATTTCTTCAAGGCAGTTATTAAATACCGACAAGGAGCGTCCCTGGCCGGACACAAAGACATATACAGCTGGGTATCATCTGCATAGCAGTGAAAACCCAAACTGTATCATCTAATAATCCCCTAACAGTAGCATATACACGAAAACAACATAGGTGCTAAAATAGAACCCTACGGTGCGCCGGTAGGGAGAGTGATGCTGAGGAAAAATTCCCAACACCACTCTCTGAGTCCCACCGAGGTAAGATTGAAACCATCTGAGGACTGTACCAGACAGTCCACAGACTGACCGCAGATGCTCTAACAGCACACCATCGTCAACAGTGTCAAACGCTGCAGAGAGATCAAGTAGTACCAAGATGGATCGGGTCCTACCATCTCTCGCTATTAGGAGGTCATTTAGTACCCGTATGAGCGCTGTCTCAGTACTATGCCTTTTCCTAAATCCAGACTGGAGAATTGTAGATATTGTTGTTGGTCAGATGATCCCCAACTGCGCTAGACCACTTTCTCAATAACTTTACCCACAAAGGGTAAGTTAGAGACTGGCCTGTAATTTGCTAGACAATCTGGATCTAAGGAGGATTTCTTTAATAGAGGCTTAACTATAGCCTCTTTAAGGGATCTGGAAAAATCCCTCTCCAAAGACTTCCAGATGATCAAAGCTAGGACTAGGCTGATCTTATCCACACAACCCACTAAAAGGCGTGTAGGGGCCAGGGTCCAAATCACAGCTAGTTGGTCGCAGTGCTCGAATGATCATCACAACATCATCGATTGTGGGAAGGCTGAAGTCAGACCATCTAAACTGGTGTTCGACATCTCCTGCCGACCACTGTCGCCTCCCATTGGGGAGGGAAGAGCAATATCCAATCTGATTTTGACAACCTTATCTGCAAAGAAGAGAGCAAGCCCTCACACCATTCTTGAGATAAAGCTCTTCTGGGCTGAAGACAGACTGGATTGCACAGTCTGTCCACAGTCCGAAAGAGCTGAGCTGGTCTATTCTGTGCAGCCACTATCTCTCTGACAGGAACTCTGCCTTCTTACGAGAGATTGTGGATTGATAGGCCAAATAATGGTCCATCAAACTAAGCCTGTCAACACCAAGACCGGACCTCGCCAACGCCCTCCAGCCTTCGTCCAACCCTCCTCAACTCCCTCATGGTCTCATCAAACCAGGGAGACCTGGGGCGAGGAGTAAGAGGACAAACACGAACTGGTGCAATAGAATCCAGGGCCCCTGTCACTGCCTCATTATAAGCATGTACCAGATCACCTGGATCTAAGCAATCTATCGGTAGGCTTGATAGGTCCAACACTGCCATCAGGTCATCTGGGGACACCCCTCAAAGGGCGGTATCGACCATCTCCAAAGGGCAGACCTCACAGGTGGCCTCAAACTGAACCTAATGGAGTGATGATCAGACCATCCGACCGGTTCCACCACCAAGTCGGATATCCCCATCCCCAGAAGGAACACCAGATCCAATGAGTGTCCACCAACATGGGTTGAGGAGGAAACCACCTGTGTGAAGCCCAGTGATATCATCAACTGGAGGAAGTCTTGACCAAATCGAGAGAGTTCATCATCGACCCAAGCATTGAAATCCCCAGAACCAACCATCTGGGGACCCCAACGTTAGGTCGACAATGAAGTCTGCGACTTCCTGCAGGAAAACATTCTGACACCTGGTGGACGGTATACAAGAAGTATCCTGCACCCCACACCGCCCACGATACACTCTAAGGATCTGGTGACTCCGCTGGTACCTCCACCAGGCCCAGTTCTGATTTAAAACATATGGCAACACCCCGCCTCACGATCCTGCCTTATAAATCAACCCATTTAATTTTGTACTAAATATATCCCACATTTCTTGTAGTGTATGATTACTTAATTCCAGACTCCAGTTCCAGTTTTCTAGTTCAGTATTTAAAGTACAGCAATCCACCTTATTGAAATCATACAATACTGTACTTCCACTAATACTAGGGTAACCCTTATTATATTCAAAGCTGACCATCGAATGGTCACTATTTCCCAGAGGACATCAACCCTACAGTTTTGAATATTATCAGTCAAGTTAGTTAAAACCAAATCCTAGATATGGCTGCCCATAGTATTTCCATTTACCAACTGCTCTAGTCCAACTACCATAAATGTCTCGAGGAATTTAGCCTCGGCCTGGGAATTAGTCTGCAATGTATCCCAGTTTATACCTGGAAGATTGAAATCTCCCAGTAGGATAACACTGTCTTCCTGGTTCACACATTTAACAAAATCCAATATTTGATCGTCGTTTTCTGGACTACTAGCCGGTGGTCTATAGACCACAGCTATATTAATCTTAGATGATTGTGGGGAAATAATTTTAACCCACAGGATGTCAACCTGTTCCCACATGGAGCACTCTATACTCTCTGATGTTAAATCATTACATACATATAATGCCACTCCACCACCTTTTTATGAAACCTATCCTTATTATATAGAGTATAGCCTGGGATTTGTTTATCCCAGGTAACATCTATCCTCCACGTCTCCGTAATGGCACATACATGTATTTTATCATTAAGTAATTTCCATCTTAATTCCTCCATTTTATTTTTGAGACTTCTAGCATTAAGGACTAGGCAATTCCATATAGGCTCCTGTTTGTATAGCACATTACCGTTTGTAGGCCCTATATCTCCCCGGTATTCAGTTTAAAGTTTGTTCGATAAGCAGTTTGATTTTGGATGAAAAACCCTTTTCCCATATCTAGTAAGGTGTAGTCCATCCCTGAAAAAAATGATGGTCCTAGAAATCCCTCTGTACAGACAACTGGTGAGACCCCATCTGAAGTACTGCTTGCAGTTCTGGAGACCCAATCTCCACAAAGACATAGACAGGATGGAAGTTGCCCAGAGGAGGGCAACTAAAATGGTGCAGGGTCTGCACTGGAAGATATAAGAAGAGAGACTTAAGGAGCTTAATATGTATAGCCTCGAGGAAAGGAGGGAGGTGGGGACATGATAGAAACTTTCAAGTACCTCAAGGGAATCAACAAAGTCCAAGAGGGTAGCACCTTTCAGAAAAAGAGGTGTGCAAGAACAAGGGGCACAGTTTGGAGATAGAGGGGAGCTCAGGGTAATTTAAGGAAGTATTTTTCACCAAGAGGGTTGTGGATGCATGGAGCGGCCTTCCGGAGGAGGTTGTGGGTCAAAACAGTGGTGGAATTCAAGCATACATGGGACAGTCATAAGGCAATTCTAGGGGTGGGGGTAGGAAGAAGTAGGCTGCTGGTTAACTAGGATCTGCAGCTTATCCATTAGGTAGGAAATGGGCAGACTGGGTGGGCCAAGCGGTCCTTATCTGCTGTCAAATGCTATATTTCTCTTCCTCACACTGCACATAATTCAACCTACATGGCAATACTGCTCATTGCAGCACCATGTGAGCTCCAATCCCACAGAAACTTGCAAACTTCTCCTTAGAGCAACAATTCATATGTGAAATTCATAATTTTCACCATTTGCAAAGTTCTCCTTTAAGGTTAAGAAGAACTTTGCCTTAAGTGAGAATTTTTGATGAATTTCTCCACAAGGCAAATTTTTCTAACTTTGCCCACTTCTAATTAGGATTTTCCTTTATGTAAATAAAAGATCTACTGTCAGAGTCATTGACATCTGGGATACAGTCACTTACAGATTCCTCAGCATGTCAGATAGAAGGATCTTGTACCTCAGATTCTTTAGGTGCTTCTAAGTGCTTAATGATGCTTTCAGTTTGGGTCAGTAAATCCTGCATCCCCATGGTAAAACTGCCAATGGCATGATTGCCAGAGACATTTTTTATGACTGTGGGCATAGACCAGCAGGCGTTTTTATTCAGAAAAGGGCTATCATTTTACTACCAAACAACATGATAGAGTGTTAAAATAGAGTCCTCTGCTGAAGCCTCATTACTACGCTGCCTGTGTGTGTATAGGAAGCTGCAGAGCATTATTTTTCCTCTGGCTTGACGGAGTTAATTGAGCCCACAGAAAGTTAACTCATTATCTTCTGGCAGTCATTCTGTGTCAGATTACCAATGTATAGTACAGATATCATTGAAAGCTACTGGAAATAGAATGGGTTAAACACTTCCTGGAACTTTCTTCATAACAAATAAGCACTGCTGTTCCCTAAGCCCCTATGAATATCTCATTAAGCTATTTGACACCACCATCCTAAGAGTAGTCATTCTGCTAGTTTGCAGGACATTCTATAGTAAAGTCCCAGTGTTGCCTGTTTCAAATAATACACCAACTTTATTTTCAGGCAAGCAGTTCTGGGCTATTGTTTATATTTTACTGAATGTTCTTATTTATTTATTTAGCTTTTGTTGACTGGGTAAGTGCACTAGACAAATCCTGCCTATTTTCAGGCACGACCGGGAGGGATACAGATGAATGCCAACTGACCTTGAACCAGATTAAGCTGTTGGTGGTATTTTAGTGAATGAGGGAATTTGGCCAGGACACCGGAAATTCCCTACTCTTTTCGATAAGTGCCATGGGATCTTTAACATCCACCTGAACTACCACCAATCCAGGCAGATGGGACCTCGGTTTAACGTCTCATCCGAAGACGGCACCTCAGAAATGCAGCACCCTCTCATGCTGCATTACAGTGTCAGTACTGGGATATTAACCTAGTGCCAGATGTGGGAACTGAACCCACAGCCCTCTGATCTCCCGGCCTCAGAAGGCGGTGTCTACCTACTGAGCCACTGACACTGGAACCTTCTTAACCTGCAATTTGTGACTATAGGTGTTTACAACTGAATGATAGTAACCACATTTGCTTCACTTGCAAATAGGTAGGCATGTGTGTGTCTAGTTTATGTTTGACTTAGGTTACACATATAATCTGATCAGTTCATAACATGCTGCACTGTGATTAAATGAGCTGATAAATGGGTGCTTTGGTTTATTTTACAAATTCATTGTTCATGACCATGGATATACTAAAACAAAAATTCTCAACAGAATGTTTAAAAATAAGGTGTTTAGCAGTAATTTAGTTGATATGGTGTAAAGAGCTGCTCCCTGAAAAATTACCTGGTTTGAGGGAGGGGCTGCCACAAGCAGAATGGGACTTCATGGATGGGGAGCTCATAGCAGCAGAAGAGACATGATGGCATTAAAAGCTTAATGGTATGAATTTAGAGGCACCAATATTTAAGCATAATTTAGGTAGAGGACTAAGTTGGGGTGGGGAGTGAGTCTTGGTATTTTTAACATAATGGTTTTCTGAAACTTCAACATTCAATGGGTTAGACTCTGCATCCATCTAAACAGCATGTCACAAAGCCACATACAGTGGGGTATGGGTAAAACCAGATCACCAGACCTGGACCAGAGCTGTAAAATCTGGACTGCGCACAGCTTGGGCAAATATTGCTGATCCACTCACTCCAGATGAGCTGGTCCAGCTTTTACCTATCAGGTCTGGTCCTGACAGTTCTGTTTTCAATCATGTCAAGGAAGGGTTGAAAACAGACTTCGAGAAAATCAAATATGTAAAGTCAGACTGAACAGTGCAACCAGAGTGACTGGACCAGCAGTACTTGTGCAAGTTGTAACATAGTATGGCCAGTTTTAATTTTACAGAACTGCTGTGGTTCAGGTCTGTCAGTTCAGTTTTAATCAATCAATCTTTATTTTATACTGAAAGGTATGCAGAAAATTGCCCATCAACACAAACATCCAGCTTAGCGTAAAGAGAACAGAACAGAACACCAGATCAAACAATTACATAGTAAAACACAGTATAAACAGGTCTAACAAAACAGGTCTAATACAGAGATCATGTGGTATATACAGAAGAAAGGGAAGCAAATACATAACAATGACAAATCTACTGCATGGGATATAGTTGGAGGTACAATTTAGGAACATGAACAGTTGAGTGATGCATTGAAAAGAAGTACAAGTCCTGCAGCACCCAGATCCTGCATGCTGATGAGCATTCCTGCTGCATGATATACCATGGTCCCAAACACCTGGTCAAGGATTGTGCACCCTGCCAATCCTTCAATAAAGCCACACAGATTAGGCACCAGAAGATGCTTGAGCCCACTTGATGGAAAAGGAGCTGCAGAATCGGAGTGAAAAATCTTCTTCTCCAACACCAGAATCCAAAAGAAGCAAAAGGACAAGGAGAAGCACTGAGACAGGGATAGGTCTCCATCCACTTGGCAGTGACCATCGGGCACCACTGACACCCTACTGCCAGGTCTCCTACCACCAGGCAGATCAGATCATGTCATCCCTGCCTGCTTTACTAACGTTGCAGTCAGGGCTCTTCTTGTACAATGGAATCCCTATTGTGCTCCTTAGGGCCCATATCTTCTTCAGGGTCTATCACCAGCAGCCAAGTCAATAAATCTCTCCCCAGCCCACCAAAGGAGTGCACAGTCACAGCCAGTAAACTGGACTCCAGCTCCGCTGCTGTCTGCATGGCCTAGGCTGATACACGGACATTAGTGCTTTTGATGTCTGCAGTGCCATGGCTAAGTCACTCCCGGTTCCTCTGGGGAACTGCACAGCTGGGACTCTCCTGTTGGGGTTGCAGTATGTCCCTGATGTTGATTTGAGCCAGCTGATGGATATGCAACAGTCTTTTGAGGGTTTATCACTCCCACTGACACATCAGACCCTCCGGCTTGCCTGCGATTAAGTGCTGGAGGTGGGCACTAATCTAAGGTTTCCCCTCCTTCACCGGGTCAGTCTTTTCCTGATTCTCCCACTGGACCTATTGTTAATCCCTTGGGGACCTTCCATTGGTACCTCCTCAACCCAAGCCCCCTTGGACAACCAGGTTCCACCATCTTGGACTCCAGCTCCCCAGATGACAGCAGGTCTTCCATTGGGTTCAACTCACACTAACACCAAGTGACCCTTCACCATGTGACCCTTCACTAGGTCAGGGTATATCTGGCACTCTGGCCATTCCTCAAATGCTGGATGGCCTTTCATCAGGACCCCAGGCACAGAATCTTCTGATGCCAGACATTCCAGTGCCTGATCCAGTGCCAGCCCTTGAATGTCCCTACAGGGCTAACAGCTGGTCCTTCTGGACCTCCTGCCAGGCCTTCAGCCCCACCTCCTGCCAGGCCTTCAGCTCCACCTCTAGCTTTACATATGGGCAATGTTCCAGGCTATCTGTACCCACAATACCCAATATACCCTTCAGCGGGGTATCCAGCACCTGGTCATCAACCCTATTATGTACCAAGGTACCAGACACCAAGCTATGACTAATCAAGGGTATGCTCCTTCTGGTTTTCCTACTCCTACCATGCTTATGGATACCCTCAATATCAGACACGGGCTATCCATTATACCAGCCTCCTCCTCCACCTCCTCCTCAACCTCAGACTCTGCCTCCACAGCAGCCTCAGGCTGATATCCAGGCAATGTTTCAGACCCTCATTCAGGAGGACAGAACTCAACTAGCCTCAGAGCTTGACTGTTGGAAACCAGTGGAGGCCTCTACTCCAGCCTCCTTTCCAACCCCTAGATAAGCCTCTCCTGTCTTCTGCGGATTCCCACCTTTCTGGAGAAGGTCCTCTAGACACCAGGTTGGGATGAAACCCAGGACAGTCCTCTAAAAGGGTTCAGACCCCAGCAAGCACTCTTTGGACTCTTGACTCTGACTTGTACTCCAGCTCTGGTACACATACACATATAGATCCTCAGCCTAAGGAGTCCCTAAGTCCCCTCAGAGGATCCTTCCTTGCAGAACTCCTCATAACTAAACAAAATGCCTGTGGCTGGGCTATCCAGGAACAGGATCCAAAGTGGAAAAGGCTTGCAGAGCATCTAGGCATGACTGACACAGCTCCTATGCCCATACAGCCTTGAACTGGGCCCCATGAAGACCTGATGTCCACTATCTGGCAACAGCCTTCCTCCATTCTAGCTGTTTCAGAAAAGGCAGACAGAGTGTACCACCCTCCCAGATGGGGTCACACACCTTACTGGCCATCCTAATGTAGACTCTGTTGTTATCATGGCTGCCCATGACCAGTCCTCCAAACCTAACATTTGAGCATGTCTCCTCCTGATAAGGAGTCTAAGCAACAGGACAATGTTGATCGCAAGATCCAGTCCTCCTCCACTTGCACCCTCAGGTCCCTTAATTATGTGGCTTATATGATTTCCAATCAGAAATCTTCCCTGACCTCACTTGAGTCAAGGTGGAAGTTATCCAAGACCAGGAGCTTAAGGCTGAGATTGACAAGACAGTGAGAATGGCTAAAATCTTCTGTTGTCATACCTTCTGGGCCACTTATGACACAGTAGACTCAGTTGCCTGCACCACAGTCACTGCTGTCTGCATTAGGCTCAGGTCATGGCTCAGGATTGCTGGCCTGGCACAAGACATCCAGACCTCCATCCCTTTCAGGAGATCTGTGTTATTCAGAGGTAATACTAAGGAAGGACATTGTTACTAAATTGCAGGACCGAGGTAAATCCATCCATGATGTCCACTTCATGTACCAAGGGGTTACAAAGGCAAACAGCCTTTTCTTCAGCAGCAAAGACACCAGACCAAAGAGGCACCTGCAAAACACCAGGCCAAATGCTGGTATCCAGCATCAGGAACCCCTACTCCCCTGCCAAGACCAAGAAGCCCCCTGGAGGAGATACTGACCTCTTCTCAGCCTCATGACTTGGGAGACCCCTGCCTCTTCCAGATCCTCTAGGGAACCAGTGGGGGAATTTGCCCTCCACCTTCCAGGGTCACAGGACATGACCACAGACTTTTGGGTCCTTAAGTTAATAGCAAGAGGTCACACCATAGAGTTCATTGACAGGTTTCTGGACAACCCTCCCAGGCCTCTCCCATTATCCTCCAAGACACCTGTCTCTGATCAGGGATGAGATCCAGGCTCTTCTGCAAAGTCAGCCATAGAACCCATGGATCCGGCACAGGTAGGAAGAGGTACTACTTCCATTTCATCCTAGTGCCCAAAAAGACAGGCAACCTAAGACCTATCTGGACCTCAGCATGCTCAACTATATACGTCAAGTAGAAGAGGTTCCACATTCTCACCATTCAGGGACTTCTACTCCTGCTTCACAAGAGCCATTGGCTTTGTACACTGGACATGCAGGATGCTTGCCTGCACATTCCTGTCTTCCAGGCTCACCACCACTTTTTGGTTTGCCTTCCAGGAACATTACCAATTCAAGGCCTCCTTTTGCTTCTCCTCAGCACCTCAGATTTTTACCAAGTGTCTAGCAGTGGTGGCTGTGATCCCCTGCTGCAGACGGATCTAATTGTGCCAGTATCTGAATGATTGGCTTCTATCAGCCCCATCACAGAGCAGTCTGAAGAGTCACTCACCTTCACCCTGGACCCTTTTCCAGACTTGGAATAACAGTCAACTATCCCAAGTCCAACCTGTCCCTCCATCACCTACAATTTATTTGGGGTAGTGCTCAATACAGTTCAGGGCAGTGCCTTTCTCCCATTGGACAGAGCGGATACCCTGCAGGAACAGACCAGATTAGTGGCCAACTCATGCTGGACCCCAGCCAGGTCAGTCCTCCATCTTCTCAGGCTGATGGCAGCTGCAATCCTACAGTTCCTCTAGCCAGACTGCATATGAGGGTGACCCAATGGACTGTTCATGTCCAATGGGATCAGCAGCTGGACAACCCTGGGCCACAGGGTCTAGTGTCTGGGGACATGAAGAAGGATCTTTTTGGTGGCAGAAGTTGTCCAGTCTCTCCATGGGGTTCCCATTTCAACACCCTGCTCCTACCATGATCCTTACAATGAATGCTTCATGTCAAGGCTGGGGAGCCCACCTAGGAGACCATCAGACCCAGAGAGCATGGTCTCAGCTGAAAGCGTCTCTACACATCAATGTTTCAGAAATGAGGGCAGTACTGTATGTCTTCCAGGCCTTCCAGCCTGTTCTATGTCTGGGGACACTCCTGATTCAGACTGACAATGTGTCTGTAGTCTGGTATCTGAACAAACAGGGAGGCACTTGCTCATACCCTCTATGCTAGGAGGTGATGCGCATGTGGTACTGGGCAGTACAGTATGACCTCCGCAGATAACTGGTGTTTATGTGCCAGGCATCAGCAACATCCTGGCAGACAGTCTCAGCCAAACCATGGTCAGGACTCATGAGTGGGAGCTAAATCAAGAGGTGGTTGAAAGATTATTTGACCTTTGGGATTGGCCAGAGATAGACCTCTTTGTCTCCCCATCCTATGCAAAACACCCAAGTTTTGCTCGCTCATTCCTGGGTGTGGTGTTTTCTGGTGAAAATGCTGTCTCTTTGCTGGACAGGGAGGTTCTTGAATGCCTTTCCTCCCTTCCCAGTGTTTCAGAGGGTTCTCCTGAAGCTACAGGTGGAAGGGCTCACATGAGTCTAATAGCTCCTCTTTGACCTCATCAGATATGGCTCCCTCTGCTTCAACAGCTATAGATGAAATTCCCAGTACCTCTGCCTCTCTGCCATGATCTTCTAAAGCAGGCGTAGGGCAGACTAGTGCATCTGGGCCTCAAATCCCTCCAGCTGCATGCATGGCACCTGTGGACATATGTGGAATAACTCCATTGTTATTATTTTTTACAAAATTTCACCTATGCAGACACATTTGTAAAAATGAATTTGAATAGTGATACTTTTGAAATGTTATTTTACTTACCATATTCATGCTTGTCTACCCACTTACTCAGCCTCCTACTTGTTTCTGTCCTTGTACTAATTCCTGTTGCTTCACATCAAGGGGTTGTTGATTTTCATATTTGTGTGCCTGGGGTGGAGCAGCAATAAAAGATAATTTATGCAATACCATTAATAACACACCTACCCCAGTATACTTTTACCTAATGCCGATTTTAGGCCTTGTACAATAAGATCTTCCTTCAAGAGAACAACTTGTATTGAAATGTAAGATTTACATTGACATTTGGGTATATGCACTTTTATATGATACTAATTAAGTGTGTGAACTGTATAGCAATCTCTAAAAATATATTAACACATCAGTTGTCTTCAGAAACATGTATCAACATTGTGTTTATATTCTACCTTGTCACAACATATAGTTGTCTAAGCAGTGTTTGCAATTAAGGTACAGTACCTTCATGAATATGATGGCCTGGTTCTGTTGAGTTGAATGCTATAACAGTGCATAGAATAAAATGTGAAATATATAGGTAACTGTAATACAGATGGTGGCATTATTTTATATCTGCCCTTCTCATTGTACGGTACTTTGATTTAGTCAGTGTGTGAACAGCAAGTCATGTTTATGTTTAAGCCCATGAAACACCCTTATCTAGTTAATGCATTTACAGTCATGCAGCTCTGCCAGAGTTTGTTTTATTTAACACTGACACTAAATTGCTACAAATGGCTGTTAGTGCACTTTGAATGATGTCTTTCTGATGACTGAGAAAGAATTATCAGATTGTGCTACAGCACAAGCCAAGAAAACAGAACAATCTTAAAGAGATAATGCCAAGAAAGGGGAGGGCTTTGTGATGATGCCAGGTGCAAGCTAAATTTCGATAAATGATTTATCTGTGTTTTGAATGCTGAACAACACTGATAAACTCATTTATCTGCTCTAAAAATCAATGTCAATTGTATAAATATATAACACTTGTGTGGTAGCACAAGTAAGCAATAAGGCACAATGGGGTGTATATAAAGCATATTTTACCACACAGCCAGGGGGCGTGATGAGCACGAGGCACAGGCTGAATGACTTCAGTCACAAGGAATGTCTTATTGTGCTTATCAAATGGGCTCCTTTTTAACTTTTCACAGTTTGGAAAAGCTGGCTTATACTGTATGTAGAAATAATAGATTTACTTGTGTGCATTTATGATAAAATAGTCCTTCTGCCCACATAAATGAAGTCATAGATGATGTCATTGTATTACTGCTGGACAAAGTTTGTTCTTTGCTGGCATCAAGATTCAAGATCTGGAATGTTTATCATGGAATGTTTCTCATGGAATACATGGATTCAATATTCTTCTCAGTTCCACTGGCAGAATATTTGTCTCATGACATACTGTACAGGAGAGGGAACTGGACGTCATTGTCCACCTAGGGACAAATGATCTAGCTGAGCATGGGATCAGAGCAGTGCAGGAGGATTTTGTGGAGTTGGAGGGATTAAGACAAGTAGCATGCACTATAAATTTGGGAGGTGCTGCCTATCTATGGCATGGATGAGGCTAGGGTACTCTGCACTAAAGATTCAATGAATAGTTAAAAACTGGTGTGGTGCACAGGGTTTTGTCTTCATTGGGGACTGGGGTTCCACCTGGAGGGATACAAGCCTATTCTGGCATGATGGTCTGCATCTGTCCAGGAGGGAACCAAGCTCCTAAGTGATAGGTTTAAATGTTTCATTGGCAAGCTTTTA
The DNA here is from genome assembly GCA_016271365.2 of Neoceratodus forsteri. NCBI lineage: Eukaryota > Metazoa > Chordata > Ceratodontiformes > Ceratodontidae > Neoceratodus > Neoceratodus forsteri. Next base: position 409,962,374 of record CM057449.1, read on the forward strand.
AACTCACCAAGGGGGAGGCACTGATAAGAAGCAGGGAATTCCAGACTACCCCACAAAACATGGTAGTTAGTGAGTTAAACACCAAGGTAGCAGGACAGAGGTAAATGGAGAAAAAGTCAAAGGCAGTAAGGGCAGGGATGGGGATTAAAGAGGTAAGGCCATCAAAAATGGTGGGAAATGAGTACCAATGCCCATAGTCTGGGTAACAAGATTCCTGAGCTAGTGGCCTTGATGGAAGCAGGACACCTGGATAGCATGGCAGTCACAGAAACATGGTACACAGAGAACCATGACTGGGATGGTCTAAAGTATGGCAGCTTGGATTCAACACAAAGAAGTGCAAAGTAATGTATCTGGGTAACAAAAACCCAGGGAAGGGACACAATGTGGGAGAGGTACTAACAACAACAAAATGGAAAGGGAACTGGGGGTAGTCATATCAGGTGACCTTAAGGTGGGCAAGCAATGTGAGAAGGCAGTAAGAAGGACTGGAGGGATACTGGGATGCATAGGGAGAGGATCACTGGTAGAAAACAGGAAGTTGTTATCCTTCTGTACAGACAGTTGGTGAGACCCCATCTGGAGTACTGCGTGCAGTTCTGGAGACCCCATCTCAAGAACATAGACAGGATGGAGGCAGTCCAGAGGAGGGCAACTAAAATGGTGCAGGGTCTGCAATAGAAGCCATATGAATACAGACTAAAGGAGCTTAATATGTATACCCTTGAAGAAAGGGGGCATGATGGAAACTTTCAGTACCCCAAGGGACTCAACAAAGTCCAAAAGGGGAGCATCTTTCAGAAAAAGAGATGTGCTGAAGGAAGGGGCACAATTTGAAGATAGAAGGGGATGGCTCGGGACAAAGTGAGGAAGTATTTTTCACAGAGTGGGTGGTGGATGCATGGAACCACCTTCCTGGGAGGTCGGGGTCAAAAACAGTTGGGGAATTCAAGAATGCATGGGACAGACATAAGGCAATTATAGTGGGTGTAGGAGGAAGTAGACTGTTGGTTAACTAGAATCTGCAGCTTATCCAATAGGTAGGGAAATGAGCAGACTAGGTGAGCCAAGTGGTCTTTATCTGCTGTCGAAGTCTCTGTTTCTATGTTGCACACACACACACACACACACACACACACACACACACAAACAAAAAGGCCTTTATTACAACTAGAGACGAATTATCTCACTGTCAGGGCAAGCAGAAGAGATTTCCTTGATAAGCAGGTAAAGACAGAAGGGGATTTTCATTGTCAGCAAAGAAACAGTTGTAGTGAAAATTATAAACAATACTTGTTTCTAATCTGTTTATATGTGTAAGGAAAGTGTGATGATCATGGAAACAACATTCAATTAATATGTGTTATTTTTATTCAAGGTAGTTTTATTTTAGGGCCCAGTTGAAGATTTTTTACTTTGTAAAGGTAGCAGCCATGTTTGTGGTGGAAGATCAGTTCTGGTTGTAGGGGAATAACTGAAATGCCAGTGTTCCAAATGCCCATTGATCATGGCTCTGGACACTTCATTGTTGGACAGAACTATTTTTACCATGTATAAAACATATTTTATACATGGCCAAGAGTCAATCAGATTACTGGATTTTCCCTGCCATTTTGTAAGTAAGTTAGGGTTGAGCAGAATGCTCAATGTTAAACCAAATCTTTGCATCTTAAAAGCTTTGGCGCATTTGATGATGTATAAAATTTGGCGAGCACAGTTTGGATGACAAGTTCTTGAGATGTGGAAAGTTTCATAATGGACACTTTATCCAGGTTCTGAGACCCAGAAACATCAAAAATATGTAAACAGAATGGTTTTTGACTGTTTGTTTTCTCTCACCTACTGTCAAGATAGTGTTGAATTGTGTTCCAAACCTTTCAAGGCTGAAGTGGTCTTAACCAAGGGTGTGCCTCTTGAAGGTTTTGTGAAGAAATATTAATCAGTTCAAGAGTTATAATGTTTTGAAATTTGGCTTCTGAGCATGTTCAGGTACAGCTTTTAGGATAACCCTCAGATAAGACACAAAAATTCTTCTTTTGCAAGCCATTTTAGATCATGACTAATTGTGTTCTTGTTGTGAGATAAACGTTTAGGTTGTGAAGGTTGCCATCTTTTAAAATAATTAAATAACATTGGAAAATACATAAAATTACTTTTGTTCAAAAACAAACACCTGAACCTAGGTAAATGGGACCTGTTTAGCTAGATTCTGGTGTTTGTTTTTGACAGTCAGCCCAGAAATACCTTGTCTGGGCAGCAAAAACTCTTAGGTACCCAGCTTAGCGAGGGGCTGATTGATGGGTCGTGAGCCAAGTTGAAATTTTGGTCACACATATAGTTCTGCAACCAAAAGTTTTCTGTTCACAAATTAAAGATAATTGGCAAATGTTTTTCTTGTTCCCATTCAAATATTTCAGTTTTTAAATTGCTGACATTAATGTATGATGTTCACAGTATTATTATGTGTGAATATCTTATTTCAGTAAAAACTGTTTTCTTTGCTTGTTTGCATCTGGAAATATTGTGCTATCATGCTTTGACTTTCACTGACTTGATCAGTTAAGATTGCCCTGCAGTGCATCCTTGTGGTGGTGGTGGGGGAGGAGGTGATCATTTGCATAATCTGTTGCCATGGAAACCTCAAGTATAAGTGTACAAACTGTGGCAGTGGTTTCTATTTCTGCTGTCTCTTCAGGAAATGTGGCTCTTTTTCCATTTATTCAAACATTGTCTGTACTGATATAACATAATGTGTGACTTATTGGTGGTCCTTGAAGAGCATTAGAGCAGTTCTTAATAAATTGCTTCTGCACCATAGGATGAGGGCAAGGATTCCTCCGAGTGCATCTTATATTCAGCAATGGTTTTCAGGAGTAACCTCAGCACATGGAGGACAGCTGGAGTGTGGTACAAGATGTTAGCCCTGAAAGAAAAGGAAACTGTTCATTAATATCTTTTTGGCCATCCCCAACCCCTCAACCCCCACTCAGCACCCACACCCCAACCCACTTCATACCCTCACTCACCTACAGAATGGCCAGTGCCATAATATACTTTTGCATGGAAAAACATCCTCTTCCTATAACTGTAACTGCAAATTGAGGAAACAAGGCACTGTAAGTGCATTCAATTTATTTTCAGTGTAGTTTGAACTTTTACTCATAGCTTCATCATTTTTAAATATTTTTCACCAAGATTCCAACTCTGGCCTTTTTGTACCCCACAAAGGGATTTGCAGATCTTTTGCAAAATTACCTTTGGGTGGATTGAAAATATCACCTACAAGGTTCATGAGGTTGGGACATAAGAGGACTATGTTCAAAATTTGGGGACAAAATACTAGAACCAATACATTTATGAATGTATTACATTGCAGATTTTCACTACTTACTCATATTTATGGTATTTTTAATATTTTGGCTTCATGTGCTCAACATAGCCATTGTTTCACACAATCTGTTTAATGTAGCAGGTGTCATTTTCAAATCCTGACCAAAATGTGTTTTCTTGCTTAAATAGCACAAAATGAGGTTTGAGCTAGTATTTTCTAAATGTCACCTGCCATGTTTATAAGAGGGAGTCATAAAATGAGTATGGTGAAAATTTAGGGTCAAACAATGAAAAAGAAAGTTATGAAGAAATGTTGTGTGCAGGGCTGGCCTTTGGCCTAGTGGATAGTGTGTTGCTATCCTGTGCTGTTGAGCTGAGTTTGGGGGAAGCTCAGTGAATGAGCTGGATGCACTCAGGCTTGTGGAACAGCACTGCTATGCAGATGGAGCAGTGTTGGCAGCATGGGAAATAAGTAACCATATAGTGAAGAAAAATCTTCTCTTGCATGGGGCCCAGAGGGCCCTGAACCTCTGTGCCCATAGCTGAACAGAGGCACAGAGCCCATATAGCACTGTTCTTCTATGGTTTGATGGACTGTTGGCCCTGCATGTCTCACATCTGTAGTCACATGGAAGCACAGGGCCTTGAGGTCCTGCACTTCTGTAACCCCCAGACAGCTCCATGAATTCACATTTGTCGCTGCACTTCTACAGGCAGACATACTCTACCCTTGGTTCAGGTTCCGAGGGTCCTGTGTGTCTGCATCTATTCATGCATGTCCCAATGAGGATATGGTTTCACTTTATCAAAAGAATGTTGATTCACCAGTTAGGTTAAACATAACTCAACAAAGAAGGACACTGTGTTGTTAGGATTCCAACCGAACTCCACCTCCCCCACCAAGCAGCAAAATAACAAGACTGCAGAAACAACCACAAACAGCTATCATCAGGAAAGATAAACAAAATTCAGCTGTTTCCAGGTGACACAAATGCAGAAGAACTGATGTGCTACCTTCAGGTATTTGTATTTGTGGCTACAGAAGCAGTGTTACAATTTGGGTATCATGGATTTATATCTGCAGCCAGACATCAGTGTATATGTTTTACACCTGAGGCTGCAGAAGTTCAGTCTCCTCAAGGGCAGAAGTGTAGTGTAAATTCATACCTGTGGCTGCAGAACTGATGTCCCCTAAGAGGCCTGCACTTCTATAGTCATAAGTAGTGTTGCAATTTGGAAATCATGGATTTAGCTCTGTGGCTGCAGCAGTACAGGCCCACAGTAGGATCTGCACTTCTACAGCCAGATCATCTTACAGTGTGCATGGGTGCCCGCAGCTGCAAAAGCATTGACCCAACTGGAGTCTGTGTATCTGCTGACAGAAGTAGTCTTGCAATTTTGGTATCATGGATTTATATCTGCAACTGCAGAAGTGCAGCAATTTAATCTGTGTGTATGTCTTTCACTGTGCACGTGTACAGTATCTGTGGCTGCAGAAATATTGTAATTTGGATATGGTGGATTCCTATCTGTGGCTGCAGGGTCTGTGCTTATGCAGACAGAAATAGTGTTGTGATCTGAGCATTGTTGATTTCTATCTGCAGCCAGAAGTGAGTGTGTATGCTAGAAGTGTGCATGCTGAGATACAAGTCCACTAAGGTAGCACAGCAGTTCTACTGAACTTGTGTCATCTGAAACAGTTGTATGTTATGACCATACAAAATTAGGCAGCAGAAAAAGGCCATTTGGTCTATCGAGTCTGTTTGATTATGCAGCTAGCAGCTGTATTCTACAGGTGCCACTTCCTCTTCACCCATCCCTCCCTCCCTTTATCCTCCTCTTGCCCTGTCCTAGCTCTCTTTGAAGCAGCCCACAATTTTACAGGTTACCACCTCCACTGGTAATGTGTTGTTCACCTTACCTGATGATAGCTGTCTGTGGTTGCTTGTGTCATCTTCTCCTTTCACCACTTTGGGGTGTAGAGTTATAAATGCAAACCCTAACACAATATTTTCCTACTTGTGTGAGTTAAGCTGAATGTTAACTGGTGCATTATTGCAGTTTTTGTTCTCAAAGGAGAGTGGCATTCATGAACTTGTTCAACCCCAAGATGGCCTTATTTCATGAGTGTGATGATGTTGCCATCTTTTATTTTATATACATTATTAGATTGGACACTTTTACTGTGCCCTATGTTTTACCATAGTGTAGTTATTTTCTGTAGTGTAGTGGTCTGTGTTCATGTTTTTCCATAGTTTAGTCAGTGTCTATACTGTAGTGGTATCCACCTTTTAGAAGGTACTCAGTATTTTTGCAGTATAGTGTGTTTTTAGGAACTGTCTTTTCTTGTCCCAGTAGTATTTCCATAGTGCAAGAGCCTCCTATATTTGCAGCTACAAGCAAAGAAACAACCCTTCATATGGCTAGAGTGGCTATTATTAGCAGTGCACAGTGAGAGCATTGTGGGGCCTGAGAGGATTGTTTAGAACAGCAGCAGCATGAAGGCATTGAACCTGGCTATTTGTGGAACTGCTTTGGTGAATGATACTGGAGAAAGGATGTGGTATGCGTTGTTCTGTATGGTAGGGGTGGCTTCTGCAGGGAGCATTTTGGGGTAGAGTGCCTGTCACGTGTTAAAAAGGGTTTTTTGCATGTGTCATTAAGGGATTTGTTAGATGTGTTATTAAGGGGCTTGTTACATATATTATTGGTGTGGTGTGTAGTGTGTTGGATACAATGTTTATTAAGGTATTAGCAGCACATTAATACAGTGTAATTTGCTAATCGGCATCATAATATGCTAATCTTCTTGATCATATATGGGGAAATATATGATGGCTCTTTCAATGGGGACAAGGGCCCAGCCATGCAATATAGATACAGATATAGATACAGATATGTAGATATAGTGTGACAGAGAGAAAGAATGAATAATGGCAAAGTGTAGTAAAAAGGAATCAATACCATGAAGGGGTCAAATAAGCTATAAAGCAGGTGAGTGGCCTTTATGAGCTTGTTCAACCCCTAAGATGATATTATTTCATGAGTGTGCTGGACATTGTCATCTTTTATTCTATATAATGCATTAGACTGAACACTTTTTGCTGTGCCCTGTGTTTTACCATAGTGTTGGTGGGATTAGGTGGCCTCTATGTGTTATTAAGGGGCTTGTAAATGTGTTATTAGGGATTGTTACCGTGTTATTAATGGACCGCTTACATGTGTTATTGGGGTGATTTAGAGTGTGTTGGGCACTAATGTGTTACATACATAGATACATAGACAGTGTCGGCAGATAAGGGCCTATGGCCCACCTAGTCTGCCCATTTGAGCTTGTAAGTTCAGTTTGTTTTCCTAGAAGTCTATTTCCCCTTACCCTGACCTCTAGAATTTCTTTATGTCTATCCCATGCATTCTTAAATCCGTGATTGTTTCAGCCCCACCACTTCCTCTGGCAGGGTGTTCCACTTGTCCACCACCCGTTCTGTGAAGAAATTCTTTCTCATGTTTCCTCTGAATCGTCCTCCCTCCAACTTCATCCCATGCCCTCTAGTCCTGAAACATCTTTTTCGCTTAAAAATAGTGTTTTCCTGCACCCTGTTCCTCCCTGTAAGATACTTGTATGTCTCTATCATATCCCTCTCTCTCTCCTCTCTCCAGGGAGTACATGTTCAGTTCCTTCAACCTGTCTTCATAGGACTTGTGATGCAACCCATGCACCATCTTTGTTGCCCTCCTCTGAATCTTCTACCCTGTCTATGTCCTTACGTAGGTATGGTCTCCAGAACTGTACACTGTACTCCAGGTGGGGCCTCACTAGTGTCTTGTATAGCGGAATTATGACCTCCCTTTTCCTGCTGGTGATGCCCCTGCCTATACATCCCAGCATCCTATTTGCTTTACCTGCTGCCTTGTCACACTGTTTCCTACCTTGAGGTCATCAGAGATGACAACCCCAAGATCCCTTCCTGCTTGGTGCATGCTATATCCTCACCCCAACTGATATATTGTGCCAGGGTTTTTGTGCCCCATATGCATTATCTTGCACTTCTTTGCATTGAATTTCAACTGCCAAACCCTTGACCATTCTTCAAGTTTCTGCAGGTCCCTTCTCATTCTGTCTACACCCTCTGGTGTGTCTACTCTGTTACAGAGCTTTGTGTCATCAGCGAACAGTGAAATTCTGCCTTCTATATCCTGTGCAATGTCACTGATGAAGATGTTGAATAGGACCGGTCCCAGCACTGATCCCTGTGGTACCCCACTGGTCACTCTTCCCTCTGTGGAGTGACAGCCATTTACCACCACCCTCTGTGTCCTGCCACACAGCCAGTTACCTAAAATATACGCATGGTCATATGATGTGTTTTATACAATCAGAACTTTGGATTGGATATTGATTTTTATCCATTTTATAAATTTATATAATGCTTAGTATGTATTAATGTGTTACATAAGTTGTTAATAACACATTAATATAATGTAGTTAGCTAATTGGCTCCTATCCAAAGCATAAGTACGGTCCAAGCCAGTTCCTCATACTGACACACTCTTTAAAAGTAGAGAGGTATGTCTTGCTACATGTTAATAATACAGTGTGTTATAGCTTTCTTCACATCATGTCTGACCATGTTTGCTTAGGAACAGAGTAGGTATTAGGGTTCACAATCCCAGGAAGACCCCACCACTGATTCAAGACTGTGGAGACACAAAACCTTAATTATTTTCCTTTTGCTGCTTGGGGTGTTAGTGGGGAACTAGAATTGGAAACCTTCATGCTACTTTTCCATACTTTTGGCATTAACTTGAACCCTAACTGGTGCATTAACACCATTTGTTTGCAAATATATATATATATATATATATATATATATATATATATACATATATATCTACTGCTACAGTAATGCCAGAATAGTTAGGTTCAATAGAGTGCTCAGTGTTAAGCCCCTAACTTTGCACATTAATAACTTTTGGTGGTGTTTGATGAAATTGCCCAAATTTGGCATGTGTTGTCTGAGAGGCAAGTTCTCAGTATGTGGGAAATTTTGTGACTGTACCTTATGCAGTTTCTGAGATCCAGATGCATGCTTCTTACAGAAAAGTCAAACCTTTTTAGGCTTTTATTACATGTGTTTTTGCTTTTACCTACAGCCTAGATGGCGCATGAGAGACTGGAGTGAAAAACTTGTTTGCATCGCTATTCCTGCCTGCTGTATTTATCTCAGACATGGAGTGCTACAATATCTTTCTGAGCCTAGATTGTACCTAATTATTTTCCCAAACTTTCAGCGTAGACAGGGCATGTTCCAAGGTAGTGCCATTTGAACATTTTGTGAAAAATATTAATTGGTTCCAGAGTTATAAGGATTGAAACTTTTGTTGAGCATGCCCAGTAGGATTTTAGGTTAACCCTCTGAAAAGAAAGATACATTTTCCAATTTTCCTTTTGTGAGCATGTATTATTGCAAAACTAACATTTTACTTTTGTGAGAAAACATTTGGGGTTGTCACAGCCTCCATCTTGTTATTTTCTTTATAAAATGGAAAATACATAAAATGAAGAATTTATAAATCAACAGACACTTGAATTTAGATAAAGGGACCTGTCAAGCAAGATTCTGTTTTTTGTTTTACTCAAAATGATCCAGAAATAACTTTTTGTGACTTTGGCTGTCATTTTACTAAAATAGCTAATTTAATGTATTGCAGGCCAAGAATTTTTGCTTCTCAGCTTTAAGTGCAACACTAATGTGCGATATTAAAATTTGATTGGAGTAAAATGCTGCTGTAACTTTTAACTTTTTACTAATATGTTATGTTTTAATTGTACCTATCACTTGAGGTTCTTTGTTTAACTGGTTGACTGTTAGCCTATTTTTCTCTGAATTTTAGTATCACACATTTTAATGTTTCCTTAAATGTGTAACACTAAATATGTGGCACTAACTATTCCAATTTTGTGTCTAACATACTTTTATTCATAACTTGGCCATTTTACAATATTTTAGTATCAAATTTTGAATATACTGTTTACATGATCCTACCTAATCAGCACGGATGGTAGAAATTTTCAAATGCAGGTTGGAAGGGATTTTGTAGTCACCCTGTGAAATTACCTTGTAGGAAGCATTTAACACATTATAGTGACCATGTTCATGAAATAGGGTCAAAATAATTTTGTGCTGTATATTTAAGTGCAACACTAAAGTGTAATACTAATATCTGCAACATTAAAATTTTTCTGTGCACACCAAAAGTGTAATTCTTGGGTTGCATTTCAGTGTGAACAGACTTGTCCCTTGGTGCAGGGCCTGAGGGTCTATGCATCTGCATCTCTTAATGCAGGTCCAAAGAAATCTGCTTTAGTAAGTTTACAATTTTTCTACAGTACTTAAAAAGAAAGAAAATTCAGTGCAAAAAACTGCATTAATCGCTAGTTACAGTTCAAGTTAATGCAATAAAAGTAGTGACATATGGCATTAGGGTTTCCAAACCTAACTCCTCTCCCACCAAGCAGCAAAAGGACAAGAGCATACAAGCAACCACAGGCAGCCATAATCAAGTAAGTCAAACAACACATAACTGTTTCCAGATTACCCAAATGAAGTAGCACTGATGTTCTACTTTTGTGGATTTGTATATGTGGCTGAAAAGTGCAGGCCCCACAGGGACTGTGCTTCTACCTTAAGAACATGTGTGTATGTCTTACTGTCTTACCCTGTGCATGAGTACATTTGGCTGTAGAAGCATAGGCCCCACAGGGGCCTTCACTTCTGCAGACAAAAAGTAGTGTTGCACACTGGATATTATAGATTTCTATATGTAGCAGCAGAAGTGCAGACCCCACAGGAACCTGCACCTCTGTAGACAGAAACTGGTGCTGATGTCTTACACCTGTTGCTGTAGAAATACTCGGCCCAACAGGGGCCTGCACTTCTGACACACAAAAGTAGCATTGCAATTTAGGTATCATGGTTTCTATATGCAGTACTTACAAGTTCAGGCCCCAGAGAGGCCTGCACATCTCACACAGTAGATTGTATGTATGTCTTACACCTGCAACTGGAGAAGCACAGGCCCCTGAGGTGCCTACACTTCTGCAGACAGACACAGTGTTGCTATTTGTATATCACTGATTGCATGGAGCCTGTGCTTCAGCATCTTGAGCTTAGTATGTATGCATGTATTACAACTGTTGCTGCAGAAGAACAGGGCCTCTGGGACCTGCACTTCGAAGCCGAAGGTGCATATGTCATACAGTACATGAATACCTGTGGCTACTTAGAGGCTGCCCTCTTAGGAGTTTGTACTTCTCCACAAAAGAACTCTTGCAATGTGGGTATCACAGATTTGTACCTGTGGCTACAGGTGCCTGTGCTTCTGCAGGGATAGTGTTTTGATTTGAGCATTGTTGATTTCTATCTGCAGCCAGAAATGAGTATGTATGTCTTGCAGTGTGTGTGCTGCAGATATAAATTCAAAAGGTAGCACATCACTTGTTACTACACTGTATCTTCTTGAAACAATTGTATGTTGTTTGTGTCTGACTTGCCAGATGATCGCTGTCTCTGGTTTCTTCTGTGGTCTTGTCTATTTGTTGCATTTCCTTACTTTTGTGATTTTAATTTTAACTCTTACTGGTGCATAAATGCAGTTTTGATTATATGCATACTCTATCTATCTATCTATCTATCTATCTATCTATCTATCTATCGATACGATAGATAGATAGATAGATAGATAGATAGATAGATAGATAGATAGATAGATAGATAGATAGATAGATAGATCTGTCAGCCAGGATGAAGCACAGAAATGCTGCAGAATATCACAGAATACTGCAGTTTACTGCAGAGGCCATTGTAAGTCAATGGCAAGTAAGCCTTTTTCACACAGAATTTTTGACATGTCTTTACTGCAAGTTATTGTGCTTCATCATGGCTGACACATCCATATATATATATATATATATATATATGATATAGATATATACACACATATATATATATATATATACATATATATATACACACACATATATATATATATATATATATATATATACATAATAAAAAATAAAACAATACATTCAAGAAAAGCAGGTACATTCATGTGTCATAATTTTAAGGAAGTCCTGTTTAAAATAAAGATACGGACATTTTAAGTTTTAACATTGAAGTCATATGGAAATTAGTGATGTCAGTTTAAGTTTGTTTTGTATTGCTACCCATGACGAGGTATGGCAACAATGAGTCTATGCTTAGCCATGTGTACATTTAAATGTAGGTAGCACAAATTGGGGTAGATCAGTAGATCATAAAGAATATTTGCTTTGTTCCTTTTTTTTTGAAATTGTAATTTTATAAAATTTTTAAACATAACAACATATATTATACATATACAATCTGATAATTAAATAAAATACAGACAAAAACCTCACTAGACATGACAGAACCAAGGAAAAAAAAGTAAATTACCATTTAATTAAAATTAAGACAAAAAAAACACACCAGACACAAGGCTCAGGGTTGAACATAATTCTCCCATATTCACTAACTTCCAATCCACCATGCAGTGGAAAATTGATTGAGGCAGAGGGAGGTCTTATAGCACTCCTGAGGGGTCATAAACAATTGAAGTGAGTCAGGGGTTCCCTCATTAAGGGCCTTAAAGCACCGAAAATGTGGGCCTATCTATGTGGGTAAATGCCCAGAGAATTAATAAACTTGCAAACCGTAGAAAAATGATTGTAGGTGAGATTCTTAGTGTAAGGGTAAGTCATTTATAGGGATAATCCAGAGCTACCAAAGGAGGGAATCCCCATAACTTAGCTTAGGAGAGCTGAGCCAAAATGTCTAAGATGGTTTTATTTTCCTTGTCCGCTTGATAGTGGAAAAAAGGCATCCACCTACTCTTAAATTTTTCCATATGGAACCTTAATTGAGCCATTAGTTTTTCCATCAATTGAATTTGCTTACAAATAGAATACCATAACTCCATGGTTGGGGGATTCTTTTCCAACCAGTTTTTAGTGATACATTTTTGGGCAGCAGATATTATGATATGAAATATGATTTTTAGGTCCTTAGGAGTAAGCATTATAGGGGGATACCCAGGATCCAATACTGAGGTTCAAAGGAAGTGATGTTTGAAGTATCTTTTCTGATTCTTGGACCATAAGGTACCAAAGCCCTTTATTTGGGGACAACCCAAAAATATGAACATATGTGCCCCTCTCACAGCCCCTCCAACATAAATTCAAAATAGAAGGACTATAATGCTGGGTAATGACTGGGGTGCAAAAGAAGCTAATGTTAACCTTCCAGCAAAAGCTCACCAGGATGGAGAGGACATGGATCGGTGCACCTACACCATATCTGCTGCCAGTCTTCAGTATTCAACTGACATCCCAATTTCTCTTCCCATTTAGATTCTAACTTTCACAGGGGTCCTGCACCTGTGTATTGAAAAGGAAACTATTTGGAAAATCAGGCGAGTCTGGTGGCTACTGGAAACTAAAAGGGAGGAATTCCACAAGGGAGCTAGGGACCAGGGAACTTAGGAAGATATACCCTTACTCTTCAGGAAGTGTTGAATTTGTAGAAATCTGAAATGGTCTCTATTGGAAAGTCCAAATGCCTGTTTCAGTTGAGAAAAATTCTTAAAATTTTGAAAGTCATACAATTGTCCAATTCTATAGAGGCCTAATCTTTCCCATGTGTGAAATCCCAAGTCTGTATGTAGTGAGAGTAAATCCACACACACCCTGATTGGGGTCCACATGGTTATTTTGTGGGAATCCTCCCCTTCCAGCAACCCCAATCCAAACTTGCTTAAGAACCATCACCCAAGTGTTGGAAATCTAAAGCCTAGATAGGCAAGCCTGATCCAAATGGATAATATCCACCAATTGAGTTCCCAGAGTGTCAGACCTCTCAATCTCTCACCGGAGTGGACGGTCCTTCCCTGGCCAAAGGGATCTGAAAACCTGGAGCTAGCACCCAATAATAATGGATAAAATTAGTCAGGCCCAAACTCCCACCCCACTTGGCTGCCTGCAAAACTTGCCATTTAACCTGGGGTTGTTATTCCAAATAAACTTGAGGTGGCTGGTTTCAAACTTTTCCAGAAACTCAGAGGGGTTTTAAGGGAGAGATTTAAACAGGAAAAGAAGGCGAACTACATTCACCCTGACAGTTTCTATCCGACCTGAAAATGATATAGGGAGTTCTGTCCATCTGTTATAATCCCTTGAATACTTTTAAGTAATTTGAAATAATTAGAAACATGTAAATTATCAAGGTTGTCGGGATCCAGATTCCCAAATAACAGAAACCCTTCTTTGCTCAACAAAATTGCCCAACCACTGGGAGGGTCTGGGAGGCAGACCCAGCTATAGGAAGCATTATCGTCTAGAACTCATTCACTCGAATCCCAAGATGACCCCAAATTCTTGTATCTGGGATAACACCTGAGGGGCCCAGTTTACTGGGTCCATTAAATATAATAAGGTATCATCCGCATAAGGGAGATACGGATCTATAACCCTCCACCTGGATGCCCCTATAAGTCTGAGACTGTCTAATGGAAGCATAAAGGGTCCCATGCTTAATGCATACAGTAGAGGAGAGAGTGGTACACCTGTTGAGTCCCCTCTGAATACTAAACCTATTAGAAAAAACATTCACCTTAACCTTAGCCCCTGGGTCACTATATAAATTAGATATCCAATCCCAAAATGTACTCCCAAATCTGAATTTTTCTAAGGTCTTGTTTAGGAACAGCCAATCCAGGCAATCGAAAGCCTTCTCAGCATCTAGCAATATCGCTGCCCCCAGCTCCATAGGGGCAACAGTTGTTTTGGAGGACATCAAATTCAGCAGCAATTGGACATTGTCCTGAATGTGCTGACCAGGGACAAACCCAGTCTGATCTGAGTGCACTAAATTGGGAAGGATTTTTTTGAGTCTTTCTCCAATGAGCTCTGAAGATTTTAGTGTAGACATTTAACAGGGAAATATGTTGTATCCGACACATTCCATCAAATCTTTACCCACCTTGGGCAATACAGTTATAGTTGCCTCTCCCTAGGACTCGAGGCCACCCAGCACTCATGGGCCACATTACAAACATCTAACAGAATTGGGCTAACTTCCTTCACAAAGGCCTTGTAAAATTCTATTACAAAACCATCAGGTCAGGGGTCTTCCTGAACTCAAGGAGGTTATCACCTGTCTCAGCTCTTCCTCCATAATCGGAAGTCCAGGCCAATAACTTGTTCAGCTGAGAGGGCTGGCAATTCAACCCTGTCCAGGAATGCTTTTATTTTTGACTATGCCCGGCTCTCTCTCCTGCTTATATAATTGGGTGTAAAATCTGCAAATGCCTCTGCAATTGCAGCTGGTTTAACCACAAATTCTCCCGCCTTTAACATCTCTAATTTTGGTAACATATCTGTCTGATTCCTGCTTACAAAGGCACAGGGCCAGTAGTTTACCTGCCCTATCTCCCTCCTCATAATATTTTTGATTTGTAAAATGTAGGGAAGTAATAATGCGGTGAATCATTAGCTGATTATACTCATTCCTTGCTACTTGTAGTTTTTGAAAAATTTTGGGGTCACAGGTCAATTTAATGTTCCACTTCTACTGAAGCAATGGAGGCTAAAGCTCTTGAAAATTTATTTTGTGGAGCTTATTCCAGTAGGCTGCATGGCTGATAAATTTACCATGCAAGAAAGCTTTGAGAGCATCCAAAATAATTCTTATGGGAGTGTCTATCACCTTATTATCTTCCAAGAACCCTTTAATTTTTCTTTTAGCTTGACCACCAAGGGTTTATCCAACAATAAACCAGGGTCCAATCTCTAGGAACCCGCCGGGCCCTAGCTTCCCAGTTCACCTCCACCTGAACCACAGCATGGTCTGAGAAGTAGACAGGATGTATCGAACCTCACCAAACAAATGGGCCTCAGATTGCCAGGAGTATATCCTGTCTAATCTAGAATAAGCATTGCAGCAGGGCAAAGAATGTGTAATCCTTAACTTGGGGATGTTGCCAGCACCACAGATCCACTAGCCCTGATTCAGCAACTAGGGTGAGCAACAATCTAGCTCAACTTCCTATACCAACCTTACTTGGGGGTTTCTATCCAATTGACAGTTTTCCACACAGTTCCAGTTGCCCATTATGAGAAGATGTCCAGGGTCTAGACCAGCAACTGTTAGAAAAGTTCCTAAAAAAAGCCAGCTGGGCAGTGGGGCATATACTGAAAGTATATGTAAGAGGCAACCTCGTAATTCTCCAGTCACCAACACCCATCTACCTCCTCCTTGTGATACTGAGCGAGTATGGAAAGGGAGACTTCATTTCAGAAGAATGGCCATACCGGCTTTAGTAGATGATGGTGGGACTGAGAAGACCCTTCCAACCCAGGATCTGCATAATTTAGCGTGTTCCACCTGGGTAAGCTTAGTTTCCTGTTCATGCTACATCACATTTTAAGTCTCTAAGTTCCTTCAGAATCCTGGCCCTTTTAGTAACATTATTAATTCCCTTCACATTCACTGTACAGATATTAAGTGATCGCATCTTTAAAGCTTAAGAATACAACCCAAAATGTTGTCCCCGCCCTCCGTATCTCAATCCCAGAGCCACATTTAAAACACTAAACATACTGAAAAACATAATAACAAACATATAGTTAACAATATCTAGAAACTATAGGTCAACTGGTAAACCAACTGGAGCTTCCAGATGATCAGAACTGTAATAAATTTATTCAAGTGGGCAGTAAGATCTATCACCCACCCTGGGTGCAAACCAAAAGTAGCACCCTGGTGACCCTGAACTCAAGATAGTCACTGAGGACACAAAGTCCTCCAAAAGTGGTAGAGGAGTTCAGCATGTTTGTAAGAGTGAACCAGCCTGAAATCAGACTGGGTTACTCCTTCCCCTCTTATTCAAGGACTTCCAGAGGCAAACCCCGCCCGGCAGCCCGGGTATAAAGAACTGACTGATCTGCTGACCATCAAGTGAAGCCTTTAATAGGCAAGTTAAAATTTCCTAAATGATTAACACGAACCAAGATAATTTCCTCTTCCTTCCTTCCCCCTAAACAAATCTCGAACAGGAAGGCCCCAAAGGAAGCCTTGTAATATTGCAAAACTGAGTAGGAGGGAAAGCAGAATAGACAACTTAATTATTTTAACATTTTACAAAGTTTCACAATGATCTGTAAAATTTCTTGAGAACACCAACAACCCTTAAGCCAGGAAAGGAGTCTCCCTCCTAAAGGACTTGTATAATGAGGTCTCCTAATAATGTTAACTCCCTTTGTAGCAGTTGCAGAGAGAATCCAGCCAGAAAATGAAAGTTAAACTCATGACCTACCCCAATTGGGAAGCATAAACTCAAAGGATCTCTCTCTATAGGTCTCCATCCGTAACTGTGCTCAGAAAGAAAGAGAAAAATAATTGGGAAAAGAATAAAACAAAACAACTGATCCCTCCGTGAGGGACCATTTAGATGGGTGCACAGGAAATATGACCAGTCCATAATTAGCTGACCAGAAACTTGGGTTGTGTGTCCACAGTTCCTTTCTGTCCACAGGATGCAGTTCCAGCAACGGCCCCATCTAAAAGAAAATTCCTACATCCTCACAGCCGAGGACTCGAGACCCCTGAAAGGCCCTAGCAGCCGAACAACCAGAAAATCGATTCAGTTCATGGAGGAGGATGTTGAGGAAGGAACCCAGTGGGCCACATCTGCATGCAAAAGGTAAGAGGAATCATTCCTTTGCAATGAGGGTGCCATCCCCCAGGGGCAATTCTCCAGAGCAAATTCTCAATCTCTGCCTCCGCTTGCTCAGAGCTGGTATCAGGTACTGAAACACCTAGTCAATCCAGGGTAGTGGTAGTCTGTAGCAGATTGTCGTATATTTGCACCCTTTCTCCATCAAGGAGCCGCAGCCTGGAGGATAGCCAAGACATGCTCTGAGCCCCTTCCCTCAGCAGTTTAACCACTTGTAGCACTTTTTACTTTTGCCATAATACTGGGGATCTTGATCAAAGAAGACCCTCTGCCCATCCAAATTAAGTTCTTTTTTATCCCAGGCCACAATGGGTATATCTCCTTAGTGGGAAATTTAAGAAACTTACAATAATGGACCTCAGGGGGTCCCTGGTTTAGGCTTAGGTGCTACTGCTCTGTGAGCCTTCTCAATGCCAAACTCAAAATTCTCTGGAAGAGCTAATTCCTGTTGTAGCCAGGACTCCAAATATCCTATTATATCAACTTGCTCACTCCTTCAGGAACTCCAAAATATGGATATTGTTCCTTCTGGCCCTGGCTTCAGCATCCTCTGCCCTATGTGTAAGCTCACGCTCTCTCTGATGAGAATAGGGAGAGAAGCCCGAGCGCTCATGTGCTCATTTTGTAGGGTATCTAGGTGAGTTTTACTGCTGAGGTGCGGGTTCTAATTTCTTGAAAGTGGATTGTAGACTGGAGATCTCAGAGTCAGTTCTATGGAGGATGCTCAGCATATGTTGCCCATCTTGGTAAATGTAGAGATAGATTCAGAATCCAATTCCTTATCCCCGAGGCTGTTGCAATGGAGGACCATGAAAGTGATGGGCTAACAGGCCACTCCTCCCTGATGCTGCAAAACGTTTTTAGCATAAATGTCTTTTTCTTAGTCTTCCCCATTCTGCCGCTGCTTAACCAGATAGGAGGTAGTGAAATTTAATAAAATGTACACTTGATGGTTTTCAATATATATTTTGACAACCCACGGCCATGGAGCAATGAGTTTTAGCTGCCATTTATTTTTGTATTTGCTTTTGTTTACCAGGTGAGCACACTAGACAGCCAAGTGCCTATTTTCAGGCACGACCGGAGGGTTACAATGGTACAATGCATGAACATCAGGCATATACAGGGTTAACATACATTAGGTTCAGGCACATTATATAACATAAGAATAAGGTACATAGATTAAGGCACTTATGTAACATATGAATGAGGTACATAGATTACAATTAGACTGAGCACATTGAATAGAGTCATCAGTGAGGTACATGGATAACTACATGAGGTGGCAAATGGCAGAGTACAGGAATAGAGCATGGTAGACTCCCCAACGAACCGGAAGAATACCAGGGTACAAAGCAGCAGATAAGTCAGAACAGGGTACAAAGAGCATTGGGTAGATTACCAGTCAGGACCAGTCACTTCATGGTAATAGAGCACCAGTCAAGGTATGTCAGGTGACAGGGCTAGACCAGCTGGGCAAAGTGCAGGTTATAGCCACGGACTGGCCACCCAGTGGTAGATACCAAGTGAAAGCAGCTCAAGTGCAGAGACAAGTAGTGGCAGATTTCAGGAAGCCCCATAGGGAGGTTCTGAAGCAGGAATGTGAGGGGAGGTGCGAGTGCAGGCTGGCGGGGAGTTCCACAGCTTTGGTGTGAAGGCAGGGAAGGCCTGGTTGTCCATTGAGTGCGGGTTTTGGAACCAGGAGGACCTGAGAGTTGCTGGATCTTAGGTGGTGGGGGAGCTGCAGGAGTGAGGGACAGGGCAAGTGCAGAAGGGGTGGCAGTATGGATGACGTTGTCTAAAAGTTGCCAAGGATGATGGTGCGGTGGTACTCTGGTGGGAGCCACTCCAGCCGGGAGTGAAGGTCACATCGACGTGTGAAGCGGGGAGCAGAGAGAGCAAAGCGGCATACTTTGTTGTATGCTATGTCCCATTTAGAGACTGGTTTTAGGGACGTGGGCAAAGGATGCAAGGCCATAGCCGAGCATGGATAGGAGAACCCTGGCTAGGGAGCCAGTTGAGCCGCTGTGGTGAGCACGATTTAGCTCTGTAGGCCAGGCCCATCTTGCAGTTTGTAGCTTTGTGGGTGTTGTGGATGTAGAGAGTGAGATCCAGCTCTGGGTCAAGAGTAACCCCCAGGTACCTGACCACTTCTGTAACAGGCAGTGAGGACCCATCAGCTCCTAAGATTTTTGGAGGAGCAGGGCAGGGTTTAACTTGGCAGAGGGCCAAAGAGCATGACCTGAGTTTTCTTGAGGTTAATGGAAAGCTTGTGGTCCTCAAGCCAGGACTGGACATGGTTAAAGTCAAAGTTTAACCAGGTGTTTATGGTCTTTGGGTCCCGAGCTTGCCAGGATGGCGAGGTCATCTGTGTACAGAGTAGAGATCCCAAAGGCAGAGGCTGAGGGTAACTCATTACCATATCATAGCCATTAGGTGGGCTGCATCACCAGAAGTCCCGCTGTTCCTTTTAAGGACCAGCTCTAATAAAAAGAGAGGAAGTTTTGTTGCACAAATTTATAAACAAATATTGACCAGTGTATTTGCCTCCTGGTGAATAGTGAATACCATCCCAGAGAGGAATAGAGGTTACATAGCGCAGTGGGTTAAGGCTCTGAGCTGCAGATCTGGAGATCTGGGGTTGAATCCCATAGCTGTCTAGGTACATCCTGTGTGATCCTGACAAGTCACTTAACTTCCTTGTGCCTCAGGTCACATCTTGAAAACAAGCTTTGGCTTAGTGTGCTACTCCTGGTTAAACAATGTTCCTTCACACAATGATGAGTACTCCATTAGGAACCAGTAGCAAATCTCAAAGCACTATGGTATAATGAATCAAGTGGTCTCAAAATAGTATATGTAGTCCTCATATATATACAGTCCCCATAATCAATCAGGAAAAACAATGAACAAAAACAATATATTATAGCTGCAGTAGTGCAGCTATAATTAATTACCTGGCCCTTATATATTAAACAAAAGTTTGCACTTTAATAACTTTGCCACCATACAATGTATTTGCCTGCAATTTTGCATGCACGATGTGGTCCCATAGATCTCTGGATCTGGCAAGTTGTGTTTTGGTCAGATGAGCAGCTGCGGAGCTGCAGAGCACCAACTAATACGCTAAAATGTGTTTCTGCATGTTTCTTTGCTTGGGATACAGCCCACACAATTTGTCTGGTCTGAAATCTTCAGGGAAGATGCAGTCGTCTGGGTCATTGATGTGTCTTTTGAAGATTTGGTGAAAAATATTAAACCATTCAAAAGTTATTCAATTTTTAAGTTCTAACATTGAAGTCAATGGGGAAAATATATGTGCCTCTCAAAACTGTCGCAAAACCAGTTTTACTGTTGTGCTGCTGCCATATTGTTTTATTTAGTGGTGAAGAAGAAGGTCTGTAGTTCAAATTCTAGTGTCCCTAGGTAACATTGACGGATGGATTTACCTAAACGGGATCTGAGGAACACAGTGATGCCATCAGTTTTTCTAGGACCCCTAAAATACCTTTTTAAAATGGGTCCCCATAGTGTCACAAATCATGACAGTACATTTGCAGCACTTTTGCCAATCATGACTCTGTCACATCTGTACTGTAGCAATTTGTGACACTACGGCACAAATAATGCCTTTCTTTGCCACCACTGCATCTAAATCGGAGCTTTTTAGCTGAAATTTTCAGGGTGGCAAGCCCTGGCCCACAGATGTGCATTTTAATGGTTTGGTAAAAATGTAAAAGGTTACAAAGTTACAGAGCTCTGAAGTTGAGAATTTTCCCATGGGCGAACATTGCGCGCCCGTGGTGACTTTTGAAGATCGTATCTGGAAACTGTGCGAAGCATGGATTTTCACTACCCAAAGCTCAGTCCACTATTAGGTGGACTAAATTAACAAACAAGTTTGAAAGCCATAGATTACACCTGGAGTGGAATTTTTTCCTACAGTACTTGCTACGATTACGGAGATATTGACAAAACCTGTTTCAAGCGTTCTTTTGGAGTACTATGGTGCTGCTCTGTGGCTCCATGCTTACATGTGAGAGTGGGAGTGCAGGGCCTAGAAGACCCATGCTCCCACATATGCATACCATTACACAAAAAATGGACAATGTGAAGGGAGCACAGGGTCGGAAGGCCCAGCTCCTACTACTACATACCAGTTACCAGGTACATTACACTTTCTCAAAAGAGAAATTCATTACAAAAATCTTCATTTATGTATCAGTTAGGGTTATTAGCACAGTGGCAAAAGTATGGAAATGTGATGTTTAGGTTACCCCTACCACCCCACCCTTAACCCTCACCCTCACTCACCAACAGATGTTGAGAGTATGCTATGGGGTCATCAGAGCCTAACTCTCACCCCCATTCTCCTATGCTGTAGCATGTCAGCTTGTTTACACATGGAATGGGGTGAGAGTGTATGACCCCATGGCATCTCAAGCGTCTGTTGGTGAGTGGAAAAAGAAAGAAGGTGTGAAGAGGTAACCATAACATCACATTTCCACACTGTTCACTGTGCTATCAACCCTAGATGCATTAACAGAGATTTTGTAATGAATATAATATACATATATATATATATATATATATATATATATATAATAACTTGCAGTTCGCCACTATAGTCAGGAGTTCAGCGTTCACTTACATACTAAAGTCAAAGGTTTGGGCGCTAATAACTTTGGACCATTCAACAGATTTGTCTGAACTTTGGTATACACAGTGGGGCATGATAGATCTCTTGACCGTCCAAATTGTGTCTTGAGTCAGACTTACAGTCTTTTCGTACAAAAATGCTGAAAAATGCAAAATTATCTGTTTTTGGAGGCACCTTTGGGATTTTGATGTGGTCCTGCATAGCCATTGTGTGGTGTGCCACTCTGTGAGATGGCTTGTTTGAAAAGAGCTTTGGTAGCCAAACATGCCGCTTTTCATTTGGTGAAAAATGTTAAGCATTCAAAAGTTATGCCACTTTTAGGTTCCCATTATAAGTCAATGGAAAATTTATATGGATGTTTTGTGAACAAAGAATAGAGTTCTGGCCATCTCGTCCTGCCTGGCGATCAAAGAATTTGCAGCCTACTCGCAGTTCAAGAATCTTTGCCTCCGAGATTTTTCAAATTCTTTGATCGTGAGGTCCACCATCTTGTTTTCAGTTATCCGATCGGAAAACACAAATATCTCGACTCAGGGTCACTTCTGAAGTAAAACTTGGGCAGGTTTTACTCAGGGTGCCCACTCTATCAAACCATGTCTTTGGTTCCATCCAAATCGGTCTACAAATAGAGTTATTAGCTTTAAAATCTTCGTTCGCGACTTGCTAATGATCTTTGATCGCGAGCCTGCAAATTCTTTGATCATGAGAATCTTTGATAAGCGATCGTGCATCATAGCGAGGGGCGAGATAGCCAGATTTTAAATCTGATTTTGTAGCTCAGGGGTGCCCTATTAAGTTATAGAAGGGTGGGTTTTGCTCAGGGGCTTCGCTCTGCCCCATCCCAATAAAAACAGTACTTTCATTATCCCTGGTAGTCTAACTGGCCCCTTCTCATCATAATGATGTACATAATGATGCCTGTTATCCCTGGTAGCCTAGTGGCTCCCACAATGAGTATCTTATTAATAAGTTTATTTTTTATCCATGGTAGTCTAGTGGCTCCAGATGTGTGTTAATTTATATATTTTTGTCATATCCTGGTAGTCTAGTGCCCGCCCAATCTGTAGTTCATTATCATTATTATTGATACCTCTTGTAGCCTATGTCCCTCCCACATCATAATAAAATAATTGTGCATTATCCATGTCCTGGAAGTCAAGTGGCTCCCCACCCCTCCACCCAGCCATGCCAGCCCACCCAGCACCCCCACCCTTCCCCAGCTGGCGACTGGCACAGCCCACCTCTCACCTCCATGGCCACCCCGATTGTGTGTATTAGCAGTGGTAATTTAAACAGGCACTCTGAAATGATTTCTGAGCATCTGTTTGAATTAGCACTGCTAATACACACATCGGTGGCTGTCTGTGGAGGTGAGAGGTGGAACAATCAGTCGCCAGCTGCTGGGCTGGCGCGGCTGGGTAGGGAGCCACTAGACTACCAGGACATGGATAATACACAATATTTTATTATGATGGGGGACCACTAGACTACTAGGGATATCAATAGTAATGATAATGAACTACAGATCGGGGGTACTAGACTACCAGGGATATGACAGAAATATATAAATTAACACACATGGGGGGGCCACTAGACTACCATGGATAAAAATAAACTTATTAATAAGATGCTCATGGGGGGCCACTAGACTACCAGGGATAACAGGCATCATTATATACATCATTATGATGAGGAGAGGCTGCTAGACTACCAGGGATAATGAAAAGTACTGTTTTTTACTCAGATGGGGCAGGCGAAGCCCTCTGAGCAAAACCCACCCTTCTATAACTAATATGGGACCCTGGCTACAAAAACTATTTTGAAATCTGGCCATCTCTCCCTCACTCTTTGTCGCAAGTGAGCAATTTCTTTGACATGACGTGCAAATTCTTTGATCACAAGATTCTTTGATCGCAATAGTGCCGCATGAAGTGAGGGACGAGATGGCCAGATAAAAAATCAGTTTTCTCAGCTCAGGGGTGTCCTAGGAAGACAAATGAGGGTGGGTTTTACTCAGGTGGCTTCGTTCTGATGAACATGATGGTGGTTTACTGCAATTATTTGAATTTTGTAAATTACACAACTTTTCATTCTTTGCTCATGACCCTGCAAATTCTTTGATCGTGAGATTCTTTGATCGTAATCTTGCATTGTGAGCAAGGGACGAGATGGCCCAATTTAAAAATCAATTTTCTCAGCCCAGGGTATCCTAGGAAGTCAGATGAGGGTGGGTTTTTACTCAGGGGCTTCGCTCTGTTGAACCATGGTGGGGGTTTACCACAATTCCTTCAATTTTCTGATTTATAAGGTTTTTAAATCTTTGTTCGTGAGCCTGCAAATTCTTTGATGCAAGCCTGCAAATTCTTTGATCGTGAGATTCTTTGATCACCATCTTTGATCTCGAGGGAGGGACAAGATGGGCAGATTTTTATAATGGAATAGATAGGGAAATTTTAGGAATCTTTGATACTGAATATCTTGCAACTGGTTTGGTCTTTTGACTTGACATTTGAGGAAGAAAGGCAACATACCAGATGTGCGTTCTGGTGCTTTGGTCAAAAATATGACAGGCCGGCAAAGTCATGGCACTACAAAATGGACACTTTTCCCATACGATAACATTATGGCATCCACCGCATTACGGGAATTCTTTGCTGCCCTGCTGCAAAATAATGGTTTGGTTGTTTGTGCTGAAATTTGAGGGAAGAAAGCCAACATCCCACAGATGTGACTTTTCATGGTTTGGTTAAAAAATATTATAGAGCGGTATAATGACGGCCTCCAAAGTTGACACTTGTTGCCATAGGATAACATTATGGTGTCTGTTGTGTCTTTCAGGGCCCGTATCTCGGAAACGGACGAGATACAGACTTTTCATCACAAAAACACTTAGCCCCAGAGGCTAAGTACAAACTAGTCAACTTAGTCACAATTCATACGAAATTTTTATTTTTTCTATGTCGTACGGTTCCTGAGATACAAGCAATTTAGTATTCCAAGTCCTAATTTTCTGCTCTGAGGTCAATTATTATGGATACATTCTTTGTTTCACTGTGTTTTTCAATGTAGTTTTTGGGGAAAAGAAGGTGTGCCCTTTCATTACTGTGATAGTTAGTGTTTCAGTTGCGCTTTCATTACCGTTTGCATCACCGTTCCCATCTCGCCACCATTGCGTTACAGTTTGTATTTTGTTTGCACTTGTGTTTCCATTTCGTTTGGCATTATTGTTGCTGTTACCATTACCATTTGCATTTGCAACTGCAGTACCATGCCTGTGCATGTTATGGTTTGTGTTTCCATATCGCACTGCGTTTGATTTCTGGTGGCTTTATTATTGCTGTTACTGTTACCATTTACATTTACAATTACAGTACCATGACCGTGTGTGTAACGGTTTGCATTTATGTACACGCTTGCGTTTGTATTTGCATTTCTCTTCCTTTGGCATTATTGTTACCATTTGCATTATAATTGTGGTTCCGTGACTGTGTTGTCATGTTTGCATTCGTATGCGTTGTGTTTCTGTTTACTTTGGCTTTATTGTTCCTGTTACCATTACCATTTGTGTTTACAATTGAGTACCGTGAACATGTGTGTTACTAGTTGTGTTCTGTACGCACTTCTGTTTCTGTCTCCGTTTACATCACTGTTCGCTTTGGTGTCACTTTGTGCTTGCATTTCTATTACTGTTTAGCGTTACCATTTCGTTTGCATCACCATGTGCATAACCCTTTGTGCTTGCATTTGCACTACACTTACTGTTACTATAGTCACACAAAATCATGTGGTGGGCCCGTGCTCCCACCAACTTGTCAACTTTCTACTTTTCTATTCTTTTTAAAAAGTATGGAAATTATGCAAAAACTTCATTAATGCATTAGTTAGGGTTCTTCTACAGTGATAAAACTGGAAATTTGACATTAGGGTTCCCATGCCTTGCACCACACCCAACCCTGCCCCCACCAACAGGCATCGGGGTGTGTGTTGAGTTCGTCGGTCCTAACTCTCACCCATTCTCTACACTGCACCACCTCAGCTTGTTTACATAGGATTGGGTGAGGTTAGGCCTATGTTTCAGCATGCCCGATGCCTGTTAATGAGGCTACAGGCGAGTGGCTGAACGCAAACTAATGTTGAATGTCCTCACCTTGCCACTGTAGAAGAAACCTAATTGATGCATTAATAAAGTTGTTTGTATATTATATATATATATATATATATATATATATATATATATAGTATTATACTGGCAACGGTCGTGCTAGTTTAGTTAGGGCTGAGTAAACGCTTAATGTTAACCCTCAAATTTTGCATGTTAATAACTTTGCAACAGTTCAATGGATTTGCACAAAACTTGGAATGCATGGTCTACTATGGTAGAGCTCTTGATTTGCCAAGTTATATTTTGGTCAGGCATACGATTTTTGTGCAGCAAAGTGCTGAAAATGTGTTTTCACCACTTTTTGACACTTTTTCATCACACTGTGACCACGCTGTTTGGTCTTTTGGTCTGAAAATTTGAGGGTAGGAAGTGTTTGGGTCAAAGAACAATCTAGCATTGGTTTGGTGAAAAATATTAATCTGTTCCAAAGTTATTTCCTTTTATTTTGCAACTTATTTATTTTATTAGGTTTTCTGTTTTCAGCAAGAGTTATTTCATTTTAATGTTTGGGTTCTGAGCATGCTCAGTTCACTCTAAGATTTTATGTATATTTTGTGAAAGGGATTGGGCTCATGGTCAAGGATTTTGTCACTTCGCGAATGGGGATTAAAGAATCCCTGTTGGTGAAGAAAAATTCCTTTCACGAGCCGCCATCTTGTTTTTATTTTTCTCCCTAAACAAAATGTCATGGCTTCCTCCACAGGTGACTTTTGTGTAATAAGGCATGGGTTTTGTTCAGGCGACGTTTTCTACAAACCTACGCCTTTGGTTTGCCTTGTTTAGCCTAAAATGTCCATTTAAAATTTTGAAATTCTTTGTTCATGACTCTTCTGATCCCTTTCACAAGCTGACAAAATCCCTGTTGGTGAGCCAATCCCCTTTCATGAGGTAGCAAAATCCATGACCGTGACTTAGGGACTAGATAGTTATTCTTGCAGACAAGGATTGACTCACTGTCAAGGATTTTGCTACTTCACAAATGGGATCAGCTCGCGAATGGAGTTTTTGTCACCTACGCAAAGGGGATTGGGTTTTTGAATCCCTTTTCGTGAGCTAACAAATTCCAGTTCATGACAACAAATCCCTATTCATGAGCAATCCCCTTACGGGGTAGCAAAATCCTTGACCATGAGTTAGGACCAGATGGCCATTCTCGCCGGACGAGGATTTACTCACGGTCAAGAATTTTGCTACTCGCAAAGGATCGGATCATGAATGAGGATTTTGTCAGCCCATGAAAGGGGATTGGGTTTTGAATCCCTTTCACGAGCTGTCAAAATCCCCATTCATTAGCTGTCAAAATCCCCATCCACGAGCCAATCCCCTTTCGTGAGGTAGCAAATCCTTGACAGTGAGTTAGGAACCAGATGGCCAAAATCCAACGTCAAGGATTTTCACTTAACAGCGATTTTGACAGTTCATGAATGTGCATTTACCTGCGAATGAGGATTTTGCTACCTCATGAATTAAGAATTTAAAACTTTGCGGTGCACTGTAAATAAACAGTTTGGTCTTTTGGCTTGAAATCTGCAGGGTATAAAGGGGTGTCCCAGAGATGTGAACTATGCTGTTTAGGTGTAAAAAGTTAATTGGTTCCATAGATATACCATCACAAAATTCAGATTTTCCCATAGGATAACATTGTGGTGCCCAGAGCACCTTTTGCTGCCCATATCTCAGAAAAATGTGAGATACAGATTTTTCAGAATCCACAGTTTAGTCCACCTTTAGGTGGACTAAGCATATGAGTACATTTCAAAGTCATAGATTACACTTGTGATGGAATTTTTTCATAGGTTGTATCATACTGAGCTATTGACAAATTAGTGTTACAAGTGTTCCATTTCAAGCCTATAGGGCTATGTGTAGCTCCATTGTTATATGTAAGTGGAGCACAGGACCGGAGGTCCAGTGCTCCCATACATACATATCATTATGTACAAATGAGCAGTTTGGTGGGAGCATGGGGCTTGAAGGGCCCGGCTCCCACCAACACATACCAGTTACCAGGTACATAACACTGTAAATAAATGGTTTGGCTTTTGACTTGAAATTTGCAGGGTATAAATGGGGGCTGGATATTCAAAAGGGTTGCGCCATGTGCAATAGGGTTGCGCCTGTGCAAGTCTGAAATTGTGCCATTCTGCGATATTCAGCAGGAGGCAGTTGTGCCCCAAGTCATGCTGAGCAACAGCGCAATGCTAATGAAGGCATGCTCAGCGGAGGGGAGGAACCATGCATAAACTGCACAGCCCGATATTCAGCTGGGCTGAGAGCCAGCAGGCGCAACCCCAACCTGCGCCCCTGCACAACTCTGGAGCCAAAAAAAGGAGTAAGTCGAGGCCACCCACAGGTGAGCTGCCACATTGCAGGGCAGAACACAGCAGCTGCCACCTGTGGGTGGTCCTCCACTTCTTCCCTGTGCCCCCTGCAGCCAATCATGGGCATAATAATAGCTCCAGCCAAGCCCGATCGTGGGCAGAACACACTCCCCTCACTAGCCCAATCGCGGGCAGATCTCACTCCCCTGACTGGCCCGATCGCGGGCAAAACAGAACTAGACCCCCTCCCCCCGACTGGCCCAATCGCAGGCATAACAGAAGCTGGCCCCACCCCTAGCCCGATCGTGGGCAGAGCGGAGTTCAACCCCCAAAGACCAATATCCCTGGTGGTCCAGTGGACCACGAAGCCTGATCGGGCATTAGGTCAAACCCCCAGGTCCAATTTCCTGGTGATCTAGTGGCCCCCACCCACCCTCCAATGGGCCCCACCACCCGCTCTCCCCATCAGCCATCGGGTGGCAGCACCCACCTGCCTGCCACCCTTGTATGACTGACTGACTGCTTGGTAGGGCTGCACACCCATTAGTTCAGAGCAAGAGCCAGTGGATGTGCAGCCCCTTATAGGAGCAGTCCAGATATGTGAATGAATGATTCCATTCACATATCTGGACTGCCTTGTACGGTATGGGCTGCATGCCCATTGGCTCTTGCTCTGAACCAATGGGGTGTGCAGCCCCACTGAGCAGTCAGTCGGAGGGCGACGGGCAGCAGGCGGTGGGGTGCTGACACCGGCTGGCCGATGGGGAGCAGGGTGGTGGGGATCTGTGGGTGGGTGGGTGGGGGCCACTAGATCACCAGGGAAATTGGACCTTGGGGTTTGACTCTAATGCCCGCGATCGGCTTCACGGTCCACTGGACCACCAGGGATATTGGTCTTTGGGGGTTGAACCCATTCTGCCTGCAATCGGGCTAGGGGTGGGTTCATTTCTGTTATGCCCGTGATCAGGCCGGTCTGGGGGTTCAGTTCTGTTTTGCCTGCGATCGGGCCAGTGGGGGGTTTAATACCGCTATGCCTGCGATCGGGCCAGTGGGGGTTAATACTGTTATGCCCGTGATCAGGCCAGTGGGGAGATTTACTTCATGCCGCGATTCGGGCTGCAGGGAGCGTCAGTCCCCAGCGGCTGCTGCCTGGCGGAGGCGCCAGGTGCAAGTTGTCGGGGATCGGTGCACCTGCATGCTAATGGCAAGCAAATGGGTCTGTAAGTAGATGCAAATGGCCCTCTGTGCCTTGTATAACTTTATGGCCCCATTTGCATGTCACCTTTGAATATCGGAATTTATGATGGCGCAATGGAACTTGCGCCACCGCATCTTGAATGCTCCACTCTGACCACTTGTGGAATAGCGCAACTCCATTGAATATCGCCCCAGCCACACCCCTGTGCAACCTTTTTGAGCATGTGCAAGGGCTTACGTCACAGAATGGCACAGTTTGAATATCCAGCCCAGGGTGTCTCAGAGATGTGACTTATGCTGTTTGGGTGTAAAATATTATCAGTTCCATAGATATGCCATTATGAAGTTGAAATGTTTCCCATAGGATAACATTGCAGCACCCACAGTGTTTTTGATGCCTGTATCTCAGAAACTATGGCACACTCTCTCTGGCTCCTGTCTACCTTTCTAAAGCTGCCAACTCACTCAGTCTGTCCTCGCCCTTCTGGATACAGTCTGCAACTCTATTACTGAAATCTAAAAGAAACTAACAGGAGGGACTCACTTTTCTTAGTTTTTAAAGAGAGGCTTACTTTGAATTTTTAACAGGTTGTAACTTTCTGCAATGCACACCGCTCAATCACGCTACCTTTTGGCAATGAAAATGACAGTGCTCCATGATTGCTCTACTCTCCTTACAAACTGAGCTTTTACACATAAATTAAGAGAAGAAACCTAAAAACTAGGTTCTGTTACTTTTGTACACAGACAGGGTTAGTTAAATCCTCTGCCACCATATAATTTAGCAGCTACATTTTAGCAATTACAGTGAAAGTGCTCCCCAATCATGCTCACATTCCCTCCCTACAAACATCACCTTCTTTCACAGAAATGAAGTAAATGCAAAAAGTTCTCTTACATTTTCAACACAAGCTTATCTTACACATCTGCCAGCATACCATTTAGCAGCAAGAAAGAGGGACTACTTTTTCCACCCACCCCAAAATATGTGTGCCCATTTTATAAGATAGATAACCCACTCTAGGGTGTAAGGTCGCACTCTGATATACTCCTTTGGGTGGTTGAATGCACTAGCCTGCGGCCTCATGTGACATATCATGCACACTAAGGCGCAGCAGATATCAGAGCATGATCAAGACGCTTTAGAGGGTTATCTATTACAGATATATATATATATATATATATATATATATATATATATATATATATATGTATATATATATAACTGTAATAGATAACCCACTCTAAGGTGTGCAGTCACGCTGATATACGTACACCTTGGTGTGCGTTGTTACATGAGGGCTGCATATATCAGAGTATGACCGCACACCCTAGAGTGGGTTATCTATCTGGGGGGGTGAAAGTGCAAGTGTGTGGTCACGTCTGATATACGCATGGTCATGTAATGTGTTTCAATCAAACAGCAGACATGATTTTTCCTACCCATTTTATAAATATATATGTGTGTATATATATATATATATATATATATTCATTACCAAAAATCATTTAATACATCACTAAGGGTTAAGGTGACAGAAGTGGGGAAATGAGACATTAGGGTTGAACCTACCCCATCACCACCACCCCACCATCCATCCTCTACAGACCGACAGATGCTGGGTTGTGTCATGAGGTCACAGGCCCAGCTCTCACCCCATTCCATGTGTAAACAGTTTCACATGCTACAGTAAAGGAGAATGAGGTGAGAGTTAGGCCTCATGACCCCATGCCACACCCTGGCATCAGTCAGTCTGTGGAGGATGGAGGGTGGTTGTGGGAGAGTTAGGGGCTCAACCCTAACATCTCATTTCCCACTTTGTCACTTTAACCTTAACTGATGCATTAAATGAAGTTTTTGCAATGAATTTTCTTACTTTTGAATTTCCTTACTTTTGAAAAATCTAGATTTAGTAGTTGCCGTTATTGGTCCTTGCAGAATAGATCCAGAAGCAAATGATTTGATACCTTTTAATGGACCAACATAGTTGTAACAACAAGAACAAAGTGCTCTAGCTTTCGGACCAACCAGTCCTTCTTCAGAAGCTCATGGCTAAACAACTGCGCGAGCTCAGAAGAAAGACGTTAATCAACTAATCTTTATTATCTATGTTGGTCCATTAAAAGGTATCAAATCAATTACTTCTGGATCTATTTTGAAAAAATGTAATATAACTAGTAAATAGCTTGTGTTGGTGGGAGCGTGGGGTCCTTGGGCCCCACGCTGCCACCAAGCTCCCATTTCTGCATAACAATATGTGACTGTGGGAGCATGGGTCCTATGGGCCCTGCACTCCACTTACACATAACTACAGAGCCATACAGCTGCCCTATAGGGCAAGGAGCCCTGCAACACTAATTTGTGAATAGCTCAGAAACCGAGCAGCTAGGAAAAAATCAAGTGTCATTGTAATCATGACAATGAGATGTCAATGAGAGATACCATTGACCAAAATCTGTATCTCGCATCTTTTATGAGATGAGGGTGCCGAAAAGCCTATGGGCACCACAATGTTATCCTGTGGGAAAATCTTAACTTCATGATCACATATCTATGGAACTGCTTGATGTTCCAACACTTAAATAGCATAACTCACATCTGTAGGACATCCCTTAATACCCTACAAATTTCAAGTCAAAAGACCAAACTGTTAATTTACAGTGCAGTGGGAAAGTTTTAAAAGTTTAACAATTCCTAATTCAATCCCGTTCGTGAGCTGTCAAAATCGCCATCCACCAGAAACCCTTGACTATCAGATTTTGGCCATCAGGTCCCTAAGTAACGGTCAAGGATTTTGTTACCTTGTGAAACAGGATCGGTGTCGGACTAGGATTTTGACAGCTCACAGACTGCAATTTTGTCAACCCATGAAAGAGGATTCAAAATCAATCTTTCGTGAGCTGACAAATTCCAGTCCGCTAACTGATCCCTTTTTTAGAGGCAGCAAAAATCCTTGACCATCACTCAATCCTTGTCCATGAGAAGGGACATTTGGTCAAAAATGACAGTCAATGATTTTGCTACCACGAAAGAGGATCAGCTCAGTGGACTTGGATTTTGTCAGCTCACAAAGGGATCAGAAGCAAGTCACAGACAAAGAATTTCAAAATTTGAAATGCCCATTTCTTGGCCAAAATAAAGCAAACAAAAGGTATAGGTTTATAGAGGCATCATCCTGAACAAAATCCATGCTTATTGCAACAAGAAGTCACCCATGGAGGAAGCTACGACATTTTGTTTGGGGAAAAATGAAAACAAGATGGCTGCTCTGGGACAAGGAATTTTCCTCACAGACTAGGATATTTAAACTCCCTTTCTTGAACTGACAAAATCCTTGACCGTGAGCCCAGTCCTCTTTCATAAAACAAACATATACATTTTGGAGTGAGCAGAGCATGCTCAGAACCCCAAAATTAAAAATTAAATATCTTTGGAACAGATTAATATGTTTTAACAAACCACCGCTGGATTGCTCTTTGACCCAAACTCTTTCTATGTTATAAATTTCAGACCAAAACATCAAACAGTGTGGTCTCAGCACCTTGGGAAAAAACACGTCAAAAGTGGCAAAAATGTTTTTCCTGTACTTTGCTATGCAAAACTATAAGTCCAACTAAAACATAACTTGATAAATCAAGAGATCTACCATACAAGACTGTGCATTCCAAATTTCATGCAAATCCATTGAACGGTTGGAAAGTTATTAACGTGCAAGAATGAGGGTTTAAAATTAAAATGCCTACTCAACCCTAATTATAGGGGTGCAACTGTGCCCCTATTATATATATATTATATTATGGTAGCAGTAGTGCTACCATGAATTAAAGTTGAGTAGCGTTTAAGGTTAAAGGAGAAACTTTGCACCTTAATAACTGCACCATTCAATGGATTTGCCTATAAATAGTAGTGCATGGTTGGGCATGGTAAAGCTTGGGATCTGCCAATTTGTGTACCGGCCAGATATACGACTGTGGATTTATTAAGTGACATCTGAATGCACAATTACGCTTTTTTGCGCTCATGCCTACAGGTCGTGCTTAAGGTTTGTACAACTGGTCTAAAACTTCAGGGAACATGTGGCTGGGGTCCCCGATGTGCCTTTTGAAGATTTCATGAAAATATTTAACGGTTCAAAAGTTATTCAAAAACAAGTTCCCATTATGTCAATGGAAAAGTTAACAAAAAGTTTAAAAGTGTCGCAAATACACTTTTTAGTGTTGCAAATGGCCCTAGTAGTGTTGCAAATCCACCATTTTTCAGTTAGTGATCAGAGAAATGCTTGGCATTTAAAGTGGGACCCTCTAGGGACACAATTCTTTCTGTGTTCACCTAGTCTGACCCTGAGGATGCTAGCCATGTCTTTATTTTGGGGTTAAACACCCCAGAAATATGTTTTCAAATTTTTGGAAACAGTAGTGTCGCAAAGTAGTGTCACAAGCACGGCACTTTCTCAAATTTTGCGAAAAGGGTCACAAATTGCAACACTACTTTTCCAGTCTATGGCCAAAATGACAGGAGTTCTTTGCCACCCTTCTGCAAAGAACTGTTTGGTCTTTGGACTGAAATTTGGAGAGAAGGCAGCCAACATCTCACAGATGTGCCTTTTGGTGATTTGGTGAAAAATATTGCATGGCTGCCAAGTTGCAGTACTCTGAATTTGAAGTTCTTTCTCATAGACTAACACGGTGGCATACACCTACGCCTTTGGGCTCGTATCTAAAAACAGTGCAAGATACAGAATTTTCGTCATTTGAGTTAGGGCCAATGACCACGCAGCGCCCTGATGCTGGTTGGGGGATGGGCTTGGGGGTCAAGGGCTTTAACCTAACTTACAATTTCCTCTCTTTGTAGCTGTGAAACAACCCTAACTGATGCATTAAGCGGAGTTTTGCCTGTAATATGTGTGTGTGTATATATATATATATATATATATATATATCTATGCAATAAACTTTGTTAATGCATCAGTTAGAGTTCTTCACAGTGAAAAAGTGAGGAAATCGATACAAATTTCCCTGCTGCACTCCACCCCGCCCCTCAACTGGCATCAGTGTGCGTTTAGGTCATCGGCCCTAACTCTCACCCCATCCCATGTGTAAACAAGCTGAGGTGGTGCAGTGTAGGAGAATGGGGTGAGAGTTAGGCCAATGACTAACGCACACCCGATGCCTGTTGGTGGGGTGGGGTGCAAGGGTGGAACCTAAAATAGAATTTCCTCACTTTTTTGCTGTAGAAGAAACCTAACTGATGCAGTAATGAAGTTTATTGCATAGAATATATATATATATATATATATATATATATATATATATATATACTGTATATATATTATGTTCGTGCCACTATAATTAGGGTTGAGTACCTAATTAAGGTTAAAGTGTGCAATTTTGCAGCTTAATAACTTTGCCACCATATGACAGATTTGCCTGAAATTTGACTGGCATGGAGCAGTACTACAAATCTCAGGATATACCAAGTTTTGTAATGGTCAGCTGTATGGTTCTGGAGCTATAAAGCACAATAAAAGTCATATTTATGTTTTTTGCACATTCTTTTGCTCACTACAGGTCACACCATATGCATGACCAGTCCCAAAACTGCAGGGAATATGTGACCAGGGTCTCCCATGTGCCTTTCAAAGATTTCATGAAAAAATATTAAACAGTTCAAAAGTTATTCAAAAACAAGTTTCCCACTATAGTCAATGGGAAAAGTTAACAAAAAGTTCGACAGTGTCACAAATGTGGATTTTAGTATCGAAAATGACTCCTGTAGTGTTGCATATCCACCATTTTGATTTCAGTTGCTGGTCACAGAAATGCTTGCCATTTAAAATTGGGACCCTCTAGGGACACAATACTTTTTGTGTTCACCTAGTTGAGCCCTGAGGATGCTAGCCATGTCTTTTTTGGGGGGTTAAAAGCCCAGAAATGTTTTGAAATTTTTGTAAACAGTAGTGTTACAAAGTAGTGTTGAACATTCAACACTTTCATGACTTTTTTTCAAAAGTGTAGTGATTTATGACACTACTTTGCAACACTATGCCCAAAGAATAGGAAATCTTTGCCACCCTGCTGCAAAAGAACAGTTTGGTCTTTTGGGCTAAAATTTGGAGAGAAGAAAGTCAAGTTCCTACAGATGTACCTTTTGGTGGTTTGGTGACAAAATATTACAGGGCTGCAAAGTTACAGTGCTCTGAAGTTGATGATTTTCCCATAGGCTAACATTATGGTGTCCACCTCAATTTCGGGGCCCATATCTCGGAAACGCTTCTAGATACGGACTTTTCATCAGAAAATGCTTAGGCCCCTGCTAGGGCTAAGTGTAAAACTAGCCAGGAAAGTCAGAAATCACATGAATTTTTTTTTTTCTATGTCATACGGTTCCTGAGTTATAAGTAATTTAGTATTACAAGTGCTCATTTTCTGCTCCGAGGCCCATTGTTATGCATACATTCTTTGTATTCACTGTGTTTCTCAATGCAGCCTTTGGGGAAAAAACTTACATTTCCATAACTGTTTCTGTTCCGTCTATGCCACAATATGCATCACGCTTTGCATTTTAGTTTGCGCTTATGTTTGCGTTACTGTTACCATTTGCATTTCATTTCATATCACAGTGTGCATCACCATTTGCATTTGCACAGCGCTTCCATTTGCATTTCTGTTTCCTTTCATGTCATCATTGGTTTTACCATTAGCATTTGCATTTCAATTGTGGTACAGTGTCTATATGCGTTACCAGTAGCGTTTCTGTACATGCTTGAGTTTCTTTTCCGTTTGCATTACTGTTCGCTTTGCGTCATTGTTGCTATGACTGTTACTGTTGCATTTCAATTGCATTACTGTTATTGTTTGTGTGTTCATCACTGTTTGCATTCTGTTGGCTTTACTGTTTGTGTTTCCGATTGTGTTGGCAATGCCCCCAGACCAGCTACGGGCTCCTGAGTGCAGAGGCACAGCCCAACTAAGGCCATGGACATGATCAATATACATCTCTGATGTCAGCTGCACACTACAGCAGGTCCACCTTGTAAATGAGCTTGCTCAATAGTGATTGCCTGGATAAATAAAGATTTGATTGATTGATTGATTGATTGACTAGTTTGGACACTGAGGAGTTGCGGCCTAAATGAGCAATGCTGCCACCCCAGACCAGGTACTGGATCCTGAGTGCAGAGCTACAGCCAACTAAGGCCATGTACATCATCGGTATCGTCTCTGATGCCAGCTGCACAGTAGTTCACACACAAAGGAGTTGACCATCTCTGCCAGGCAATGCCCCACTGACCAGGTACTGGATCCTGAGTGGAGATCCACAGCACAATTAAAGCCATGGACATCAATGGTATATGTCTCTGATTCCAGCTGCACACAAGTTAGCACAGTGAAGAGTTGCACAGCTTCAGCCAGGCAATGCCCCAGACCAAGTAGTGGATCCTGAGTGCAGAGAAACAAACCAACTAAGGCCATGGACATCATCGGTATACATATCAGATGCCAGCTGCACAGTAATTCAGACACTGAGGAGTTGCACGGCCTCAGCCAGGCAATGCCCCGACCAGGTACTGGATCCTGAGTGGAGAGCCACAGCCCAACTAAGGCCATGGACATAATTGGTATACATCTGTGATACCAGCTGCACAATAGTTTGTACACTGAGGAGTTGCACTACCTCAGCCAGACAATACCCCCAGACCAAGTAGTGGATCCTGAATGCAGAGCTACAGCCCAATTAAGGCCATGTACATCATCGGTGTACATATCTGGTGCCAGCTGCAAAGTAGTTCACACACTAAGGAGTTGCGGCCCTCAGCCATGCAATCCCCCCCTCCCACAAAGCAGGTACTGGATCCTGGTGGACAGCTACAGCCCAGCTCACGGGCATGGACTCATTGTTAAACCTCTGTAATAGCAGCTGCACACTAGTTAGGACACCGAGGAGTTGCACGGCCTCAGCCATGCAATGCCCCACCCCAGACCAGGTACTGGATCCTGAGTGCAGAGCCACAGCACAACTAAAGACATGGACATCAATGGTATACCTCCCTGATTCCAGCAGCACACAAGTTAGCACACTGATGAGTTGCACGGCCTCAGCCAGGCAATGCCCACCTGATCAGGTACTGGATCCTGAGTGGAGAGCCACAGCACAACTAAAGCCATGGACATCAATGGTATACATCCCTGATTCCAGCTGCACACAAATTGGCACTCTGAGGAGTTGCACAGCCTCAGCCAGGCAATGCCTCCCAGACCAGGTAGTGGATCGTAAGTGCAGAGAAACAGACCAACCAAGGGCATGGACATCATCAGTATATGTCTCCAATGCCAGCTGCACAGTAGTTCAGACACTGAGGACTTGCATGGCATCAGCCAGGCAACACCCCTCCTGACCAGGTACTGGATCCTGAGTGGAGAACCAAAGCACAACTAAAGCCATGGACATCAATGGTACACATGCCTGATTCCAGCTGCACACAAGTTAGCACAGTGAGGTTGCATGGCCTCAGCCAGGCAATGCCCCCAGACCAGGTAGTGGATCCTGAGTGCAGAGAAACAGACCAAGTAAGGCCATGGACATCATTGGTATATATCTCTGATGCCAGCTGCACAGTAGTTTGGACACTGAGGCATTGCACGCCTCAGCCAGGCAATGCCCCTTCTTCCGACCAGGTACTGGATCCTGAGTGGAGAGCCACAGCACAACTAAAGCCATGGACATCAATGGTATATGTCTAGTGGTGGGTGAAGTGGGCTCAATCCGCTCCATGAAGCATTCGCTGAGCACAGGTGGATTCGCAGAGTGCTCTGCAATGTGAAGCGGAGTACTTGCGTTATAATGAGGAATGGAAGTGCATTGAAAACATTACTCCGCCTCCACTGGTCACTACTCCTTCAATTTTAAGGTGAAGTACATCGGTGGCAGTTCACTAGCCTCACTTTGCCTTGTTTTGAGCTCCAAAGGCAGATTTTGCAGTCATTCATGGGAGTTCAGGTCACATGGGCCCTATATTGATCTGCAGTCTCAGTTCGGGTAGTATGAGTAGGAAGGAATAGGAGACAGTGTGCTCTGATAGCTGTCTGTAGGAATCTTTTAAAAGCTGTTCAAAGAGCATTTTGCTTTTTGGGGATCAACTGTAGTTCATCGATTTCAGAAACCCTCCTGTGCTCACATCATCAAGCGTTTTTTTGTGTGTGGATTTTGAATGTAAATTTACAACATTGAGTGAGTGTGGTGAAAGACAGCGAAGTGTGCTGTGTGGGGAGGGTGTATCTGTGTGTAGGTAGATTTAAGTTGGAGAACTAGTGATTTCTTTGTGGTTTGGTTATATTTTGTTATATAACTGACTATGTTACTGTACATGGAAACACAGAAACATAGAATTTGACGGAGATAAGGACCACTTGGCCCATCTAGTCTGCCCATTTCCTACCTACAGGATAGGCAGATCCTAGTTAACTAACAGCCTATTTCTTCCTACCCCCACAAGAATTACCTTATTACACATAGTAAAATTGTCAGTAATGGTACAAATTTTCTTGCTGTTTGTTGTGTGAATGTGGTGCAGCATTTCATAAGGTCAGGTTGTTTAAATTACAAATTTACATTACATTGGCAGTACACTGAACTTTTGTATTTGCATCGCATTCCTTGTTCAGCATTATACACAAAGTGTTCTGTGTTGTGTGCATCAAATAAAATTCACCTTTTAAAATTTGTGACAAAGATTAGTGTAAGTGCAACTGTTTAGCAGTGTGAACCTGCTATCCACTGCAGCTGCCTGATTTTGTACTGCGATCATATTCTCTGTTCTTAGTTTTGCTGCTTGTAGTGCCGTAAAATCAGCACTGTCTGTATTCAGTGCCCCCTCACCCCCACATTGAAAAAGTATTTTTACCAGACTGGATTGTGTTTGTGACTCCATCAGCACCACTGGTTACTGAAGTTGTTTAATTCGGAACAGTGTCACAACACAGTAGTCTCTTATCTGTTGCTGAAGCCACAGTTGTTTATTTTGCTTCACATCCAGTCAGCGACCCTCCAGTCAGAAAGTGAACATATCAAAATCTGAATTTGGTAATAATATCTGTGGTTGATCCCCAAAATGCCTGCAAAACATGCAAGTAAAGCTGTTTCTGGCCATACAGCAATTTTGGCAGTAAAGGGTCTGTGGGCGTGGTAGTAGTCGTGGACGGAGAAGTGCATTGCTGATGTGAGGAAGGTGTTTCTCCTACAATGTTTTTACAGCCCAATCAGTAGCTTCACTGATAGTTGGAGGAGATGATGTTTTCCCAGCCGGTGGTGTTAGTGTTACTGGTGTTAGTGGTGGTGGAAGTAGTATTAGCATTGTTGCGTCAAGTTCTAATTCCAACCAGTGTACATATTGAGTGTGAAGCAGTGCAAGTGAGTGACAGCATAGATGATGTCATACTTCTCAGTAACATCCATTAACTGAACCTGATTCTGATGATCATGTCAACGATAGCATACAATGTGATATTCCATCCACTGTGGCACTTAACGCCACGCATTTTCCATGCAGTGATTCACAGTGTGGTGAAAAAATATCAGGTGATGGTGGTGTAGATGCTGATGATGAATGTGATGATGCTGATGATGATGATGTTGCTGTTGTTGCAACATGCAGTCCACATGTTAGCATCCAAGCAGAAGATGTGGATGTGTGTGACAGTGGCGTTGATGAATATGATGATGATGTAATTGACCCCAGTTGGGAACGGAGAAAAAGAAATTAAAAGTGGCTGTGTCTGAATCTATTTGCAGGAATCCCCCGTAAAAACTAGTGATTTACCGGTTTTAGGATGATGGTGATGATGATGATGATGATGATGATGATGATGATGCGACCAGTAATCAATATGATAGGTAGTCATGGTGGTCAGTTGCAGTCCAGTGGGCAGTGTCAGAAACATCATGCCCCCCACTTCAGTGCTTAAAATAACAGACTTAAATAAGCCACATCATCATGGACATGTTAAAAGCAGAGCATCACAGTCCCTTGTTTGGGATTTTTGTTCAAGATGGAAATGATCATTCAGTTGCAGTCTGCCAGGTTTGCCTTGTGCGTGTGAGTAGAGGTAAGGGGAGCCATCTTGGGACAGGAGGACAGCATACGTATCTTAGAATAGGCATTTGGCTCTGTGGACCCAGCACAAGCTGGCAGCTAATACCAGACTGAGGCGTTCACCCGTGTTACAGCAACCATAGCCAGCATGTTATTCCCTTCCATGACTGTTAAGCCAGTAGGAATTTAAGCGTGTGCAGTTGTGCGGTAATCAGAGCAGAGGATTTCTACGCACATGATGAGGTGGAGGACCATAATGACTTTGAAATGTTGTCCAGTGCTGGTGAGAGTAGCAGTTTTGCGGTGGTGGTGGTGGTGATGGAGATACAGTATATCTAGTGAAAATAGTACATCAACCCGGTTGGCAAATCTGGAAAATGACATCATTTCTGGGTTTGTCATCATTACCTGTGCAACCGTCTTCATCAAATGTCCACTCCACCCCTGCCAATGCCATTCATCACAGAGCACAACCATTTGTGACCAACAACACACCCTGTGTAAAATGTTTAAGTCAGCCCACGTTACAGAGTGTTTTTGCACAGAAGCTGAAGTACCCCAGTCATACAGTGTAACGTGAACTTAATGCTGCTGTAGCGGAAATGCTGGCAATGAATCTTTTGCCCTTCTCCTTTGTGGAGAATTCTGGGTTCCCGCGGTTTGCTGCCATGCCTGTCCAAAATGGAAAGTCTCATTCAGGACATACTTTTCTACCCATGCTGTTCCCGAGTTGTTCCAGCACTTCTCAGACTCAGAAAGACATGCCTTCAACATTCCTCCTCTCCTTTCATCCATTTAAGTATGGATATGTAGACAAGTGGCAAAACAATGGGGAGTTCATATCTGTATAACTGCACACTGGTGCAGGTGCGGGGTTGTTTGTGATGCTAGTAGTGTGAATAATCAGTGCAGGAAGGTGGATTGTCGCGGTAGCAATCTTCCTGAAATTCGCCAGCATGCAACAATTGCTATGTGAGTGTGACCTGTTCACACACCAGTGAGAACATGCTGGACATGGCACTGATTGAAATTGACAGATGGCTAAACCTCTGTCCCTGAGAGCTGGATTCTTAGAATGTGGCAATGGGTCAAATGTGGTGAAATGCATCACAGATGGTGGTGTTTTTCATGTTCTATGCATGGCCCACTGTTTAAATCTTGTGGTTCAGGAGTTTCTGCAGCACCCTGACATAAAGGAAATGCTGACCATTGCACAACATATCTGCTCTCTCACTTTTCAAGATCTGAAAGGCCTGTGACCAACTTCGGCAGTTGCAGATACAAAACAGCCTGCCTCAGCACCGCTTGAAGCTGGAAGTTGTCACCTGATGGAACTCCATGTTATACATGGCAGAGGTTGTATGAACAATACAAAGCCATCTCAGAATATCTTGTTATGCACACTAGCCGTGACAGTTCTGGGGCCTCCATGTCATGACGACTGAACAGTGGCGCATCATGGACTCTATAAAACAATTTTGAGCCTTTTGAACATGCACACAGGCAGTGAGTGGTGAGTCTACCACCATTAGCCAATCAATTCCACTGCTGCAGGTGCTGGTCAGACATTGGTGAATGTACAGCATAGCCTTGATGTTGCCAGAGACAGTGGTGGCAGTATGTTGCTGCAACACATGCTGACAGTATTCGACCAGAATCGTCACATTGTGAGCATTCAGTATAGTGACAACTTTGCCATGGCAACAATACTGGGCCCTCAATACAAACATGGAATTGCATCAGTACTGGAGGGAGGGCCTGAACAGCTAAAAATATCAGTGGTCAACTGGTTCGCTTAGTTCATGGGACACAGAAGTCACGTGCAAGGTTTGCAAACCTCAACAGCATAATCCAGCTGAAGGTGTAGCTGGAGGACCAGCAAGCATATCATGCAAGGTAAAGGGACTGTAGTTCCTGGTGGTCTGTCATCCAAAGTGGTTGGCATCAACCTGCTTTGGGAGGCTTTGTCCCAAGTGGGTATTTGAGAAATCAATGATTCTGGGGAGCAGGCTGATGCATCAACAATTGGACTTAATGCGCACAGAGAATGGTTGAGTCATATTTGTCTGAAAACAGGCATCTGACATTAGTGAAGATCCTCTTTGTACTGGAGTGGAAAGGTCAGTGAATGGCCAGAGCTGACTGCAGTGGCAACTGAAGTACCTCACATGACCACCCTCCAGTGTAAGTGTTGAGACAGTATTCAGCTCAGCAGGTGCAATAGTAAGGATCATCGGACAAACCTGTCTCCTGCAAATGTTAGTTTGCACATTCATTAAAATGAATGAAGAGGCACATACCAGCACAGACTGCAACCTCAGTATTCATACCCCAGCCTAGTCATGGTGGTCTTGCTGATGTGGGAAATGGAGCATCCTGGTGGCACTGGCAGTGGCTGCCCTGAAATGGCCCACCACTGATGTAGATGATGACACAATGGAGAAAGAATTTCCAGTGGTCAGACTTCAGACATTGATGACTGAGAGGGCAGTTTTCTTTATGAGGATGAAGATGTGGTTAATGTTGGCAGGTTTTAACTGCAGTAGTTTAAAAGGTGGTGTGTGTCCCCACCATGGACCACCACCACGGGACTGATGTTATCCAAGTCTGCTGCCACCATGAGTCTGTCCTACCCCCACGGACCACCACCACCACCACGGGACTGATGTTATGCAAGTCTGCCACCAAGAGTCTGTCTGCCTCCCACAGACCACCACCACCACCACCAGGACTGATGTTATCCAGCTCTGCTGCCACCATGAGTCTGTTCTCCCCACACACCACCATCACGGACTAATGTTATGCAAGTCTGCCACCAAGATTATGTCTGC
Source organism: Neoceratodus forsteri (assembly GCA_016271365.2). Taxonomy (NCBI): domain Eukaryota; kingdom Metazoa; phylum Chordata; order Ceratodontiformes; family Ceratodontidae; genus Neoceratodus; species Neoceratodus forsteri. The sequence goes on from CM057449.1 coordinate 410,005,780, forward strand.
CCCACAGACCACTACAACCACCACTACTGGGACTGATGTCATCCAACTCTGCTGCCACCAGAGTCTGTCTGACCCCAATGGACCACCACCACCACCAGGACTGATGTTATGTAAGTCTGCCACCAAGAGTCTGTCTGCCTCCCATGGACCACCACCACCACCATCATCGGACTGATGTTATCCAACTCTGCTGCCACCATGAGTCTGTCTACCCCCAAGGACCACCAGTACACCACCATCACCAGCTTCTTGATATTTAAACCATAAAGTGAGTATGTGCACTCATGTTTGTTATGGTGACTCCTTCCTTAAGTTGGCTGTTTTGTTTTCTGTAGCTTTCAGAGCCACAGTGGCAAAACACGTATAGTACACTTCTTTGTTTCTTTTACAGGAGAACAAAAACAGGCTCCATTACTATTACTCATTGAGAAAGTTGCTGTAGCTTATACCATACAGAGAGGAACCAATGTAATGTCCATGTGGAACTAGGAACTAGAAGAGGGACAGGATCAGATCTACAGTACAGTAGCTTCTTGTTTTACATTGTTTTCATGGATTCTACTTGGTAGAATGTTGTTTCTTTTCTTTCTTACTACTAAGGGGCTAGCAGGGTATTGTTTAGGGCTGTTGTAATTTTGAAACCTGTTTTGGTAGCTATAAGTGGGCTCATTTGTTTGGTTCACTGTGTGCAGGCTACATTTGTAGAGGTCTATTTCTTCTGTTTTAAACATAATTGGTGTAATTTAATTGGTCTGTTTCTTGAATTGGAGACTTATCTTCTAATTCAAGCCTATTTTGATGTGTTGTTGGTGAAGCTGTTTGAATTGGTGTCCTGTTTCTTTGGGTAGCAAACCTATTTTGGGGCTTTGAGTAGAATTGGGATTCATTGTTGCTGGCTTCACTAGCTGCAAAGTTTGAGTGCACAGTGGGGAAAGGGTGCTAATGGTCTGACCAGAGGCCTCAGCTACCTGATTGTTTCTGGAAGACTGGGCTGGTCCACCCCACCCTCACCCACCACCCTGGTCCATTATTTCCTTTATACTAGGGGTTCTAACATCACTTCCTCAAACAGGCAAAGGATATGCACCTGTCATAGCAAACAGACATCCAGGAAAGGAACAGCAGCAAGTGAAGAGGTGACTCTCTCTCAGTGGAAGGAAGTAAATGCAAATCTAGGAGCTTTCATTATTACTTCTTACGCATTGATATTGCATTGGGAAAAGGAGGAGTAGATTTGAAGAAGGTTGTGCAATGGCTACTTGAAGTCTCTTTTTGAGTGTGGATAGGAGGATAGGAATATAAAAGCAGTTGCTCAATATATCTAAACGTGTGCAACAACGGAGGTAAGGAAATAAAGGAAATGTTTTGCACTGATAGAGGGGAGAGGGGAGACTTGGGAGTGTTTGGTATCCTGCATCTGGAAGGGTGGGGGTCGCTGGTGAGCAACAACAGCAATGGGTACGGTGGTAGGCTGCAACAACTGCGGTGCACCAGTCTTTCTAAACATTGCCTGGAGTGTGGGAGGATGTTTATGTGCAACCACATAGAAAAACTTAGAAGGGAGATTGAGGGTCTGCAGGAGGAACTAAGACAGGCAAGGCAGATTGGGGGTGGGTTTAGCCCAATACTGGAGGAAGGAAGAAGGGGAGATGAGGAGGGCAATTTAAGCCAACAGTGGTGAGGAGAGGTCAGAAGAAGGAAGCAGAGACAAGGGGCCCAGGCCAGGAAGAATGATTGCAGGGAAACCAGGTCAGGAGACAAAAGTCAAATGGAAGGAGGAATAGGGACTTGTGAGGGAGGCGAAGAAGTGGCAAAAGTCATGGAGTGGAAAGGAGAGAACAGGTTACTGTTAAGAGAGAGGAGCGGCATTTGTGAAGGTCTTCAGAAAACAGCTCTGCACTGCTAGAGAGGAAGAAAGTGGAGGAGAGAATGATGAAATTAGAGGAGTAATTGATAAATGCCTGACCAAACTGGAGTGGGGGAGTTCTGCTGGGAGAACTGCAAGGTAAAAGGGAAATAATGTGCAGGAGGAAGAAGAGGGCTGGAAATGAGAGAGGGAGATGAATGGAAGCAAGCAGGAGTAAGAGGGTGGAATCTAGTGCTGGGGACTCAATACTAAGAGGAGTTAGGTGGGGTAGCAAGGGGAGAGGCATAGTTGCATTTGGGTGGAGGCCATGCCAGGAATGACGGAAAGAGTGGGACAGTCTGTTCTGAAATATGCTAGAAGGGGTAGGAGAAGCCTCATTTAATTATACATCTTGGGACAAATGACCTGGCTGACAAGACAGTAGATATAGTCCAGAGGAGGTCTGAGGAACTAACACAATTATGGGAGGGGCAGGAAGATCAGTAACTTTTCGAGATACTTCCGATTGCCAAAAGGCAAGCACAACAAAAGCTGAGAATAGAGGAATTTAACGGATGGCTAAGAACCTGGTGTTGTGCTAAAGGGTATGGGCTGTTGGGGGTGGGAGGGACCTAGGAGGACAGTAGTCTCTATGCCAAGGACAGACTACACTTGAGTGAGGCGGAAAGAAAGTGTTGAAACAGAGGATGGAAGAGTATATAGAGGAAGTTGGGAATTTAAACTAGGAGTGGGGGTGGCAGTTGGGAAGAGATATGCAGAGACCACAGGTTGGGAAATCATGTAGACTTACCCCACATAACAGTGACAAAGGACAAATGGCAAGTACTATTGGTGATGCTAGGAAAGGAGGGCAGGATGGAGAGGGGGAAAAGGGTGGAAGGTGGTTACCCTTAATGCCAGGAGCCTTGGGAGGAAAACTGCAGAGTTACAGGTTCTCATGGCAGAGGGAGGGTTTGACATTGCAGACATCACGGAAACATGGGCCACCCAATATAATGACTGGGACCTGTCTGTACCAGGGTGCAGGTTATTTCGTAAGGACAGGGTGCGTGGGAAAGGAGGGGTGGCACTATGTGAAGGAGGACTGAAGTGTGTAAGGGAGGAAGGGGAGGAGGGAGTACAGAGTCACTTTGGGTGCAAATCCAGGATTCCAAGAATAGGATTCTAGCATGGAGTAGGTACAGGCCACCATCTCAGATGGAGGAGTTAGACAGGAACTAGCGGGACAGATCAGGAGGACCTGCAAGAAGGGTAGTGGTGATTGTGGGGGACTTCTAACACAGGAGTGGACTGGAGCACCCAACAACCAGGAACAGAAGGGAGCAGGTACTGCTGATGTCTTCCAGGACAGCTTCTGCTGCAAATGGTCAGTGAACCAACCAGGTTAGGGAATACCTTGACCTTGTGCTGGCAAATGGGGACTTTGTGAGAGAACTTACAGTGGAGGAACCGCTGTCAGGGAGTGACCACCACTCAGTATGGCTCACATTGGATATGGACAAGGAAGGAGTGGAATCTGGCACAAGAGTGCTGGACTTCAGAAGGGCCGACTTTGGGGGATGGGGGAAGTGGTAAAAAGGGTACCTGGCCCAGAATTCAATCTAGTATGGATACTAACCAGAGGTGGGAGCTCATAAGCTGGGGATAGTGGAGGCAACCAAAACTGCTGCAAAGCCCAGAGCAAGAAAGCTAGGGCTAAGAAACCGAGCTGGTTGAGCAAGGAGGTCATGGAAAAGGTAAGGAGGAAAAGATCTGCCTTTAGGAAGTACAAGAAAACAGGAGGGGAGGACAGAGAGGATTACTTAACAGAATCAAGGAGGTGACAAGGGTAAGGGAGCCAGCATCTACGAACTCAGGCTGGCACAAGGCATTAAGAAGGGGAGAAGGACTCTTCAAGTACATCAGGAGAAAAGGAGCTGTAAGGACCACATAGTAAGGATTAGGAAGGAGGGGTTGGGTGGAGAGGGTATGATAAGAGGAAGCACTAAATGAGTACTTCTGCTCAGTATTTACTAAAGAGAAGAGGGGTGACACCCAAGGTGGGAGAAATGGCAGACACAGGGGAAGTGGTGACAGATGGGGAAATCATGGAGGGCAGAGTTTGAGAGGGTTTGAAGGCACTGAGGGTGGACAAGGTGCCAGGCCCAGATGGCATCCACCCAGGGTACTGAAGGAGCTGGCAGAGATCCTTGCAGGACCTTTGGCAGACCTATTTAATGCCTCACTACATAGTGTGTACCTCAGGACTGGAGGATGGCTCATGTGGTGCCCCTCCACAAGAGTGGCCCCAAAGATGAACCGGTAACTACAGACCAGTGAGCCTCCATCCATCATGGGTAGCTAATGGAGACTATCCTGAAGGAGAGGCTGGTGGCCTCCTAGGGCCAAAGGACTACAGGACAGCAGACAGCATGGCTTCATACTTGGCAGATCCTTGCCAAAACCAACCTGGCCGGAGTTCATGGTGACTGGGCAACTAGGCAATGGACAGGGGCCATGCAGTGGATGTCCCATCTGGACTTCAGTAAGGCATTTGACCCAGTGCCACATGGAAGGCTGGGAAGGAAGTTAGTAGGCACAGGGCGGGTGCACAGCTGGTGAGATGGGTAGGAAACTGGCTGCAGGGAAGGCAACAGAGGGTGGAGGTGGGTGGTGAGCTCTCACACCCAAGGGCAGTGACGAGCGGTGTCCCACAGGCTCGGTGTTGGGACCAGTGTTGTTTGGGATATTCATTGCAGACATATCATGGGACATCAAGAGCAAGATCAGTCTGTTTGCTGATGATACCAAGGTTGTCGCGGTGGTGGATGACCTAGGGGATGGCAGGGGTTGCAGGATGATCTGGCAAAGCTTGAAACCTGGTCAGACACTCGGCAACTGGGCTTTATTGCTAAAAAGTGCAAGGTGCTGCATTTTGGGATGAAGAACCCAAGGAGGAGTTACCAGCTGGGGGAGTGCAGCTAGCCCAGATAGAGGAGGAGAAGGATCTGGGTGTGCTCATTACAGGGGCAATGAACAACTCAGCACAATGTAGGAAGGCAGCTGCAAGAGGCCAACAAAATGCTGGGTTGTATTGCAAGAGTATATCCTCGAGGAGGAGGAGGTGATTCTGCCACTGTATAAGTCATTAGTTAGACCACACTGGAGTACTGCGTGCAGTACTGGCGTCCGTATCTGAAGAGGGACATCAAGTTACTGGAGGGTGCAGCGCAGGATGACAAAGATGATCAAGGGGCTGGGGACTTATCATACGAGAGGAGGTTGAAAGAGTTGAACATGTACTCACTGAAGGAGAGGAGAGACGGGTGACATGATTGAAACCTTTAAATACGTGAAAGGAATAAACAAGATGGGTAGAGGGCTGTTCAAAGTAGGGAGGGAGGGCCACCAGGGGCCATGATATGAGACTGGAGCAAGGAAGGTTCAGGAGGAGATGAGGAGACACTTTTACAGAGAGGTGGTGGCTGGGTGGAATCGTTACCTGCAGAAGTGGTATGCAGTAGAACAGTGGACTGCTTCAAGCGAGGATGGGACAGGACAAGGGGAGGGTTAATGAAGGGAAGGGTGGAAGGGAGGGCAGCTGCAGGATAAGGGTGCTAGCTGCACATTCAACAGACTTGATAGACCTCTAGGCCTTTATCTGCTGGCAAATTTCGTATGTTTGTATGTTCGTATGTGAAATCCATTCTGGTAAGTATGAAGATTTTACTTAATCCATTTCATTGCTTTGTAAAGACTGCTGCAACTATTGCACACAACAGTTTGTCTTTGTAGTTGACAAGATGTGTCTCTGAAATGTAACTTGAAAATAGGATTGAGATTTGAGAACCAGGGAGGGACACATAACAATGAAATTGTAACTTTTAAGAAGTCATTCATTTCTTTTTAGGAAAATTTGCGATACTTTGCTGTTCTTGTAATAGGGTGTGGGATAACAGATGGACACAACAGTCTGATTATTTATTATTTTAATACAATAATGCCTTGTTACCAAACAAAGGAGACTAGCTGAGTTTGTTTTTAAAACTTGTGTGGGGAGGTGGATTCACCAGTGCCAAAATTTGCACTTCCTAGTGAGAAAAGCTTAATTATGTAGCTCCAGTCAGAACAGCTGAGGAACAGGGAAGTAGCTAAAAACTCCTGAAGGAGTTTTTCCCTTCAAAATGCAGCCTGTATGTTTCCCTTTTAAAGTATTTATATTTTAAAATAATAGAACAGTTCCTGTTGCATTTTAACCAGTATTCTTTGGGAGAAACATTTATTTAGCCCTTCCTGATGGCTTGTGTTTCAGCTAACAACCTGAGTGTTACTCTCACACTCTAATGGGGCTGTAACTCAGGATAGCCTCTCCATTTCATTTCAGCAGGGGAATAGAATTATTTTATTTAAACAACCCACTGCCAAGTCAGCAGGAGCACATATTTTCTGGTTGATATGTGCTTTTACTTGCTCGCATGATAAATACCTATTTGAGGTTTGTTTGGTGTAAAGCCCAAAATATCAAAAAGCTCAACACACTTAATGGGATTCTTTCTCAAGACCCATTTCTGATAATATAGCACTAAATGTAGCTACTTCAAAACTTTTAGCTATGGGTTAAATACCAGTCTGATTTTTAAATTACCACACTTGTTAATACAGTGTGGTGGCCTCTAACATTCAGATATTTAACTGCCAGACGATTATACAATGCCAGGCCCTTTTCTATCACTCATGTTTTGACTGCACCTAGCCTTATTTTGGACCACAGGAAAATTGAAAACAGCAGAGACAGAAAAGCTTTTTAGATGGGGGGCTCAGTGGTGCCAACCATCTGAACTAATAGCATAAAGGACAGTATAAAGACAGGACAGAACTGTTGCAACAGTAGTTTTAAAGAGTAAGAAGGTTCAACTCAAGGAGCAGGCTTATTTTAACCAGTAGAAATCTACTAACTCCTTTTGAGAGGTTTTGTAACACACAGTACTATTCTATATTTCCCATGTAAGGGCTCTTTGCTTAGCCTCTGCATTTCTAAATGTTTTACTTAATTTAGGCACTTTAAACACTTTAATTCCTCTGCACTCATGAAGTTCATCGCTGCCCATTTATGCAAGCAACAAACATTAACCAGAACTTCTCTCTTGGGGTGCAGAACAGAAGAATTCAGCCTCCTACCCAGGGGTCACACTCTTACACATCTCCCACCCAGAGGCAACCATCCTACAGTTGTCTGATACTGTCATACCTACCCACTAAGGGTGCAGTGGGAAGAAGTATCCCCTTCACTTTCCGGGAAGGGGATGGAGCTATATTACGCTCTCCATAAGCTCTGTCTCAGAGTCTCTATACATTCAGAATTAATTGTCAGGAGACATACGTTTGCACAAAACTATTACTAGAACCCTGAGACACTTTGAACAAGTAGACCTAGAAAATAGTTCCTATTTTCATTTTCCAAAACCCTGCTTCAATCCAGCTTTGCCATGGGAATTCTCAATATTATATATACACCTCTAATATGAGAAGAGTTGTACTATAACCTTCTGCATGTAAGGAGAATACAGTTTAGCATAGACTACCACCTAGTACCATATGACCTTTGGTGTGAGTTCCCTTTTCCATGGTGCCATTTCCTCTGACCCATCCACCTTTGGGTTCTCCTTCCACCCATCTGTCAGATACTCTACGATATACTGTATTGGCTTCTCCTGTACATAGGCAGCCACCAATCTATACAGCCCAGGCCAGTAATACCTAGAAGTGATATCTCATAGTATTTCTCTATGATCCAAGGACCAGGTCTGCTTGGAACAAAACAAATTCCAACACCTTCCTCCTATGAGACCTGGGTACTACTCACTTACATCTTTTTGCCAGCATCGGGATTAGGTCTAATGTGGTAAAGAATACCCTGTCTCATTTCGTTCCACATTAGTCTATCTCCGATACCACCATTAACTGGTCTACCTTCCTTAACTTTAATGTGATTCCCTAAATGGTAATTTCGGGTCCCTTGCCTGCAACAGTCTCAATCTGGTTCTGGAAAACATTCACATTTTACAATAGGGGTTTCACAGCAAGTCCCTTCAGCCTTGTCAGCCTTTTCCATGTTGCTTGGTATCTACCCCAGCAGGCACATGTCCAGAGTCAGTCTTACCTGAAGACTTCTCCTGTTGCGTCTCGCTTTCTACCAAATAGCAACAGGAAAAATTGGTAATGTAGGCAACAATGATGCACTCGGAATGTCCTCTCCCTCTGGGTTCCTTGATTCCTGGTCATCTGCAGCCTCCACCAATTCCACTGACCTGGAACTCTCCAAAGCACCTGGTATCAGTGCTCAGCCTCCTTCTGGTGCTGGTCCACTTTAAGCCATTGTTCACTGAGCCAATTTACCAATTGTATCCGGTCAGCCAGATGATCTGTATACTCCATCCCAGATACTTTGTTCAGGCCACCGACTCCTTCCATGGTCCTTGGAACTTGTCCATCTGGGATATTTTGCCAGTATCCATGCGACAACTATGTACACATTCCTTGGCCAAATGCAGTTGGCTGTTATCCCACTTCGACACCAAGTGTAATAGGGTGTGCGATAACAGATGGACACAACAGTCTGGTTATTTATTATTTTAATACAATAATGCCTTGTTACCAAGCAAAGGAGACTAGTTGAGGTTTGTTTTTAAAACTTGTGGGGGATTCACCAGTGCCAAATTTGCACTTCCTAGTGAGAAAAGCTTAATTATGTAGCTCCAGTCAGAACAGCTGAGGAACAGGGAAGTAATAAAAACTCCTGAAGGAGTTTTCCCTTCAAAATAGCAGTCTGTACATTTCCTTTTTAAAGTATTTATATTTTAAAATAATAGAGTGGTTCCTGTTGCATTTTAACCAGTATTCTTTGGGAGAAACATTTATTTAGCCCTTCCTGATGGCTTGTGTTTCAGCTAACAACCTGAGTGTTACTCTCACACTCTAATGGGGCTGTAACTCAGGATAGCCTCTCCCATTTCATTTCAGCAGGAGAATAGCATTATTTTATTTAAACAATCCACTGCTAAGTCAGCAGGAGCACATATCTGCTGGTTGCTATTTGCTTTTACCTATCGCATGATAAATACCTATTTGAGGTTTGTTTGGTGTAAAGCGCAAAATATCAAAAAGCTCAACACACTTAAGGGATTCTTTCTCATGACCCATTTCTGATAATATAGCACTAAATGTAGCTACTTCAAAACTTTCAGCTACGGGTTAAATACCAGTCTGATTTTTAAATTACCACACTTGTTAATACAGTGAGGTGGCTTCTAACATTCAGATATTTAACTGCCAGGCGATTATACAATGCCAGGCCCTTTTCTATCACCATGTTTTGACTGCACCTAGCCTTATTTTTGGACCACAGGAAAATTGAAAACAGCGGAGACAGAAAAGCTTTTAGTTGAGGGTGGGATCAGTGGTGGCCAACCATCTGAACTAATAGTATAAAGGACAGTATAAAGACAGGACAAAACTGTTGCAACAGTAGTTTTAAAGACTGAGAAGGTTCAACTCAAGGAGCAGGCTTACTTTAACCAGTAGAAATCTACTAACTCCTTTTGAGAGGTTTTGTAACACACAGTACCATTCTATATTTCCCTAGTAAGGGGCTCTGTGTAGCCTCTTCAATTCTAAGTGTTTCACTTAATTTAGGCACTTTAAACACTTTAATTCCTCTGCACTCATGAAGTTCATCGCTGCCCATTTATCGAGCAACAAACATTAACCAGAACTTCTCTCTTGGGGTGACAGAACAGAAGAATTCAGCATCCTACAAGGGCCACCCTCTTACAGTTCTGTCAAAGTGGCCTTAGCCAAAAAGTTCTTCAACATCAGGCACACCTTCCCCGACATGAGCTTGGGCACACATGCAACATGCAGAAGTCGTTTCATTCAATGACCATGACCATCATTAACAACCGGACTCCAGAAGGATGCTGATGAAATCTGTGAAGAAGTGAAAAATAAGAAACCATTACAGACAAAACTGAAAATATGATTCCCCGTCCCCCAAAAAGAAATACTTACCTTCATGTGCTTGAGAGTTATCCATTTCCATTTAAGTGCAAAAATTCTCATTGAGCACTGGAATGTGCACAGCAACAGTTTGGAGTCACCTGTGTGATGCAGAACAATAGCATGAGCACATGTCCATGTCAAGTTCAACCCCTCATCATCACCTACAAAATACACAACCATATATCTATCTATATATATATATCTACTCACCAAGGATACTATTAGTATACATCCAAGGGCACCTTTCAATCCAGTTGAGATGATCATATTTCATTTGGTGGAATCATCTAGCATAACACATTGGACCAGCAACACAAACCTCACAGTCATCATTTTATACTGGGGATGGGGTATGTGCTGAAACAGTATCTTTTCACTCGTTACCACTTGTCAATTTTCTGCACAAAAGAGGACGTATTGTGGGCCTGCAGAAAAAATCTGGGGACTCTGTGCCAACACTGCACGAATGACTGAGTGCGCCATTAATTCTGGGGACTTTGTATGTGCTTGAAATAGTTTCTTTTCACTCAGTTACCACTTGTCAATTTTCTGCAACAAGGAGGATGCATTGTGGGCCTGCAGAAAAATCTGGGGACTCTGTGCCACCACTGTGCGCATGACTGAGTGCGGTATTAATTTGGGGACTTTGTATGTGTTGAAACAGTCTCTTTTCACTTCATTACCACTTGTCAATTTTCTGCACACAAGGAAGATGCATTGTGGGCCTGCAGAAAAATCTGGGGACTCTGTGCCAACACTACGAGCATGACTGAGTACGCTATTAATTCTGGGGGACTTTGTATGTGCTGAAACAGTCTCTTTTCACTTCGTTACCACTTGTCAATTTTCTGCACACAAGGAGGACACATTGTGGGCAAGCAGAAAAAATCTGGGGACTCTGTGCCACTTTTATGTGTTCTGTGATTATTGCTGTGAGCTCATAGTCATGATGTCATAGTGTCATTGTTACAATTAAAGCAGCATTGTAAGAATGTCCTCACAGTTCTGAACTGTACTTTTTATGCTACTTGAAATTGCCACAGTAACCACTACTTATGTGCGAGTCATCAGTGACTTGAATGATACGATTCTTCTCAATTTATGTCTGCTTCTCTTACTCCTACTTTTTTCATGTATGAAAACAAAATGAGCACATCTTCCAATATGGTTCTGACCAGCTTTGTATTTATTTGCAGCTGCTTTTCAATAACTATTGTTCCGTGGTGACACATGAAACACTGACTGATGCATAACTGTTAGTTAACAACAGAAGTTATATATGACAGCTACTTGATGTGATGGAGAAAAGCAGAGGAAAACAAATGACAAAGACCTGGTCACAATCACTGTCAGCAGCACCAATTTAAAAGGAATGCTGTTTTCATTATTTCACACATGAAGAAAGGTAGTACAGCACACTCAACTACTGCAAATTATCGTATCATTCCAGTCAGTCAGGATGTAAGTAAAAGAAGTTGTAACATAGCATTAAACAATATAGGTCAGCGTTATCAACAGATTGTTGCACTGCTGCTTTGCAGACAGTCACCACATTACATAGTTATGGTGATGCACATAAACTAATATGTGGGGCATTACTACCACTGGAATATTTCTTGCTCCACAGAGTGCAATATATGTCTGTAAAACCACCCATAATTTCATTACAGTGAGTCACATGATGGAGGAATTAACAATCTGAAAAGCAATCCACATTTGTGCCACACTTCCTCAGCAACTTTAAGACGTGATGGCAGGGGAGCGCGGGTGCAAGCTCCACTATACTGAATGTCCAGCAGCTATCCCAAGCAATGTTTCCTAAAGTTATAAGGTTCACTTTGTGGTGAAATGTGGGATGTTTCCACTACCAAGGCACTTCTTACTGGAAACATGCCACACATTTCACAACAAACTGACCATTAACATAAAGAAACATTCAAACCTGCACATTCCAATATTCACTGTAAAGAGCACGCACGCTATCTCCCTGCCATCATGTTCTAATGTTACTGAGAAGGAGGCAGAATGTGGAAGAGTTTCAGAATGGAATGCCTCTGTCACATGACTCACTGTAATACATTTACACATTGTTTTCAAAAATGTATTGCACTATGGTGCAAGAAAGATTCCCTGGAAGGTAAAAGTGTATGATTTAATAATAAAAACAAAAACACACAACAAAAGTACAACACAGTAGTGGGGTGGGGTCAGGGGTGGGGTGGGTGTGGGGATCAGAAACAACACCTGGACTTACTATGGCTGTGGGATGCCGTGGTGGTAAAAGCAGCAGGTGCAGCACTGAAAGTATTTGCTGTTGCTTTGCTTCCACTCTGGTAACCTGCTTCTCCAAATTAATGAAACACTTGTTGTTTTCCTCCAGTGCTGCCCACACCAGAAGGAGGTAGACTGGCTAACAGGGACTGTGCTGGGGTCCACTGCAGCATGTAATCCAGGTAGTGGGGCTGGTGGTGGACAGGGTGGTGCTGGTGGCTGTGGCGGTGGTGGTGGTAGTGGTGATGGAGCACCTGATGTAGCCCTCCTCCTCCTGCTGTGGTGGTGACTGCTGTGAGGCACATCTCCCACCCCAGCAGCACCTCGGCCACTGCCATGGAAGGGCCAGTAGGTGGATGTATGGCCCCTTCTGTGGTAGCCTGCCACTCTGCCCTGTGGTGATTCATCATGTGGGTCGCTGGCCACTGGTCCCCAAATGTGTCCGGGGACCACGGTGCACCAGCACACCACACACATGGCACGGCACCACTGTGCTGTCTCACCCACACAATTAAAAACTCCCACACTGGGGAGCTGTGGGGGACCAGACACAATCGCACTTGGCAGGCACGAGTCCCACCACCACCCACTATTGCTGGGCCACCTATTGTGGCTGTGGAGGTGATGGAGAGGTGCTGCTGGAGCCCCAACAGCTTCTGTTAGTGGTGGTGAAGAAGGTTGACAAGCAACAGCCACTGGTGGCATTGGTGCTGCTGCTGCTCCAGTTGCTTCCGTGGGGAAGCAACACTGGCCAGGAGTCTGGGTGGTCCAACATACAAGACCACCCTGCCCCCACGGGTCCGCACTCCACCCCTCCTAATGCTCCCACATGCCAGAGACTTGCCTTCTTTGACTCCAACCTGACCATCCATCCTCCTGGGTCCACGGATGACACACACACACACATACACAACACACACACACACACACACACACACACAGTCACACACACAAAACAAAAACAAAACTTATACAAAAAATTCACTAACCAAAAAACACTAACACAATACAAACACTAAATAAAATAGCTTTTAAAAAGCTGTTTGAATTGGATTGCAGTAATGACTCCAAGAGCCAAGCAAACTCCTCTCACAAAACAATTTTGCTTTCTCCCTGTACAAATGCAAAGGAGAAAGTGAAACTGCTCTCTGACTCACTTCTTCCTGCCTGGCTAAAGCATGTGACTTACAGTACTGCAGGCCATGTGACATGCCTTTTTCTTCTCGCTTATCCTTACTTCACCTAAAGGCATAATGAGAACACAAAGTGGTAATGATAACACCGAAGTGAGCACTTTACAGGGTCCACTTCGTGATTGTGTTACACGGACGGAAGAAGTGGTCACTTCATGTCCATCAAGGGCAGATTTATAATTTGCTGCATCTCTATATATGTCCCTGATTCCAGCTGCACAAGTTAGCACAGTGAGGAGTTGCACGGCCTCAGCCAGGCAATGCCCCTCCAGACCAGGTAGTGGATCCTGAGTGCAGAGAAACAAACCAACTAAGGCCATGGACATCATCGGTGTACATCTCCAATGCCAGCTGCACAGTAGTTTGGACACTGAGGAGTTGCATGGCCTTAGCCAGGCAATGCACCACCCGACCAGGTACTGGATCCTGAGTGAGAGCCACAGCACAACTAAGGCCATGGACATCAATGGTATACATCCCTGATTCCAGCTGTACACAAGTTAGCATACTGAGGAGATGCACAGCCTCAGCCAGGAAATGCCCCCAGACCATGTAGTGGATCCTGATGCAGAGAAACAGACCAACTAAGGCTATGGACATCATCAGTACATGTCTCAGATGCCAGCTGCACAGTAGTTTGGACACTGAGGAGTTGCATGGCCTCAGCCAGGCAATGCCCCTCCCCGACCAGGTAATGGATCCCATGGAGAGCCACAGCACAACTAAAGCCATGGACATCAATGGTATACATCCCTGATTCCAGCTGCACACAAATGAGCACACTGAGAGGTTGCATGGCCTTAGCCAGGCAATGTCCCACCCAGACAGGTAATGGATCCTGAGTGCAGAGAAACAGACCAACTAAGGCCATGGACACCATCAGAATACATCTCTGATGCCAGCTGCACAGTAGTTCAGACACTGAGGAGTTGCATGGCCTCATCCAGGCAATGACCCCTGACCAGGTAGTGGAACCTGAGTGGAGAGCCACAGCACAACTAAAACCATGGACATTAATGGTATGTGTCCTAATTCCAGCAGCACACAAGTTAGCACACTGAGGAGTAGCACGACCTCAGCCAGGCAATGCCTCCTCCTTGGCTGACCAGGTACTGGATCCTAAGTGAGAGCCACAGCACAACTAAAGCCATGGACATCAATGGTATATGTGCCTGATTACAGCTGCACAAAATTAGCACACTGAGGAGTTGCATGGCCACAGCCAGGCAATGCCCTCCCAGCTAGGTAGTGGATTCTGAGTGCAGAGAAACAAACCAACCTAGGCCATGGACATCATCAGTATACATATCTGATGCCAGCTGCACAGTAGTTCAGACACTGAGGAGTTGCATGACCTCAGCCAGGCAATGCCCTCCCAACCAGGTACTGGATCCTGAGTGGAGAGCCACAGTACAGCTAAAGCCATGGACATCAACGGTATATGTCCCTGATACCATCTGCTCACAAGTTAATACACTGAGGAGTTGCACGACCTCAGCCAGGCAATACCCCTCCCCTGACCAGGTACTGAATCCTGAGTAGAGAGCCACAACCCAACTAAGGCCATGGACATAATTGGCGATGTCTGTGATGCCAGCTGCACAAAAGTTTGGACAGAGGAATTGCACAACCTCAGCCAGGCAATGCCCACCCTAACCAGGTACTGGATCCTGAGTGGAAAGCCACAACACAAATAAAGCCATGGACATCAATGGTATATGTCCCTGATTCCATCTGCACACAAGTTAGTATGCTGAGGAGCCTCAGCCAGGCAATGCCCTCCACCTCGACCTGGTACTGGATCCTGAGTAGAGGCCACAGCACAACTAAGGCCATGGACATAATTGATATATGTCTGTGGTGCCAGCTGCACAATAGTTTGGACACTGAGGAGTTGCACAACCTCAGCCAGGCAATGCCACCCTGACCAGGTACTGGATCCTGAGTGGAGAGCCACAGAACAACTAAAGCCATGGACATCAATGGTATATGTCCCTGATTCCAGCTGCACACAAGTTAGCACAGTGAGGGTTGCTGGCCTCAGCCAGGCAATGCCCCACAGACCAGGTAGTGGATCCTGAGTGCAGAGCCACAGCACAAGTAAAGCCATGGACATCAACAGTATACATCTCCAATGCCAGCTGCACAGTAGTTCAGACATTGAGGAGTTGCAGGCCTCAGCCAGGCAATGCCCCCGACCAGGTACTGGATCCTGAGTGGAGAGCCACAGCACAACTAAAGCCATTGACATCAATGGTATACATCCCTGATTCCAGCTGCACACAAATTGGCACTCTGAGGAGATGCATGACCTCAGCCAAGCAATGCCCCCAGACCAGGTAGTGGATACTGAGTGCAGAGAAACAGACAAACTAAGGCTATGGACATCATCAGTACTTGTCTCTGATGCCAGCTGCAGAGTAGTTCAGACACTGAGGGAGTTGCATGGCCTCAGCCAGGCAATGCCCCGACCAGGTACTGGATCCTGATTGGACAGCCACAGCATAAATAAAGCCATGGACATCAATGGTATATGTCTCTAATTCCAGCTGCACACAAGTTAGCACACTGAGGAGTAGCACGACCTCAGCCAGGCAATTCCTACCCCGCCGACCAGGTACTGGATCCTGAGTGGACAGTCAAAGCACAACTAAAGTCATGGAAATCAATGGTATATGTCCTTGATTCCATGTGCACACAAGTTAGTACAATGAGGAGTTGCACGACCTCAGCCAGGCAATGCCCCTCCCCGACCAGGTATGGGATACTGAGTGAAAGCCACAACCCAACTAAAGCCATGGACATAATTCAGATATGTCTGTGATGCCAGCTGCACAATAGTTTGGACACTGAGGGTTGCACACCTCAGCAAGGTAATGTCCCACTGACCAGGCACTGGATCCTGAGTGGAGAGCCACAGCACAATCAAAGCCATGGACATCAATGGTATATGTCCCTGATTCCACCTGCACACAAGTTAGCACAGCAAGAGTTGCACAGCCTCAGCCAGGCAATGCCCCCCAGACCAGGTAGTGGATCATGAGTGCAGAGAAACAAACCAACTAAGGCCATGGACATAATCAGTATACATCTCCAATGCCAGCTGCAAAGTAATTCAGACACTGAGGAGTTGCATGGCCTCAGCCAGGCAATACCCCCAACCAGGTACTGAATCCTGAGTGGAGAGCCACAGCACAACTAAAGCCATGGACATCAATGGTATATGTCCCTGATTCCATCTGCACACAAGTTAGTACACTGAGGATTAGCACAGCCTCAGCCAGGCAATGCCCTCTCCACCCCGACCAGGTACTGGATCATGAGTAGAGATCCACAGTCCAACTAAGGCCATGGACATAATTGGTATACATCTGTGATGCTAGCTGTAAAAAGCTTGGACACTGAGGAGTTGCACAGCCTCAGCCAAGCAATGCCCACCCTGACCAGGTACTGGATCCTGAGTGGAGAGCCACAACACAACTAAAGCCATGGACATCAATGGTATGCATCTCTGATTCTAGCTGCACACAAGTTAGCAGAGTGAGGAGTTGCACAGCCTCAGCCAGGTAATGACCCCCAGACCAGGAGTGGATCCTGAGTGCAGAGAAACAGACCAACTTAAGCCATGGACATCATCGGTATATGTTTCCGATGGCAGCAGCACAGATAGTTTGGACAATGAGGAGTTGCACGGCCTCAGCCAGGCAATGTTCCCCGACCAGGTGCTGGATCCTGAGTGCAGAGCCACAGCCCAACTGAAGCCATGGACATCATCAGTATATGTCTCTGATGCCAGCTGCGTTCTAGTTTGGACCCTGAGTAGTTGCACGGCCTCAGCCAGGCAATGTCCCCACACCAGGTAGTGTATCCTGAGTGCAGAGAAACAGACCAACTAAGCCATGGACATCATCGGTATATGTTTCCAATGGCAGCTGCACAGTAGTTCAGACACTGAGGAGTTGCACGGCCTCAGTCAGGCAATGCCCCTCCCTTCCAGGTACTGGATCCTGAGTGGAGAGCCACAGCCCAACTAAGGTCATGGACATCATTGGTGTACATCTGTGATGCCAGCTTCTCAATAGTTTGGACACTGAGGAGTTGAACAGCCTCAGCCAGGCAATGCCCTCCTCCTGCCAGGTCTGGATCCTGAATGGAGAGCCACAGCACAACTAAGACCATGGACATCAGTGGTAGATGTCCTAATTCCAGCTGCACACAAGTTAGCACACTGAGGAGTAGCACGGCCTCAGCCAGGTAATGCTCCCCAACCAGGTACTGGATCCTGAGTGGAGAACCACAGCCCAACTAAGGCCATGGACATCATTGGTATACATTTGCGATGACAGCTGCACAGTAGTTTGGACACTGAGGAGTTGCATGTCCTCAGCCAGCAATGCCCCCTCCAACCAGGTACTGGATCCTGAGTGGAGAGCCACAGCACAACTAAAGCCATGGACATCAATGGTATATGTCCCTGATTTCAGCTGCACACAAGTTAACACACTGAGGAGTTGAACAGCCTCAGCCAGGCAATGCCCCCTCCCCCAGACCAGGTAGTGGATCCTGAGTGCAGAGAAATAGACCAACTAAAGCCATGGACATCATTGGTATATGTGTCTGATGCCAGCTGCACAGTAGTACAGACACTGAGGAGTTGCTCAGCCTCAGCCAGGCAATGCCCACCTCCAACCAGGTACTGGATCCTGAATGGAGAGCCACAGCACAACTAAAGCCATGTACATCAGTGGTATATGTCCCTAATTCCAGCTGCACACAAGTTAGCACACTGAGGAGTAGCACGGCCTCAGCCAGGTAATGCCCCTTCCCCCAACCAGGTACTGGATCCTGAGTGGAGAGCCCCAGCCCAACTAATGCCATGGACATCATTGGTATACGTCTGTGATGCCAGCTGCACAATAGTTTGGATACTGAGGAGTTGCTCAGCCTCAACCAGGCAATGCCCCCTCCAACCAGGTACTGGATCCTGAATGAAGACCACAGCACAACTAAAGCCATGGACATCAATGGTATATGTCCCTGATTTCAGCTGCACACAATTTAACACACTGAGGAGTTGAACAGCCTCAGCCAGGCAATGCCCTCCCCCAGACCAGGTAGTCGATTCCAGGTGCAGAGAAACAGACCAACTAAGGCCATGGACATCATTGGTATATATGTCCGATGCTAGCTGCACAGAAGTTCGGACACTGAGGAGTTGCTCAGCCTCAGCCAGACAATGCCCCCCTCCAACCAGGTACTGGATCCTGAATGGCAAGCCACAGCACAACTAAAGCCATGGACCTCAGTTGTATATTCCCTAATTCCAGCTGCACACAAGTTAGCACACTGAGGAGTAGCATGGCCTCAGCCAGGCAATGCCCCTCCCCCAACCAGGTACTGGATCCTGAGAGGAGAGCCACAGCCCAACTAATGCCATGGACATCATTGGTATACGTCTGTGATGCCAGCTGCACAATAGTTTGGACACTGAGGAGCTGCATGGCCTCAGCCAGGCAATGCACCCCCAGACCAGGTAGTGGATCCTGAGTGCAGAGAAACAGATAAACTAAGGCCATGGACATCATTGGTATATGTCTTTGAAGCCAGTTGCACAGTAGTTCGGACACTGACGAGTTGCACGGCCTCAGCCAGGCAATGCCCCCTCCAACCAGGTTCTGGATCCTGAATGGAGATCCACAGCACAACTAAAGCCATGGACATCAATGGTATATGTCCCTGATTCCTGCTGCACACAGTTAGACACTGAGGAGTTGAACAGCCTCAGCCAGGCAATGCGCCCCCAACCTGGTAGTGGATCCTGATTGCAGAGAAACAGACCAACTAAGGCCATGGACATCATTGGTATATGTCTCCGATGCCAGCTGCATAGTAGTTTGACACTGAGGAGTTGCTCAGCCTGGGCCAGGCAATGCCCCCCGACCAGGTACTGGATCCTGAGTGCAGAGAAACAGACCAACTAAAGCCATGGACATCATTGGTATATGTGTCCGATGCCAGTTGCACAGTAATTCAGACACTGAGGAGTTGCTCAGCCTCAGCCAGGCAATGCCCACCTCCAACTAGGTACTGGATCCTGAATGGAGAGCCACAGCACAACTAAAGCCATGTACATCAGTGGTATATGTCCCTAATTCCAGCTGCACACAAGTTAGCACACTGAGGAGTAGCACGGCCTCAGCCAGGTAATGCCCTTCCCCCCAACCAGGTACTGGATCCTGAATGATGAGCCACAGCACAACTAAAGCCATGGACATCAATGGTATATGTCCCTGATTTCAGCTGCACACAAGTTAGCACACTGAGAAGTTGAACAGCCTCAGCCAGGCAATGCCCCCAACCTGGTAGTGGATTCTGATTGCAGAGAAACAGACCAACTAAGGCCATGGGCATCATTGGTATATGTCTCCAATGCCTGCTGCACAATAGTTCGGACACTGAGGGTTGCTCGGCCTTGGCAGGCAGTGCCCCCGACCAGGTACTGGATCCTGAGTGCAGAGAAACAGACTAACTAAGGCCATGGACAATGTATTGTCTTATAATCAGTGTCACTTCCCATCATGTATTTTGTGTACCTGGGGAGTTTTTATGTACTTCATGTAATATAATGTAATTCTTTTAAAGCACTTGTCTGTATGTCTGTCTCAGGACCTCCTTGTGAATGAGCTTGCTCAACGGAGTTTTCCTGCAATAAACTTGAACTTGAAAACATGAACTTGAACTTGATTCCAGCTGCACACAAGTTAGCACACTGAGGAGTTGAACAGCCTCAGCCAGGCACCCCTTCCCCCAGACCAGGTAGTGGATCCTGGTGCAGAGAAACAGACCAAATAAGGCCATGGACATCAATGGTATATGTTCCTGATTCCTGCTGCACACAAGTTAGCACACTGAGGAGTTGAACAGCCTCAGCCAGGCAATGCCCCCCGACCTGGTAGTGGATCCTGATTGCAGAGAAACAGACCAACTAAGGCCATGGACATCATTGGTATATGTCTCCAATGCCAGCTGCACAGTAGTTCGGACACTGAGGAGTTGCTCTGCCTTGGCCAGGCAATGCCCCTCCAACCAGGTACTGGATCCTGAATGAGAGCCACAGCTCAACTAATGCCATGGACATCAGTGATATATGTCCCTAATTCCAGCTGCACTGAGTTAGCACACTGAGGAGTAGCATGGCCTCAGTGAGGCACTGCCCCTCCCCAACCAGGTACTGGATCCTGAGTGGAGAGCCACAGCCCAACTAACGCCATGGACATCATTGGTATCGCCTGTGATGCCAGCTGCACAATAGTTTGGACACTGAGGAGTTGCACGGCCTCAGCCAGGCAATGCCCCACTCCAACCAGGTATGGACCCTGAATGGAGAGCCACAGCACAACTAAAGCCATGGACATCAATGGTATATGTCCCCGATTCCAGCTGCACACAAGTTAGCACACTGAGGAGTTGAACAGCCTCAGCCAGGCAATGCCCCCCGATCAAGTAGTGGATAATGAGTGCAGAGAAACACACCCACTAAGGCCATGGACATCATTGGTATATGTCTCCGATGCCAGCTGCACAGTAGTTTGGATGCTGAGGAGTTGCATGGCCTCAGTCAGGCTCAGGCAATGCCCCCCAACCAGGTACCGGGTCCTGGTGGAGAGCCACAGCCCAACTAAGGCCATGAACATCATTGGTATGTGTCTGTGATGCCAGCTGTATAGTAGTTTGGATGTTGAGTTGCAGAGCCACTGCCAGGCAATGCCCCCAGACCAGGTACTGGATCCTGAGTGTACAGCCACAGCACAATTTGTCTGATAACAGCCGAAGACAAATTAGCACTGTAAACAAGTCATCATAACCATTGAATACTGATAATAAACACACTATGTGCTTTTAGTTAGGAAAAATATTTATATAAAATATTTTGCTTATTAGAATATATTTAAATAAAAGAAATTATTTAAAAAATACATAAAAATAAATTTTTACAAAATAGGCTTTTAATGGTACTGTCGTAGAAAATATAAATTTTTATACAAATGTTGAGAGATGGAGAGGGTGTTTTCTGGTGAGGGGCACAGACCAGGAAACTGCAACCATGTGGAGGAGCACCAAAGGCGGAAACTGCTGCGCCATGGAGAGATACTGGACCTGTGGAGGGCCTTCAGCTCTGCCCAGGGAGACTGGATTCTGCTGTATGTGGTGGGACAGTGCTGGTCTGCCCCATGGCATCTGTGGCCGTGTTAACAGTCTCGAGCAGGAGGTTGACGTCCCTGTTGTGCCCAGCAACAGGGACAGTATTCCTCCTGTCCCTGAAGCAGATGGTCAACCTTCTGCTCCAGTCTGTCTACGGCCAAAGAGCTCATGATGTTGTAATAGGACCTGTGAACAGAAAATAGACAAATCAATATGTTATATTGATGATTGCACTTTTCTGGTAGATGTTATTACAATATACATTAGCGAGGATACGTTTGTATGGTTAATAGTTCAATGTGAATAGTTGCATATTGTCACCATGCATAGCATCACCCACCCACAGCCCAAATTAAGCCATAGACATCATCGTTATACCTGTCTGATAACAGCTGCACACAAGTTAGGTCACTGAGGAGTTGCATGGCCTCAGCCAGGCAATGCCCCCTTTACAGACCAGGTAGTGGATCCTGAGTGCAGAGCCACTGCCCAACTAAAGCCATGGACATCATCGGTATACCTCCTGATACTAGGTGCACACAGGGTAGGGACACTGAGGAGTCGCACTGGTCTCAGCCAGGCAATGCCCCCTCACCTCCCAGACCAGATACTGGATCCTGAGTACAGAGCCACAGCTCAAATAAAACCATGGACATCATTGTTATATGTCTGTGGTTCCAGCTGGACATAAGTTAGAGACTGGGGAGTTGCATGGCTTGAGCAAGGCAATGCCCTCACCCTCCCTGACCAGGTACTCGATCCAGAGTGTAGAGCCACAGGACAGGACAACTAAAACCATGGACATCAATGGTATACCTCCCTGATATGAGGTGCATATAAGGTAGGACACTGAGGAGTTGCATGGCCTCAGCCAGGCAATGCCCCACCCCTCCAAGACGAGGTACTGGATCCTGAGTACAGATCCAAAGCCCAATTAAAGCCATGGACATCATCGTTATACCAGTCTGATACCAGCTGCACACAACTTAAGACACTGAGGAATTACACGGCCTCAGCCATGCAATGCCGCCCCGCCAGACCAGGTACTGGATCCTGAGTACAGAGCCACAGCACAAATAAAGCCATGGACATCATCTTTATACCTGTCTGATACCCTCAAAACTATTATTCTAGGGATCTTAATTACAACTGGTTATCCAAGGCTTCCTGACCTCAAATCCTTTTGTGACTCTCTTGGGCTCACACAACTCATTGAAGAACCTACACGTCTTAACAAGAACAACCCCAGGAATAGCACCCTATTGGGTGTCTTTCTTACAAACAAGCCACAGTCCTTGTCCTATGCTGGAATATTTTTCTTGGATGTCAATCACTGCTTCATCACCGTGTAAGATCTGACTTCAAGTCCCCTCCACATCTAAGTTCTCCACTAGAAGGTCCAGATGAAACTTTGACCCATTTGACTACATTGATGAGCTAAAATTGTCTGTACACTGGCAGAACTTTTACCTAGCAAATTGGTCAGTATGGCATATGACATTTTTCATGAAATAGTGTCTTGTGCCATAAATATAGCTCCTTGGTAAAAGTCCATGTAAGACCATAACTTGCCGTTGGTTCTCTGCTGAACTCAAGGCTGCATTACTAGCGAGAGCAAACTCTGGAAAAAAGTCCACAAATCAAAAACTGCGAGATTGGTGCCACTTCAGGAAGGCTAGGAACTCCGGCACCAAATTAGTTAGAGATGCTAAGGCCAACTTCTACTGTTCTGAAGCTTGACTCTGCCTCAAGGTGCCCAACTAAATTTTGGTCCACAATCAAAGAGCTGTTTGGTCATATAGCTGGAAATGTACTTCCCTCAAAAATCATCTCTGACAATGTTACTATCAATGATAGCAAGGAGATTCTCCAGGCCTTCAACAACCACTTTGCTATGGCAGGCCTAGCATTCGACAATTCACCAGCATCCATATTACGTTTTCAGGTTAGTGCACAGATTCCTGAACCCAGCACCACTAATGCGGTCTTCTCACTCCTTCTTGCTTCGTTGAAAGAGGGTTGAAGACCTCCTTCTGATTGGACACAAAAAGCATTGGTGCTGACTCTCTCAACCCCTACTTAAAGATTGCATACAATGTCCTAGCTGTACCAATCACACACCTATTTAACTTGTCCTTCTCCAAGGGATTCTTCCACACCTGTGGAAAATTGCCCATCATTCCTCTGTTTAAATCAGGGATCCCTGCAACCTAAATAATTACAGGCCGATATCTTTCCTACCAATATTGTCTAAACTGATGGAAAAATTGTGAATGCCCAGTTGAGAACCTACCTAGATAACAAGAACCTTCTAAACCCTATGCAGTCTGGTTTCAGAGCCAAGCACAGTACCATTACAGCTCTGGCCAAAGTGACTGATGACTGGCAACAAGAGCCGGAAAACAAAAAATTGTATGTGCTATGTTCCTGGACCTTAGCAGTTCCTTCAACACTGTCAACCACTGCCTGCTTCTTTCCACCCTAAAAGTGATAGGTCTGGACCCGACCTCTCTGTGCTGGTTCAATAATTACCTTACAGATAGGCTCCAGCAAGTCAAGGCCGAAGGGAGCTCTCTCCACTTAAACCACTAAAAAAGAGGCATTCCACAGGGATCCATACTGGGACCTCTGTTGTTTGCCATTTATATAAACAATATTGATGTTGGCATCAAGGAGGCCAATATTTACCTTTTCGCTGAGGATATGGAGTTGTACCTAACGCCCAACTCTGGAAGCCACCTGTGGTGATTTACAAACAGAATTCAACTTGTTGCAGAATCAGCTCTTGAATAAAAATTTTACTCAATGCCAAAAACAAAAGCTGTGCTGTTCTCTCTGGCTACTCATTCGGAATCCTGCTATTCTGACTCCTTACCTCCCATAAACACTTTACTAGAGAGAGGTTGGAATTTGTTATGAAATTCAAGTACCTAGGGTCTTGTTAGACCACAGACTCTCCTTTGTGGAGCATGTTGAGGATCTGCTGAAAAGTTGAGGCAGAGGCTTGGTCTCTTCTTTAGGATAAACTGCCTTCTGACCAAAGATGCCAAGATGCAGTTAGTTCAAGCCACGTTTCTATCCCTAATTGATTATGCCGATATCATTTATAGCCAGTGTAATGCCTCTGTCTTACTAAACTGGACACCTTATACCACAGAGCCTTGATTCATAACTGGCCTACCTATCACCACCCATCACTGCTCCTTATATGCAGCTGGGGTGGACCTCCCTTCAGTACAGAAGGAATAGAAATGTGGCTCTCTGGACTTACAGAGCTATACCAACAAATTACCCCAATACATTTCCAACTGTTTGCGTTATACAAGGTAGGCAACTACGCACTGAGAAGCTTTTCTCTGCTTCTACTGAAGGTACCTAGGGCCAATACACTCTTTGTGAGAACTAGCCTTAGGCTTTGTGTTGCCCTCACTCTGGAACAAACTGCAGAAATCTATGAAACCAGAGTCTCCCTGTTAGTCTTACCACCTTCAATACCTTGTATACCAAGGCTGTTAAGGAGCTGTAACTATTTCCAGCACGCTAGCATGCTAGGGTGCCTACTGCTTACCTGCCCACCAGCATCTCCACCTAACCCAGCTCCTTGATAGTCTCCACCTATACCCCCTTTTTCTGCTAATCCACTACCTTTCTTAGCCTTAGACTCTTAACATATATGTCCCCAGCGCATCTACCATGGCACCCTCCTAGAACAGCTTCAGTCCTGTATCCTCCCTCCATATCTGCCCCTTAAGTTTGTATATGTCCTGACCAGTGATATGCCGTGCTGTTTGAAAATGTTTTAATATGCTGGCTGTTTCAGAATGTTTTAATTCCTTCTCATACCATTCTCCCAACGTTGTTAACCCTATACCTGAAATACTTGTTATTGCTCTGTGTATTTTTTTCCTATTTCTGTATAATTATGTCTATTTATTATCTGTACATAAAAGTGTTATTCTTGACCTTGTGTAATGCATGACCACCTTGTAAATGAGCCTGCACAATGGTGTTCACCTGGATAAATAAAGACTTGATTGATTGATACCAGCTGCACACAACTTAGGACACTGAAGAGTTGCACAGCCTCAGCCATGTAATGCCCCCCAACCAGGTATTGTGGCCTGAGTGTAGAGCCACAGCAGAACTAAAGTGATGGACATCAATGATATACCTCCCTGATTCCAGGTGGACACAAGTTAGCACACTGAGGAGTTGCATGGCCTCAGCCAGGCAGTGCCCCCAGACCAGGTACTGGATCCTGAGTGCAGAGTCACAGCCGAAATAAAGCAATAGACATCATCATTATACCTGCCTGATACCAGCTGCACACAAGTTAGGACACTAAGGAGTTGCAGCCTCAGTCATGCAATGCCCCTCAGACCAGGTACTGGATCCTGAGTGCAGAGCCACAGCAGAATAAAAGCCATGGACATCAACGGTATACCTCCTTGATTCCAGGTGCACACAGTTAGCACACTGAGGAGATGCACTGCCTCAGCCAGGCAATGCTCCCCTCAGATTAGGTACTGGATCCTGAGTGCAGAGCCAAAACACAACTAAAGCCATGGACATGAACGGTATACCTCCCTGATTGCAGCTGCACACAAGTTAGCACACTGAGGAGTTGCATGACCTTAGCCAGGCAATGCCCCCCAAGACCAATTACTGGATCCTGAGTGCAGAGTCACAGCCCAAATAAAGCAATGGACATCATCATTTTCCTGTCTGATACCAGCTGCACACAAGTTAGGACACTAAGGAGTTCCACGGTCTCAGCCATGCAATGCCCCCAGACCAGGTATTGGATCCTGAGTGCAGAGGCACAGCAGAACTAAAGCTATGGACATCAACAGTATACCTCCTTGATTGCAGCAGCACACAAGTTAAAACACTGAGGAGTTGTACAGCCTCAGCGATGTGATGCCCCCACACCCCAGACCAGGTACTGGATCCTGAGGAGACCCACAGCAAACCTAAAGTCATGAACCTCAACGGATGCCTTCCTAATTCCAGGTGCACACAATCTTACCACACTGAGGAGTTGCACGGCCTCAGCCAGGCAATGCCCCTCCCGACTAGGTACTGAATCCTGAGTACAGAGGCACAGCACAACTACAGCTATGGACATCAATGGTATTCCTCCCTGATTCCAGATGCGATTAGTTAGGATACTGAGCAGTTGCACAGCCTCAGACATGCAATGGCGCCTCACCACAGACCAGGTACTGGATCCTGAGTGCAGAGCCACAGCTCAAATAAAGCCATGGGCATCATGCTGCAGCTATCTGTTGCAAGGTTAATACAAGTTAAGAGTCTGATGAGTTACATGGTGTCAGTCAGGCAATGTCAAAACCAGTTTTGGACCAGGCATTGGATGCTGGCTGAAGAAACATGTGTCGTATTCATTGATCATTTATTTACATTTATGTGACCTTTCCACAGATATCTACTGAATGTAAGATATTAACCACCATTTTACAAGTTTATTGAGCGGAAGATGTAGAAGTGTTATTTCTCCTGCATATCGCTAATTCATTTACTATATTGCAGCACTTACGCTCAGCACCACCATCTGGTTCCTGCTTCACCGCATGCACTGGCTGATCTGATCCAGTCTCTCTGGCAGCTAGGAAAAAATAAATACATTTTGATAAGAGGTCATATTGCTTTTCATGTGTTTTCTATTACACTATTACATTATACCATGAAGCATAATTAGTAACACTGTTATAGCACTGTAGAATTTGTTTTGCTGTTTCATTGCATACAACACTTATATCTGTACATTGGTAGCAGCAGATGTACACAAGTACCATGCTGAGCAGTGTTGATACATCAGTGAGGGGTGACAGCACAAGTGGACATAGCAGGCAATGTACCCCCAGTAAAAAAAATAGAGGAATTGTATCTTCATTGTACAGCTACTGGTGAACTGAAGTCATGGATGTGAACCCTATTACTTAATGCTACCAGCTGCAGAGTAGATAGGAGAGTGGGGTGTTACATGTCATCAGCCAGGCAATGACCTCTCCAACCCCTTCCCTGACTATGTGCTACATGCTGAGTAGTGAGACATAAGCCATGTAAAATTCTGGACATTAACATTACTCTTTTGTGATAGCAGGTGAACACAAGTTACAACAGTTTTAAGTTGCATGCCTTAAAGAAGGCAATGCACCTGTTCCCCATAAAAATACACAGATACTGTATCCTGAGAGCTGATGTACAGCCCAAGTGAAGGAATTGATAATATTGTAATGAATACCTGATACTGTCTGCACACAAGTCAGGGTACTGTAGAACATTATCCTTAGCCAAGCAGTGCCATTCCCACTCCGCTCCCCACACACCCTGGAAACATTAGGTATTTGATCCCAAGTGCTGAGTCACAGGTGGATTTAACTCATGGATATGCATGGTAAAGTTCATTAATATCACTTGTGTGCATGTTAGGACAGTAAGGAGTATCATGGGCTGAGCCAGAATGTAACACCCTTCCCTCCCACCCTACACACAGGTTTTGTAACCTGAATGGTCAGCTAGAGGACAACTTAACTCATGGATATCAACAGTGAACCTTACAATACCAACTGCACAGATCATAGTGCACTGAGAAGTTGAACAGAGTCAGCTAGGCAATCCCCAGCAACCCCCAGAAAGCATGTATTTTATCTTCGTAACAGACGTACTGCTAAACTGCAGTTATGATATCAATGCTATTACTTACCAATGGCAGGCATGCACTAGTTAGGACACTGAGGAGTTGCAAGGCATTGGCCATGCCATGCCCTGACCACGTCCCCCAAAAAAAGATGTGCTGTATGCTGAGTGGTGAGAGACTAACCAAGAAAATAAATGTTGATCAACAGTATAGGTGTATGGTTGCACATGGACACTACTTACGACAGTGAGATGTTGCGCACCCTTGGCTAGCAATAGTGCTCACTTCCTCCATCAAAACAAAGGATATAGGATCCTGAGTGCTAACCCAAAGCTGAACTGAAGCTATGGATATCAATTATATAGGTCTCTGACAGCAGCTGCACACAATTTAGTGTAGTACGATGTTCTATGCCCTTAGTCAGCCAGTGGCCACCCCACCTGAAGAACATGTATTGAATCCAGAGTGCTGAGCCACAGATCCACTGAACTCATGGATAGTGATCACATAGCTAATTGATAGCATGCATGCACAAGTTGGGAGACTGAGAACTTGCACAGAAAGAGCCTGGCAATGCCCCCTCACCTCTGACCTGGCATTGGAAACTGAGTGTTGGCCCACAGTACAATTTAATACATATTAATACAATATGTCACTGATACCAGTCATGCAGAACCTATTGTGCTGAGGTATTGCTGAGTTGTGTTAACTCATTAAGGAAATGTCCCCCGTCACATCCATTTGGTAATCTGTTATTGGTATTGTAGTAATAAATTTCTCTTACCTTCTGACTCAATGAGAATGACACTCTCATCTGAGTCATGGCCCTCCACAGGTTTGTAATCAGTTTCGTGCAACCAAGGTTCATAATATTACATTTCCCTCGTCAGGTAATCATATTCTTATATCTGTATCTGATGTTCATTCTAAATTACTTAAACTAAAGCGTAAAATTAGTGTGTCACCTGACGACCTACATGGTCACTTTTTGTATTTATTAGCGATTGTCTATCTATGCCAGTTAACTTACTATCGAACATTATTTGAATTATAATTATGTGCCTCCATCTTGGAAAATCACTTATGTTGTTCCAATCCATAAAAAGGGCCCAAAAATATTTGAGAAAACTATAGACCAATTAGCCTCACATCCCCATGGGTAAAATATTAGAAAGTCTAATTAAGAATTTGATCAATCCATCACTTGATCAGATTGATGCTGAACAACACAGTTTTAAAAAGGGAGGAGTTGCTTTACTAACTTACTATGTTCTTAAGAAGATTTAATTTTCCAGTTAGATAACAGATCACCATATGACATTATCTATGATGATTTCAACAGGGCTTCGATTCTTTCCCACATTGGGCACTATTACAGAAATTACATTGTGCTGGTATTAATTCAAATTTAGTCATGTGGATAGCAAATTGGTTAGGCCAAGCGATAACAACAAGTTTTGATAAATGGTCATCTTTCTGATAGGGTCTAGTCATTAGTGGAGTGCTGCAAGGTTCCATTTGGGCTCCTGCTTGTTTCAATTTTTATAGCTGATATTAATTGTAGTTGTTCTAACATGGTAAAATATGCAGATGACATTAAGATAGGTGGACCATGTGCAAACTCAGATCAAATTTATTTTATCCAGAATGACCTCAATCAACTGTCTAAATGGATTACTTCCTGGGGATGAACCTTAATCATAACAAGTGTAGAATTATACATTTGGAATTAGTAATCCCAGGCATACATACACTTTAGATAACAAAGCGTTAGTTGCTTCTGATGTTGAAAAGGATTTGGGAGTTTTGATTACTGATGTCTTCCTTGCTAGCACCCAAATAGATTAGTTTATCCTTAGAGCTAATCAGTCATTTGGTCCATTAAATGAAACATTAAGTCTAGAAATAGGGGGTTTGTTACCTCTATCGAGCCTATACCATCCCTCATTTGAACTTTTCTTCCCAGCTGTGGTGTCCATTTAAAAGTTAGACATCATTAAGTTGGAAAGGGTTCAAAGGAGATATTCAGACATGGTAAATGGTCTTGCAAATGTCCCATACGAAACTAGACTTACAGTCTTGAATCTGATGCCTCTATTTTACGCATTTAAGAGGTGACTCACTCCTAATGTATGATATTATTAATGACCCATATTTAATTACTACTCTAGGCTTTTGCTTTAAGGATGAAGGATATAATCTTAGGGGACATCCTCTTCAGCTCAGCTAAGGAAATTTAAATATCTCCTCGGAAGTTCTTCTATACTCTTCATCTAATTAAACCATGGAACTCTTTACCCATAGAAGTGATTGTTAGCAGCTCCAAATTGATTTTAAAACAAGGCTGGACAAATTTATACTGTCTGGATCTATTTGTAGCTATTATTAGTAACAAGAGCAGTTATGGGTCTAACTGCCCCTAGCTCTTATCGATCTTAGTAGTATGAATCTTAGTAGTATGATATTGTGACATGAGTGTACAGTCACAGAGAAACTGTTATGTGTCATAGTGCAACTTGGTAGTTTCTATCTGTGAAAGTACTATGGCAGCACAGATTACGTGTGTGTTTGTGTCTGTTATGTATGCAGCTTGTCTATTTTTTGACCAAAGTTTTGTGGCTCTTAAAGAACCATATTTTACCAGGTACATTTAAACAGTCTGATATTTTTAGAACAGTGTGAGGATTCCATCTTGAAGGTCTCCCAGAAAAGGCAATTGCCAGCATGTGAGAAGTGCACACCACCTGGTAGGTATAGCCAATCATTACAATACTTAATTTCAGGGTGATGTATGGTGAACATGCCACACATGTGAAGATATCCAGAAAGTTTATGTTTATCTTTCTTTGCCCTGTCAAGCAGGTACATGTGCTTCTGCTTGCCAGACCTACACTCTGGAATATCTGAAAATATGATCTTACAGGCAGGTAACATACTCATAATAGAAGCAAAGGTCCAATTTTGCCTCTGCTACTAAATTTACCCATCGCTTGGTGCTTAAATCATTGCTCTGAGATGAATCAGCAATATGTCCAGATGAGCTTGAGTGCTCAGCAGTCTGTGCATTATTGGCATCAGGTGCTCCCACCTCATGCCTCCCCTCTAATCCACTTAACAGAGCAATTTGGAAGCTGCAGGTCTTTACCAAATTGACTTCTCTGAGCATACGGTGAAGCTCATCACACTATACTGCTGCCAATGACCCACACAGTGCATTTGCTGTTTCTGCCATTCTAAGCTTTAAACTGAGAAGTGGACAGAGAGCTACCAAAAGATCAGTGTTTGTCCTGCAGTGTCTAGTCACTACTGAATATGAAACTGAGATGTTCCTCTCTGCTTCAGTATTGCTTTGGTGGGCTGTCCCAAAACATAGGAAAAACAATATAATTGGCTAATGCTTTCTCATGGTTAACCAATACAGTGGATGCATGTGCTACACCTACACTGAATGGTGCAGGTCCTGTCAAGCAGAAATGCTGCAAGGTTTCTAGGTGGGAAAATACTACATTTTCTGCTAGTTCAAACAATCACAAGTAAACAGCTAGCTATTATTGGTTGCCTCCTCTTTTATGATACACATGCTGCCTGCTTTCTACCTCCATTTGCAGCTCTATCTGTGCTAGTAAGTACCCAATGACACTCTGACTTTAAACAGTTATAACTTCTTTCCACAGCATAACAAGTTATTTATATTGCTATAGTCAAACAGAGGAATAAAAAATGTTTTGTTTAATGCTATTTTATGGCATCATCAGTTTTTATTATGCTAGTATAATTGTATAGAAAATTGCCGTACTTACACAGAGTAAACCAGCTTGTTGCCTTTTTCTAAGATGGCTGCTATGTCCTTCTTCTCCAGTTTTCAGCACTTGTGATCGGGTTGCCTGACATGGCCTGATCAATGTTATGTTCGATTGGTATGAGCATCCATCACTCAAATACAAAGCAGTGTCTGATTGGCTTAGCCTTAAAGAGGTATTTTTTAATGTGATTGATCGACAGTTTCATGCTCACAACACTATTATTTGACACTTTTGTGCTGGCGGCATCATTTTGCGACACTATAGTGTATATTCAACAGTATTATTCGACACCTTTGTGCATGCAACACTATTTTGCAACACTACTATTCAACACTGTCATGCTGACTACATCAATTTTTGCGACACTGTCGTGCATTCGATACTACTTTGCGAAAATGTCACAAAAAGTCTGTTTTTGACAAAAATAGTGTGTATAGTTAAAACTTTACAAAAATAAGTTTCTGCCATGTTTTCAGATATCTTGCCATGTCATAAGTCAGCTTCTGTTGTCGACATCTAAAAGCGTTGCACGTTGTCTTCACTAGTGTTGCACTGCAAGAAGGATTATGTGTGCAACGCTTTCTCTTAGCGATGCTATCTATTCACATAATATGACAGATGTACAGTGTGTGTGACTATGCAATGTTATTAAACAATGTTTTTCACCACTAAATATTTGTTTTTATTATTTCTTATACAGGTGTCTGATACTTCGAAACATTTTCCCTCACTATTGTGAATTTGTAGAGAAGAAAGATGCCTTCTCTATGCAGAGATGAAACAGGTATCATAGTAGTACACAATTGCATAAGAGTGGTATGAAACCACATATATTACTTCAAGACAAACACTGAATTATCATTCCGCTGAAGGAGTGACTTCACAAATTGCACTCCACAGAAATTGTATGTACTTGTTCAACTGCAAGCCAAATATGCACAGCTCAGCAACAGTTGCAGAAATCTTCCAGACTGAGACTACAGTTGCAAAGGCAAGCATAAACAAATGTACTAAGCAACAACGTAAAGGTATAGCTGCTGATGCTCACCTGAGGAAGCAAAAGTATTTCCGATCACTAGCTTGTAAAGCTGTTAGATACATTTATTACAGCTGTGATGAGATGTGAGCTCAAAAACTAAAGACTCATCTGTCTTTGATGAAATTGCATCTCAGAGTTCATACATTTGTCAACAGAGCAGTATTTGTTCTTCAACGCTTAAGGTGTAAAATGGCACATGTACTTGAACAATTCAGAAAAGCTGTGTACAGCATTAAGATGAGGCTACAACTATCCCATCTTGAACCAACACAACTTCTGTGATGTTTTCATAGGTAGCTGGCTCACACACAGCACTCAGAGGCATATTTCTGGAAGGAGTCATAATACTCAAAAAAAAGGACAGGGAGTTCTGCATTGATGAGTCTAGTAAACTGTGTAATGTGCTGACTGTATGTGATGACATTACAACTGAGTCAGATAATGAGTCTGAGTCAACTGTTCAGCCTCGTAAGTGTCACTGTCTGGCATGGACATGTGATGTGACTTGCAACCGGAGGCAATCACCATTTGATAAAGTTGAGCACTTTATCAATCTGTTTGTCATTACTGATCGTTAAGACAGACATACATTGCTTGAGACTATAGACCATTGTGAGATCCATCCACATACTGGAATTATGGGTCATTCATTAGCATGCCTAGATAAAGATGTTTGTGACAGGGTATTTCACCACATGTAGATGCTGGCAGTGCATCAATCAGAGATACGAACTTTGTGTATAGGGTCTATAAGGTGCATGAGTTGTTGCTCAGTATACTCGTCTTAATCAGTTACTGCTGTTTGGTGACATGCATGGTGCCATGACATTTCTGAAACAGCTGCAGTGTGACAGCAGTGCCACAGATACTGTGATTGATCATTCATGAATTGCTGATGGAAATTCTGTCTCTGTCTTAGAAACAGATATTCTCAAGCAGTCTGAGAAATCCATTGCCAAATTTGAGTTGGCAAAGACAGAGAAATTTGACTCTCTATGTGTGTCATGTGATTGGCTCTGTTACCTGAAACAAACGGTCACAGTTAATCTGGACAGCTTGTCACCATACAATGACATGTGGTTTCAACTGTCAACATTTCTGCTTTTAAAGTGTGACTTACAGCTAGAGCCAATCATTGTGATGTGCAAGCACTGTTTCTCCAAAGTGAAGAGTAACACTCTGCCACCAAGGTCATTGTTGAACAATATGGAGGCACATGTTACACCTGCTGAGATTGCCACATTGAATATGTTTGAAAGGATGTTTATTCAGACTATGAAACTGTTTCAAACTATTCTATGTCTGAATACAAAACATGGAACATTCCACTAAAAAAACTCATTAGGTCTCTTAAGGGTTCCATTATATATCTTCCACTTCCTCTCCAGGAAAATGTGGATGCAATCTCCAGTGAGAACAGTTTGATGATTCTTGTCAATGGTGTTCCAACAAAGTCAAAGGTCATCTGGC
The DNA here is from genome assembly GCA_016271365.2 of Neoceratodus forsteri. NCBI lineage: Eukaryota > Metazoa > Chordata > Ceratodontiformes > Ceratodontidae > Neoceratodus > Neoceratodus forsteri. The sequence goes on from CM057449.1 coordinate 410,040,323, forward strand.
AGGATGTTGTCAATGTAGAGAAGGTGAAGCTTGCTCTTACTTACTTAAAGAACAACAATCCCTTTTATGCAGACCTTGACATTGATTGCATGACTAAGCGTGTCTGCTGAACATGATGTGTTGGATACCACAAAGCCAATAATAGAAGGTCAATATAGAGACAAATGATAATGCGTATGAACAGTACACAATACATCCACTGCATGGCAGAGATCCAGTTAAGGATAACACTGATCTGTATCAAATGAAACAGGTGGAAGGTGCTCATGTTAGCATTTGGGAGGTGACATTGGAAGCACGTTGTTTTCAGATTAATTTCCAAAAGGGTCAGGTGGACATCTAGATGATAGAAAGTGCATGGGCAAGGTGCTGAATACCGTATCAGTCGCATGCTCAGTAAGGATGGCAAATTCAGATGCAACATAGTACTTGTTCCATATTCTCTGGGAGAGTGACTTTAGCATACTGTCTGCATCAATTGCACATACTATATGGCTCATGACTCACTTGATGGAATCACTGCCATTGAGTTTTTGCAGAAATTAAAGCAAAAGGATGAAAATGTGCAGGTCAATTTGTTTTCCATACTGTCAAGTCTAGGTGGCACAAAGAATACTGGTATCACAGACACTCTGAGGTGATGACTATGATGACAGAGTAGGGTGCAGCGACATGGTTCATCACACTCAGATGTGCTGAGTACACCTGGGAGGAGGTGACTGAACTCTTGAAGTGGGAAAATTGTTATGTAGAGGCATTTCATCAATGGCTCTCAAAGAAATGTGCTCACTAGACCCAGTGTTTGTGACTAGATATTTTCTAAGCGATTCCATGATATTCTGACTTATATTTTGTCAAAGAACAATCTGCCTCTTGGTATTTAGAGCATTACTTCTGGAGGATGGAATATCAGGCATGAGGTGCTCCTCATATTCATATGTTACTGTGGATCAAGAACACCCCAGCATAGGTGAACATGAAGCAGCAGAAGTGATTGCGTTCATTAAGTGATACATCACTTGCCCTATACTGGACAAGAGTCTATGCTGTGGAAGTTGGTGCAGAAGTTCCATTGCCATATTTGTGCAAAATACTGCTGCAGGGTAGTGAAGAGAAAATCTGATTGGTACAGAAGATGTCGCTCAATTTCCCAGATGTGTCTGTCAGAACAGTCGCATGAATGAACTGTTTTCAGCTATGAGGCACCACTTGAAGGCAAAATCAACAAAGAGGGTATATGAGTTACCCTGGGATGAGAATGAGGTGTACATCAATGACTACAACCCCACTCTTCTTCTGATGTGGCAAGCAAACATAGATGTTCAGTTTGTGGCTGACAACTTGTTGGCTCTGGTTCAGTAAGTGACTTTGTACATCACCAAACATGAACAGACTAGCTTGCAAGATCTTTGGGAAGATATTGCCAGTTCAAGCAAGTCAATAACATCTCAGTTGTGGTCACTGGGATTGAAGATCCTATCACACAGAAAATGTGGTGCTTATGAGGCGGCGATCACTTGATTGATACGTTTGTACAACCAAATCGGATGCTGTGCTATTTCTCTGTGTTAACGACAAAGAGAAGCGCAAATGTGTACTTAGAAGAAGAGTGCAAGAAGAAGATGGGCACAGACAGAAGGAGGATAATGGAGAAGGTGGCTGCCATCAGGGCAGCATGAGTTGTGACAGGTAGGGACAGCTGGAGGTACTACACCTGACCCCACAGGAGGAGAGGTTGCTGGAAGCATGCAGCGTTGTGCCATTGAGGTGTGCAAGTGGTGGCTTCCAGACAGGTTGTAGCCCATCACTGCATGGTAGGTCATGGTCTGTCTATTGGTGGGGGCAAGGTAGGTCACATGCAATGTGACTTTGTTTTTCCTTACAGATCCTGAGCATCTGCATGGGTCAGCGGTGGTAGGCCTGTCCACTGAGGACAGTCAGATGGAGATGGAGGAGAGCCCATCCACCTCCACAGGTATATGCGGCTCAGTGCGACAGTGGGCCCACCTGGCTGTCCAGACTGATGTTGTTGGAACAGGTGCGAGGGCCTGCCCGTGTCCCAGCATGCTGGCATCCACGGATGCCGGCATGCTGTGACTTCCAGCTGGTGCCAGGTCTGTCACCGATGATGATATCGCTAACAGCATGGGCAGCGCACGTGTGTGTCATGGGATGGCCACACAGCAGGTAACATCACGGCCATGGCTGTGGGTGGTGCTGCTGTGGAGGCCTGCATGTCATCACAGTCTCAGCCTGTGTCTGTCAGCACCAGTGGGGCAGCACTGGTGTGTGTACAGGACAGTGGGACTGTTGTGGCCACTGTGGTGGCACCATTGAGCCCTGGGAAGTGGCTGCCAGAGGGGCAGTATCAGCAGTCAGCCAATGGGCATGGGCTACAGGGTCAGGGGGCAGCATCAGTGCACCACCTTTGGACATGCCAGACCAGGTCCTGGTGTGCATCACTCACCCTCAAGGGATGCTGAGCATCAGGGCCACTCACACCCTGAGGACAGGATGCCAAGGAGGCAGATGACCTCTTGGATGAACACACCTGCATGCTGCAAGCATCAGTCAACCAGCAAATGTGGCTTGCGACATCAGTGGATGCACTGCGTGTGGCTCTGGAGTGGGCAGAGGACATCGCAGCAGAGACACAACTCTGATCCTGGCAGGGATGGACCAGTTGTGGGAGGATGTGACGCTGCCATTGATAGGCAGACACAGGCATTCACTGCTGTCATAGCCACAATGGGCACACAGTTATTGCCCATACGCATGAGACTCCATGCAGGGCACTGGCCACCCCCATTCCGGTGTTGTGTGACACCATCCTTGTCAACACGGGTACAGCTGTGGGCAGCCCGAACACATCTTGTGGAGCATGTTTGGTGTGCTGCAGACCCTGCATGAGCAGGTCGGCGTTCACGCAGTGGAACCCCTGAGGACCATCGGTTCCACCCCATGAGCCAGTGGTCAGCCTGTCAGTGCTGGGGGCCTCAGTGAGGCTGCCCACACATCCGTGGTGGCTGGGGCACTGTGGCATGTGACTGACCTGTCTCCCAATGTGGCTACTGTCTGGTGCTGCCCTGTGTGCATTGTGTCATTCAGCGGGCATTGCGGGTGGTACCGATCCCTGCACATGGACACACAGTCCATCTGCACAACCTCTCGGCTGCTGTCTGCAGTTGTGTGTGCATAATGATGCCTGCATTGCACTGTTACAATGGTGTAGCATCTGACACCGCACAAGGACAGGCAGTGGGCGTGGTGGTCTGTGGACATGTGTGGCTGGGGGTGGTGTTATGGGTCGTGTGCCTCCTACCCCTTTGTGCATGTCTGGTGCATTTTGTGTGTGTGTGTCCACATGGCATGTTAGACCTCACCCATCCCTGGTGGTGGTGTGGCTCCATGCCCGACCACTTCCCTTGATGACATGCACCCCTGGTGTGTGTCCATGCATGTTGTGGGTTGTGCCTTGCCACTGGTGGTTGCACATGGCCCCATGACTTACCTGGGTTGGCTGAAGTGCTCCTCCGTGATGGTGTCCTGGTGCAGCTGTGCCAGCCAGAGCAGTCGGAGTCCCATCACCCAAGGGGGCTGCCCATCACCATTGTCACCGGCATCCTCCTCCGTCCCCATCGCTGTCCCCCTCTTTGACCTGTACAGCAATCCCACATTCATTGGCCATGTTGTGCAGGATGCAACAACATGAGAATAGCCCGCCGGGCCTTTGAGGGGCTGTACTCGGGCACCACGGCGGTGTTCAGGCAATGGAAAGCGTGCCTTCAGCATCCCAAACACCCGCTCGATGACATTACGTGTGGTGGCATGTGCCTCATTGTAGTGTTGCTGCAATGGGTTTGTGAGCCACGGTAGGGTGTGAGCAGCCAGGGACGGGTGGGTATCCACTGTCACCTGTGTGTAGAGGTGGAGGTTGGTTTGGTGATCAGCATCCCCTGCCCAGGCCATGTAGGCCACTACCCATGTCACATCTGACCATGCCCCTCAGGTCTATGATTATCCATGTGGTTTGCATCTCACCCACTGGGTGGCCAGTGGGGATATCCCACTCTTGAATCTTTGGCACAGTGCCAACTGGTGCCAGATGAAGCATCATGTGCTCCCCAGGGTGCATGGCACAGACATTGATTATGCACCTGGCATCGCACACCACCTGGCAGTTGATGCTGGCATAGGCGATTTATATGCGACCCCCTCAGGGCCGGGTGGTGTGCAGATGGCCACATGGGTGCAGTCTGTTGTCCCTAGCATGCCAGGCATACGTGCTACCCTGTGGAAATCCTGTATGTTTGCTGTCGCGCTCCGCCGGTGTGCTGGGGAAATGGATGTACTCTGCAACATGTGGCAGCAGTGCACTGAGGAATTGGGTGAGGTGGTGTGGCGTGGCCGACTGGGATATGCCTGTGGTGTCCCAGTTGGTCTTACCTGTGGTGAGCAAGCACATGCAAGCTGTCACTTTCGTCTCCACTGACAGGGCATGGCTCTGTCGTGTAGGTGCCTGCATCACATCACTGCACAGCTCACAGGCTGCCTCAAGTGCCTGATTCAGGTGGGTACTGGCCCACGATCTCAGTATCATTGTACAGCTCGAGCTGGTGCGGGCTTAGTACTGCCTGTTGGGGGCATACTGCCGATGGGCCTTCACGCATGCCCCCACTGCCACCTTCTCACCCCTCATACTGCCTCCATCTGGATGGTGGCACTGGCCATGTCACTGGCTTCTGTTCACCTCCCCTAGCAGCTGTTTCTGTATTCCCCCACTGTCCTGGCTGCTGCTTCCCTTGCACAGGACACCTGCCTGTGCTGGCCTCACTGCTGTGTGAAGGACGTCCCCATTCTGCACTGTGGCTCTCCCACCTTTCCCTGAGCCTGTTGGTTCCAGGTGCTCTTTCATGGCCTGCCCTGTGTGTCCCTCTGCCCAGTTTGCCCTGCTAGAGTTCAGCCTCATGTGCCTTCCCTGTTGTTCTTGTGCCTCTCCCTTGCTCCCTTTTATTTTGGCTCATTTCCGCTTAGGCGCAACTTCGCTTGCTCCCTATTGCGCATGGTGCATGTTGTTGAATATCGCACTGCACCATTTATGCATGGTTTCTCCCCTTCAATGCGCATCTTCATTAGCATTATGCTATTGCTCAGTGTGATTTGGAGTGCAACTGCCTCCTGCTGAATATCGTAGAATGGCGCAGTTTCGACTTCATGGAAGCAACCCTATTGTGCATGGCTCAACTCTTTTGAATATCTGGGCCAATGTTCATAAGATGTTTATTGAGACACTTGTCCACTTTGACAACATGGAACAGTCTGTGCAATTGATCTTACCTGTGTTAAGTTCCAGGTATTTAAGGATATCTAAGTCAGCAGAAACAGTTTCAATATGTGTTGCATATGTGTTTCCATTCACAAGTCCGGGCTTGAGTTTGGATTCAGTAGTGGTGGACATAGGCACAGACATTTTCAAAGATGCATGAGCTATATCACACTTGCACATCCTCAGTCTTTCTGTGTTGCACATCATAACACTTGTAACACAGAAGATACACGCTGACAAACTATGTATTGTAGAGTACAACAGATTATGTACTCTGCATCAGCCACAGACGCGTCTCTCATTCCACTACCTATGTATGTGGTTGTCTCACATCCTACAGTCACAGCTTCAGCTGGCAACAAGAGAAACAAGCTACCACTACTGAATAAACTGCCTGCGAGTAACAAGAAGGTTAGTATGTCAAATAAAGATGCAGAACCAACTGTTTCTAAGAGTCACTTGGTATGGCTGTTGTCCCAGTGTTTGATAATAGTACTAGAGTAAACTGCTATGCTAATTCATGTATGCAAGCTTTTCTCACATGTCACACTTTGTGCAGGTAATATCAACTTCACAAGATTCTCCCTTATCAAAGGCATTGAAGGAAGTTGTCAATGTGACTTCTGGTCAGTTACACAATGTACAGTCACTGACACCTCTACAACAGGTCTTAGGTACATATATTGGGTGCAGTGCATTTGCTGCTAACATGCAGAGGACACCACTGAGTTTATGATGACCATCACAAACAGTTTGGATGAAATGAGGATTCCAATGCAACAGTACTTGACTGTCTCATATGTTACCAGATATCTATGTCTGTCATGTGGTCATTCAGAGAAACCACTGGGGACATGCTTTGGGTTTCTTTGTTTCTGCCTTATTCTCAAAGTGTCAAGTTCCGGCAGCTGTTTACCAATGCAGAAAGTGGTCACCTATGTGTTGGGTGTGGAGGGACATGTACTTAGTCTTGCTCGTCTCAGAACTTCATCTCAATATCTTATGCTTGTATTGCATAGATTTGACTCTAGTGGCTCAGAGTTGACACACTTATCACAGATTTCACAGCTGGTAGAATTGTATTTAACCAAGCAGTGTTTGACACTCAGGCTATAATCTACCACTATGGCCAGTCTGTACATTCTGGACATTACATTTCTTTGTTGAGGTACAGAACTGGCTGAGTTGAATACAAAGACTCTACAAGCACTTTTAAACAGAGGCTACCGTGACACTTAAAAAATGCATACATCCTGATATTAAAGAACTATTACAATCTTCATGCATCAAAAGAATAGTCACACAACATGTGACATAACTTGCTGTCCATTTTGTTACAGAGTGACTTCTCTTACATAAATACTATTGTTTTTATGCAAATCTGCATCAATATTACACTGTTAATACCTCACATGGTTTACATGCATATGTTTACTCAATCTAACTTATAAGATAATTGTGTTAATCAGGAACACAGTGAAAATAGTTGCAGTGGTCTTCAATCTGTGCCAACTGTCTTCACAGTCACTAGAGAAACCACACTACATGCCTAAGAAAGACTTTGAGATAGAAAAGAGATATGACTATCTGGTCCTCCTGTTCTGTCATTGTCTTTCTTCTGAGTAACTCATATGCAGCCATAACAAGTACTATTTGGCACACTTGCCAACTGTGTGCCTCTACTTAGGCACAATACCTGTCCATGTGCATGGCAAAACTGTGTTTCACAGGTCTTTTCAGCACTTGTACTGCATCATGATATTATTTGGATCTTTTACAAGTAAAAGATATCCTGCATTTCATTGTGCCACTTCTGTGTTAGCGCAATTGTACACTGTTTTCTATCTGATCTGCTGGCGTGTACTTGAGAGTAGCATACTCTGATATAGGCATCACTCTGTGACATGTTGAGTATTACCAAGTGTGGCTTGTGATTTTTGTCCCTTTGCGACTTGATGTAATACATCCATATTGTGTCACAACAGTGGATTACTATGTCTGTTTTCTTTCAGTACCTCTGTGTTGTATATATGTATATATGATTAATAGATTATTTAGTTAAAGTCAGTACTGTTAACTTTTTATCAGTTGTCTTAATTGTTATTTAACTGAATGTATTAAACAATGCTAAATAGTTTCCTGTTTTACACTATTTAATTGACAAGTATTTCAATATATTCTTAATATATTACTTAATATTACATAGATATTTAGTAGAACTTTTCTAAGTTGTGGTGAGTTTCATATAGATATCATTAACAGTAATAAAGACTGTTGTGGTAAATCTTTGTTTATTAACAAGAGGTGCCATTTTCTCAATAATAGATTATTAATTTTATATTCATAGTACTGTGTGCAAGCATTACATATTATTAACTTAAAGATTTTAGTGATGTAGATACTTCATTAATTCACTATGAAAGTTGGTTATAGCTTTGATGATTTTTAGTGAGGTATATAGTACCTGTTAGCATCGCCATTTAATTTTGGTTTGTGTAAGAAGTAAATTAAATACATGCATACAATTGTGCACTATTGTAAATCAAATGCTTGCACTGATAACAACTGATTTTATGTTCCTGACAATACTTCTTGATTACCTCAATTAGGGGTCAGGTGGGAATTTTCAAATGCATTCATATATCTATGTGTCTTTACATGTATATGTATATGTGTGTGTGTGTGTGTGTGTGTGTGTGTGTATATATATATATATATATATATATATCGTGTCTACACAGAAATATCTTTAAATGAAATGTATCTAAATAGCTTTAATAAGTATCTTTTTAAATACCTGAATGTGTTTCTGCTGCTATTATTTAAACAGTTGGCATCTGGTTTTCACCCACCCTAGGACATTCACGCTATCAGTCACACAATGACAATAACATCATTACTGTTTGATACATGATGAGTAGTGTACAGAGACTATTGTGGCAGTTGTGTTCATGTGTTCTGTGCTACTGTCACAACTTTCTCACCAAGTAGCTGTCATACTGTTTTACATGTATTTTTAACTTTGATGTAATGCTTTTTTATATTGCTTTGTGACTGATTTTGTGTACCTATATGACTTTTAATTTAGCCTTTTAATCAACTATTAATTTGGCAATAAATCCTTTTAAGCCTTGTCTAACTGTGTTGTGTCTTTTATTATATATTAAGTTACAGTGCTGATATCTATACTGGTCTTGGTATATTATTGCATACAAAGAAAGTATAAGAGGTAAGTCTGTGTATATTTTCTACTTAGCAGAGTACAGGTACTAGTGGTCTATCGTCACACATATTACTCTCCTATTCCATTTATATATGAGTTCATTTCATGTCCAAGGTGTAGCAGATGAACTATTGCCGCATGAATAGCATAAGACAAGTTCATATTATGACAAAGCTACCTATATCTTGATCAGAACATGGTGCACAAAGGAAGCCACACTCTGCCAACATATACAATGTAGTATGAGATTATGCTTTCTCAAAAGACAGTAAATTCATAAAAAAAAAATCCATTTAATGCATCAGTTAAGGTTGTTCCACAGTGACAAAGCGAGGAAATTCAGTGTTAAGGTTGAAAAACCAAACTCCGCATTCCCTCCCACCCCAGCACACACACACACACACACACACACACACACACACACACACACATATGCAAGTGGGGGAGGACCAAGGCAACATGACCAATCACAGACAACCAACAGCAGGTGACAAAATAACATACAACTGTCTTAACATATTACAAGACACATCCATTATCATGGGCCACCAATTGTAGGAGCTCTACTGCCATCCAAGTTTTTTGCCATGAATATATGTCTATATAGATAGATACATATTTGTAGTCATAGAAAAGTTTCCCTGTACTGAGGTATACCTGGGTATACTGAGGTAGGATCACAATACAGTCAATGCAAATTGTCTCAGTGGTACGTCGAGGTGGGAAACTTTATTATACTATATACATCAAACATTCTTTGCAAACAAATTTCATTAATGTACCAGTTAGGGTCAGATTAAAGTGACAAAATTTGGGAAATGTAATGTTAATGTTTCTAACCCTAACACCCCACAGCCACCTTCCAAGCAGCAAAAGAAAATACATTTTGGTTGTGGCAGTCCTGAGACTTGGTGAATCAGAGCTTGGGCTTCCTTGTAGTTATCAGCCCTAGTGCTTCCCCCATTCCAACAACAAATCAGGTCAAATGTGCAGACTATATGAGAATGGGGTGAATGTTGGGTTGACAACCCCAGAAGACCCCAACCCTGACTTGCAAAGACTCGGGACAGCCAAAACTATATTTTTGCTCTTTGCTGCTTGAAGAGGGGGGCTGTTAGGGCTGAAAACCCCTAACACCACATTTCCTGCTTTTGTCACTTTAATTTGAACACTAACTGGTTCATTAACACAGTGTTTTGCAAAGAATTTCCTTACTTTTTGAGATAGTGTAATCATATTGCAGGTCCATTTTTGAACCTGCATGAACACATCCATCTGCCTAGGAAAGCAAAGGGCCCTCCAGGCCTTGTGGTCCCATCCTTCCATAGATACTCTGATTCATCTGGCGGTGGAAACGCAGGGGCCCTCTGGGTCCTGTGCTTCCTATACCTCAGAAAATCAATTTGTGTGCTTAGTTGTAATTGTTTTTGTGGTGCTCATTTCAAAGGGAAAAATACAGTATGTGTCCCTCTTAACTGCCACTGCTTGATTGTATATGGGTTAAATATGATTTTAGTTTTTACCCATAAGTCAGTAAACTTTGTTGATTTGCTCTAAACTTTGCTATGATTGTAGTGGAAGACTAGATACACCTTTTATGCACTTTTGATGATGATCAGACTTTCATTGTGGAGTTGACACAATGGTTAAGACTGGAGGTAATTTTGAGGTGCAATGTGTACCCCATAAATATTTGAAGAGATTATGTGTTAGTGTTGTATTACTCATTGACACCTTTTTGATACATTCATTGTCCCTTAGCTCCAATTATTGACAGACATGTGACTTGTTAAAGCTGCAATGTTATCCTATGGACATTTTTAATTGTTTATTCTTTAGAGATTTTTATATGGCCCCTACAATGTTTGGGGGTGTTGTGTCTTAGTGTTGTTGTACTCATTCGACCTTTTTTTGATATATAGAGTGTCCCTTAACAGTAAATATTAACGTATTTATGGCTTGTTAAAGTTGAAATGTGGAAAAAAGTCAAATTCTATTTCATATGACAGAATCTTTTTTTGTGAGAATGACACAATCTCATGAAAAAATATTCCTTCTATACAAAAAGAATGTGAAAAAGAGCACATTCTTTTTTCGTATGAAGGAATCTTTTTTGTCAGAATGACAATGTCAGGAAAAATATTCCTTCATATGAAAGGAATGTAAAAACTAAGTACAAATTATTTTTCATACAAAGGAATCTCTTTTTCATGAGAACATCACAATCTCATGAAAAAGATCCCTTCATATGAAAAAGAATGCAGAGAAAATTAAGTCCAGATTCTTTCTTCATATGAAGGAATCTTTTTATGAGATTGTGTCATTTTCACAAATAAAAGATTCCTTAATATGAAAAAGAATATGAAGAGAACTAAGTCCAAATTCTTTTTATGAATGCAATCTTGTTTCATATGGCACTATTCTTATTTTGTATGGCCATACCAAAAAGAAAATTGGCTAATGAAAAAAGATTTTCAAATGTGCTAAAAACAGATTTCTAGGTCATTCGTCCAAAAACTAAGTGCAAAATCCACCCAATGGGGTCTCAGTTCTCAAGATACATATGTTGGTGCATTTCCGTTATATGATTTTTATGGGTTTCGAAAATGTGAGGCGGGATAGAAACAAGATGGCAGCCATATGAACAGAGAATTTTTCTCACAAAATCAGATTACTCCCATATGAAACAGAATCCTTTTTGTATGGCCCAAATTCTTTCTTTTTGTATGAAACAGCTATCCAAAGAAGCGAACTGAGCTTCACGCAGAACTGAAATTTCAAATCCTTATAACTTATGAACAGAATAATATTTTTCAAAAAATCAATAAAAAACCACTCTTGGTCAAGCACTCTCTACCCTGAAAATTGCAGACCAAGGCCTGGATATTCAGACTGCACCAGGCGATGGCACAAGTTGGGGTGCAGCACAACTGAAAGCTGCACCAGGGCCAAGACAGGGTGATATTCAAATGGTGATGTACCATGGTGCATCACCATTGAATATGGTGCAGAATGCATGATGCCAGTACAATGTGCCAGTGCAGCTCACAGACAGGGAGGACCAGGAATGCTCCAGTACAAATGCAGTTGTGCTGGGTGCATCACCACAATATTCAGAAGAGGGCATGCAAATGGGGCCATAATATATGCATGGTGCAAATGGGGCCATTTGCTTGTCATTATAGTCCCATTGCATGTGTTGTGTACAGCAGCCTGGAAAAATATGCCTAGCACTCTGCATAGCTGCTTGCAGCAGGTGTGGGGTCCCTGGTGGGCTACTGCACCCTCCCACCTGTATACCTGATCATGGGCATGTTACTGTAACAGTCAATCTGGTAGTCTAATGGTCCCCTGTATGCCCGATCATGGGCAGTTGTAGGATAACAACCTCAACCTGATGGTCTAGTGGTGTCCCCACCCTTATGCCTGATCATGGGCATTTGGTCAACACAACCTCCCTGGTGGTCCAGTGGACCCCTCACCCCTATGCCTGATTGCTGGCTCCATAGTAGAATACAATACCTGATGGTCCAGTGGTCCCCACCTCTCCTCCACCAACTGAGGACCCCGGCCACTCAGCTCCCCTCTGTCATCAGCGAGCAGCTGTACCACCATGCCACCTGCCAAATGACAGCATATAATATGTGCTGTATGCCTATTGGTCCACATTGTGGACCAATGGGCTTCACTCATACTGTACAACACAGGCACAAATATGTGAATGAACGCATTCATGATTGTCAGATTAAAAGAAGGAGGGAGGTTGGGCAGGGGAAGTGAAGGGAAAGCAGAGGTGTTTAGCAAGCACTTCTGTTCCATTTTCACTAGAGAATAGGACAGACTAGTGCCACAGAAGGAGCAAGGGGTGGGGTGGGGAAGGGGGTTACTGACAGTGTAATAGAGATGGACAAGGTGCAGAAGGGCCAAGGGAACTGGTGGTGGTGGTGGTGGTGGTGGTGCTGACAGGCCCCTGGCAGACCTGTCTTATACCTCTCCTGAGTCAGGGAGTTTGCTCTACGACATTTGACTACACATGTGGTGCATCTCTGTAAAGTGTCCCAAGGGATGAACCAGGAAATTACAGGCCAGTCGTCTGACCTCGACAGTGGGGAAACTGATGGAGACTATCCTGAAGAAGGGACTGAAAGCTTTTGTTGAGGAAACTGTACTGCAATACAAGAGGCAGCATGGGTTTGTATTGGGAAGGTCCTTGCCAGATTAATCTGATTGACTTTTTAACTGTGTTACCTTTACAGTGGGCAGGGGCCAAGCAGATGATGTCCTGTATCTGGACTTCAGCAAGGCTTTTGTCTCTGGCGTCTTGAGGGTCAGTAAGCTATAGGATCTAAGGGTAGGCTCAAGCTCACTAGATTGGTCAAAATTGGTTAAAGAACAGAAACCAGAAGGTGAAGGGAATTCTCAAAAGCTAGGCTGGTGACCAGTAGGGTTTCACAAGGCTTAGTGCTAAGTCCAGTGTTGTTTAAAGTGATTTTCCAATGTTTGTCATAACAAATGAGAATAGTAACCTGTAGGAGTTGTGAATCAGTCTCCTACCATTCAAACAGCCAAAAGTGCTGTTTTCCATGAAAAAGCTTTTATTTCTGTGCTCTGCTTAATTTGCATAACCATACCCTTTTTTCTCAGTGCTGAGCCCCAACTGTGACATCATATCAGGAAACTAAGTTACTAAAGGGACACTGTCAGTTTGTAATTTTAGAAAGAAAAATCAGTTATGTACTGTGCCCACAGTGCCTCACTATGTAAATTAGTATACAAGCTATTATATTTCTGTGCTCACTACAGAAATATGAAACTATAGTACATCTCTCAGTATAGAAGTCTTGTAGCTAGATACGGTATGCAGAATGCCTTGTTTTGAAAATAAACATACAAGAGCTTATATTATGACACCACTTCAGAAGTATGATGCTGCATCTCACAGTAAGGAAACTGGAAAACTGCATCTTATTTTACCCACAATGCCCTGCTATGGACATTTACATTTTAGGTGCTCACCACTACCAACATACAAGACTGTACTTCTGAGTAAGGCACATTTAAGTCAATGTTATAAATTACCCAGAATCCCTTGTTGCTGTATGTAAAACATTGGCAGCTCCTGATCGACATCACTCTTTGGGTGTGGTTGGACAGAGAAACTGGAAGGCAGCCCAAAACAATGGGCTAATAAAACATAACAATAAAATGACTATGATAGATTTTTAGAAAACAAATTGCAGCTTCAACATCTGAAGCATGGGTGGCAATGGCATACTATGTGAAAAAGGCATCTACGAAACATCATAAAATCCCTTTAGCATCTTCATCAGTGACATAGCGGATGGGATCAATGGTATGATCTGCTTGTTCACAGATGACATGAAGCTCTGTGGGAGGTGGACATGGAGGAGGCGGAGACAGAAACTAAGGAAGACCTGGTTAGGTTAGAGAGTAGTTTGGCATTTGGCATCTGGGGTTTAATGCTAAAAGTGCAAAGTTATGCACTTAGGACAAGGAACCCAGAGACCAAATACTGGTTGGGTGGTGTATGTCACCAAGTCTGAGGAAGAAAATGACCTGGGGTTATCATCAAGCTGACCTGAAGCACTCAGCACACTGTATGAGAGCAGCAGCAAAAGCAAATCAGATACTGGACTGCATAACCAGGAGATTACCAGCAGGAAGACAGAGGTCATACTACCACTGCACAGGTCACTAGTAAGATCACAGATAGAGTACAGTGTACAATATTGGTGCCTTTATCTTAAGAAGAATGTCTGCTTGCTGGAGACAGTCCTGAGAAAGGCAACCAAGATGATCCAGGGCCAGCAGGGTAACACTCACGAGGCATACCAGGAAGTCTCTTGCATTCATAGAACCAAGAAAAACAATGTCCAGTTTGGTTTAAATCCTTCAAAAGTTCTGTCAGTATATAGCAGGTTAGCTACACTCTGTAACTAACCCCAGCATTTAGAGTCTCGCAACCCTTCATCAAGGAGCATGGTCAAAGGAGAAAACATCACAGATTAAATATTCAAAACTCATACATATTCATTGGTGCTCATTTAGGTTAAAAACAGTGCAGTACTGAAATAGGAGCACTCCCATTTGTCAATCAAAACTTTTGTAAGTGTCACTATAAATGTTGTAAAGTGCAGCACTAACTAGCATCACAACCTATTATAACCATTTAAGAGTAACTTTAAAACATACAATAGGCATGAATTCATAGTGTCAGAGAACATCAATCACAGTTAACACTCCAGAAAATGCTGTACATTACTACAAATAAATGTGCCGGTTGCTGACACAAATGCCTATTGAGTGTAAAAAAGAGTCCCTTCAAGACAGAAAAGGCAAATGTAGTAATCATGCCCAGGCTCAAAAGATTCCAAGGAAATTGTTCCTTACATCGATTCTTGAGTTTGAAAAATGGGGGGGATAGGGAGGGTGTTGAGGGAGAGGAAAGAGGGAGGAAATCCACTGAGAGACTGCCCAGGTACAACATAGAGCACTAGGTACCTGGAGGGAGAGACAAAACATAAGGTAAATTCTATGCAGAAACAGGATCCAAAACTGTCACTAAAACTGTCACAAAAGCTATGGAAAGGTTATAGGAAGCTAAGGAAATGGCTTTAAATCCCATTATATTTTATGCCCTTAATAGTACTCTGCAATCAACACCAGTGGGTATTCCTTGTCCATCCTATAGGTTGATGCACATCCAACCAAATTAAAGGTGGGCGAGGACATCCTCTATCCTCATCAGAATATCTCCAGTTCACTTTGTGCATCAAGATAGGTTGGTCATGTCCTCACTGTTCCCAACAGTCTTATTCAACTCCAACAACTGTACAGGTATGTGTAAAACATTTCTTTACTTTTAATACATCTAACAAAGCAGCCTGGGAGATAGGAAGAACAGCATACTACTAACTGCAGCAGTTGTCTCTATAAAGCGTCTATTTCATTGGTGGAGTATTTACAGCTGTAAGCAGTAGAGAGCAGGGCTAAAAAGCAGTCATAATAAATATTGCCTGGGATCAGGATCCCGTCTTATAGCTGGTCCAGAACACACAATGACTGCATACCCTGCCGATCCGACCTTGGCTAGGGTCCCTCCGTAGTGACCCCTGCCTAGCTGGGATCCCAATCCACCTAACCATGCGACTGCTACTCCCCCAAGTTGCAGGAGACCAGCCCAACTTGCTTGGCAGCAGTAATTATCTCATGGCAGGTCTCTGGGCAGGATCTCCTCCCGATGGCGAACCCTGCCCAATGCAGTAGCACAGCATAACTCTCAGGTTTTAAACCTGATCCTTCTCGCTTGACTAGTAAATCCTCGAGGCTCCTCCAGCAGCAGCCTCCAAAGCGTCTAGCCCTTTTCACTCTCAGGACTCAACAGAAATGCTCCCACCTCCTTCCCACTCACAGTGCAGCGAGCTTGTGGGGGCCCTGATCAGACAAGTAGGCAACAGCCTACCAAAACATCAGCCCCTGCCTTCATGTACCTGAGGAGGTGCAGTGCCACTAGAATCCCTTTTGGCAGGCAGGGCATTGTCCTCAGCCCTCCATTCTCCAGCAACCAGTTTGCAATCCTTTTTGTTCTCGGGGTCATAAAACAATTCTCCATCCCCCGAGACAGCATTCGACCAAAGCGTTTGCTCACCTGCAACTTGGGCAGACAAGCCCCATGATGCTCAGTGGCTTCTCTCAGTCCCAGATTTCACCAGTAATCTCGCAGGACTTCAGTGGTCATCTTCTCATATACAGCAATCCCAAACTATGTGAGCTTTCATGAGACCTCATGACCGCCATCTTGCCTGGGTCAAAAGTGCTGGACTTCAGGAGGCCAACTTTGGGAGGATGGGGAAGTGGTAAAGGGTACCTGGCCAGAATTCAATCTAGTATGGACACTAACCAGAGGTGGGAGCTCATAAAGCTGGGGATAGTGGAGGCAACTAAAACCTGCTGCAAAGCCCAGAGCAAGAAGGCTAGGGCTAATAAACTGATCTGGTTGAGCAAGGAGATCATGGAAAGGTAAGGAGGAAAAGAGCTGCCTTTAGGAAGTACAAGAAAACAGGGAGGGTGAGGACAGGGAGGAGTACTTGACAGAATCGAAGGAGGTGACAAGGGCAGTAAGGGCCAAAGCATCTACGGAACTCAGGCTGGCACAAGGCATTAAGAAGGGGAGAAGGACTTCTTTAAGTACATCAGGGAGAAAAGGAGCTATAAGGACCACATAGTAAGGATTAGGAAGGAGGGGGTTGGGTGGAAGCAGGGTGCGATAAGGCGAAGCACTAAATGAGTACTTCTGCTCAGTATTTACTAAAGAGAGGAGGGTGACACCAAGATGGAGAAATGGCAGAAGCAGGGTGGAAAGTGGTGACAGATGGGGAAATCATGAGCAGAGTTCGAGAGGGTTTGAAGGCACTGAGGGTGGACAAGGCACCAGGCCCAGATGGCATCCACCCCAGGGTACTGAAGAAGCTGGCAGAGGTCCTTGCAGGACCTTTGGCGAAACCTATTTAATGCCTCACTACATTCGGGGTGTGTACCTCAGGACTGGAGGATGGCTCATGTGGTGCCCTCCACAAGGTGGCCCCAAGGATGAACCAGAAAACTACAGACCAGTGTGCCTCACATCCATCGTGGGTAAGCTAATGGAGACTATCCTGAAGGAGAGGCTGGTGGCCCTCCTAGAAGCCAAGGACTACAGGGACAGCAGACAGCATGGCTTCATATGTGCAGATCCTGCCAAACCAACCTGGTCGAGTTCTATGACTGGGTAACTGGCAACTGGACAGGGGCCATGCAGTGGATGTCCTGTATCTGGACTTCAGTAAGGCATTTGACTCAGTGCCACATGGAAGGCTGGGAAGAAAGTTAGTAGGCACAGGGGTGGGTGCAAAGCTGGTGAGATGGGTAGGAAACTGGCTGCAGGAAGGCAACAGAGGATGGTGGTGGGTGGGGAGCTCTCACACCCAAGGGCAGTGATGAGCGTGTTCCACAGGGCTCGTGTTGGGACCAGTGTTGTTTGGGATATTCATTGCAGACATATCATGGGACATCAAGGCAAGATCAGTCTGTTTGCTGATGATACCAAGGTAAGCGACGGTGGATGACCTAGGGGATGGCAGGGGCTGCAGAATGATCTGGAAAAGCTTGAAACCTGGTCAGACACCTGACAACTGGCTTTAATGCCAAAAGAGTGCAAGGTGCTGCATTTTGGGATGAAGAACCCAAGGAGGAGTTACCAGCTAGGGGGAGTGCAGCTAGCCCAGATAGAGGAGGAGAAGGATCTGGGTGTGCTCATTACAGGGTCAATGAACAACTCGGCACAATGTAGGGAAGGCAGCTGCAAAGGCCAACAAAATGCTGGGTTGTATTGCAAGGGTATATCCTCGAGGAGGGAGGAGGTGATTCTGCCACTGTATAGGTCATTAGTTAGACCACACTGGAGTACTGCGTGCAGTACTGGCGTCCCATATCTGAAGAGGGACATTAAGTTACTGGAGGGTGCAGCGCAGAGGGACAAAGATGATCAAGGGGCTGGGATTTATCATACGAGAGGAGGTTGAAGGAGTTGAACATGTACTCACTGGAGGAGAGGAGACAGGGGTGACATGATTGAAACCTTTAAATACATGAAAGGAATAAACAAGGCAGGTACAGAGGGCTGTTCAAAGTAAGGAGGGAGGGCCACCAGGGGCCATGATATGAGATTGGGCGAGGAAGGTTCAGGAGGAGATGAGGAGACACTTTTTACAGAGGGTGGTGGATCGGTGGAATCGGTTACCTGCTGAAGTGGTATGCAGTAGAACAGTGGACTGCTTCAAGCGAGGATGGGACAGGACAAGGGGAGGGTTGATGAAGGGAAGGGTGGAAGGGAGGGTAGCTGCAGAATAAGGGTGCTTGCTGCACATTCGAGCAGACTTGATAGACCTCTAGGCCTTTATCTGCTGACAAATTGAATGTTCGTATGTTCGTCTACCACTCTGCATTTTCCTTGTGCCAGCCTATTTTCCATCAAGAACAACAGCAACGTTATAAAAGGCAGCTGAAAATTAATTATGTGGCCTGCTGCATTAGGAGGTCCCTTCCTAATACAGTTCTCTTTGATTCCTTCAGATCACCCCACATCATGAGAAAATGCAGGAGTGTGGAGTGTCCTTCCGCCAATAGAAGAGGATGACCAAACTTACAGTCTTGTATCTCTAAGTGCGCACAGGTGCAGCACAGATGGAAGATGAGGACCCATCGTGTGGAATCCCACCCTCCAACTGCCCCAATTGCACTGGATGCCAACTAGGCTCAGTTGCTGTTCCAGCTACTGGAACGCATGAAAGCAAGTAACACATTACCACAGCACCACAGAAAGCCACCGATCAGGAACCCATAAAGAAATGCCCCAGGCTTGATACAAACAGCACCACCGCCTGACAACAAGACCGACCCGACGAGGGCGCTCGGACAAGTCAACCTAAATGTGCCATGGGGAAACATAGATGAGCTGATCACAATAGTATGGGCAGCACTCAGAATATCACAGCAGCCCTCACAGCCCTCCATGTCAGAGGCCCCTACTCTCTATGGGTGAGCCAGAGGAAAAGTCCACTTCCCCTCTGTAAGGCCCTTGACACACTTCTTGCCAAGGAGTGCGAGACACTAGACCTGACCAGAATACCTGAAAAGAGCATGGTAAACAGGTGGTACCCCATTAGCCAGGAAAAGCGACCACTGGGATAAATCTTCTAAGGTGGACCAACCAGTCTTGGAGCTGTCCAAATACACTACCATCCCAATTGAAATGCAGCACTCAAAGACCCGATGGAAAAGAAGGTGAAGGAACACCTCTGGAAAATTCAAGCAGCTGGCATGGCATGCTCAGCAGACACCGCCATGTGGTTCACCTGCAGGGCTCTCCATAGATGGCTACACATGCTCACCGAGAACATCCCTAAGGACTCCCTCAAATGGACACAGCAGAGTCTGCCATCCAGGCAGTGAAATATATCATGGACGATCATCCGACATTTTCAGATTTGGAGCTTGAATCACAGTGCTGACCAATAGAGCCAGAAGATCCCTGTGGCTAAAACTATGGCAGGCAGACCATGAGTCCAAAACTGCTCTTCTTAAACTACCTTCAAAGAGGGTACCCTTTTCAGAAGGTCTAACCCCATACCTCAGACAAAGGGGGGACAAGCACAGGAGACAAGGAAGTCTACCTCCTCACAGACAGAACTTTTGTCTCAAAAAGCAAATTTTTCAGACACAAACCACAGTCATACAATTCCCTGACCACAAAGCAGTAGCCCCAAAGACCCTGCTTCCAACACAAGGCATACAATAAGAGGACAAGAGGCAATACAGGGGTCAGTACTCCAATGGAGTTCAAAACCAAATTTCAAGCTCCAGGGTAACAAGAAATGAAGGCACGAGGCCCACACAAACCTACTGCTGGCAGGGAGGCTGAGGTGGTTTGCACACAATGGGCCCAGAAAACGTCAGACAAATGGGTGATGGAGGCAGTTACCAAGGGCTATGCAATCAAGTTCACCAGAAAGCCAATAAGGCATAGACCATTTTTATCACCGACGCCAAGGACCCGCCAAGGTTCAAGTGATAAAGACTGCAATACAGGAGTTACTCACCAATGGGCTCACGCAGTCCCCACAGAGGAACAGGACACAGAGGTCTACTCCTTGTTCTTTGTCGTCCCAAAGAAGATGGGCGGATGTGCCTGTGATTAGACCCTCAAGTATCTAAACCAGACAGTGACTTACAAGAAATTCAAAATGGAGACCCTCCGGTCCACACTGGCATCCATTCAACCAGGGACTACCTGACCTCAATAGATCTCAAGAATGTCTACCTCCACATCCTCATCTGGCCCTCACACCACTGTTACCTCAGATTTAACATCCAAGAGCAACATTTTCAGTACACATGCCTACCATTCAGCTTGACATCTGCCCCCAGGGTCTTCACCAAGACCCTGGTAGTTCTCGCAGCACATCTCAGGAAACAAGGAGTCCACGTAATACCATACCTGGATGACTGGCTGATAAGGGCAAGAACAGTGGGCAGGCCCTACAAAGCACACAACTAGCAATCAGCTGCTTGTAACAACATGGTTGGATAATCAACAAGGCCAAGAGCCAGCTGATTCCTGCCCAGTCCATTACCCACTTGGGCAGTAATACATACAAAAACAACAGGGTAACCAACACTCGACAAAGTTCAGAACATCCGAACACTGGTGTCAAGCCTCAATCAGCAGACCAAACAGGGCTGTATGGGACTACCTCCAGATACTGGGTGTCATGGCAGCACTAATCGACATGGTTCCATGGTCCAGAGTACACATGCGAACACTCCAAAGGTTTCTAATAGACTCAAGGGACCAGACAACCCAAAACTTCAAATTCTGAGTCACTTCCCACCCCAGGTGTTAGCCGGACTACTATGGTGGACTCTGAAACCACACCTACTGTGGGCACAACACTGACACAAGTAACAGCAGATGTAATCACCACAGATGCTAGTCTATTGGGTTTGGGGCAACATACAACAATCATGTGACCCAGGGCCTGCGGGCTCAGAAGGAGTCCTCACTACCCATCAATATATTAGAAATGAGAGCAGTTCACCTGGCACTACTCTTCTTCGCACCTCCTATCAACAGGCCAGTCCTAGTCCAGTGCGACACCCAAGTGACAGTAGCATACATAAACAAACAAGGCAGTACAAGGAGCAAGGCAATGATAAAGAGTCACTGCAACTATTCTGCTGGGCAGAATAGATCCTACTGTCACTAATGGCAATATATCTAGCAGGAGGGCCAACACAGAGGCAGACTGGCTAAGCAGGGTCACCGTCAGCAGTCAGAGTGGAGACTCCACAGGTCCATTTTCCAGCAACTACTGTCCAGATGGGGCCCTTGCAAGTCTATCTAATGGTGTCACGGACAAACACGCAACTGCCTAACTACCACTCCAGGTTCTCAGACCCCCAGACCCAGGAGATCGATCGCTGTCAGCCCCTTGGAACTTCACATGAGTCTACCTATTTCCACTGCTCTCAATGATACCCAAAGTGCTCCACAAGATTCAACTCACAGGAGCATCAGTGGTCCTGGTGGCCCCAATTGGCCGAGATGCCAATTGTACTCACTCATCCAGGCCATGTCAGTGAGCCCTCTGATGATTGTTCCACCTGGCCCAACCTACTGAACCTACTGTCACAGGGACCATTTCTCCATCCAAATCCAGCCAGCCTGAATCTGACGGCATGGCTATTGAAAGGGACAGACTGTTAAACCAGGGCTACCATACCTGGGTAGTGAATCGTCTGCTACAATCCAGGAGACAGTCTACAAATAAGACTTACCTCAGATAATGGCAAATATTCCACAAATGATGCAGGAAATGGGTACCTCACCCTCAGTGGCGGGGTTACCACAAATTTTGGACTTCCTGAATGAAGAGGCGAACAAGGGTCCAAGTCCAGCCTCACTCAGAGTGCAGGCATCAGCTATTTCCTATTAGGGTCCATTACCGGAACAGATCACATTGGTTCACACCCGACACCATCCAACTGCTTAAGGCAGTTACATTAACAGCAACAAGGGTGAGGCAGAGATGCCCACCATGGCAACAAAACAGTGCTAGATGCACTACAGTTACCCACCCTACAGCAGATTCTTTGCACTGGTGCACTATTAAGACAGCCTTCCTTGTGGCAATTTGTTCAGTCAAGAGAATAGGAGAGATTCTGGCCCTCTCATGCAGGAAACATTTTCTCACCTTTCATAGCGATAGGGTCATTCTGAGAACACTACCATCCTTCCTGCCCAAAGTGGCATCACAGTATCACAAGGACCAGGATGTCTTATTGCCAAACATAACTCGAATAACCAACAAGACACATTGATGCTCCACCCTCTAGATGTGGGCCACCAGTTGGAAAAGTATCTCAGTATCACTAGGGATATTCGGAAGTCAGACAGGTTATTCATCCTAACCAAAGGGCACAGAGTAGGCAGGCAGCCTCCAAAGACACCAAAGCCAGATGGATCAAGCAGACCACTAACAAGGCCTATAGGGTAGTGGGGCAGATGCCACCAGAAGGCCTCAAAGCACATTCTACCAGGGCAGTAGCAACATCCTGGGCAGAAAGGGAAACATGTCTACACAAGACATTTGTTCAGCGGCTACCTGGTCATCAATACACACCTTCACTAAGCATTACAGATTAGACATAGCATCTGCTGAAAGGACTATATTTGCCAAGTCAGTACTGGAGGCAGGGGATCTACAGGTTTAGACCTGAACTAATCTACCTTCTCCTTTCCCACCGAGAGTATTCACTCTAATGGTACACTGTTACTAAGGTCCCACTGGTGTTGACTGAGGAGTACTATAAAGTTTACGAAATATAATAGGATTTACTCACCTGGTAAAGGTGATTATCTGAGTACCCTTTATAGCACTCCATAGGCCCACCTGAGGTGGCAGATTACCCTTGGGTCAGATTAGCAGTAAGAGCTACCCCATATGTTATACTGGGACAGATGAAACTAAGACCAGTGTCACTAACGATTTTATGTGAAGATATGATGAAACAGAATGTAACAGTCTATATTAAACTGTATATCTTTTTCTGTAGATGAGGAAATTACTACAATAAAGGTGATGGGTGAAAAGCAATATCTGACTAAGTGTTTCATCCCATAAAATAATATAAGTAATGACTCCCAGGCAATAATCTCAGGGTCCAGCGCAATGGAAGCTTATCTTCTCATGGGCCTGCCTTGGGCTGGGCATGTTTCTGGCCTGTATTTTTCTTCCTTCTCTGTCACTATATAGCTATGGAAGACTCACACTGGAGATATTCTGATGAGGGTTGAGGGATGTCCTCACCCACCTTTAATTTGATTGGATCTTGCATCAACCTATAGGATGGATGAGGAGCATCCACTGGTGTTGACTGCAGAGTACTATAAAGGGTACTCAGATAATTACCTTTACCAGGTGAGTAAATCCCATTTCTCATTTCACTTATTGGGTTTAACAGACCTCAGTTTTCTTGTCTCAGAAGTTTATTGAGTCTGTCTCCCTTATTCTGGTTGAAGGATATGCTCCAGCCCCATGAATTTCATCTTATCAGGGTCAGAGGCATGAATTTCAAAAAGTGTTGCCCTACAATCAATCTCATTTTCAATTTATTACTGATTTGATGTGTTCCTGGATTCTGGTTTTTAAAGGACATATAGTTCTGCCTACATAGATCAGACCACACAGGCACCAGAGGCATAAACCACAAAAAAGTATCACAGATGAAACATTCCCTAATCTCGCAGAATTATTTTTGTCACTAGGGTATGTGAAAATATTTCCAACTGGGCATATTTGCACACAATACATGATGAGCATTTTGGAATTATTTTGGTCTGGGATGGAGCCAACAGTATTCCTTGTCCTGGGCTGGTTTAGCCACAGTCCTAATGTGAACCAACCTATCACTTAAATTTGTGGCTCTATTACATGTGACCATGGGTCTCCCCACTGTCATCCCAACTTCCATGTCTCCTGTCAAAATAAGCAAGTTCTTGAAAATGACATTGCCTATTTTTCTGCCCAATCATTGTACTATGTAACAACGGTTATTGGCCCAAAATTCCTGGCATTTTCTCAGTCTTTTCTCTGTTTTCAATCAGTCTGTGTCTGTCCAATCCTTAGCTTTGTCTCTAGAACTGCTCAGTAGTGACTCTTCAAAGCCACTGGCCCTAAATCTTTGTTCCAGTTCACCAGCTTGTTTATCATAGTCCCTTTGTGAGCTACAATTCCTACATAGTCTGACAAACTGGCTGTAAACAATGAATGCTTTCAGTGCTGAGGGATGGGAACTATCTGCCATTAAAACAGAATTAGCAGCAGTAGGTTTGCAAAAGCATTGTGTTTATACTATTCCTCCTTTTGTCCAGTTAGCATGAGGCCTAGGATATTAAGCTCTCATACTGGGGTGCATAGGGAGAGGCATCACCAGTAGAAAACAGGAAGTTATTATCCCTCTGTACAGACAGCTGGTGAGACCCCATCTGGAGTACTGCGTGCAGTTCTGGAGACCCAATCTCCGCAAATACATAGACAGGATGGAAGCTGTCTAGAGGACGCAACTAAAATGGTGCAGGGTCTGCGCTAAAACATATGAAGAGAGACTTAAGGAGCTTAATATGTATAGCCTCGAGAAAAGGAGGAAGAGGGAACATGATAGAAACATTCAAGTACCTCAAGGGAATCAACGAAGTCCAAGAGGGTAGCATCTTTCAAAAAAGAGGTGTGCAAGAACAAGGGACACAATTTGAAGATGGGGGGCGGCTCAGAGGTAATTTAAGGAAGTATTTTTCACAGAGAGGGTTGTGGATGCATGGAGCGGCCTTCGGAGAAGGTTGTGGAGTCAAAAACAGTGGTGGAATTCAAGCATGCATGGCACAGTCATAAGGCAATTCTAGGGGTGGGGTAGGAAGAAGTAGGCTGCTGGTTAACTAGGATCTGCAGCTTATCCACTAGGTAGAGAATGGGCAGACTGGGTGGGCCAAGCGGTCCTTATCTGCCATCAAATTCTATGTTTCTATGTTTCAGACTTGCTTGTTTTGTTGGTAAATCTAAGATTGAGATCATTGTTACTCATCCACTCCATGAACTTAGGTATGTTAGACTCCATTCCTCCCATACACAAACAACATCATCAATAAAGCTATACTAACATCTGATGTTTTTATAGTAAAGATTTCTATGTACATGAAGTATAGATTTCAGTTCCTACTAACCTAGAAACACGTTGGCAAACTAGGCATACCTAGGGCCATGGAGGTACCATAGCTGTGTTTCATGTTTGGAGGAATATTTTGTCCTCAGATTCAAAGGCGCTGTGTTTAAGTATACATTCTAATGATTCAGAGATGAAGTAAATTGGCATGTGTTCCCTATCAGGGTGGTTTTCTAAGAAGAACTTGTATGACTGAATCCCCTGCTGATGTTTTATGGACATGTACAGGGATTCAATATTAATTCCTAGTCAAGTGTAGTTATTTTACCAACTCAAGTTCTCATATTCCTTAAACCATCAGCAGTGTCCTTGAGGTATGAGGCCAGTCCGATACAAAATCTACAAATGTACCATAATTCTCACTCAGAGACCAGTACCTGACACAGTAGGCTTCCCAAGGGTGAAATACAATCCAAAAGAGATGGTCTACTTGAGAAAGGATGTCCACACTCCAGCAAAGCTTAGAAGATAACAACTTTTATTTAAAAATAGATAAAATGAGGTACTGTCTGTTCAGGATGCACTTCCAGAGAGCTCCCGAATCAGCATCCAAATGTGGCATTATTTTCTAACTTTTTGCCAGAATTGACTCTAAAGATTACCTTCACTGGTTCCTTGGTGTGCAGACCCTTCTGGGGATACCAAATTTGTTGAGATGGGTAGAAAAACACAGAGCAGAGGCTAACTTCTTCACCCCTCATAGCAAGGCCTCAAAGCCACCACCTGCACCTGAATTTGCCCACTGCAAATGAGATGACCTGGGAGCCCTGCCTGGTGATGCTTGAGTCACTACAATCAGAATTACTCAATTTAACCAATATGGTCCAGCTCATGGACAAAAAATGGATACCTACAATATTGCATGGTGCAAGTGAAACAAAAGCTGGATGGCCTGGTAGAAACAGCAAGCAGTGGAATGTTCCTTGAAGTGAGTCCAAGCAACGTCAGCTATTTGTGTGAAAGAGCAGACTTTGCTGCAATCAAGGCTGGAACATATGAAAATTTAACTCATGCAGCCAACGTTAGGATTATCGGGTTACCAGAGGGCACTGAAGGTAAGGACTTACTTGTGTATTTGACTGAATGGTTGCAAGAGACCCTGGGTTTGAATTTGCAAGGACAGATATTCAAAGCTATCTGGTCAATGTCCAGAGACCAACTTTATCCTCAGAAGGTGCCAGAACTGTTATGCTTATCACACCTTGGTGGTGGTACAAGACCAAATTCTTAAACTGTTCTGGTGAAGCGTAGCCTGGAAGTTGAAGGTCCAAAAGCTCTGTTTTTTCCCGACCTGTCATATTCCACTCGGATGAAGTGGAAATGTTTTGACACAATTAGGAGATGTCTCCAAGCTCTGGATGTCCCAAACAATGTGCTGATGCCAGCCTGACTGCGTTACAGTGGGAAGGAAGGCCTATGTTCACGTGATCTTAAGGAGGCCGTGAAATTAGCTGAAAAGCTGAAGCTGAGAGGGCAGCTCAGAAGGGTGACCTCCTCGACCGGAGCTTGGAGATACCTGAACTGGGCAGTATGAGTGAGCTCTAGTCTGTACTTATATACTAAATTTCTTTATTTGTTCCGAACGGTACTGCAGGACTTTTGAATGATAGTGGACAATGAGCCCATACTAACTGGTATTATTTTACACAGGCCTCGGTTGTTAGTTCTGTAGGTGGACAATTTGGACACTTCAATTTACTGTAAGAATGTTGATAAACTTTAAAGTTATACCCAGAATTACAAGGACGATTTTATTATAATTTGTAAACTGCAGTATTAATATTTGGATGGGACCGGAGGTGATTTAAAATATATTTTCCTTCTTTATGGAAGGAATATGTGGATGCTGAAGGAGTGTAGTTGGAGGCAATAATGGAGCATTTTAAACAAAGTAGTGTACATCAACTAAGGGTGTTATGGCCTGTTTTTTTTGTTAGCAAACAGATGTTATTAAGTAGGATTTTATTATGAGCATTGGTAGCAATAGCCAACTGGGATAGTACTATGCTAGATAGCTTTAATAGCTGGAATTCCCCTAATCTTGTACCGAATGTTGCAATGTATCACATATCTATATATCTTTTTTATGTTGGACTTCTCCGGCTGTATTACATTGCACAGGATGTTTTAGTGCTATATTATTGCATAAAATCTATAAATAAAAGTACAAAACACAAAGATAAAGAAGTAGCACCTCATGCCACCACCAACATTTTGCACCAGAATAAAGCGCTTTTGAAAAGCACTTGATTTTGTCACAAAACTTTGCTGGGCATGAGTTGCTACTGCCATTTTATCTGTTTTAAATAAACATTTTATCATCCTTCCTCAGTTAGCTTGGCTTTTTGGATTGTATTTCAATGTTGTAGGCACGCTGTGTGGCTCCTGAGGAGTGTTTGAATGCTACCTACTGGCAATGAAGGGTTCCCAAGGAGGCCTATTATTACTTTCCTTGTGGGTTTTTGGTAGCATATAAAAGCTGGGGTAGAGGGATTTCTCTCCCAATGTATTTACTGTATACGGTATTCAATTTCAGTGATTTTACCTGTATCAAGGACTCGCTTAAGAATTTGGTGAAACTTTCTTAAAAGATTGAGTGTGATTAGTGCTCGGTTCACTGTAACTGTTAGTGTTTTGGATTAAGGATAGTGCAATTTCTATATAGTGTTGTTTACCCAAAAACAGTGATCCCCCACACAC
Source organism: Neoceratodus forsteri (assembly GCA_016271365.2). Lineage (NCBI taxonomy): Eukaryota > Metazoa > Chordata > Ceratodontiformes > Ceratodontidae > Neoceratodus > Neoceratodus forsteri. Next base: position 410,068,408 of record CM057449.1, read on the forward strand.
ATCAGCTGGATTAATAACTATTTCTTTGTTGCTAGCCAATTCTTTGGAAATTAGTTTCTCATTCTAAGTTAGATTCTGGCTGGACGGTTCTACCATTATCAAGCAAGGTCTGTACCTGACACAACACTGTTTTCTCAATTGAGATAATACCTGCATTAGTGGTGTTAGGACAAAATGTGGACTTCTTTCTAAACAGTGCTTTTCTTTGTTTTTAATATGTACACCAGCTGAAAGTAAACCAGATGTCGATACTTTCAATTCCTCCTCTCAGTCCACACAGTCTAAATTCTCAAGTAAAAGGTTTTCTTGGAGTAGGGATTCAAATGCTTGTAAATTAATGAGTCATTCAGGTCTGAGGATTCTCCCTTGGTGAAACTTCAATATTTGTTCCACAGTAGTATGACCTCTTTCAATAGCAGCCATAATGAAGTCCAAGTCCTCCTCCGGTGGACCAGTTGTATCTTCTAAAAAGCCCATTTCTCACCAGTCTATAGTTAAAATCTTAATGGAAAATAGTAATTTAAACAAGATTTTCTGAAGAAAGTGGTGCAAGTCCACAAAGATCTGAAATTCATTGATAAGTGGTGTAGGAATGAATGTCAGGCCCCGCACATCACAGAGATCTGGTGAACATAAACGTCAGTATTGGAAAGGTTTAACACCTGTAATTCATTTGCTTTTTGTTCTTCTGCAGAAAACTGATTTTGTGTTGTTTTGTTTTGCCTGCCCTTTCCCCACCTTGTTTTTCTCTTTCTAGTTGCATTTTCATTTGTTCTAAAAAAAAAAAGCATCTTAACTTTCTGTATTTTCTGCAGGACTACTGTCTTCTTCGTCACTTCTCTGTGGACTTTGTCTTGGTTTATTATTTTTCTTTCTGGCAACCTATACTTTTGATCTCTCCTGCTCATTGATCAATTATTTTTGACTTTCACCAGTCTAGAATATTGTCTTTCTCATAGTCCTCATCATCTCTATTGAAGTTATTCTGTTTTCATTGCAAAATATAATTTTTCATATTCGCTGGGCTTTCTCTGTAAGGCCAAATCCAACTTTTATAATCTTCACTGCTTTTAAAAGATAAAACAGTCTACTTAGATTATTTCAAATCCTTACTAACACACATGAGGGACAGGCTCAAGGGCTCAACATGTACTCCCTCGGGACAGAAGGGAGCGAGGGGATAATCAAGACCTTCAAATACCTTAAAAGTATTAATTGGGTGAATACGGAGGGCCCTTCAGTCTTAGTGGGAACAAGTCCACTAGGGGCATAACCTAAAGCTGGTTTGGGGAAGATGCATAAGGGAGATGAGGAGGCACTATTTCACTGGAGAGTGGTGGCCAAGTGGAATGAATTGCAAGAGGAGGTGGCCTCCCTGAAAATGATGGATAGCTTCAAGACAGGATAGGACAAAATGAAGGGAAAGTTGCTTGGGGGGGAAGGGAACTGAGGGATAAGGGGGATTTTTGAGAGGGACAGATCCCACTGAGACAAAGGAACATCCTGCACAATTGATCAGACAAGATATACCATAAGGCCTTTATCTGCTGTCATGTTTGTATGTCCATATCTAGGGTTGAGTGGAGAGCACAATGTTATTGTACCTGACAGCCCTTTCTGCTTAGAAAACCAGGCTGTTACCTTTTTGTAATGGGTTCCAGAATACAGTCTGGTTAGGGGTGAACTACTTCTGTGGTGCATGTCTTAACTGCAGGTATATCCAGTGGTCCTTTTTGGCAAGTCAAATTCATTATGAAGTTGGGAGAAGGACTTGAGCAGTCCTGTTCCTACCTCTAGTATGTGGCTTACTTTGAGGATGCCTTGATGAACCTAGGAGTTCCATTTAATTACAGCACCTCTGATACGGAGATGGGGATTGTTCCAGAGGGGTTCCATGGGGCCAAAGAACATACTGGTTCAAATTTTGAGTTGAACCTGCCTCTACCACATTGTCCTAGTTTACTCCATTGGAGCCATGGGATTTTGGCCCTATTGGAGAGGACTGTGAGTATGACAGTAGAGGCAGTGAGCACCAGGGTTTGCTCCAACTCTACCCATAGTCAGGAGCAGAAATTGTTCTGATTGAGTGAGCGCAACACTTGTGGCCTTGAGGATTTGCTTACTAAATCTGGGCCTCTGGTTGTCTTGTGTGGTTTGTTATCATAGAATCCAGATGTATCCATATTGTGGGGGTATAAGCAGGGGAGGTTATTCAGACAGTATATTATTTTAGGCAGTACCATCATCTTGAAAGCAGCAATTTTACCTGGCAGGGAGGGATGTAGCTTTTTCCACCTTTGTATGTCTTTTTGTGCTGCTTATTAGTTTGAGGATTTTGCCAAGGATCAAGTCCTGCACCTTAGAGGTGGTTGCCATGACTAAATACTTCAGGCCTCTGGAGCCCAGGTCACTTGTTTCTGCCCAAGGGTGATCCAGGAAGGGTTACCCATGGCCATGGGGAGTAGTTGTGTCTTCTCCCAATTTACCTTGAGGCCAGATAGTTGGCCAAAATTGTTCATGATGTTCCGTGCTTGAAAAAGGGATGCTTCCACTTTGAATAAGTTGACCAGCAAGTCATCAGAATGTGAGGGCACAATAAGATTTGGTCCCCACTCTTATACCTGTAATCCTGAGGTCCTTCCTAGTGGTTGCATTCACAGGTTCCATGGCAAGGAGGAACAACAGGGGAGTGAGGGCATCTCTGCCTTGTTCCTCTGTGAAGTGGAAAGGGCATGAGTGTATGCTTTTGATGAGTTCCCTGGCGGCTGGTGCTGAATACAAGGTTTTAACCCAGGAGATACAATTAGGTCCCAAGCCTATGTTCTCCAATGTCACTCTGAGGTATTTCCACTCCACCAATTCAAATGCTTTTCTGCATCTATGGAGGCATGGACTACAGAGTCCTGACCCTGAGAAACCACCTGTATGAGGATAATCTCTATTCTTAGAGTGTCTGATCCTTGCTTGACCTTCATAAAACCTACTTGCTTATTGTGTACTAGGTAGGGGTGCTTGTTCTAAACTATTGGCCATGGTCTTTACTAGAATTTTGGCATCCACTTTGAGCAATGAACTTGGCCTGTAGTTAGAACAAACAGCTCTGTCTTTGTCTGGTGTAGGCAGCATTGTGATGGTGGCCTCCTGCAAGGTGTGGTGGGGGTGTTGCCCTGGTTTTGTGTTGATATGAACACCTGCAATAGGTTAGGAGTGAGCTGCAGTGCAAATGCCTTGTAAATGTCAGCACTCAGCCCATCCAGGCCCAGTGCTTTACCCTTAGCTAACCCTGTACTGCTTGGGTGAGCTCTCTTGGATCAATTTCTTTACCAGAGACTGCCTTAATGTCATTGGGATTTTAGGCAAGCTGAGTTTGGCAAATAAATCATTGTATTCCTCTTGGGGGTGGGCACTCTGACTGATATAAAGTGCCTCATAGTAAACTTCAAAAGCTGAGTTAATTAGCTTTGTACCAGTCTGTATCTCACCTGTTAGTGTTTGAGGGTGGGATCTGTGTATCCCATTTTCCAGTATGATTGGTTTAAGAAAAATAACACCTAGTCTGCCTGTTTGTGATGTAGCTTATTCAGCCTGTACTTTAGGATGATCAGGTGCCTAAGGTCTTGTTCTGAGGGTTGACTTGAGTCAAAACCTTTGCTTCTGCCTCACTGAGGTAGTGAGTTCAGAGGTCTCTTTTGTTTCCTCTTTTATTCTCCTGCAATGCATAACTGATTCTGTGGCCCCAAATAAAAGCCTTAAAGGCCTCCCAGAGTGTACTGTATGCGATATCTTGCGTGTTAATTTCAAAGTACATCTGGATTTCTTTCATTAGCCATTTCTTAAAGGCTTTGGAGTTTAGAAGGGTGGGGTTGAAACACCATCTGAGCATTGTGGCTATTGTTTGTTCAAGAAACACCATGGTGGAGACTGGAGCATGGTTTGACAGCACTGTGGGTGTATACTACTGTCCAGTAACTCATCCATACTTTGCAAGATGGAGAGGAAGAAGTCCAGCCTACTGCAGGTCTTGAACCTGCCAATCTGAAGGTAAAATTTTGGTAGTGGGGTTGTATAGTCTCCAGTTGTCTGTGAGATTCATCTCTGTGCACATTTACACCAGGGTTGCTCTTGCCTTGGAATGTGGTGTTGTTCCCTTTTTATGTTGATTGCTTTGCAGCGCAAGAAACATATTGGAACAACTTGCTGAAAAGCAGGCTGTGGAGGTGAGGGCACTGTTGTGGCCAATGCCCCCAGCCTTCAAAGGCTTGCCCTTCCCCATGCTGTTGCCAGCTGCTGGTTGACAGCAGCTTGGAACGTTGGCACCAAGTTCTGAGAATTTCGACACTGCAATCACGGGCCACCTGCGTCATTGCAGCGTCAGCCATCCGCTGCAATGAGGAAGAGACCCATCATTGCAGGGCGGGATGTAAAACCCCGATATTGTTTGTGAACATGGCGCGGCTTGCTGCCATGTTCACAAACAACATAACCCCCACCATGTTTACTTGCTGATGGGAGGCCCTAATCCCCGTTGGCTTTGGTGGCCCTATGTTTCTGTTGTTGCCAATGCGTAGCCCACTCCCCATTGGCATTCTGTACCCCCGCTTTGTTTCTGCCAATCCCCATCAGCATAATGATACCCCCATTTGCTAATGGAATGCCCAATCCTCTGTTGGCTACTGCTGACCCACCAAACAAAGCCTCTGCTGGCAAGCTGGGAGCCCACCCCAGCATGCCAGATGCCCTGTGAAGAAAAACTGTCCTGGCGATGTCTTTTACCTGAAAAGAAAACTGTCCCTTGGTGCTCGCCCTGCCCTCCACCCACAACCAGCAAATGCCCACTGCACACCCTGCCTCCCCACACCCCTCACCCCATACTTACCTCCGAGCTTGCAAATGATCTTTGTGGACCGGAACACGCCTGCACTCTTCAAAGCCGACCACGAACTGAGGAAATGCTGGTAGCTGTAAATGTAATAAATAGGGTTTTTCAACTTCAGTGCATATCTTGGGCATTTTTGAAATTTTTCACAAAATTTTCAACATAGGTTTTTGGGACCCCTCCTCATGAATGCTTGAACTGTCATGGTGTTGTCGGCCCGAAAGGTGATTTCACAGTCACTGCATGGAATCACCTTTGGGGGTTGATGCTCAAAATGACAGTGCCAGTGTTCATGAAGTGGGCTCTCAAAAGCCTATGTTGCAAATTTAGTAGAAAAATCCAAAATGACTGTTTTACGAGCGCTGCGCAGTTGTCATGCACGCTCATAACTTCGTGAATTTGCAATATTTTCATGCCAGATTTTCAATGTTGGCATTTTGTCACACCTCCTTGTGAACAGTATGGCTGTCATTGTTCACATCCTGGCGGAAATGTGTTTTCACTCTTCCAGCGCAGAATAGCACTGTCACTGTGGAAATCAGTGTTCAGGACAGATTAAGAAAATGACAGTGACACTGTTCATGAGTAGAGGTCCTGAAATGGCTACATTGAAAATTTGGTAACAATACTCCATAAAATGACTGTATTCTGGCGTGCATTCTTGGTTGCACGCATGCTCTTAACCATTGAATTTATAATATTTTCACTCAGATTTCTACATTGCCATTTTCTCCCATTATTACTTATGAACAGTACAGCTGTCATTTTTCCCATCTTGGCTGAAATGTGTTTTGCACTTCCAGCGCAGAATAGAGTGGTCACTGGGAAATCACTGTCCAGGACAGATTAAGAAAATGACAGTGATACTGTTCATGAGCAGAGGTCCTAAAATGCCTATGTTGAAAATCTGGTGATGATAGCCCATCGAATGACTGTGTTACAAGTGTCGTTGCATGCATAAGGGAAGGATCAAAGCTACAGAACTAAAAAGTAAAGGGGCGGACAAGAGGCACTCTGGGTCACCTTGGAGACATGGAATGGCATCACAATCTGCACAGGGGTTGTATACAGACCCCATCTCAATGGGAGAAATGGACAAGAAAAACAGTGGACATTCTCAAAATGGTTGAAAAGAGGATATACTGTTGATGGGGACCTGAATATGCAGATGTTAACTGGATGACATGTACTGCAGCCACATCCAAGAGCAGGGTAATTCTCGATGCCTGCAGGGGCAGGCCTTAGGTAGCTAGTGTTGGAACCCACTCGGAAGGAGCAATACTAGAACTGGTACTCTCAAATGGAGAGAGGATCACAAATTTAGAAGTCAGTAGACATCTGGGAACAAGCGACCACTGCACAGTGTGCTTCACAATAAGCACAACCATGGAGACAAGCCATACAAAGACAAGGATACTGGACTTTAGGAGGGCTGACTTTGGAAAAATGAGTGAATACCTGAGGAATGCACTAGCAAATGGAGGAGTGGAAGAACAATGGAGAAAATATAAACTGCCATTATAGAGGCAACAAGCCTTGTGTGAAACAAATAAAGAAAACAAAGCGGAGTAAAACCACTATGGTTCTTAAAAGAGGTGGCAGGGAAAGTTAAGGAGAAAAAGGCTGCATTCAAAAGTATAAGGAATCACAGAAGGTGCAAAACAGTGAACTGTATCAATTAAAGCAGAAAGAAGTGGGGAAGGCAGTCAGAATAGCAAAAGCCCAAACTGAGGAAAAATAGCCAATTCAGTTAAGAAGAGGGATAAAACCTTTTATAGGTACATTAGGGAGCATAGAAAGGTTAAGGGAGGAATAGTGAAGATTAATAAGGGAGAGGGAGGTGGGTAGAGGAGACAGTGAAAAGGCAGAGATGCTTGAATGAATACTTTTGCTCAGTATTCACAAAAGAAGATGAGAAGGAGTTACCTAAACCAGACAATAGAAGCACTCAGGGTGGGGGTTGACACCAGTCCATTTACAGAAGAAAGAGTCCTGAAAGAACTCCTAAAACTCAAGGTGGACAAAGCAATGGGGCCTGATGGGATTCACCCCAGAATCCTAAAAGAACTAAAGAAGGACCTAGTGACACCACTGACCACACTTTTAACAAATCATGGGAGGATGGGGTGGTACCTGAGGACTGGAGGAGGGCAGATGTCAAGAAAGAGGTTGTGCCATACCTTCCAGGTCATCATGGGTATACCCTGCTGAAATTATCTGGCTTTCTTGCCATCTAGAGTGGTAAGGTATGAGTTTCCAGGAGGTGCTTCTGCGGTCTTGCCTACCTGGATGCTCGTTCTATACAATTCCCAACCCAATCCTTGTCTCCCTGTGTCTTTCAGATGGGCAAAACTAAGAAGTGCACCACATGCAGTGCCACTTTGCTGCCTCACAACCTGGGCCTTCAGTGACCAGCCTGTCTCCATGACGATGACTACCTCTCCTGGAGCAGTCCCCATCACTGGATCCCAGTAACCCAGTAACCAGTGGAACTACGTGGGTCAATACAGGGTTCTCCTCATCCAAAATCAACAGGCCACAGCAGCCATGATGGAAAGCTAGCAGAACTTCATGCTGCATGGTCATGGAAAACTGGAGGCATTATCCCAAAACAAGATCCCGGTCCCAAACCCAAGACCGGATCCCATCGCTTCCCCCAGTGATCACAATTTATTATAGAATTTTAAAGTGGCTAGAGAGCATCATGATCATTCAGCCATCTTGTTCAGTGGTCACACATGCATCCCCAGTTCAATTGAAGAGAATTCTTCTCATGGCATAGGAGCCCACACCACATTACCAGTGGGTGCCAGAGGCCTTGTGCTTTGGCTTAGAGATGGGCTATTTGTGCATCTGTGGCTACAGGAAGTGCATCAGACAGCTTTATGAATTCTTAACATCCACCGCTGCACTTGGGGAGGGGAGCATCAGGGTTGACAACCCCAAGGAAGACCCACCACTAATTTGCCAAGACTCCAGAGACCTGAAACTCTAATGCTTTTCCTTTGCTGTTTGTTGGGGAGGGTGTTAGGCTAGAAACCTTAACACCACATTTCCCTACTTTTGTGGTAGTAAATTGAACCATTAATCCATTAATCCAGTTTTTGCAAAGAATGTATACTGTGTATAGATAAGAGATAGAGAGATAGATAGATAGACAGACAGATAGATAGACAGACAGACATATATAGTGAGAGACAAACCTTACAGTTACATCATTTAGTTTAGCCATTGAAGTATCCTTAATGAAAATATTTTTTTTCAATGTTAGGTGAGTCATCAGCATTTATTTCCACTTCAGGGTAGTCACAAAGGAGCTTTTAACCAATGGGAGAACAGCTTGAACAATGCCTGATGAAGTCACAATAGCCTCTGCTGCACTCAAAACAGATTAGAGAAATAAAGTATAAACAGTTAAATGCTCATTATAGAAACTAATATTTTTATTTTTATTCGCTTTATTTTTTGTTTATTTCAGGTTCAGATTAATACCTTGGAGCCAAGATGGCTCTTTACAAGGTTCCAAGTCCAAAGAAACAAACACTACGTAACAATACATGAGAATAAAGACACATATTAGAGTAGCAAGTAAACATAATAGACAAGGGTTCTTTGGCTATATAGTGCAAATGATATGAACTTCATCATAATGTAGTAAGTACTTTGTTATCATTGTTTGATTACTAAGTGCAAAGTAGTAAGATAGCAGTCAGAGAGGGCTTTATCAGAGTAGGATGTAGGGAGGGGTATAAGGGGATGAGGTAGGGGAGGGGTAGGAGGGAGGGAGGGTAGGGTAGGGTATGGGTGGTAGGAGGGGTAGGAGTGAGGAGGTAGGTAGGCGGGAGTGGGAAATGGTCATGTAGTGGGGCATAGATAACACGCATTTAGGGATGGCAATCACAGTCATTAGCTTGGTCAAGGAGGTAATGGAGGTCTTTTTGAAGGGTCCAATCTTTCCATGCTCTAAGAGAGGAAAAGGGAGGTTGTTTAGCCACTGTGGCCCCCAGTAAGCAAGTGAGCATTGGACAAAGGAAGTACGCTTGAAGGGGTCATGTAGTACACCTTCAGCCAATCTTCTGTCAATTTTGTGTCGCATTGTGTTGGAGCAAAGCAGCCGAGAATCTGGTGTTAGGTCTAGAAGCACTTTCTTTCCATGAGGCAGGCCTGGTACCTAGCCCTTGTGCAGAGGGAGACAGCCAATTGAGAAGTAAAGGCTACAAGTGTGGGTAAGGTGTTTAGCCTCTAAGACCAGATGACAGGCCTTGTTTAGTAGTAATCTGATCCTTTTCAGTGCAGTTTTGGTGGCAGCACTATAGATTACTGTCCATAGTCTATAGTAGACAAGATTGAGCTCTGTGTTACAAGATTCAGGGCTCTTGGGTCATCGCTTGCCTGTGGAGATAAAGGATTCCAAGTTTAATATTAGCTGATTTTATAACATGGTCTATGTGAGAGGTGAAGGAGAGGTGTCGGCAACTATGAATGCCAAGATACTTGAAGGTTGTTACCTGTTCAATGATGTCTCCCTTTGACTAAGATGGTCAAAGGCTGGTAATCTTTCTTGAGTTTGGCAGTGTGAAGTGCGCCATTTTAGTTTTTTATAGTTTAAGAGCAGACAGTTTTGAGAGAACCAAGACTCAAGTTTTTGAAGCTATATTGTAGAGTAGCTGCTATTTCAGTAGGGTGAGTGCCTGGAACAAAGATTACTGCATTGTCTGCATAAAGCAGCATCTTAGCTGGGCAAGCATTAAGTAGTGCATTTATAAAAAGGCTAAAGAGTAGTGGCCCTAAAATGGATCATTGGGGACCCACAGAGTTACATTCCTTGGTCAGAGGTTACCCTCCAATTTTAACACACTCAATCTATGGGCCAGATAGCTTTTAAAACCATGACACAGTGTCATTGGATAGTCCTAGTGAGACAAGTCTGTCTAGCAAGATCTGGTGATTCACCATGTTGAATGCTTAAGTGAGGTCTATAAAGATAGACCCACTGTCTTTCCAGTGTTCAGTGCATCATACAGATGAGTGGTAAAGTCTATGAGTGCTGTGATGGCACTGTGTCTTTAACAAAATCCATGTTGCTACTGGCACAGTTGATTATAATTGTCCAGGTACTCAGTAAGTTGATCTGATACAATTTCTGTAGCACTTTAGAGAGTGGGGGTATATAGAAATAGGTTGGTAGTTGCCTAGGTTGGTTCTGTCACCATTTTGAATACAGGAGTGACATCAGCTATCTTCTGCCTGTCCGGAACACTCCAGTTCTTAAGGATATATTATATAGTTTTGTAAGTGGAAAAGCTAGTTTGTGCAGGGTGAGGGCAACTAGCTTCATGTCGATCGTATCACTGGTGATCCCGGTTTTGCCCAGGACCCTTTTAACATATTTAATGGTTTGAGATCTTGTGATTTCCCAAAGTAGAATAGGGTTGTCTGGTGTTATGGGTTGGGATGGGTTGTTTTAATGGACTTACTGGTGGGCTGAGATTTTAGGTACTCAGGTGGAAGAACAGCATTTAAGTCCATGAATGCATGGTTAAATGCATTGGCCAGGTCTTAGGTTGTTGAATTGGGCCTGACAGAGTTACAATGAGGTCTGGTGGTGCTATGGATTCCTTACTAGCCAGAGATTTGATATTGTTCCAGAATGCCCTATCATTCCCCAGTTTTTTTTTTTCCATTTGTTCTTTGTAGTAGCATGCTTTTGCATTCTCACTAGCCAGGTACACCTATTTCTGGCTGCTTTGTAAGCAGAGAAATCAGCTTGTTTCCTGGTTGCTCTAGCTTTGTGCCAAAGGTTGTCCCAGTTGTTCATTTGTTTTATGAGGGAGCCTGGGAGCCAAGGGTTTATTGAGTCTTTGACATTGGATGTTCTTACAGGGTGAACAAGTTGCAGGAATTGTTAAAGATTGTGATGATGTAAATGAGGGCCTGGTTAGCATCATCACGCTCTTCCAACGGTATCCAATCAGTGTTCCTTAGGTACTCCTTGAAGTGATCCAGCTTGCCTTTCTCAGGGATCTGCTTTGGTTGTCGGGGGTCCTTTGAACCTTTTGTTTGTCCATAAGCACACTACAGGTGAGTGATCACTAGGGTTCTGGAAGGATGGAGATGTTTTTATATGTGCAGGGCTGGAAGAGATAAGCTAGTCTATAAGGGTGCTTGGTACCGTATGATAATTCCTTCTGGTTGCTTGTGAGACCATCTTTGTCAGGTATAGGAGATACATTTTATCTCTGGTAGGCATGGTATCCTGCATGAGCCAGTTGGTATTAACTCCTTGCCTCCTAGAATATGTCTGCAGGTGGCAGCAAATGTACTGCAATGTGTCCAAGAATGACTACAGAAGCCACCTACAGATTTCCTGTGTGTCCTAGTAATGCCTGGAGATGTCATTCACATGTTTTAATATTACTTGCCAGTCAGAACTGATTAGAATTGACTGCATAGCACCATTAGAAAGGTAATGTTGTGATGAACAACTTTCCACTGACACTTTGTCTGTATCATGTTCATTTTAGGAGTTATTTCCATTTGTTTATGACATGGTGTGTATGGCAGACATTTTGTCCATCAAGAACCACCTAAGCACGTTGAAGAAAACATACATTCTGGGTATCTCAGCTAGTATAAAACAAAAATCAAATTGAGCACAGTTGATTGCTATAGTACATTTGAAAGGCAATTTGTGTGGAACAACTTTGCCGCTGATATGTTGTGTGTATCATGTATACTTTAGGAGTTATGTGCATTTGTTTATGGCATGGTGTGTATGGATCAGATTCGCCCTCAAACCTCACCAATGCACCTTGACTAAAATGAGGAAAATTTATGTTTAATACTACAGAAATAGCTGTTTTTTACAAACAAATTATTTAAACTACATCTAATGTCTGGAAGCTTAATTTGGTGTTGATATGTTACATATTTCCCAACAAAAAAGGCTTATGGTGCATTTTTAGTGGAAAAATATTTTTTGCTGTTTCCACCAGCATCGAAAAAACTAAATTACCTATTATTACTTGCATACTGCCGTTGGAAAGATAATTTTATGCTTAACAAGTCTGCCACTATACCTGGTTTCTAGCACTTACGGTGTTTGTGCTATTAGCATTTGTTTGATGCATGCTGATTATGGCTTGATTTTACTTAGAAAGGCCCAGGATTCACTGTTAACAGCATACAGGAGACAAGTGCTGCAACTTTAGAGAGCTCCTGTGGAGGCAGTGAGTTAAAATCTCTAGAATTATCTGTTTCTAGCCCTGTTTGGCCTGAATGAAGTGGTCATAGAATTGTTCCAGACCTAGTCTTTGCTTTTCTGGAAGTACATAAATAGTTAGCAGGAGGGTCTTACTTTGTTGGCCTATTGTGAACTTGATTGATAGTATTTGTGCTTCTGTAGTATTAAATATTATTAGGCAATACCTGCCTTCTACGTTGTTACTCAGATAGATCGAGACACCCACCCCCTCATTTGGTTAGTCTGTCAAGTCGGAAGGTGGTATAGCCATCGAAAGTGAAACTAAGGTATCAGGTATTTGTGAGAGAGCTATGTTTCAGTGAGCAAAATAATGTCAGGTTTATGCATTCCTACCCATGCCTGGAATTGAGGACATTTTAGTAGGAGGCTGCCAGTGTTAATTGATGCTATTTTCAGAAGCTCTTGTGCCTGGTATTCCCAGTGGCAGTTGACCCTGGGTTGGGTTGTATATTCTCTGGCAGAAGTAGCAGGATGACAATAACCCTTCTAATGTAATGATTCCAGCAGGTTCTCAGCCTGTGTGTCTGTCACATCGCCATGGCTATGTCTCTGGGCAGCTTTGGTGTAGATATGTGCACATCAGGGCCAAAACAGTCACAAGTGTGATGGGCGGAAGTCTGTTAATCTCTTCGTGGAGGGTGCACAGAGGGGGCTTTTGGATCTGCAACCTGATTCACCGGCGCCATCTTTTGTATTGGTGGGCATCTGGCCAATGGCAAGTCACTGTGGGGAAATTTTGCAGATATTTCCTTATACATACCTACTAGTGAGGGCAGGAGTATGAGTGCTGTAATCCTGAGGTACATGGTTGATTCCTCTTATTTTGCCAGTTGTTGTGTATTGCAGGTAGCACAGGGAGTCAGTCCCTGTGGAGAGAGAGAAAGAGAGTGAGGAAGACAGCTGCACTAGAGAGGGTTGGCCCAGACTGCAGAAAATGTACTTAAAGAGTGTCGGGGTGGAGGGAGAAAATTAGCTGCACAAATTTAAACTGAGAAAGAGCAGTCTTTTTTTCATGTGGCCCAGCTTCCCAATCACCGTGGTAGCCTGTACGCTGTCCACCAGTGGAGACGAGGAGCAGCCAGCTAGAGCCAATCAGATGAATGGTTTCCAATGCCGCAGGCTTAGAGTCAGATCAGCGGCTTCCAGTGCCATAGGCTGGCAGGAAGCAAGGGCTCAGTCAGAGCTGTGTACCTGGATTGGGAGTCCTGTTATGTGTCAGCCTTGAGTGCGGTCTGCGGCACAGAAAGCCGTCTGCACCATGGCGGGGGAGGGTCCTCCTCACAGAACCTGATCAAGGGATGGAGCTAAAGGAAAGAAAGGAGATGGGTTTGAATATAAATAGTGGTTGCTGCAATTGGCTGAGGGCTTAATTGGTGGGAGGGTTGGTAAGACAAAGAGCAGGATGTGATGTGCAGAACAAAGGAGCTACACAATGGAGGGTAATATAGCCTGCACCAGGTGTGGGGCCAGCCCAGGAGGGGAATCTGTGTACAGTAGGTGGAGGAGAGGGAGTTGCTTTAGAGCAGCTGAGAAGAGAGAAAAGTTAAGGTTTTATCTGGGGTGTGGGGGTGCAGTATTGGTAGCTGTACAGAGAAAGAAGGGTTCAGCCAAATAGAAAGAAAGAGGGTTCAGGTTTAAGCAAGCCTCAGTCAGCAGCTAGTACGAGAGCTGGGTGGGGCAAATGGAGGAGGAGGGGAGGAAACAAAAGAGCTAGTTTTTGCAGGATAAAGTGAGTAGATTGAATATTAGAACAGATGGAGGCAGAAGGTAAGAAAGCTAGGTTTATCAGAATACAGTGAGCAGTAGCAATATAGGGAACAGGGAGCCAGTAAGTAAGAAAGAAAAGCTTCTGCTTTCAACAAAAGACAGTCAACTGTGACAAAGTTTACCTAATCTTTGTCTAGCAGGCAGGTTTTTTTCCTCTGGCCCAGCTTGCCCAATCACCGTGGAGCCTGCACACTGTCCGCCAATGGAGGTGAGGAGCAGCCAGCTGGGAGTCAGTCAGTGAAAGGTATACAATTTGAAAACATTGTATAAATTGAACACAGAATGGCCTGACTCAGAATTTGATATTTATTGGTATTTATACCAGTTGTAAGGAGGCGGACTTTCATAACTCACTTGTAGCTCTGTCACTTGTATGTTATGGTCCTTCTCCCTCACTCATGAAGATCAATGGCATATTCTGATTCAGGCCAATGTGTATTCCATATACAGTATATAACATTTGCAGTCTGACAATGCTGGTCCTCTAGATCTGCCTCACTAATTTCACAGCACATGAAAGTGTAGTAGTAGTTTTAGTAGTAGCTTTATTTATTGAGCACACTTTCCCTGAGGATCAGGAACTGTACACATCAGGCAGGTAAAACAAATACAATAAACACACAGGGCAGTATATTCAAACTGCACCCAAAAGTGCACAACAGCAGGAGCAAGTGCAAGTCCACTGTGCCCATGCCAAGAAGCCACGATATTCAAAACTGCCAGGCCAAGATGCACCATGCGCACATGACTGAATATAGCACCACCTGTGCCATAAGCACAACCAGGGATGTGCAGTTATGCATGTCAGATGCACCATAGCACAACAAGGATGCTCGTGGAGCAGTCCAGATGCGCCATAGCACAACCAGGGACACCCTGCAGCAGGGCAGCAATGCAACTGCACAACCAGAGATGTGCAGGGCCAGGTTGCAGGGGCCACCACCCATGCCAAAGATGGGCAGAGGAGCACACAGCAGAACAGACATCATCCCCACACCCCATATACTGCACAACTGAGGGAGAGCTGGAATAATCACCGCCCATGGATACCAGCAACCAACCCACAGCCAGGGCATGGTGCCCCAGCACACCCCTGGCAAGCTGTGACTGGCACACAAGGAGAGCCGACCACCCCGTGCACACACCATCCCACAAATGCAGAGCACACCCTGCACCACAATCACCATACACCCTTCCTAGGAGTAGCACCCAGAAATGCAGGACACCCCATGCATGCCACCACCCCCACTGTGACAATGCAACCCTGTGCACCACGTAGCCATGCAAGGCAGCCCCACCATGTGCACCCTGCAGCAGGTGGCAGCAGACAGCGATGCAACAACAGCATACACAGTGCCACCCTGCACGACCCCCATGGTAGCAGCTGAGAGACCGACTCAAGGCCGCACCTGAGGTACCCCACATGCGACAGGGCATGTCCTGGACTCCACCACCAGTGGTACAGCACCCTGCACACCCTCCCAAGGACACATCCTGTCCCAGCACTGGCCACAACAGCCAGCACAGACACACACACAGTGTTGCATGGAAGCATGCACACACAGGATGCAACACAGTGCATGGACAAACACCCACCCATACTCAGGGCACACCAACACAGGGACACGGGTAGCAGGCCAACCAAGCCACTGGCATGTCTCCACAGCAGCCATGCACACACATCTAGCACTCCCCTACATGGCAAAGGTGTGCCAGCCACCCTGCACAGGCACCATGAAGCTGTATGCCACCAGCATGCAGCCGGAGCACAAGTGACAGACACTGGAGCACATCCCCTGCAACAGACACAAGTGACAGCATGGAGGGGGACAACAACAGCGGAGGCCACAGTGCCACCGGAAGCAGACATGCACCATACTGGTGATGGGAGCCAACCTGGCATTGTGTCGGGTACAGTGGTTGTCCAGCATGGACAGCCACCACTGACATGCCAGCAGACCATGCATATCAAAGACATGTAGGGTGTCAGCTGCACAGGCCATGGACGGTCTAACAGGGGTGCCATGAACACAGTGTATGCACTGTGGACCACTGCACACAGGCATCCAGTGCACAGAGAACAACACACAAACCACAGACAGTGACTGATCCCCGCCCGCACCATAGGCAGTTCCCTTCTGGACATACACACACGCCCATGCGTGTACCACCCCTGACACCATGCACACCACTGCAGCTGAGGACCTGTAGCCCACTGCAAATCAGAGACCACCACAGTTGTCATAACAAAACAAATGTATTAAAACAGGTAAGCAAAATAACTATTTACAACTATGTACAATGGGGAAGGCCAAATACCAGGTGGGGCGGTAAGGGGCAGGGTGAACAAGACACCAAGAGAAAGGACTGCTGTGTGACTGAACTCTCTGCTGGGACTAAAGTAGAAGAACTTTGTATTTGGACCTTTAATTTAGGGTAAAAGCTAACATACAAAACAAAAAACAAAAAAGTGTGTGTTTGGGTTAACTGAACTGAATGGGTAACTGAAAAGTCATCTAGGTGTAAATCTCAGTGACTGAAAGGACTTAACTGCTGTGAGGTTTAAATTACTTGTAGAAAGATCTGGTAAGTAGGGGAGTGGCTTAGCTAGAAGGAAGCTACATTTAAAGAGACTGCCTTAGAAAGATTCTGCTAATAGTTGCAGAAGACACCAAGAGAAAGGACTGCTGTGTGACTGAACTTCTCTGCTGGGACTATATTGCCCTCCTTCCCTCTCCACCCAAAGCTAGTTCTATTTTTATAGGCACAGGATTTGACTGATAACAGGAACTTCCTGTTTAGGGGCAGGAAGTGAGTGATCACAGAACCACCAAGGACCCACCATCCTAGAAGGGCAAGAGTAGCCTCCGCCCCCTAGCAGCTGGAGGTCTGCCTCTGAACAAGTAAGTGGTCTACTGAGAAATATAGGATATTCTTGTCTCAGAACAGGACAATCAGGAGCTTAAAGGCACACAGGCAGAAAGTAAGGAGAGAGAGAAAAAAAAAGATGAAAGAGTAAGGATTGCAAACAGTTAAGGGTCAGAAATAAGACATGATTGGAGTGGTGAGTGCAGTGGCTGTGGAGCAGCAGTCTCCGGGAGATGTTCTGGAGGATGCGGTGTTGTCCCATCTGCAGGCACCTCTCTGGGCTGAGGGAGGAGGTTGCTCATCTCCAGGCTGAGTTGGCCAGGATTTGTGGGACCTCCTCTTCCATCCAGGGACCACCAGTGCCACTGCCGTTGCCTCAGAGGTTGCCAAGAAAGAGGAGCAGTTGGACCACAGTGGGCTCAGGGAGGGTGAGGGTGGTGGAACAGAGGCACATCCCTCCAGTTGTACCTCTCCAATTCCTATGCCATTCTGGCAAAGTGTGGTTCCTCTATGGAGGCACCACAGTGGAGACCAAGGAGGATGTTGGGAACCTCCACAAAGGAGACCCACAGGAGGGTGGCAGGGACCCTGCAGGAAGGAAACAACTCCTGGTGGGGACTCATTGTTAGGAAGGTAGAACTGGGCAAGGAAGGGAGAGGGAGGTAGGTGCCTGCCTGGTGCCATGGCTTGAGGACAGGAGCGAATCCTCAGGATTGCCAGAGCAGCTGCACAGGGAGGGAGCTGGATGTCATTGTCCACCTAGGTAAAATGACCTGGCTAAGAAAGGGATTAAAGAAGCAGAAAGAGTTTGTGGAATTGGGAGGGCCTTAGTCAAGTACGCACGCGGTAACCTTCTCAGGTGTTACCCATCTATGGCATAGGAGAGGCTAGGATGTTCCGTACCTGGGATTCAATCAGTGGTTGAAAAACTGGTGGAGCTCAGGATTTGGCTTCATTGGGGACTGGGGTCCACCTGGAGTGATGCAAGCCTATACTGGCATGATGGGCTGCATCTGTCCGGGAGGGAACCAGGATCCTAGGTGATAGGTTTAAATGCTTCATTGGCAAGCTTTTAAACTAGCCAAGGGGGAGGCACTGGAAAGGAGCAGGAAAATCCTAGCCCCCAAACAATCATGGTAGTAAGTGTGGCAAACACCAACATGGAGGTGTCGATAGGGAGAAGGGCAGGGTAAATGGAGAAAGTGACAACGACAGAAGGACAGGGATGGGGCAAAAGGGGTAAGGCCATCAGGAAATGGAGGGTAATGAGTACCAATGCTCGTAGTCTGGGCAACAAGCTCCCTGAGCTGGTGGCCTTAATGGAAGAGGGATGCCTGGATATCATAGTAGTCACAGAAACATGGTACACAGAGAACCATGACTGGGATGTTAACATACCAGGGTACATAACCTACAGGAGAGACAGGCAGGGGAGAAGAGGGGAGGAGTAGCTCTCATGTAATGGAAGGGATAAAAGCAACTGAACAAAAGAGTAAACAGGGAGGAAAGGAGGCACTGTGGGTCACCTTGGAGACTGGAAAGGTACCACAATCCGCACAGGTGTTAGGTACAGACCCCATTGTCAGGGGAAGGAATGGACAAGGAATGATGAAGGCATTCTTAGAATGGCAGAGAAGGGGAGATACTGCTGATGGGAGACCTGAATATGCCAGATGTTAACTGGAGCACATTTTCTGCAGCCACATCCAAGAGCAGGGCCATTCTTGATGCCTACAGGTGGCAGGCATTAGACAGCTAGTTTTGGAACCCACCGTGAGGGAGCAATCTTAGACCTCGTAGTCTCAAGCGGGGCAGTGAGAGGATCTCAGATCTAGAAGTAGGTTGCCATCTGGGGACAAGTGACCATCAAACAGTGTGGTTCATGTTAAACTCAGCTACAGAGCCAAGCCACAAAAGTGAGGGTACTGGACTTTAGGAGGGCTGACTTTGGCAAGATGGGAGAGTGCTCAGAAAAGCACTAGCAAACAGGCTAGAAGGAGGTGTGAGCAACAATGGGGAATTATCAAACTGCCATCACAGATGCAACAAGCCTTTGTTGTTGCAAATAAACAACAAATGAAAAGAAAAAGCCACTATGGTTCTCAAGAGAGGTGGCTGTGAAAGTCAGGAAGAAAAGATAGTATCTCGGAAGTATAAGGAAACACAGAAGGAGCAGGACAGAGAGCTGTACCAGTTAAAGCAGAAAGAAGCAGGAGGGAAGTCAGAATAGCAAAGGCCCAAACTGAGGAAAAGATAGCCAACTCAGTTAAGAAGGGGGATAAAACCTTTTATAGGTACATCAGCGACGTGAGAAAGACAAAGGGAGGGATAGTGAGGCTGAATAGAATGAATGGTGGGTGGGCAGAGGCGACAGTGAAAAAGCAGGAATACTGAATGAATATTTCTGCTCAGTATTCACAAAAGAGGAGGGGAAGTGCCTAATCCAATTAACAGAAGCACTCTTGATAGGAGGGTCGATCCCAGTCCTTTCACAAAAGAAAAGGTTCTGCAAGAACTCCTAAAACTGAAGGTGGACAAAGCAATGGGTCCTGATGGATTCACCCCAGAATTTAAAAGAATTAAGGAAGGAACTAGTGAAACCACTGGCTACTCTTT
The DNA here is from genome assembly GCA_016271365.2 of Neoceratodus forsteri. NCBI lineage: Eukaryota > Metazoa > Chordata > Ceratodontiformes > Ceratodontidae > Neoceratodus > Neoceratodus forsteri. The sequence goes on from CM057449.1 coordinate 410,087,799, forward strand.
TAATAAATCATGGGAGGATGGTGGTACCCGAGGACTGGAGGCAGGCAGATGTGATTCTCCTTCACAAAAGTGGGACCAAGACAGAGGCAGGAAAACTACAGACCTGTCAGTCTGACCTCTGTGGTAGGGAAAGTGATGGAGTCACTTCTGAAGGGAAGAATAGTTGAGTACCTAGAGGTCAGTGGAGCACAGGATCCAAGGCAGCATGGGTTCACACGGGAAGATCATGTCAGACGAATCTAATAGATTTTTTGACTGGGTGACCAAAGTAGTAGACCAGGGAGGGGCTGTGACATGGCCTACCTAGACTTTTAGCAAGGCGTTTGACACAGTCCCACACAAAAGATTGATAGTCAAATTAACCAGCCTGGGAGTGGGTCCCAGGGTGGTAGCCTGGTAAAACATTGGCTGGACAACAGGACACAGAAGGTAATTGTAAATGGAGTCCACTTGAAGAAAAGGGTGTTATAGTGGGTACCATGAGGTTCAGTATTGGGTCCAGTCCTTTTAATGTCTTCATCAGTGACATTGCAGAGGACTGAAGGAAAAGTATGCCTTTTTGCAGATGACACAAAGATCTGCAACAGGGTTGATACACAAGGAGGCGTGGAAAGGATGAAAAGGGACTTAGCAAGGTTGGAGGAATGGCCAGATGTATGGCAGCTAGGATTCAATGCAAAAAGTGCAGAAATAATGCACCTGGGAAACAAGAACCCAGGGAAGAATACACAATGGGTGGGGAGCTAGTAACAACAACAAAACAGGAAAGGGACCTGGGGGTAATCATATCAGATGACCTTAAGGTTAGCAAGCAATGTGAGAAGGCAGTAGGAGGGCCGGGGGTATACTGGGATGTATAGGAGAGGCATCAGCAGCAGAAAACAGGAAGTTGTTATCCCTCTGTACAGACAGTTGGTGAGACCCCATCTGGAATACTGTGTCCAGTTCTGGAGACCCATCTCCACAAGGACATAGACAGGATAGAGGGCAGTCCAGAGGAGGGCAACTAAAATGGTGCAGGGTCTGCAAGAGAAGCCGTATGAGGAGAGACTAAAGGAGCTTAATATGTATACCCTTGAGGAAAGAAGGGAGAGGGGGGCATGATAGAAACTTTCAGGTACCTCAAGGGAATCAACAAAGTCCAAGAGGGTAGCATCTTTCAGAAAAGAGAGACTTGCAAGAACAAGGGACACAATTTAAAGATAGAAGGAGGGGGTTCAGGGCAATGTGAGGAAGTATTATTTCACAGAGGGGTAGTGGATGCATGGAACAGCCTTCCTGAGGAAGTTAGTGGGGTCTAAAACTGTGGGAGAATTCAAGAATGCATGGACAGACATAAGGCTATTCTTGTGGGGTGCAGGAAGATATAGGCTGTTGGTTAACTAGGATCTGCGGCCCATCCCTGGTGTAGGGAAATGGGCAGACTAGATGGGCCTAGCGGTCCTTATCTGCCATCAAAGTCTATGTTTCTATGTTTCTATATAGGAGAGGGAAGAATGGGTGTGAGGTGGGTCTGGGGAAGGTGTTTTCAGGGCATGGATGGCTTATTGCCTGCCCGCCTCGTCTCCATGTGGCGCCGATGTGTCCCTCTGCCTCTCACCTCATGTTGGTCCATCCTTTGAGGAGCTCCAGGATGCCTTCACCACCTGTAACAGCTCCCTGCAGTCCCCTCTCAGTGGCCTGAAGTCGCTGGCCCACCTAGGGATGAGGGAGCAGAGTCAATAAGTGTGACTGTCCAGCCCCCTTCAGCCCACCCATTGTGCATAAGATACAGCCATGTGCCACGCCCCTGCATGGTGGTGTGCAACAACCCACAGTGATCGTGGTCCACAAGACCTGTCTACCCAGGCACCCACAGCCATGCGACCACTACACACACCCATCCCCAAGTCCCGCAACAGCACCACCGTGGTCAGACAGTAACTTGGGCTATGCGGGTGAAGGCAGTGGCATTGCCATGTGTACCCGTGCATGCATGGACCATCATTGACACACTTCCAGACATGCAGTGCCACTGGACAGTGCTGGCTGTAATAAGTTGCATGCATGGCAGCGGTGTCAATGGATGGTGGCCATGCCCGCTGCCCGCCCTGTTACACAGCATGCAATAGTAATTATGGATGTAAGGCGCCACCATCTTCAGGCTGGTCCCTGCATCTCTGTGGACTTTCACCTCCCGCCTACTGGTCCTCCTGGCAGCACCTCTCCTTCGCCAGTCTTGGCTCTTGGGCTAAGGTGCAAACATGGAGAGAGGAACATCAGTAGAATCCGGTAGCAAAGTCCCCCACCCCATGCTTGTGCAATCCTACTTGTGCCATGTCCATCCACCCCACCCCGATACCACCACCATGCCAACACTTGATGGCCCTATCCATGTGCCAGACACATGCAACCGTGATACCAGAGTGGATCTATAACAGTGTATGTATGGGCACCTACCTGGCCATGGCACCATGCCCTCCTGGCACATCCCTGCGGGTGGACAAGCATGCTCAGGTCCCCGCGCCTGAGGTCCCCTGCATTGTGGCTGGCACTCACCTGCTACGCGCCTGACTCCCGTGGCCTCCTGCAGCACATCAGCCACCCTGCCAAATGCACCCTGGCCCTGTCTAGGGTGCATCACCAGTAGAACTCCAGCATGGGTCTACAATGGCCACCAAATTTGCTAATTCAACCTGGCTCCGCATAGCAGCCCTTCTCCGTGCCAGCTGCAGATAGTTGAGTCAAATGGCGCCGCAGCGTGGTCCCACCATGCAGATGCTGTATGGCACAGCGCTGCCATTCCCTATCATGATGTCACCAAACAGTGCGACGGTGGTGCACCCATGCGGACGCATGGTGCACTGGGGGCAAAGGTCAGGCACAGGGTCAGGGGTCTCTCGGCGCATGGACAGTCAAGGTCGATTTGAACCCAATGGTGTAGCATGATTGGGTGCCTGTGTGCTACCTCCTGTAGTGGCCTACAGTGTTGTGGCCCCAGTGTAGTCTACAGTGCCCCAGTGCCACTGTGCCATATTGTGAACAGCGCAGTAGCACTTCGTGACAATGGTGGCCGTAACCTGCATTACCTCCGCGCACAGCACGCCAGCAGTGTAGCAGGAGTCTGGTTCTCATTTTGTGCATGCACAGTTCGTGTACTGCGATGTCACAGAACTGCACCTTTGCTGAGCACGTCAACAATTGGCGCAAACACAACAGCGTGATATTCAGCCGGCATATGCAAATCAGCTAATCAGCCATTCATGGTGCAGACACTGCATTTGCATCCACACTTAAAATGTGCCTCGCTTCACGGTATGTGTTATGCTATAAAATGTGACATTGGGCTGCACTGGCTATAGTCGGTTACCGCAGTCTATTGCGGTGAGTTGCACGCTGTTTGGGAGAGTGACTGTGGTGGGGACATGCATGGACTGCACAGTCACAGGGTAACACCTGTCATTCTCACAGGATGAATAATGACCGATCGTGAACTGGAGGAAGAGGAACAGACACGTGGGTGGAAGAAGAGGCCTAACTGCACCAAGGCAGAAACTGATGCCCTGTTTGAGGCCTACCTCGACCAGGAGCCGCTGCTCAGCGGACGCCAGGGAATACACAGGCCCATGCTGCTGGGAAGAGGTGGTGGTACCATCAACCGCATGCAGCCACCAGCGGTCCGTGCAGGAGTGCAAAAGAAGATGGTCAGCGGATAGGCAGAGGATTAAGGAGGAAGGTGGCTGCCATCAGGGCAGCATGGTCTGCGACCGATGGGGACAGAGCGGACGGTAATGCCTGACCCCACAAGAACAGCAGGTTGCTGGCGTGCATGCAGTGTTGTGCCATCGAGGGTATTCCGGTGGTGGATTCCAGACGGGTGGTAGCCCGTCACTGCATGGTGGTAGGTCCTGGTCTGTCAATGGGGGACAGGGTTGGTCACATACATTAATGCTACTGTTTTTCCTTACAGTTCCTGAGCATCTACATGGGTCAGTGGTGGTGGGCTTGTCCACTGAGGGTGGTAGTATGGAGATAGAGGAGGGTCCGGCCCACCTCCACAGGCATACAAGGGTCAGGGCGACAGTGGCCCACCTGGACGTCCGGACGATGTTGGTGGAGCAGGTGCGGAGGAGGCCCTGCCAGTGTCCCAGTGTGCCAGTGTCCATGGATGCCAGCATGTTGAGACTCAGGCTGGTACTGGATCCGTTACTTATGATGATGGAGCTAACATCATGGTCAGTGATGCGTGTGGGCCACAGGATGGCCACACAGCAGGTGACGCCATGGGCATGGCCATGGGTGGTGCCGCCTGTGAGGCTCCTGCGTGACATCACAGTCCCAGTCTGTGCCTGTCTGCACCAGGGGGCAGCACTGCTGTGTGTCCAGGAAAGTGGGGCTGTTGCATCCACTGTGGCAGCACCATTGAGCCCTGGAGCGCGGCAGCCAGAGGGGCAGTGTCAGCAGTCAGCCAACTGGCCATGGGGTACAGTGTCAGGGGTGGCATCAGTGCACCACCTGTGACATGCTCTGGCCTGGCTCCCTGGTGTGCAGCACCCACCCTCAAGGGGTGCTGACCATCAGGGCCACAAAACCATGAGGGACAGCATGCCAATCAGGCAGATGACGCCTTAGATGAGCACACCACATACTCTAAGCATCAGTCAGTCAGCAGGTGCGGATTGTGATGGCGGTGGATGCACTCAGTGTGGCTCTGTGCCAGGCAGAGGAGCGGTGCAGCAGACACCACTCTGCTCCTGACAGGGATGGACCGTTGCGGAGGATGTGACCGCTACCATTGACAGGCAGACACAGGCAATCACAGCTGTCATGGCCACAATGGGCACACAGTTGTTTGCCCATGCGGCGCAGATACCGCTGCAGTGCAATGTCCACCCCTGTTCCTGCATCATGCGACACCCTCCTTGTCGACACCGGGTTCAGCTGTGGGCATCCCGAGCGCCTGGCACAGGCATGTTCAGTGTGCTGCAGACCCCTGCATGAGCACAGTCACGCTTCACGCAGTGGAACCCTGGGGACCATTGGTGCCACCCCTATGAGGCCATTGGTCAGCCTGTCACTGCTGGCCGGTCTCCTTAGGGGCCACCCACGCATCCGTAGCTGTTGTGGCACTGTGGCACATGACTTATTTGTCTCCCAGCACAGCTACTGTCTGATGCTGCCCTGTGTGCATTGTGTTGTTCAGTGTGCAATGCACGGGTGGGGTACCTGGCCCTGCACGCAAGCACACGCTCCATCTGCACAACCTTCCGCTGCTGTCTGCTGTGGTGGTGCATGATGATGCCTCGCGTTTTGCTGTTCTGCTACTGTGCAGTGGTGCCCAGTGTCTGACACACACACAATGACAGGCACTGGGCATGGTGGTCTGTGGACATGTGTGTGGCTAGGGTGGTGCTCCGGGGTCGGTAGTACCTCCTACCCTTTTGCATGTCTTGTGAGGTGTGTGTGTGTGTGTGTGTGACCATGCTGTGTTAGACCTTGCCCATCACTGGCGCATGTGCAGTTCCATGCTCGTAATTCTTAACGACATGCACCCCTGGTGTTTGTCCCATGTGTTGGGGGTTGTGCCTTTGCCACTGGTGGTTGCACATGGCCCCATGACTTACCTGTGTTGGCTGGAGTGCTCATCTGTAATGGTGTCCCGGTGCAGCTATGCCATCCGGATCAGTCGGGGTCCTGTTAACCATGGGGGCTGCCCATCACCATCTTCACCAGCGTCCTCATCGTCCCCATCACTGTCCCCCTCTCCCGACCTGTATGGCTATCCCACAGTTGTTGGCCATGTTGTGCAGGATGCAACAGGCCAGGAATAGCCAGCAGGCCTTTGAGGGCTGTACTGTAGGGCACCGCCAGACATGTCCAGGCAGCGGAAACGTGCCTTCAACATCCCGAATACCGGCTCGATAACATTGCATGTGGTGGCATGTGGTGGCATGTGCCTCATTGTAGCATTTGCTGCGATGTGGTCGTGGGCCGCGGTATGGGTGTGATCAGCCAGGGACAGGTGGGTATCCACTGTCACCTGTGTAGAGGGTGGAGTTGGTTTGCGGATCAGCATCGCCTGCCTTGGGCCATCTAGGCCACTACCCATGTCACCTCTGACTATGTCCCTCCCAAGCTCCATGTCTTTCTCGTGCTTTGCATGCTCACCCACTAGGAGGCCAGTGGGGATGTCCCCACTCTCGAACCTGTGGCACAGTGCTGACTGGTGCCAGATGAAGACATCATTGCTCCCCAGGGTGCATGGCACAGACATTGATTATAGCCCCTGGCATTGCACACCACCTGGCAGTTGATGCTTGCATGCCCTTCTGATTCATGTATGCAGCCTTTGGGGCCAGGTGGTAGCGGATGGCCACATGGATGCAGTCTATTGCCCTGGAGCATGCCAGGCATATGTGCTACCCTGTGGAACTCCTGTATGTTTGCTGTGCACTCCACGGTGTGCTGGGAAATGGATGTACTCCACAGCATGTGGCAGCAGTGCACTGAGGAATTGGGTGAGGTGGCATGACGCTGACTGGGTTATGCCTGTTGTGTCACCTGTTGGTCTCTGGAAGGTACCCGTGGTGAGCAGGCACATGCAAGCTGTCACTTTGGTCTCCACTGACAGATCATGGCTCCGTCGTGTGGTGCCTGCATCACATCACTGCACAGCCCACAGTGCCGCCTCAGAATTGTCGGTTCAGGTGGTACACGGCCCACGATCTCAGTATCAGTGTACAGCTCATAGCTGGTGGGGCTCAGTACTGCCTGTTGGGGGCATACTGCCGACCGAGCCCTTCCACGGCTGCGCCCCCTGCCTGCCTCTCACTCCCTCATAACTGCCTCCATTTGGATGGTGGCACAGGTCATGTCCCTGGCTTGTGTTCCCCCGCAGCTGTTTCTGTGTTCCCCGCTGTCCTTGCTGCTACTTCCTGCACCGGAACACCTTCCTGTATTGGCCTCAGTGCTGTGTGGCACTTCCCCCTTTGCACTGCACTGTGGCAGTGGCTCCCACACCTTCCCTGTTCCTGGGGATTCCAGGTGCTCTGTCTCTGTCCTGCCCTGTGTGTGTGTGTTGCCTGTGTGGCTGCCTATGGTTCAGCAACATGTGTCTTCCCTGTAGAGTTCTTGCGCCTCTCTCTTGTTCCTTTTTATTTTGGCTCATTTCACAGCTATCATTGCAACTTCCGTTCTTCCCTATTGCACATGGCGCATGTAGTTGAATATCGCGACTGCGCCATTTATGCATGGTTCCTCCCTTCAGTTGCACATGCATTCATTATTATTGCGCCTTGCACAGTGTGATTTGGGGTGCATCTGCCTCCGCTGAATATCACAGAATGGTGCTTGGACTTGCGCTGGCCATCCCTATTGTGCATGGCGCAACCCTTTTGAATATCTGGGCCACAGTATAATAAAACAGTAGTAAAATCAGAACAGGATAAAACAATATTTAGGATTCAAATTCATGTCTAAAAGGTCTGTCTTCAGGGCCCATTTAAAGATTTCTTCTGAGGGGCCTCTCTCAGGGATCGGGAAGTGAGTTCCACAGGACTGGTGCCACCACATCAAAGGCACGATCACCAGATGATATCAACTGGGTCCTGGGAACTACTAGAAGGCCCTCCTATGCAGAACAGAGAGGACACAAGGTCAAGCCAAAGTCACGAGGTCTTGCAGATAGCTCAGACCCATAATAGGGCCTTATAGGTGAAAGACCCACCTTGAAGGAGATCCTCCACCTAACTGGCAGCCAATGCAGATCGTGCAGCACTGGGGTCACATAACAAGACCTTGAGAGGCCTGTCAGCAGCCTGGATATTGCATTCTGCAACAGCTGCAGGCAGTGCAGGACCCCTCCTCTGACCCCAAAATATACAGCATTACAGTAGTCAAGCCTCTACGTAATGAAGGCATGCACTAGTGACAGTAGGTTGCCAGGAGGTGTAAAGGCTTTAATCCAGGTGATATTCCTAAAATGGTAAAACCCATCTGGACAACAGATGTCACCTGTGCTTCAAGTATCAGTCTGCTATCTAGGATCACGCCTAGATTTTTCACCTTTTCAGATGACAAAGAGGGCTGTCCCAACCGTCAATTCTGTTTCAGCCCTGCTGTAGTCTGCCTCTCTCCGACGACCTGTCACCAGTAAGTCCATTTTACCCTAACCGAGCCTCAGCCAGTTAGAGGACATCCAGTTCTGGATCTCAGCTAGACAGTTATTTAGCATAGCCACTGAATCACATGTCCCAGGCACAAAAGACATATACAGTTGGGTGTCATCGGTATAGCAATGAAACTCCACACTGTAATGTCGAATGATTTCACCCAGGGCATCATTGTAGTGCAAACAACATGGGCAAAAGGACAGATCCTTGGGGTATTCCACAGAGCAAGGACTGAAGGTGGGAGGAAAATTTCCTGTCACCACCCTCTGAGACCTGCCGTGAGAAAGGACTCAAACCAGCTGATGATAGTGCTGGTGAGTCCACATAACCCCCCAGGTGATCCAATAACACTCCATGGTCCACAGTGTCAAACGCTGATGACAGACTGAGGAGGACAAGTATTGACCACTCTCCTCTATCTCTTGCCCTGAGGAGATCATTTATACCTTGGCCAATTCAGTTTTGGTGCTATGCCAGGCCTAAATTCAGACTGAAGAAGCTCATAAATGTCAAAAACCATGAGGTTGCCTTGAGCTGAGGAACCACAGTTTTCTCAATAACCTTACCCAGAAAGGCAGGTTATAGACTGGACTATAATTTGCCAAAATATCTGGTCGAGAGATGTTTTTTTCAGAAGGGGCTTGTTTCACCAGTGCCTCTTTCAAGGTATCAGGTAACAACCCTTCTGAAAGTGAACACGGACTATATCAGAAAACAGTGGACAAACAGACTCCATGCATCCCACTAGGAGATGCATCAGGCCCAGGCCCAGTTCACAAAAGTAGACCACAGCTTCAAAATCACCAACAGACCTCTTCCACTCCTAATGGTCTAAGCTTGCTCCAAGCAAGTGGAGTGCCCTCAGAGACAGCTGGCATGACACTGTCAGGCCTAGAAAGCCCAGTTGGGAAATCACAGCCTTGATGAAGGACACTGTCAGAGAAGAATAGAGCGAACTCCTCACACTTTGTAACAGAAGCTACTCTAATTGACTGGAGACAGGCAGGGAGAAGCAGTCTGTTCACAATCTGAAAGAGCTGAGCTGGTCGGCTCTTCCTGCAGTAATCTTCCTTGACAAATAAACTGTCTTCGATGGGAGATTACCCTCTGATACTCACCTTAGTGAGTTCTCAGAGCCAGCTGGTCCTCCTCTAACAGTGACTTACACCAACAATGCTCCAATCTCCGACCTGTGGTCTTCATCTCCTTGACCTCCTCATCAAACCAGGTGGATCTCAAGTGAGAAGACCTGAGTCATATACAGATCACCATGATAGCATCAAACACAGAGGTGATGGCCCTATTATAGGCCACCCACCTTACTCAAGCCAACCGCACAAGTAGCACTCACTGCTGAGAGGTTCATTACCCCATTAAGCTCCTCCCTAGGACATGTGATAGTTTGAAGTAACTCCCTTTGCATAACTTACTACTGGAATGAACTCCGTCCTATCTTTCTGTTTCCTTCCTATTTTTCTTCTTCTCACAGTCTGTTGCATGACAGCACTTCTTCCCCAGCTCTTCCTTAGCTTATCTTATACTTGTCACACTTGAGAATTGTGGGTTGGCCATTCGCTGTTACCTCTTTATCTTCTTATGATTTTTACTTTTTTGAAATTCCTCCTTGGAGTAGTAATTCCAGTGTCTGTTATGACATACTCCCTGTGGCCATCTAATCGGATGTAAAACACTGCCGTCTATTTGGGAAGTTAGTTGTGTGGCTATAATGGCAGTAAAATTGTTTACTTCCTAAAGAATTATGCCCCAAGTCTTTTATAGGAAAATAACTACATTGTCTCCTGCTTACAGGTCTTAGAAGTGTCAGCCTGTTTATTGGAGTCCCGTGGTTGTCCTAGTATTCGCACTTCTCCTCACATGTTGCAGGAGGGTAAGCACTGGTACAGCCACAGAAAGGAGCAGCCAATGGCTACAGAGGTGTTAAAATAAAACTCATTATTTTTGTTTATGAGCTGCAAGTGCATTTGGCACAGAAGATGTTTAGTGGACTGAGGTATTGCAATGTTGTATATTTAGAATCTAGACTTTGCAAAATAAATGCATATCTTTACTGTTTTCCTGGTTGCTAATAAAATGTTTTTGTTGTAGAATACAGAAATGCATTAGTTTGGGAACATAATATCATATACATATTTGTCTTTACTAATCTCCCTGAAAAGTTTTAAACAACAGAGATAACACACTTTAAAAAGGGAACCATTTTACCTTGGTGTTACTTTTGCAGATGGTTGCTGGAGGTCCAGGTGTCCCAATCAGGAGAGACCTTCTAGCACAGTGGGGTGCAGTCTCCTATAGGCAGCCTGCAGCACCCTTTCTGATATATTTATGGAACCTGAACTGTCAATCTCCCAAAAGGGGTGGGGCCAAGGTTCATTAGAGCACCTTTTTGTCTAAAAAGGTTTTTGTTGATTTAAAGGGTTTAAATAGTTACTAGTCTTTGATTAATGCTGATTATTATTGTTTAATACAATATAGGCTCAGGAATTACATGTCTAGCTAGATATTAAAAAGAATATAACTGTAATAAAGATTATTAGTGTGGGTTTTGTTCATTGGGGAGGAGTTTAGGTGCTATAAACTCAAGCTCCAGCACCTAGAGGTTAGATGTAGTTTGGAGTGGAAACTGTATACATCTCCAGATTGCGTTCTCGAAGGGAGACCCAGCACAGACTTTGATTAGGGTTCTAGAGTCTTGTAGACCCTGAGCTGTGCCTTTTGTTTCTTTATTTTCTTTGCTGTTTAACCAGTTGTTCATTTGTATCTTATTGTTTTTTTTTTTAATAAATCTGATCACACCTATTTAGGTGTGCTGTACCTGAATTGTCTGTGTCTTGCCTGATCATTACTACCCATCACAGAACAAACCCCTTAAAGGATGGTAACTCACCAGCTCCACAGGTGAAGGGCTCACGGGAGGCACACATGAGAACCACACCATGCAGTGATCTGACCACAAGACTGGATCAATCCTGAGATTTTAAAACTTAAGCCCCAGTGAGAATACTAAGTCTGAGGTGTCACAATGACAATGAGTCACCTAGCAATGTCATTAGCTGGAGGAAGTGAAGTCCCAATTGCAATGACTTGCATACCTCTCAACCTTTGTCCCCAAATGTGGAACATTGCCTCTCAAAATGTGGAACAAATGAGCAAAATGTGGAACACCTGATCAAGTGTTTACCTAAGAAGCTCAGAACACTGTTAAAATGTTTGCATTTATGTTCAGAAAGTCTGTTATTAATTGAATAATATATTTTTGCATCATTTACTATAGATTTTGCTTTAAAATGTTAACACTAAATGTGGGACAAGTCCTCACAATGTGGAACAGGGAGCTTTGTGAAGTAAAATGAAGAACGCCCTCATAAAGTGGTACAGTTGAGAGGTATGATGACTTGTCATCAATCTACACTGAAGTCACCAAGGACCAACCACCTGGATGACTACAATGCTCTTATGGTGACAAATTCTGTGACTTCCTGTAGAAACTCCTTTTAATGCCCCAGAGGCTGGTACACAAGAAGGATCCTGCAGCCTGCACCTGGACCCCTCCCCACGGCCACACTTACAAATGATGAAGTAGATCCCACTGGGAGCACTGAGAAGTTCAAGTTGGATCTAAAACAGGTGGCCACACCCCTGACCCTGCATTCCCTCCTTGGGCAGTGCACCATGGAGAACCCCATCAGGATAGATGCCTCCACAACTGATCTGGCATTGTCACCCAGCCAAGCCTCTGTGATGCAAGCCAGATCAACAGCAGAAACCAAGTCCACAATGATTGTGGTGTTATTCCTAACTGACCTCACATTGTACAGTACTGCCTGCAAGGGACTCACCAAGGCTGCTGGTCTAATGACTGTCTGTCCACTGATCAGGCAGAAGCCCTGGGAATAGGCACCAACCATGTCTGGCCTCTCCCAAAGTCCCACTTTACCCCAGGGCACCTCTTGGTCTTGACCACACCAATGTGGCCCCTCCCACTATAGCCCCACTACCCCATCGACAACCATTCTGTGTCCACACTATCCCAACCTCTCTGCAGTGTCTAATAGTGTGGTGGATAAGCTTTCATGGTTTGGAGTCCTAAAGGTAGGGTGATGTCAGATGAATCTGGAAGGAGAGGCTGGAGGCGTACTCTAGAGCCAAGATGCAAGGTTAATTATAACTAATTGGAGCACACAGCAAAAGAACTTAGCTTTCACTACCACTATTACACAAGAGAATGAATGAACAAGATTCTGGGACTGCAAACCAGCACCACTAATGTCATACAAAAGTCTAGTTGATTCAAGTCCTAAGGACATAGCAATCCAATGCGCTAAGCTTGGATTTCTAGTATTTTGTTGACCATCCACTGGGTGTGAACCTAAGGAAGCATTTCCTATGCAGGCTAAAAATGGGGCAGCCCCCAGTGAACTAGACACAGAAGAAAGTACTGCAGGCCTCCTGGCCTTAGGAAGAATGTGACTCCTGGTGTCAACTCCTGGTGTCACTGAGGCAATGTCAGAAGTGAAACACCTGGTTGAGGATGGGTGTCAAGCCTGGTTGTGGGTGAAGAGAACCTCTACATGGAGTTGTCAGCTGCAGTGATCTCAGGTGGAAGGGCAGGTGAGATCCAGTCAAGGAAAGGATGCTGGGTGTGATGATCCACTGGACCTAACTCTGGGAAGGTCCCCAAACCCTTACCACCTCACTGCTGCAGTTTCAGAACATGATAATCTTCTGTGTGACCTCTTGCCGAGCCACTGGAACACAAGCCACCTATGGACGGTACAATCATGAGCGTGCACCCTCGGTGTGGCTTCTTGCATGGGCCACTGGTACTTATGCCACCTCAGGGATGAGGGACAGAGCCTGGTAATCCTCATGATGCCTTGGGATTGGCCACCAGTACTACTGCCACCTCTGAAAAAAGCAAGGAGCCTGGCAATCCTTAGTGAGACCTTGTATAGGCCACCAGTACTATTGCCACCTTGGGACAACATCTATGCGGGAGACTGGGTAACATGACTCCGAGTTTGACGGATGACTGAAGTCCCTCAAGCTAGAGCTGGGGCAGCTTCTAACCTGACTCACTTTGGTGGGTCCTAGCTAACAGCTGAATACAACTTACAACCAGCAACTCAAAGTTGGGGCATTGTGGCAAAGACTCAGAGTTGAAGGAGGTCATTGAAGGTGGGTGCAGGTGATGCTGGGCTTTCCGAGACCCTCCCTGGGTCAAAAAGAGGCACTGGAAGACCCCTCAATGGTGTGTGTGTGCAGGAACCCCTGAGTTCAACAAGGATTTCCTTACCTGGAGAATTGCAACCATAAAGGAGTGATAAGGCCTCTTCTACTGGAGACTGCTGCATAGAAGATTCACTGGGGCTGTTTCTCCAAATAGACTGACTCACAAGACTGGAGGACCCAACTAGATGGAAATTTCTGCTGAAAACTGACTGAGGCTGTTACTGGAGATCTTCTGGAGGGAGTTACAGTGCAGGGGCCCAGGACTTCACTTCAACCCATTACCAAGGAAGTCGATATCCACTGCCCAGTCCTTAACCCTCCCTGGTCAAACTCTTTCTGCTCTTTCCAGCCTATGAAAAGTCTCCTCTATGCTGGGGTGGTCCTGGCTACCTGCCAGGGATTGGCTCCATTGTGCAGGGGTCAGCCTCCTGAGGCCAGGTCCATGGCCAAAAAAAAGTCTCCAAGTTTGAGTCTACCCTGGCCACAGGGATTGGCTGAGAAGGCACAGTCTGGCTTCCTGCTCCCCTGCTGGGACAGAAATGTGCCAAACTGGCTTGGCCTGACTAGGTGTCAATCTTGGGCAGAGGAAAGGAGAACAAATGAAAGAAAAAATGTTGGTTTTATTTTAAACTGCAGATTTAAGCTGCTGGGACTGTCTGCTGGATAAGGGCCTGTTCTGTGCTTCAGAGGGTCACTTAAGCTTTTCCAGGGTCCTTCAATAAGATGTCAGGCTCCCCATGGCTGCCTTACCCTTCATGTCCTTGGTGATCCGCTATGTTCTACAGTGCCCCCAATTTTAATATTTTCTGTGGTGCCCCAATTTCCCTGGGCACTACAATAGCTGCAGGGGCAAGGGGATCACAAATAGGGTGGAAGCCCCATAGCAGGGAACTAGGGCAGGTAATCCTGGGGCCGGAAAACAAAACACATCTTCTTCTAATTATGATAATATAATATCATAAATAACCTAAATAGTAACAACCATTCATACACTCACCAACATCCACACACTCAGCCACTCATGCAAACAAACCCCAACCCTCTCTACTACCCAATCCGCCGCACCAACTATTGCAGCATAAATGGTAATAAAACAATGGGGTAATACAACATAAAACAGTAAATAATACAAGTACAGAGTGGAGAATCCTGATACTGTGGGGAGTAATGTCCAAAAGTTCAGCTCCTGTTAAGGAGCAATGTCCAAACTTAACTGCAGATAAATGTCCACAGATTGAAAGCCTCAATGGTTACTTAACATACCTTCCAGCATTGCTCTCTACCAATGTGGACGAAATGATGAAAAAAATAGGAAAAACAGTGCTCTCACCACCATAATCCAGAACTGACAGAAAAGCACAGAGTTATAAACTGCTCAACAAATGAAAGGTTCACACATACAGGGAGTTCAAGAGAATCGCTTCTCCCACTTCTCAACACTGCTCTTACCAGCGCTGAGGCAAACTGTTCAAATCAAGCAGTTTAGTTGTAGATAGAACAGCTCTCACCCTCAGGACCTAAAGAAAAGGAAGGTGCTTCTGAAATTCTCAGCACTGCTCTCACCAGTGTTGGACCATGGCTGGAACAAAATCAGACAGTTGGCTATAATTCAAGCAAAGTTCTCACCCGCAGGATCCAGGAGGCTGTATACTGTCAACTGCTCAGACATGCTGAACGTGGCCATTTAGACCACTAAAGCAATATGCCCATTCTGTTGACTCCAGCAACTTGCTCACCATCAGGTCCAGTCCAGGCAGCTATTCCTCTGTTCAGGAGCTTTTCTGCAGGTGACAACTCACCATCTCAAAACAGGCTGTCCCATGGACAAATTCCAACAATGAAGAGAGGTGGTGACAACAGCAGCAATGAAGTGTTAAGTGACAGCAGGTGTTGTGACACTTGGACAGCTGATTCTGATCACTGTATCATTTTTGTAATATAAAATATGTTATGGACTGTCTCTCATGAGAGATGCTGAGACAGCATATGAGTTGACACACACACACCCAGGTTTTAGATACAATTTGTTTCCTGGAAGGCCAGAAGCTAATTGCAGACTAGAACAGGCCTTAATCAAGAATCTCCTGTTTTCTAGTTAAATGTAGTTTTAACTGCTAAGAGGAAAATCAGTGTCCATTTATGACGTTAGAAGGAGGAAACCAAGTGATAGCACATTGGTGCGAAATCATAAATGCTTTGGTATCTGTGTGAGAGAGGATACTGCTTATAGACAAAGGAATTTTACAGACTTGATTGGGGAAGTCACATGGGAAAAGGAGTTTCTGCTGATGTAACCTTAATTATCTTACCTTCCAATATGATAAAATATCATGTGTGTATGGTTTTCATAAACAGAGAAGGAGCTAGGTGACCTCGACAAAGGGATTGGCAAAGACAGTTTTTGAAACAGATTCTGTTTTCCTTCAGAGACTTTTATCTATGCTCTGACAAAGAAACATCTTTGAGCACTTTAAGCAAGTATACAGCTAGAGAGAGAGAGACAAAATCTAAGTACTGTAGCAGGAATTGCACTGTTAAAACCTTGTTCTTTTAAAAGATTGTATGGTTCTGTGATATATAGTTCTGTATTTTATGGTTTACATACTTTTACTTATTTTAGTAAAACTGTTTTAGAGCCTACCTGGTCTATCTTTGAATTCCTTTTCTTTAACAAATGAAGTATATATGGTTAAAGCAGACACTGTGCATAAACTTGAATGGTGATACCAAACTGGAAAAAGGTAAGAGAAAGCTGAGGTCTTTATTAGCTTTTAAGGATTCATTTCTGTACACCTGGTTAGGTGCAAAGATATCTGGCCCCGAAGACAGAATTATCTGAGCCTGAGCATTGGGTACACTAGCAAGGATTCACAGTTTGAATCCTCCAGAACTGAGACCAA
Source organism: Neoceratodus forsteri (assembly GCA_016271365.2). Taxonomy (NCBI): domain Eukaryota; kingdom Metazoa; phylum Chordata; order Ceratodontiformes; family Ceratodontidae; genus Neoceratodus; species Neoceratodus forsteri. The sequence continues at coordinate 410,104,099 of CM057449.1, forward strand.
AGGTTGATTCAAACCCACAAAACAAACAGGAGGGTTATCCTGTTTCTGTTAACTGTTCACAAGACTGCACTCGGAGGTTGGCACTGTGAGAGCAGAGGGCCTAACCTGCGAGTGGATTTGTGACAGGTGTTAACAGAAGGTTCTCCAGCTCCTCCGTAACTCCTCTACAGCATATTAAAATGGCCTCCCACAAAACAAAACACTGACTCCTACTCTAACTCACTGCCTGACCCTGCCTAACCGTGTACTATAGTCCTCAATGATAACTACAAAAAAATGTAGCTGATATTACACTCTGGGTGCTATTTTTCATGTCAGAGTGAATGGATTCTCCTAACAAACATTAATGCCTATGTACTAATGTGCTCCCAGAAGGCACGTATCCGGAGCGCAGCTTTGCACCCTTGGAAGATCCACTGGGGACACATTCACAAACATCAGCTCCCTGCCCAGCTGCCAGATGCGCCCCATCCCCAGTGCACAGGTCTGTGGGGAAGGTGGGTGCAGAGTGGCAGATCCAGGCAAGCAGCCAATTGGCTGCCCAGGCAGGGTCCCACAGTGGATCCCTTGTGCCCATGTAGTGCCATGTTGACAGCCGCACACAGAGCACTGACCATGACGTTGAGGGGTACCCCAGCCAACTGACTCCTGACCTCCCTGCATGCTCCAACGGCAGGGGCATCCCTATTGGAGGGAGGCCAATGCCCTCCGCTGTGTCCTCTGTGACTGACAGCTGTTTCCCCAGGGCCACATAACCATCCCCATGGTTTATGGCTGCCCTGCAAAGGCATAGTCAGCAGCCCCCACACACACACAGCACTCTGCACCATAGTGAATGTGAGAGTGTGGCATGCCCCCCACGGCACTACCCCAGGCCCGCCCCTGTGTGGAGCTCCACAATTGGCGGAGGATCGGTGCATGAGGGGCGATAATGCATTGTGAATAAACACAGGGCTGGCCAGATGTGGAGGGCCACATGCCAGACTTGCTAGGCATGTAGCCCACTTCAGACCTTTGTGAATAGGCCCCAAAAATAGGGGAGCAAAACAATTAGCAAAAATTGTGGATAATAGTGAGAATTTGGGACTCCTTCAGAGCTCTTGCAGACTGCAGCCAGCTCCAGTAATGAGTTCAGTACTATTATAGGTTCCTTTACAATTATTAACAAGACAATAAACCTTAATTAAGTATTTCAAGCTAATATGCAGTACCATTTTGTATGTGCTTGCATGGATTTTTTTGGGGTTGCAGTTATCCATTTATTGTTCTTATATAGCTGACAAGTGTATTGTTTGTTTCAGTGTACTGCAGACACTACCAAATTGTATATGTTTTGAAGAGTACAGTAATACCTTTCACAGTATGACCCTGACGCATTTAATCCTCTTATCTTGGGCCACACCTCTTCCAGGTTTTATTATGTTTTGAATTCTTTGTTTGCTATAAATAGACAGACATGTATGAAAACCAGACCTAGCTACATATTTGCTGAATACCTTCACAACTGTTTGAGCAGTAAACACATAAATTGAAGCAGTATTGTGCAGTGGTTTAAGGCTCTGAGCTGCAAATCTAATGACATCCAGCAGACCAGACCTGGGTTTGAATCCCACAGCTTCCACTTGCATACTGTGTGACCCTGAGCAAGTCACTTAACTTCCCTTTCCTGTGCTCCCAGGTTGCTCCTGTAAACAAAGCTTTCAGCTTAGTGTGCTAATCCTGGTTAAACAACTAAACTAAAAAAAAAAAAAAAAATGAGTCAGTGCAGTGGTTTTACTTTGAATGTCTCACTCCTCCTGTGAGATTCTAAAATCTGTTGGCTTTTGTTTCCTTCCTGTAACATGGAAGAGGGTTCACTACCAAATGATCCCTGACAGAGTAATTCTTCTGTCTTCATTGTACTAATATTGAAAGCCTCACTGAGCCCTTCCTTGTTGTATCCCTATGTCAGTCACAGGTCTTATCGAACTGAGAAGCTGTGCACTGTGCGCTCTTTGGTTACATTTTCATAAATAATTGATTTGGAACTTTAAATGGCTTCTTGACTGAAATAGCTCGAATAGTAAATCATTCCCCTAACAGCTAATCTTGCTGCAGTATTTTATCCAACTTAGCAGAGATGACATTTACAATTACTGGTACTAATTCTAAAAGAAATATGATGTGTTCTTCATTTTAAGAATTTAATAACAATAATAACATTTTGTTTGACAGGTAAGAGAATTTACTGACATTTTAATCTCTTTACAGGGTGACTTGACCGACAGGTGACCTTACAAACGAAGAAGCATAGAGAACATCAACAACAAAGACCAACATCGAGTAACGAGTAATAGTAAGTTAAACTGAAACAATTGGCAAATAGACAATATAATAATGAATGCAAATGAGATCCCAGCTTGAGGTTAAAGCACACAGAGTTCATCTGATAAGAAAATAGAGAATACTGAATGGGCAAATATGCACAACCAGTGTGTTCTGTCACAGAGGGGTTCTGATTTCCTCTGACCTTGAGTACAAAGCTCGAGAGGTCCTATGGAATCAGAACTCAAGGTGGCAAAACACACTGGTTGAGCATAGAAGTTGCTCATCCTGTATTGTTTTATAGTGTATAGTACTGTGTGAATATGTGTGTGAGTTCTTTGCTTTCAAAATGAAACTGATTCATGCAGTATCTAGAAGTTTAGAATGCTGCTCTACCACAGTAGGGCAGAATCACATTCCATGACCTTTGGAACTGTGGTACAACAGCATTTTGAATGGGATGGAATTCTATACAGAACAACATTCCACTATACACTATAATGAAAATCAAGAGCATATACACAAAACCAAATATTGTGTTTGTGATACCTTTCATATTTTTTTTACACCTTGCATATATAAGACTCTAAATAATGGTGTACAAAGGAATTCATGAATTATATGACAATACAGATTATAACTTATTATAAAGTCAGTGTCATGAGCCAGTTATTTTTGGAAACAACCGAACACACATTGAGCATTATGTTTCCATTATAACCTTTTGATGGAAAACTCGGTAGTGCTTGCAGAAATATTGTTACTATATTTATCTGTCAGGTTATATGTGGGTGAATTATAGGGTGGCAAGAATGTTTCTATTGCTTTGTTTTATTTTTAAATCAATATAAATAATTTTGGTAACATTAAAAATGTTTAATAGTCAGCACTAAGAGCTCGCTACGGTCCGATTTCACTTTCTGTGAAAAACTTTTTTTTTGCTCACTGTTTACTGCAGTATGATAGATTGTATCAGGCTAATTATGGTGACTTGCAAGTTGACATTTTCTGTAACCACAAATTCCAGAATCCCATGCAGCTGACATCAGAGGAGGACTTCAGCAGTGGAGATTCAATAGCCTGCAGTGCATGTTAGAGTTGTTGTAAGCTCTGGGGCGAGTCACAAAACTTTGCCCCAGCACAAATCCAGTTCACACCATGCAAACTGAGTTTTGTGCCAAAGTGGTATTCACAAAAGCCCAGTTTGCACCTACAAAACCAGCTTTGCACAGGGCAAAGTTTTGAGGGGACTGCAATGCAACTGAGGAGGAGGGACCTGCATATCAGAGCAGCCCCATTCACTAAGCATTTCTCCATGCAAGGGTCTTTGTGGGTTCCCTGCGGGAGAAAATATCGCCATGACCTGGTGGTATTCTGTGCAACCCTAGTGGCTGCCAGAGGTACTGTCAATCACCATCCTAAGTATGTAATAATAGTTTCCCTAGTGGTCCCCCTCTGTCCTGATTGCCAATCACTAATCACCATCTGTATAGTTTAACAAAACAGCAGAATGCCCTGGTAGTAGTGGAATAGCACCCCCACACCCAATCACCGGCCTGATCCAGAAATAAGTTTATCTTCAGTCTTTCATGGTGGTTTAGTGGCCCCACCCTCATTGATCACCAGCCTGATCCCAGAAATAAATATATCTGCAATCTTCCTGGTGATTTAGTTGTCCCCCCATTACTGATCACTGGCCCATGACAGAAAAAGGCTGTCTCCCTGGTGGTCTAGTGGTCACTTCCTTGTCCCCATCACTGATTGCTGTTCCCATTGTGCTAATGGAAGGCACAGTATTGTAGTGCCTGTTGGCAGTTGTTCCTCTCCCTCCTCAATCGCTGATCACAGTGCCCACAATTAAAAAGAATCTTCTGCAGCTCTGTGTCCCAGTCATTGCAACACTTGTCACACCCTCCTAAATATCTTCTTTTGGCATAGGGCAGTCTTTAGTGTGGAAGCAGGCCAAGGTTCTCCCATCCCCAACATGGGGATACTCCTCTTAGATCATCATTTTCAAGCTGATCCTTGTGGGTGGTGTTATTACTTTCTCATCCAATCTGGATGACTGGGTGGCTGTTTATGTGAACATCATGGAGGACATGTTAGCACACCTCCTGTTACATCCTGTTGAAGAGGCAGAGTGCCTCAGAGTGTCCTTGCATGAGGATACCTGTTGCCCCTTGGGAGCTGCCATCCTATATTTCTCCTCCTGTACTGGCAAAGGTTCGAAAAGCTTATTCCTCCAAGTGTTCCTCTTGCTTGACCCTTTCTATTTCCTCTTCCCTTTCCAGACTGGCTTTCACAATCACACTCCACTGTCTTCTCCTTCCTCTTGATCACTGACACCATTTTGAAAGGAAAGGACCAAGGCAAAGCCATAGTGGCATTTTATTGATCTGGCTAGGGAAGGGATACCATGGCCCTCCCTCCTCCTGGATATGTGTGGAGGGATGACTGTCCAATCTAGTGGTTGGTTGGTTTTGTTCCTACTTTGCAGACTGGCATCCATCAGTTTGGGTTGGCAATCTCCTATCACTCTCCTTCCTCATCCACTCTTGTTCCCCAAGGCTCTATCCTTGGCCCAATCATATACTCTGTCTGAACTATCTTCCTTCAGTCTGTGCCTCCTTGCATATCCACAGCATATGGATGACACAGTACTTTTGCCTCAGGAGCATTAGTCCCTTAGTTGGAATCATCACTTCAACAGGACTTTGACATTGTCCAGCACTAGTTCCACATAGACTAGCCCTATCTTAAAGTCAGACTAACTCTGTCCATATTCTGTGGCACTATGCCAAGTCTAGTTTGCAGGACCCTTGATTGCTTCCAACTTAAATTTCCCTCTCCAGTATCTTGGTGTGTTGACCAGCATCTCAGACTCTCTACCCATATAAACACCATACTGCACATGAGAAAACTCCACACCAAGCTTGGCATACTGTACTGCAGCACATTCTGCTTGCCAGTCCCAGTCCACCATGAGATCATCCTAAACTGTTTAGTGTCTGACTATGCGACATGGTCTATAATGCTGCCCCTAAATCCTCTCTTTGCCAGAATGGTCCCTCTTCACCCCTTCTGCAGTTTTGTCTTGGACACCCTCCCTTACTCATCACTGCTCTTTCCATCTTAGCCTTGATATTCACATCAATTGTGCATTCCTCTGTAACCCCATTCCTTGGTCACACCAGGAAACAAGCCTTGGATCATTATGTCTTGCATGATCTAAATACATTATAATATAGTGAAAAAACTAATTTACAAATAAGCACGATACATTTTAAAGAGCTAGTTGCACCAAAGTGGCAGAAAGAAAATGTTAATCATTATGGCTGTGGGCGAGCCTACCGTCATCCTGCTTTCACTTGAAAAAAGGTGTTTCCGTGGAACACATCTTTTAGGAGTTTTCCATGTATCCTATCATTCTGCAAATCTCCATGGCAGTTAAAGAAATACTCCTTCTTTCTGTTTAATTAGATCAATGGACACAGAATGCAAAGCTGCTTTCTATGAGAGCAAATGTGCACACCTTCCAAACAAATCTAAATATCTTTAAAATTCAAGGTGCACAAAACAACCAGTGTGAAAGTCATTCAGGGCAAAAGACCTTTCTCATGAGGGTAGTTACTAATCTGAATTCTTTATATTTTGTAAAATATGGTCTTTCAAACAACCACATTTTTGTTTCTCTCTGAGCGAACACAGTAGTAGTCATGCCAAACAAGTGTAATATCTCAGAAAATATACAAGTTGCCAATATAGAACCAACATGAAAGTTGTTCAAGACAAAATTACCTTTCAAATGAGGGTAGCCACTAATCTGAATTCATTAGATTGTTTTAAATATAGCCATCTGAAAGATGAAAATTGTGATGAAAAATGAAAATTGGTAATCAGATGGCCATAGTTTAAAAACTATAATTAGTGCAGCTTAATGAATAGACTCATTTGAAAGGTCGTGTTGTCCTGAATAACTTTCATAAGTTTATCTGTAAGTTGTATACCTTTAGAGATATTTACATTTGTTTAGCATAACTCTTATAATAATACTTCTAAACAGCCTCACCTCTGCAAATTACTTCGCCAAGACAGGATTAGTTCCATCAAAAGAAAGCTATCCCAAGGTCAAATTGCACTGACTTGAAAGTTCACTACTGTACCTGACACAAGCTATAAACCAACTTTTGTTTCATTTTAAAACCCTCTGTGTGTGTCTGTGCTAGCATTAGTAAATGGCAATGATTAAAAACACAAGGAAAAATAATACATAGTAAATAATGTTAAAATATTATAAATATGAAAATATGTATGTGTTAAGTAAAACATAGGTTAGAAGACAACCTGCCCTACTGTAAGCTGAGCATTAGCCAGCTGTTTCACACAGTGATTACACAGTGTACTTTTCAGAAACATTTTTCTTAAACTCTGTGTACAATAAGTCCATATTACTCATGAATAGTCAAACTTATACTATCTTAAACATGATATATCTGCAATTCTGTAACAAGTGACTAGTCTGTGTGTACATTCAAAACCCAAACCTAACACAGACCCCTTGTAATTGAGATACTGTTATCCTAATATGTCCATGTATCAACATGTGTCCATATGTACCTAATCTGCTGTTGTATTAAATGACATTTCTAGAAATCTAAAACCAAAACAAAATACAACTGGCTGCTTCAGCTTTTATTCAGGCACAGTTAAAATAGGGATCATTTAGAGGTATGAATATAATTTATAAAATAGAGACATTTCAAACAGCTGCACATAAGTAATCAATTCCTGTCCCTTTAATTCAGGGTCATTTCTAAAATGTGCAGATGAGCATGGGGACCACTTTTTAGAGAATGCCACCACTGACAGCAACCATTTCAAGACTGTTACTACCTTCTGCCAATACAATCTGGGGAAACCAGAAGTAGTCTACCAGCACTGACATCAACATGGTTAAGGCACCTTTACCAGAAAGTACTGCTTAGAAAAGAATGAGAAAGTGACTGTGATGATGAGCAAATCTGAGACCAGATCTCTAGTTTGTTAATAGTCTCCTCCTGAGTCTGATTTTTACGGTTGTGTGGGCCAAGCTCCACAGATGTTATGCTATCATCAGATTTGTAAAAGAGCACTCTGGAAGCCCATAACCTGACCGCTGCCTGATGTTCTGCCTCAGTGCTCCAGCAAAGTTTCCAGTGATTCTGTTTATGCAGCCCTTCCCTCTGCAGGCCGCATAAACATACCCACTTCCTGGAGCACTACTTTTCCTTTCTGTAAGTGCAGACGCTATGGCCGCCTATATGCAACATGGTGGTGCAGACGTAAACTGTGCATGCACGAGTATCGCTCATATGTATATAACCCCACATCACCTCTGGCCAGCTGGCACCCCCCCTAAAAGAACTACTAACAACTACATGGCATACAATTTTCTTTTTGCAGAGCTACACTCATGGTACCACTTCTACCATTGGAGTGTGATACCAGGCTCATTATCTAGAGGATGGGGTGGGGAACATACTAAAATGGACCTTTTACTTACAACTAAATCCAGGGGAGAGGATGCTAGGCATATGCTAGACCTTACTGCTGAGGAGCCCCAATAACATTCACACTAGAAGCAATAAGTGGAATGTCCAAAGCAGTAACTGGAATTTTGTAGTGTGGATTTATTTACAGATGTTATTTAAAGCAAGTGTGGCCCCAAATGTTTATCATTGCAATACAGGCACACTCTCTTTGCAGGACACTTTGCTAGGCAGTATGCTGTTTTCCACAAAAAACATCTCTATCTCTCTTCCAAAGTGTATAGCTTATTTTATGGGTTCACACAACATAACCCAGACAGACCATCTTAGGGTAGCTGGTTCATTCCTCTGGGGTGTCAAACAGACGAGGCATACTGATGAGTCCTGGAGGATGAAACGCTTGTCTATGTCATCTGTTAGCACGCTTGCAACTGTGTGAGAGGCCTTCGGCACCATGCAATTCTGCTTAAAGTTGAACCAGCATAACATTCTGTGGTGATTTGCATATGCAGCCCATGATGCTTTGCATTGTTTGGGCATGTGTGATTTTGTATATCTGTGGGATGTGCCACACACTTTAAAATCCTCCTGGTGCATATTCACTGCCCAGGGAACACTGGTGCCCATCCACGAACCACTTAGCCCTACCTGAAACTCCAGATGGCATTCCTCATCCTTTATCCCAAACAGCCTCTGCCATTCCTTCAGGGTTGCACCAAATGAGTCTCCATTCCCCGATGAATTGCTAAAGACTCCCAACTTTAACTTTAAATTCAGCACAGTTTTGTTCAAAGGGGTCCTGACTGGTGTGATCTAGCCTTATCTAGGGCGACACACATCGGAATACTCCATCAGAGAACAATCTCAAATTCTGTACCCACAGATTAGCTGTTCCTTCCTCCCAGTCATGGAAAGAAACAAAAGGCACCTTTCTTTCTCTGGTAGCTGTCAGATTCTATTCATTGTTCTTCCTTAAGGCAGCTGTGAACTTCAGGAACTTCAGGGATTGCCCTTGATCCACAAGAACTGCTATTCGCTCTCACCCCCTGAAGTGAAACTAAAGAGTCCCGCAGGCAAACTGAAGATTTTACCAAACTAAGGTGAGAAATACCAGGGCTCCTTGACAGAGCCCCAATGGCAAACCTCCTGCCAGTCTAACTGCCACACTTGAACTAACTGATGAACATTCTAAGCTCCCCAAGAGCAGCTGACTCTAAAATGGTTATGCTGCTGTGAGAGTTCTAAATGACATAATCATCCTTCTCTCAGGCTAGCTGAGTAAACAATGATGTTATTATGTAGAAAGCCCTTAATGAGCTCCCCACCAGCTGCCTTTTCCTACCTGCCTAAGACTAGTAATAATGGGATTCTAGTAACTCGAGGGACTGGGTTGTTACACATAGTTATGTCAGCTCCACCATGTTGTGCAAGCTAACTCTGAGGCAAACTGCACATGTGCAAGTATCACACATGCATGAGCTGTAATCGCTGCAGTATTACAGCTGACTCCTGTGTAGCCAGCACAGCATATTCTGCTCACTGCTCTTGCCTGCAAAGCTCTCCACAGCCTTACTGGCTCTGACCAGAATTTGTTTTAACATAGCCAGTAGTCACTTTTTATTTCAAAAGCATTTTGTCTTCTTTTTTATCAAAGTACAATGTTGGGAGGCAGTATAGCCGGAGGCTAGTGCACTAAGCTATGAAGCTAGAGAACCAGAAGACATGGGACTGAATCTCATAATCACCATTGGCATACTATGTGACCCTGAGCAAGTCACTTAACCTCCATGTGCTCCAGAATCACACCACGAAATGAGCTTCAGCTCAATGCACCTTTCACCAAAATTATAAAGAAATAAATGTGACCCACTGCTTACTGGGAGGTGAATCAAGGGAAAATCCAAGTCTGGAAAATTTTCAGACTCAAGGCAGAGAGTACAGTACACTGTCAAGCAAGCACATAAATAGGTTTAAAGAAAATCAGTCTACTGTCCATAACATGAAATCATGATCAAACAGTACAGAAATGTATTTATATTTTCTCCCTGCCCCCATTTTAACTGTCCAAAGTTGTATAACTAGTACATCCAGAACTCTCATTATGACAAACTGATTCAGACCTACAATGTAACTTCATCTAAGTCATTAACTGTAAATAACAGCCAACTATGCACACCATAATCAGGTCCCAGGACAAAACATGCTCTCAGCTTGCTGGTTAAACTAGTGCTTTTCAGATGTCTTATATAACCAGGCACTAACCAATCTGCCTGTTCAAACCAGGTTACTAAATGGTTAGTGTGCAGAGGTGACAGTATGTGTCCCAAAATTTTCCATGCTCTTTTCTTCCAGCAGTGCTGGGCTACCAAATCACTGTGCATGTCTATGCATGTGCTCAGTAACTGAGCAGCTGATGGATGCTGCCTGCTCCTCCCATCCCTAATAAAACTGGAGGGAGCATGCACTAATTCAGTCTTATCTGGTCTTAGTTTTGAGTTTTAGCTTAGATGAGTGCAGATACTGGCCAGGAGGAGAGGAGAGACAGTGGATAGTGAGCAGAGAGGAGAGGTATGGATGGCCAGAGGAAGCAAGGATAAGAAAGATAGAGAGAGAGAGAGAGGTACTAGAGCAGAGAGATAAAAGAACAGAGGTGAGATACAGAGAACAAGAGATGGCAGGCAATGATAGCATACCTTATTAAAATGAAAGGCATAACATCAGCTACTGAGTGGCTTCTCCACGGCGTCTTAGCAGTCCATCCTCCTCTTTTCTTTCTCTCGTTGCTAAACTAATATTGGATGGGGAGCACTCAGTTCAGACAATGATCTGTTGCTATTGGCAGGCTGAGAGTGCTGAACAAGAAATGAGAATCCTGAGGCCTAACAGTCTCAACAGAAGGAGGAAGTAGTAAAGAAGGAGATCTCCCTCAATGGAGATGTCCAGATGTTCATAAGAGCCCACTCCAGGCTTCCAAGGTGGTTGAAGATGGCAGCTTTGGGACATATGTATAGACTAAGGGTAGTGAAGGAGAAATGCTCAGGACACAGTGTCAAGATCACTCTGGCTGTGATGGCCCACATGTGTGCTTAGTGTGACTGACCAGAGAATGTGCCTGCACCCCAGGGTATCTCAAGAAAGTTACGCCTTCACTGAGCTGAAATTGATGGTAGGTTGCAGAGAAGCCTGGAACAGTAACCCAAGTGAAAGGCTGGGCCGTAAAGCTGAGAAGTTAGAACAATGAGATGTGAATGAGCTTGGCACATCAATCAGATCTGGATTTGACTCCCACAACCTCCACATACATACTATGTGACCATAAGCAAGTCACTTAACCTGCGTGCTCTTGAGAAGCACCAGGAAATCAGTTTTATCTCAGTGTGCCTTTCCCAACCCAAAATTGTAAAATAAATTTATATTAAAAAGCATGTTTCCCAGGGCAAAGAGTAGCAATAGATTACATAAGAGGGTTAGCCACTGTAACACTATACCAAAATTCATTTACCCTGTGCACCCCACCCCCAAATTTCTAGCTCTCCTCCCCTTCCCCAAATTGTTGTCCTTTACTGGCCTTCCTTGATCTCTCACAGAATGTAAGGGACCTCAAATGCTCTCCATGGGTCCTTCTCCTACCCCCAGGGCTTGATCCCTCATCTACTCCCTTCCTTCACCACCTCTCCTCTCTCCCTAGATTTGCAGTCCTCTTGCTGGGGTTCTTAGTATACTGAAGGGCCCTACTGCATTAAAGCTTGTCTCCTCCTTCCCCTCCCCCATCTGCCTGTCCTTCTAGCCTTTGCAGTCCCTTTCCGGGATTCTCAGCATCCTGAGCGGGTCCTACTGCACTTAGTCTTGCCTCCTCTCCTTCCCCTCCCCATCTACCTTTCTCTCTGTGCCTAGGCAAGTCTCCTCTCCTTCCCCCATTCTACTTTTTCCTTAGCCTTTGCAGTCCCTTGCAGGGTTCTCAACATCCTGAAGGAGCCCTACTGGGCCTAGGCTTGTCTCTCTCCTTCACCTCCCCATCTACCTTTCCCTGGCCTTCACAGTCCCCTTGCATGGTTCTCAACATTCTGATGGGATTCAACTGAGCCTTAGCATATCTCCCTATTCTATTTAACCACTATCTTGGCTTTTCATGACTACTAGCAGGGTCCAGTGCATCCTGATGGACTATTGATTAGGCCCATCCCCTCCAAAAGTGCAAATTCTCTCCCCAGAAGGGTTCAATTCTCAATCTCTCCTTCTTCTATCACTTTCTTAATCCCTATCTGACCTTCCCCAACCCTCTGGTAGGGTGCCTCACATCCTGAAGGGTCATCTCTTGGGTTAGTTCCATTCCCCTTCTGATTTAAGTCACACCTCCTTCTTCTCTTTCTCCTACCTCTTTAAATCCCTACAGCCTTATCCTCCTTTCTGTTTAGCCCCATAGCTCTCTTGCAGGGTTCCCCACATCCTGAAGTGGTCTCTTTGGGACATTGCCTTATCCACTTCTTTATGGTTCCCCAGTCCCCTTGCAGGGTTCTCTCGCATCCTGAAGGGATCTCTGGGAACACAACTCTTCCCCTTCCCCCACCTCACCCCTCCCCCCCATCCCCTTTTTTCACGTAGAGCTTGTTTACTTAATTAACCCAGCACTTATTATTGTCCACTCTTTCTACATATTATGCGAACACTGTTTGAACACTGTTTGTAACACCTGACTTACAACTGTTTGATAATGTTGATCTTGTAAATTGAATGTAACTTGAACATGACTCTTCCTCCTTTCCCACCTCAACCCTCCATCTTCTGTCCCCTTTCTTTCTTGTAAGCACTTGTTTACTTATTAACCTGGCATTTAATATTGCCCACTTTGTCTATCTATTATGTGCAAGACTGTTGTAACACTGCTTGTAACACCTGCCTTACAACTGTATGTTAATGTTGATCTTGTAACTTTTTCCAAATTGTTTAACCAGGTGTGGCACACTAAGCTGAACGCTTGTTTACAGGTGCAGTCTGAGAGCAGGGAAGTTAAGTGACTTGCTCAGGGTCACACAGTATGCAACTGGGGTTGTGGGATTCAAACTCAGGTCTCCAAATTTGCAGCTCAAAGCCTTAAACCACTGTGTTATAGTGCTCTCAGTTTAAAGTCTCACTCCTATTGTACCCCTTCCCCCAGATCACACTGGGAGATGAGTGACGTGTTGCTCAGTGTGTCTTCCTGGTGAAACATTTCAATAAATAAATAAATAAATAAAATGCTTGCCTCTGAGAGTGGCAGTCAATATCATCTGTAAGACTACATGTAAATAAATTAGGTTACTGTGTGTAGTGGTCCCAATACCAGAAACCTTATGTGAGCCCATATGTATGCTGTATATATTGTAGAGGCCAGTATACCTGTGTAAATGGCTCCAAGTAATTAAGAAACCATGTGAGCAATGCTCTATGCATTTGTGTCCCTGTAAAAGTGTGTGTCCTTTGTGGGACTGAGTACATGTGTATAAATGTGCTTGTGTGACTTTACTTCCCTGAATGGACAATGGACACTGTATTACATAAATAGGTATAGTAATTATGAGAAGATTTAGGGCCCCTGTTGACCCTTATTGCCTGGATATAATAAAGAGCCTTGGCTAGTATTCCATCTCATTGAGGCAGATCCACAGTAACTAATTTCTGCAGGACCAGCTTCACTTACTGGCAGTTTTCACTTCTGTTTCCTTTACCTCTTTTGGACCCTTGGCAAGGCTCTCTCCTGCTACACTACTGTCCCATTCTGTCTACCATGGAGTCTCTCCTGTTAGAAGGCCACAAGGGCTCAAGCTGTAAGGCAGAGAACCTGACCAATTTGGCACTGCTCATGGGTTCAGTGTTAAGGTCTCCAAACAGATTACTAATCTAGTCTGTATTACCATACAGCAGGCGTAAGGGGCGCCAGATAGGAGGTTTCATACCCTAGATGGGCCAGAATGCCTCAGGAGATCTCTGTCCACACTTTCCACAAACTAGCCAGTGAGGAGTCCTGGCATTCTGCAGAGCTGGAGCCATAAATTACATCAATGAAATGATTATATCAACCCAATCCAGAATTTAACCAGAAGACTGGAGTACATCACTTCTTCTTCTAGGAGGCTAGGATAGGAACTTTACTAATATAACACCTTTCCAGAGCTCAACGTGCTTTACAATGACGATTAATTCAAGTTGTAGATAACACAGAATCACAGTTCATAGTTATAAATTATGTACAAGCGTATTCTACATAGTTAGCAGAGCTTATCAGTCTCCTGAAAAGGACTGGCTGAACAGCCAGATTTTAGTTTTGATTTAAAACTTTTCACTGAGGGGCAGTGCAGATGGATTTTGGGACAATATTCCAGTCTTGGTGCAGCTACAGAAAATACTAGGTCACCAGCAGATTTTAATCTTGTGGCAGGGCTAACAAAACCCTGGGCATTCGAGCAGAGAACACTGGTGCAGTGTTAATCCTCCTGACTTGTTGCCAGTAATTCATGAATGTAGAGTGGGCCAGTCCATTTATGGCCATATAAACCAGCAACAGAATTTTAAATTCAGAACACCATCTGATCAGCAGCCAGTACAACTCCACAGAGTGGGAGTAATATAATTGAATCTGGAGATACCAATTGACAGCCTGGCTACCACATTCTGCACTAACTGCAAGTGGTGAAGCTGAGTAGCTGGGAGACCATAATACAGTGCGTTGCAGTAGTCAATTCGGGAGGCAGCAAGCTCGCACTTGTGTGTGCAGATCACTTTGGCCAAGGAAAGGACACAAGCTGACTACTTTTCAGGTGGTAAAATACCCTTCTAATGACAGTGGCAATTTGAGATAAAAAAAAAACTGTCAAAGATGACTCCCAGACTGCAAACTTCCTTTTAATCGGCAGTACATCGCATCACATACAGTCACGAACAACATTTTCCTCTATTACAGACACCAAGAAGTCTGAGACCACCAGAAGCAACTCGATTTTGCTGGGATGGAGTCTCATCCAGCTTGCACTCATCCAGTGCTTTATCTCTGTGATGACCTTCTCAACTATATGCATCGGATCCCTTGACTGGGTCTAAATGAGAAGTAAAGCTGAGTGCCGTTGGTGTAACAGTTAAAATTCAAGCCATACCTTGATCACTTCTCCTAGCAGAAGCATATATACTGTGAGTACAACAGGGAGAGTATGTCACCCTAAGGGATGCCACATACAACCAGAGAAGAGGCAGACTGATACTTGCCCAACACCACAGTCTGGTGGAAATTTTCCAGGAAGGATTTGAACCAGTGTAACACTGTGCCAGACAATCCACAGAAATACCTCAGGTGCTCAACTAACTCCTCAGGATCCACAGTATCAAATGCCAATGACAGGTCAAGAAGAACCAGAACAGATATTTACCTCAGCTCCTCAAGCACTGCCCTGGTGATCAACATCAGTGGAAGAGATATTTCACCTCATCCCCACAATCTTGACCTCAAAAAATTGGAAAATTGCTCTCATCTCTCCACTGAACTTGGCTCTAACTTAGAGACAAGACAGTCTGGATTAGAATCTTATTCACCAGTTTGAAGACCTGCATTCTCTTTTCCTGACTGCAATGAGGGAGGAATACAACTGTTTAGTCACACCAGTCATTGCCTTCTGATAACTGATAGTGAGAGATCAGGGCAAGTATGTTGGAAAGCAGGCCAGATCTCCTTCAACACCTCTTGAGCCTCCTTCCAAATCTTTTCAGTCCCTCAGCTGTTCATTATACCAAGGAGAGTTGCAACTTCTAAGATGTGGATGGAAGTGGACTTGCAACAGAGAGTCAGCTGAAGCAAGGATGGCTACATTATAATCTTCAACAGCTACACTGTTCCCCTGGAGGAGGCAGCAATTATCCCTGAAATGTCCACATGAGCACTAATAGTATCAAGTTTAATATACCTTCAACTGTGACAGTGGATCATTTCAGCAGAGGGGAGTAGTAATTGCCTTGCTCATCATCTTGAACTGCAAAACATAATGGTCAGACCAAACAACTGGTTCAGCAGATATTTTAAATATCCCACACCAGCAGAACAAGTCAGATATCTCTAACGGAACCTGACACAGTTTGTATGCAGTCCTGAGATGATAGCCACTTCATTCCCTCGGTCCAGTGTGAGGGTGATGAACCATGGAGTAACCTGGAGGAAACAGACCTGATAGAATAGGGCCAGCATCATTGTCCAAGCAAGTACCCATAATAAAAACAGGTCAGCCTTCTCTGAATCAAACAAATAATAGTTTTATTAACTACTGACCTGGCATGTGTCAACATTGCCCTTGTGGAGACAGACTGGTCACCTTGCATACTCCCACAGTCAGATTATAGATAGAGGGACTCTCAAAGCAACAGGAGGACCCCATCCTTAGGATTCCTTCTCTGACCTGCCATGTATCAACATCGCTCTTGCAGGGACAGAGTGGTCACCTCACCCCCCAACAGTCAGATTACAGATGGAGAGGATCTCAAAGCAACAGGAAGTACCCATCCTTACAGTTCCTTCTTCTCCCCCTCCTTGCTGCCCCAGCTCTGCCTCTCCTTCTCCCGTTCAATATACCCAACTGACCGCATAATTTAAAACCTCTACTTGCAGATCTAGCAGCCAATCTCAAAATCAACACAGCTGTCTGAATCTGCTAGGAGAGTACCTAAAACAATTTGTGCCTAAACACATTAAAAATTCTCACACTCAAATTACACAAACTGTTATTTAAACTTCCACACCTCACTTAACACATACAGATACTCATGAACACTATGTAATCAACCAGATTCAGAAATCTTCCACTAGCAAGAGAAAAGGATTGGTAAAGGGGCACTCGCTGCAGAAAAACATATCTAATATCAAGCACACATAAACATTCCATTAATCTACATTATACACATCACCATTTAATCACAAATGATAAATAAAACATTACACAGATAAAACACTCCATAAAAACACCCAGAAACAATTATAATTTCAAAATTTTAAAGTCTGCTAATGTTAGTGTCTTAATAGAGCAAAACTATGGGACCAGTCTGGTGAAGTTCGATTTTTGTGATAAATAGTAGAATTCAGGAACAAATCTGCAGCAAAGAAATTCTGGTTCACTGCCTGCTCTTACCAGAAGGTGCCCATTAAACGCACAGATGAAAAGTAAAACTCTAACACTGCCACTGCTGGAATGAACCAAACCATTTACAAGGTAGCAGAAATAGTTTTGTAGGAATAAACATGGTTGAGCCGCTATTGTGCTCACCACCTCCAGCTCAGTCAAAATGGAACTCCCTTTACCTCCTGGAGCACTCCAAATTCAAGAGGAGTTCACCAGTGTACAGATTGTTTCCTCCTAATAGTTTGTTTAATCCAGCAGGTGAACAAACAAGAACTAAAACACAGCTATGTCCTCCTGTACCTCAACCAAAATGGCTTGCTCCCTTAAATGGATCCATTGCAGTTCATAGCCTCTTCCTGGTCCAGATACAGGGCTTGTTCTCCATAGCAGTCTCCTTCACAAGGATAGGATCCACTAAAATAGGTACTGGTTCACCCGAACCACACTGGTTCACCCAACTATTGGCACTGAGCCTTTTGCATCCTGTGCTCTTTACTGCCAGTTGGGTGTAGTCCATTAACATCTTATCCCTTTCTGCTATCTTGAAATGTTTTCATAAATCACTATAGTAGCCGGTTCAAATGGAAAAGTATTGAAAAATCATAGGTTGCAACAGGACACACTCTATGGCAGACTCTCACAACTAACAAAATAAAAACACTAGCTCTTATCACTATCTCACTGTGAACCCTAACACTTAAACCTTCTCATCATGATCAAGACTCCACCTTAGAGCTGGAAGTGAGAGCCATAAAGGGCTCCTTGAGGACACCCTTAAATGACAATCCTGTCTCTCATCACTATCTCTTCTGCTGCACAGTACTTTAACTCAGTACTCAGTTATATCTCCTACTCCACACTTTTCACTACTCCACTCCCCCATCTCTTAGTATGGATGCCAACCTCATTACATATACTTTGACACCAATCACATGGCTAACAGCTGGCTCTTACTGTAAATTGACACTTGTTTGGCCTAATACATAGGAGCTTACAGATGGCACAGTGCATCCATGCTGATAGTTGTTTACACTATCCATAACCAAAAACACTTGCTGCCCAGCAAATTCCAGTGGGACCTTCTATGGAGGAATTACATGGGTGAGGATTTTAGCATGTGATCACATCCTTCAACCATGGGCATCGTGGAAATGACTCAGTTCCAAATAAGTCACCCAGCCCATTTGATGGCAAGCCTCAAACAGAGAGTCTGAGAAATAAATGAAGTGGGTCCCTAGGAGGAGATCCCTAAGAAAATAATTGCAAGAACAATGTATCTTTTAAAATACAACATATTTTCTGGATCCATACAAACAATTTAGAAAAGAACATTCACTATTCAGTACAATATTACATTCGACTTAGGGTCTGACTCTAAAACCTCATACTTAGTTGCAAACAGAGAGCTTAGTTTTTTTGGGAGGGTGGTTGCAAAACTTCCATCCTTATAAACTTGAAGTCATTTCAGTTTTCCAAATTTTGCAAGTCAGAATTGTCAAGAGATAATGTTTTGAAAGTTACATGAAATATTGCTGCTAAAATAAACTGTTGTTCAGAAAAATCAAATATTTTTGACTACCATTACTAAAAATATTGGGCGTCATTTTGTTTTCTATTTGGAAGTTGAATGCATAGAAACATAAAACTTGACAGCAGATGAGGACCATTTAGCTCACCTACTCTGCCCATTTTCTTTACCTACATTATCACTGCAGACCCTACTTGAACTATAGCTTTTTCTCCTCCCCTTTCCATTCCTCTGCAATTCCTTGTGCCTATCCCATGCATTCTTGAACACCACCACTGTTTTCACCCCAATCACTTCCACTGTAAGGCTGTTCCAGGAACCTACCACTCTTTCTGTGAATAAATAGCTTCCTCATATCTCTCCTGAATCCACCCTCTACTTTCATAGCATATTCCTTTGTTCTTGTGCTCCTTTTTTCTGAAAATACTTCTCTCCTGTATTTTATGCACCCCTGTGAGGTATTTTAGGGTCTCTATCATATCCCCTTCTCCCTCCTCTCTTCCAGGATGTACATATTGAGGTCCTTTAGTCACTCCTCTTAGGGTTTTGATGCAGACCCTGCATCATTTAGTTGCCCTCCTCTGGACTGCTTCCATTCTGTCTATGTCCTTCCACAGATGTGGTCTCAGAACTAGACAACAATATTCTAGGTGGGGTCATGCCAGCAGTCTATGCAAAGGCAACACCACCTCCCTATTTCTGCTGGTGATACCTTTCCTTATGCACCCCAGCATCCCACTAGCCCTCCCAACTGCCTTATTGCACTGCCTGGCATGCCATCAATGCATTATTTTGAACTTTATCCCATTGAAACCCAGCTGCAATACCCTTGACCACTCCTCAAACTCTCTCAGGTCTAGTCCCATCCTTTTCACCACCATCTCCCTAGTGTCAACCCTATTGCAGTTTTCTGTGTCTTCTGCAAAGATGCAAATCTTTCCTTCCAACTTCTCAGCAATGTCACTTATAAACACATTAAAGAAGACCGGTCCCAGCACTGATCCCTGTGGCATCCTGTTGTTCACCCTTCCTTCCTCTGAGTGAACTTTGTTTACCACCAGCTCTGTTGCTTTTTCCTAACCAATTTCTTATTCATTTTACCACTTATGGACCCATTCCTAAGTTACCCAGTTTTCTTACCAGTCTCCTAAGTGGAACTGTGTTGAAACTTTACTCAAATCGGGTTGGCCACATACATCGCTCCACCCCAAGCTAAGTCCTTTGTCACCCAGTCAAAGAAATCTCTGAGATTTGTTTGACATTGCCTCTCTCCCTCCCATGAACCCATGCTGCCTTGGGTTTTGTAACCCACTGGATTCAAAATATTCTACAATCCTTTCCTTCAGCAGTGATTCAATTAACTTTCCCACCACCAACATCAGGCTGACGGCCTATAATTTCCAGCCTCCTCCCTGTTACTACTTTTTGTGAAGTAGGACTACATCTGCCTTCCTCCAGTCCTCCGGATCCACTCCTGTTTCCAGTGATCTATTAAATAGGACTGTCAGAGGGCAGCCAGTACCTCTAAGCTCCTCAATACCACTGGATGCACACTCTTTGGCCCCATTGCTTTTCCACCTTCAGATTAATGAGTCCCTTCAAGACTCTGTCCTCCAAAAGGACTAGTGTCAACCTCCTTCCTCCAAAGCTTCTGTTACTTTTGTGGCCCTCCAGCTCATTTGACAGTGAAAACTGAAAAGAGCATTTCTTCAGGATGTCTGCCTTTTCTTGGTCCTCCTCTGCACAGTCTCCCCACCCGGGTGGTAGCACTCTCTGTAAAAGTGATACCCATGCTAGTTTTGACATTTTCAAAATGACCCTTTTCCTTATTTTGGGATTATAAATTCTCACCCTAAAATACCAATTCATGGAGTCCATTCTGCAACCCATCCCCCTTTTAGCATAAAGTGAGGAGGCAGATTATGGTACATATACAGCAATGGCATACATGTGAGATCCTGGCTCAGATCCGGTCCATTTCAGCTCCAAAGCCATGCTCTTCTCCAATACTCCACATCCCACCATCAGTCTCTTTCATGTTACTGATCTCTGCACTTATCTGACTTCAATACATGCCAGTTGCTCAAGAAAAACATCAACAATACTTTTCTAAGTCTTAATTTAAAAAATCTTTTTAAATTACCCTTTAAAAATAACATGAAGCCTGTTCCTTTTTACCCTTAACTCTGGGATCCCAGATTCAATGGTAATACCAGTGGAAATAGCCCAGGAAAATAGTTCTGTGACTGGCCTATGTTTACCTCTGTTCAGAGGCTTCAGTTTCTATAAAACTCCCACAAAAACTGATAAGACTCAGCAACAGGCAGATGGGCAGGCAAGTAACCTAATGGATGAACTGGGAGATAAATATTTAGGTCCCAAGTTGGGTAAACCCAAATTACACAACACATTATGGACGGAGAATAACTGACAAGAATTTCTATGGACATCTCCAGTGTGCTACTGTAATTCTGAAGATGTCATGAATTTCTATGGCCTTCACTAGAGTACCATCTGAATTTCTAAGCAAGCATTTTTTCCAGACACAAGTGTTTTGACATTTACTTGACCAGACAAATTACACATGCAAATGTTTTGAATATCTGCCCTATGTTTAGTAAGTTTACGTCCTGTGACACACATCATCAGTCCAATCCCTAATGCAGCAGTCAGGTAACCCCTCCACCTCAGGGAATGGTGGGGGATTAAAATAAATTGGCACCAAGCTACTCCCAGTCCCACCCTGTGGGGGTAAGCCTTAGTCTCGAATCCCCATAAAGCCCACATCTACAGCACAATGGCCCACAGGAAAAATGCTTGAATGGTGGGGTGTGAAATGGCATGAAATCACCACTCCTTGGGACTGAGAAATTTAATTTAATTTATTTCAGTTTCAGATTAATACCTTTTAGCTGATTGGCTATTTTACAAAGGTTCCAAGTCAGTTGTAATGCAGTACAACATACGACACCGGTGGTTCGCAACACATAACATTACAAAGTGAGGGTAATAATAAATGTGGCTTAATAGTTTGAATAAACACAACAAAGACTTAACACTATGTGTATCACAACATGAACAGTTTATTACTAAGTGCAGTGCAAATAGAGATTTTATCAGTCTGTTTAGATATTGTCAGTGGGGAAGAGGGTAGAAAGAAAGGGGAGAGGGTTGATGGAGAGTTAGTTCCTAGGTGAAGTGCAGAAAGAAAGTAAAAGAAAGAAGTAAGTAAGTCAATCTAAATAGACTTTGTCAGGAGTGGAAGGAGAAGGAGGAAGGTGAGGGAGGGAAGGTGGGAAGCTTGAGGGCAGGTGTTATGGTAGGTGGATATATAGGTAGCACCTTGACTGGTCTAGGTCAGGCAATCACATTGTTTGCCTCAGACAGGAGGAGGCATAGCTCCTTTCTAAGTGACCTATCTTATCACTATTTATGAGGAGGCCGGAAGTTCGTTCAGCCATTTGTAGCCCTTGGCAGGAAAGTGTGCACTGGGTGACAGATGTATGCCTAAAGGGGACATGGAAAGCACCCTTAGCAGTGTTTCTAGTGGATTTGGTAGAGAGGCACGTTGGAATAAACCAGTCATGGATACAGGTGTGTGACCTAGTAGGGTCTTCCTCTAATAAGAGCAGGCATGATACTTTACTCTTAGGTGCAGTGGGAGCCATCCAGTTTTGTAGTATAGCATACAGGTGTGCGTTAAGTGATGTGCTCCCAGAACAAGTCTGCAGGCTTTATTAAGGAGCACATTGACTCTTTTTAGGGCTGTGTCACTCCCAGCACTGTATATAATTTGGCTGTAGTCGATGGAGGATAGCACTGAGTTCCTAGTCACCAGGCTCAGGGCTTGAGGTCGTGCATTTCTGTTTCGATAAAGGAGTCTGAGTTTGATGTTTGCTGTTTTAATAATGTGGTAAATGTTTGTTCAGAAGATCAGTGTCTCATCTAGGTGAATGCCAAGGTATTTGAAGAATTTGCTTGTCTTAGAGTGTCCCCTTTTTGGTGTGAATGATCAGGGGCCCGACTTTTTCTTGTTGATAGGCAATAAAAGTTAATTGTTTTCATTTTTTGTAACTGAGGAGGAGGAGGAGTTTATTTTCAGAAAACTAGTTTTCAAGGTTATTAAAAGTATCTTGTAGGCCCATTGTTACACCAGACTGCTGGCTCCTGACACGGTGATAACTGCATCATCAAGCATATAGTAGCATTTTCACTGGGCATGCGGAGGGTAGTGAGTTGATAGCTAAACTGAACAGCAAAGAATCAAGAATTGACCCTTGTGGAATCAAATGTCCCTAGGGTCAGATGTGGCACCGCTTATTCTCACGGACTGTGTTCTTGAGGACAGGTAGCTCGGAACCATTTTACAGCATCTTGAGATAGTCCAGTGGCCAGTAGGTAACTGTGCAGGATCTGGTGGCTCACAGTATCGAACACCTTGGCGAGGTCTATAAAGATAGAACCCACTGCCTTATTGTTTTCAATTGCTTCATAGAGGTTGGTGGTGTATTCTATGAGCGTGGTAATGGTACTGTGTTTTTTATGAAAGCCATGCTGTTGTGGGCACAGTAGGTTATATTTGTCAAGGTATTCAATTAGCTGGTCGGATACTATCCGTTCGAGGGCCTTTGATAGGGGTGGTAATATTGATATTAATCTGTGGTTACTCAGAGAGGTTCTTGCACCACTTTTAAACACTGGGGTGATAAGTGTTGTCTTCCACTTGTCCAGGATCACTGATTTTGAGATACAAGTTAAATAGTTTTGTGAGGTGGTGCTAATTCTTCCAGTGTGATGGCAACTAGTTTCATATCGATCATATCACTACTGATTCTTGTTTTACCCAGGACCTTCCTGACATATTTTATTACCTGGGACATGGTGATTTTCTGAAATAGAATGGGGGATACCAGCTCTTAATGAGGGATGGGGTGAGGTTGCCTTGGAGTTATTACTAGGGGGCTGGGTTGAGGAGGTACTCAGGAGCAGTACCGTACTAAGGCCCATAAAAGCCTTATTAAAGGCATTAGCCAGGTGCATTGGCTCTTGAAGCATTCCAGCTTCTGTTTAATAAGTCTGGGGTGCTTTGGATTCCCTACTTGTTAATGTTTTTATTGTGCTCCAGAAATTCCTCCTTTTGCCAGGTGTTTTGTATTTGTTCTTTGTAGTAGTTAGCTTTCATTGCCCTTACTAGTTTGGTGTACCTATTTCTAGCAGCTCTGTAAGCTTCAAAGGCAGCCTGATTACCTGTGGCCTTTGCCTTGTGCCAGGGTTATCGTTGTGCTTTATATTCTCAGTCAGGGAGCCAGAGAGCCATGGACTGATGGACCCTTTAACTTTTGTGAATTTGATTGAGTAATATGTTACAGTCATTATTGAAGATAGGGATAAATGATTTGTATCACTGATGCTATCAAGGGGTCCAGTCAGCCCATTTGAGATACTGCTTGAACTGCTGGTCACTCAGGGAGTCAGGGGTACTGCGATATCTGCAACATGTTCAGGGCAGGTTGTGAATAGCCATTCTATAAGGGAGCATGTGCCAGTTCTGTAATTCCTTCTATTTGCTTGAGTTACCAATTGGAGTGAAGTACAGGCTGTTCATTTGATCTTTAATGGGTGCAGTGTCTTGTGCAAGCCAGTTTTGTGTTAAAGTCATCCGCTATTACTTGTTCCCAGTTCTGGTTACCCTGTTTGATTCGGACAATAAACTGTGCAATACCTGCCGCTTGACTGGCTAGGGTATATAAACTGTGGTTAGCACCATGTTTTTGCACTGATGGCCTAGTGTTAGTTTAATAGATAACGTTTATGCCTCTTTTGATACGAGACTGCTAGATAACACTTGCCCCTTAATATTGTTACAAAGGTATACCAGGCAGCCACTCCCATGTTTAGACAGCCTGTCCTGATGGAAAGTGGTAAAGCCATCTAGAGATATTGTTGCATCTGGTATTTTAAAATACCAATGCCAGATCCACAGTAATCCCCAACCCTAGTCCCCAACATTTGACCCAAACTGTTAGAGGTGTGTGTTGTTGGGAGGAATGATACTCTGAGTGCAGCATAACTTTACTGTCTCAAAAGGAACCACTATATGCAGTTTATAAATAAAACTGGCAAGCTTGCCTCAGTCTCAAGGGCCACATATTTGACATTTCTTTTACTTTATTTCCACGAGATAAACAGATGTACTATAAAGTGTCAGAACCACTGCTAAACACACAGTGCACTGTACAAACTAAAGGCTGGGAGAATGGATTTGAGCTCTGGATTTGACCCCTGCAGCACCTATCAAACGGTGCTTTTCCTAGTGATCTTTTTATTCCTGAAATAATGGCTGTGCTAACACAGTTGTAATGGTGACAAATATCTGCCTCACTTACAGCTGTCCCAGTAGTTGTGCAACAAATTCCAGTGTTAACAGGCTTCCTTCTCCTCATTTCCCTTTGTCCAGCTGGGTCAGGAGATGGGTCATTCTACCAATCTCAGTACCCACTCCCATTAAAGAGAGGAGAACATATCCTACCCAAATTCCACCCAAATCCCAAATGTTCCCTGGACATACTTCCACCCTGTCAGCATGGCCTGTGAGACAGCCCTCTGTGGACAGCCCCTGTGCAACTAGATCACAGCTCGGTCGCAGCTGCTTCCTGGGCCCGGCCTCACTTCCAGGGCTCCCAACTGCAGTGCTCTATTTTAACAGGCCTGGTTACCAAGTATATTTACCAGAATGGAGTGTCTCAATCCTTTGTATCCTCCGTCACCCCTCGCTGTCTTTCAGCACCCTGCCTCAGCAGCGTGGTTCCAGGCAGAAACCTCAAATGCTGGGCTGATATGCATCCAGAAATGCAGGCTCAAAGTGTACTGTGAATCTGGGACTGTGGTCATGTATTCAGTTGTCTTGTCAGCTGTGCAGCTCAAGCACCCCATTGAGCATGTTTTGCTGTGCAAGTTGGCACCACTCAGTTTTATGTGGAGCAGGCACAAGGGGTGATGACTGACAAGGGAAAACCATTAAGCCACCAGTGAAATCAGGGATAGAGCGGGTGACAACAAATGCAGGATGGAGATAAATGGGGATAGGTTTTTCCTCACCGATATCCTCAATGGCTCAGGCTTGTAGAGGTGAGTCAAGAAGGTAGATAGCACCATAGCCAACACTGTAGAAAGCCCATGCAGAATCCGTGGAGAAACCTACAGTATGCAAAAGAAAAAAAAAGAAGCCAGTCAGGAAGCAAAGGGAGGAAAGCACTGGAATAGACAGCTCATCTGCAGCTCCCCTCTCCCTGGCCACACCTTACCAGAAAAGCACTGATCATTAACATGCATTAATATGAAATAATACCCAGTGTAACAGCCCCTTTTCCCACTCACCTGGGCTACCCCAGAGCCCTCGGGCACTCAACATACTCCGCCAAGGGGCCAGGCCTCAGCTCTGGCCGGATGAGCGATGGTGACTCGGTGCCTTCACCTGGGACAGTGGCAGGACTCCTAGAAACATAGAAACATAGAATTTGTGGCAGATAAGGACCTCTTGCCTACCTAGTCTGCCCATTTCCTACTCTAACGGATAAGCTGCAGATCCTAGTTAACCAGCAGCCTACTTCCTCCTACCCCACTAGAATTGCCTTATGTCTGTCCCACGCATTCTTGAATTCCCCACTGTTTTTGACTCTACAACCTCCTCAGAAAGGCTGTTCCATGTATCCACAACCTCTCTGTGGAGAAATACTTCCTCACATTACCTCTGAGCCATCTCCCCATCTTCAAATTGTGCCCCTTGTTGTTGCATCTCTTTTCTGAAAGATACTACCCTCTTGGACTTTGTTGATTCCCTTGAGGTATTTGAAAGTTTCTATCATGTCCCCCTCTCCCTCCTTTCCTCAAGGCTATACATCTTTAGTTCCTTTAGTCTTTCTTCATATGTCTTCTGATGCAGACCCTGCATCATTTTGGTTGCCCTCCTCTGGAAAGCCTCCACCCTGTCTATTGCAGAGATGGGGTCTCCAGAACTGTACACAGTACTCCAGATGTAGTCTTACCAACTGTCTGTACAGAGGGCCAACAACTTCCTGTTTTCTACTGGTGATGCCTCTCCCTATGCAGCCCAGTATTCCCCAGCCCTCCTTACTGCCTTCTCACATTGCTGGCCCACCTTTGGGTCGTCTGATATGACTACCCCAGGTCCCTTTCCATTTTGCTGGTGTCAGTATCTCACCACCCATTGTATACTCTTCCCTGGGTTTTGTTTCCCAGGTGCATTACTTGCACTTCTTTGCATTGAATCTAAGCTGCCATACATTTAACCAGTCCTCCAACCTTACCAAGTCCCTTTTGTCCTTTCCACCCACCTTGTGTATCAACCCTGTTGCAGATCTTTGTGTCATCTGCAAGAGGCATACTTTCCCTTCCAGTCCTCTGCAATGTCACTTATAAAGACATTAAAAGGACCAACCCCCAGTACTAAACCTCACGGTACCCCACTAGTAACCCTCCTTTCTTCACTGTGCACTCCATTTACTATTACCTCTGTGTCCTGTTGTCCAACCAGTGTTATACCTGGCTACCACCCTAGGACCCACTCCCAGGCTGGCTAATTTGTTTATTAATCTTTGTGCAGGACTGTGTCAAATGCCTTGCCAAAGTCTGGGTAGGCCATGTCCACAGCCCCTCCCTGGTCTACTACTTTGGTCACCCAGTCAAAGAAATCAATTAGATTTGTCTGACGTGACCTTCCTGCTATGAATCCATGCTGCCTTGGGTCCAGTGCCCCACTGGCCTCTAGGTACTCAAAATTCTTTCCTTTAGAAGTGATTCCATCATTTTCCCTACCACTGAGGTCAAACTGACAGGTCTGTAGTTTCCTGCCTCTGTCTTGCTCCCACTTTTGTGAAGGGAATCACATCCGCCCTCCTCCAGTCCTCAGGTACCACCCCATTGTCCCATGATTTATTAAAAGGGTAGTCAGTGGTGTAACTAGTTCTTCCCTTAGTTCTTTTAAAATTCTGGGGTGAATCCCATCAGGCCCCATTGCTTTATCCACCTTCAGTTTTAAGAGTTCTTTCAGAACCCTTTCTTCTGTGAAAGGACTAATATCAACCCCCTATCCAGAATGCTTCTATTGGCTGAATTAGGTATTTCCCCTGCTTTTCATTGTGAATACTGAGCAGAAGTATTCGTTCAGTATCCCTGCTTTTTCACTGTAGCTCTCTGCCCAACCACATTCCTCTTTGTTCAGAGTCAGTATCCCTGCCTTAGTCTTTCTTTGCTCCCTAATGTACCTATAAAGGTTTTCTCCCCTTCTAACTGAGTTGGCTATCTTTTCCTCGGTTTGGGCATTTGCCATTACATACTAACATACTAAAATGCCAGCAGAATAGGCCTTCCAACGGTCTTCGAGTCTGCTCGATTGATCAGCCCCACCCTGGGTGCTGACCTTGCTGCCCCCTTCTATGACTTCTCCTTCCCAGTTCCGGATATTCTGCTGCATTGGATTTTGCTTCCAGAACCCTACCCTGTACCTGTCCCAGCCCTCTTGAACCCTCCACTGTCTCTGCCTCCACCAGCCCCTAGGCAGTGCATTCCATGGCTCCACCACCTCTCAGTGAAGTAGCACCTCCTCCTTTCTCCCTGAATCTTCCCCTCCAGCTTCCACCTATGCCCTCTAGTGGCCCCTCCTCCTTCCTTCAAGCATCCTGACTGTTCCTCCCCTATTTGCCTTCTCCATGTACCTGAAGACCTCTATCATGTCAATCAGAGAATTTTATTGTATGGTTATAAACCTTCACAATCACAGCCACAATTAAAAATATAATTTACACATATATCTAAAAGGGATAATATCCCATTTACAGTAACTCCTTTATACAATATATTCATATCAGAAAAATCTATTTATACAATACACATTAAATAGCAGCAATTTTAACAATCATATAAAGTGCATGGTGTCAAGCAGAGAGAGGTAGGAGATTAAGGACACATAATCCAGTTAATCTGTTGCACATCTTTGCACTTTACTATATAAATTCACCCATATACCTAATAATATTTCAAGTATACATAACACATCCATGATTTCAGGTGATTCTAATTCTATCTTAATTTTCTTGATACTCAATAAATAATTAGCTAGCCTTTCCACTGTCCAACTATCCTCTGTATGAAACAGAATACAAGTAAGATCTTTTTATCAACATATCTATTATTTAAATATGGACCTAACCAAAACATACGTTGACTATCATACCATCTACAAACCCATAAAACATGGTATAAATCCTCCTTATCCCCACTGCCACAATCACATTCCTCGATAATAAATTCCCACTTTTTTATATCTATAGTCCAACACTTTACTAGGAAACTGTTCAAACTTGTAAATCATAAAGTTAGAGCGTACTAAGGGAGTAGTCAGTATATCCAAATATTTTTTGTACCCATGTATAATTATTTGCTGCGAACCATTTAGAATAATGGGACTGCTTTATTTCCTCTAAGTCTTTCAATTTCCATTGGTTGCTAATTTTCTTTGTGATATATTTTTATATTTAACACTAATATGAATACATTTGCCACAGAATTTTTAAGTGTACTGTTATAGTTCCCTAAGATAGAAAAACAGTATCAACCAAGAATCAGAATAAAGTCCCCAATCTGCCAATCCTTTTTTTCATCCAGACATTTCTTTGCAATTATATTTTCATTAAGTCCAGTCAATCTAATCCAGTAATTTACCTTTTTGGATTCAATTGCTGCATTAATATCTATATACCAACTCTGCATGTATATAAGAAGAAGGGCAAGAATAACCTAACCTTAACAGAGATCTTAAAGATTTATAAACAGGACTCATAAATTTATTAACTGTATTTACTTTCCAAATTTCACATCCATATAATAACTGGGATTCTACCTTAGATTTTAGCACTCTTAACAATGGCGTTATCGTTAATCCCCAAATTTACAGTTAAACCTATATAATCCTCCACAATTTTTTAATTTCTCTTTAGCCCATTCCAAGTGGGAAGTCCACTTGCAGTTTTGATGAATTACTATTCCAAGATATACATCATTAGAAACTATTTCCACCTTATCTTGGCCAATATACCAGCTACCATTGATACTTCTGTTCTTCTTCTTTTCACCCAATACCATAATCTTTGTTTTATCCATGTTAATCTTCAATTTTAATTTCTCAGATTCCTTTAAAGAAAATTTAATTTATTTTGTAAACCAAATTTTGTTAAAGACAGGACCAAATATCATCGGCATATGCTAATAAAGGAACAGGAAAATTCCTAATTTTTGGGAATCCATATCTATATCCACACTGTGTTTTAGTATATTATCCAGATATAATGTAAACAACAAAGGTGAATACAACCTTGCCTCACTCCACGGTTGCATTCAAAAATATTTGATAACTAGCCCTAAGACCCAGTCTAATTTTAGCCCAGGTTTTGGTATATAAATGTGCTATTATGTTTACTAGATTAGGTCAATACCTCTATCTAATAAAATCTGCCATAATAAGCTGCTAGAGACACTATCAAGAACATTACTATAATCAATAAAACATAGATATATTCTTTGACCCCTAATTTTCACATATTTTCCATTAGATGATTCAAAACAAAATATTATCCAAATTGGACATGCCATGCCTAAATCCAGTTTGATAGGGAAATACTCCCTATTTTTCAACCTCCTGCTGTAATCGACCCAATATTATCTTAGAAGAAATTTTAAGATTCACATCCAAGAGACTTATAGGTCTATACATTTTAGGATCATCTAATGGACCTTTTTTTATGTAATGGAATAATATTGGCCCTTGCAAGAAGCAGGGAATCTTTTAGAGGAAATACATTTATTATAAAATACTGCTAAATATTTACACCATAAATGGGACTCTGTTAAAAAACTTCAGCTGGGATTCCATCCAGCCTAGCTGCTTTGTGCTTTTAAGTATACAATGCCAGATAAATTTCATCTAGTGTAATTGGATGCACATAAGAACACCAGGACCATTTATTGGGAATTGTAGCCTCAATATCAAAATAAATCCCTTTAAAATAAGTTACCCATCTTTCCTCAGTAATAAAAGTATCAATATTAATTTTCTGCTGATCAAAGCCCTTAGCCACTAATGACCAAAATGCTCTATTATCTCTACCCTGAATTGCGAAAACATTTTTTCCCACTTAGATGCAAAAAAGCCTCTTTTTGTTAGCAATGAGTTCCTATACGCTCTCTTTTTATAGTTCAATAATTTAAGATTCACCTGAGTCTTTTTTATTATACAGTCTACATAATTTCCTGATATCAGCCTTTGCTTTTTACAATCCCTATCAAACCAAGTATCCATAACTGCAATTCTTCGTATTTTACTTGGTACTTCTAGTACAGATTTGATCTTATTTAGAAGAACATCTAGCTCTTCTGTAAGGTAAGTGAGATCACATTTACTAATATCTTCATAGGGGTAACTTAATATTGAGCCATGAATAATTGGTAACATGTCATTATATGAACCCTGTTTCCATATAACCTTACTTGAGGCTCTAATTTCAGTAAATTGAAATGGCTGATGAACCAATCTATTCATCTGATCTAATTGAAATTCCATACCCAATGGATAATGGTCGCTTTCTGCTCTAATCAGTATCTCACATTTAGTCCAGTGATACATATCTCCAGACCAAAGAGCAAGATCAATTACTGAAGCTCCCTCTGGAAACATATGTAAAATTCCCTCTTTACCTCCTTCTATCCTCCCATTTAGAGATTTTATATTATTTTCTTCGCTAACTCTATAACAGCTTTCCCATTATGGTTAACCACTTTATCTTTTAGATTGTCTACAGGGTACTTTATCTAGGTAATTACATGCAGAAAATGTGTGATCTACTAGGCCATCAAACAGGCCATGCATGCATTTAAATCACCTAGTAAAGTACTTCTGCCTGTGGAAATATTTGCTGAACTTCTTTTAGCAGAGTAGATATTTCTTGCCATATGCGTACTGGAAAATAATCAGAATTTTCTGGAGGTACATAACAATTCTATACAATCATTTCCCTTGCTCTATATTTAACTAAAACTTTCACATAATTTTCTGCAAGTTTCCAACATACAACCTTATCAAATACACCTATTTTAATTAAAGTGATAATTCCCCTGAAAATCTCCTACTTTTTACATTTCCTACCAGAAGCATACAAGGCCTCATATCCATTAATAGCAATTTCTTCATCTTTAGAGTGCCAAGTCTCCTGTAAGCAAATTAGCTCATAATCCATTAAAATTTAATACATTCAACATCTGCCCATAAAGATTTCCAGCCGCTATATTCCAGGTTATGAAACTAATTTTATAATGTAACTCATCTGACCCAGGAATATTCTTATTTACCTTAGGAGTTAGTCACTCATCATACCCTGCAATATTTTTAAATCTGTTTTCCAACAGGAGGACAGAAACTTCCTCATGTTCTCTCCCTCCATTAAAACCTGCACCAAGCACTGTAAAGTCTACCAAATGCAGACCTAAATAATCCAGCTTCCTAGCTTGGCACAAGATTAAGTCTGCTAGCCTTTCATTTGGAACATAAATATCAATCTGGCTTCCTTGATGTCTACGTACAGTTTGTATACTATCAGGATATTCCACTGGGACCATCATAAAGTTTTCAACAAGTTCTCAATTGCTATAGACAACCCTAAGTCTGTTTCTTGAAACATATGGTTCATCCCAAAAGAGTTAAATTCTCCCACTTACATCCTTTACACTTGGTTAGTTACATTTACCGATATTAAATATTTCTCTATTAGGGAAAACAAAGATACTTCCTTATTACTTAACAAACCTCTGTTTATCAAACATAGTTTGCTGTTCTTGGTGCATCAAAAAGATATCAATAATGGTAGCCTCCTCTAATATTAACCTCGTGATCTCAATTATATCAGCTTCTGTAAGTTCAATATCCAATTCTTTATTCAAAAATGTAAGAATATGTAGGTCTAACATAGCTCTCCCAAGGGTACAATTCCCAGTTAAATGGTCCATATAATCTAATTAGGGCTTCTTCTCCACTAAAGCATGTATAACTGGGTTTCCTTCAAATCTTGGGAATGTTCTCCATTTCTGTCCTCAGTAATTTGTATTTTCCCAACATCTCCAATGTTCTCCTTGTCCTTGTCATTATCCTTACCCAATTGACCATTTGATTTTATATCACACCTTAACCCTTCCACTTCTTGTTCTAATTTTGCTAGTTCCAATTCCAGTTTAGATGGCACCTGTTGAGGCTGGAGAGTATAGCATCCCACAATTATATCCTCTCCTTGTGTTACTATGCTTCCTTTATTCTTCCCTGTTTTTTCCTTCTCCTTGAATTTTGTTTCTAGAGGTCTCCTTAGCTGTTAATTCAGGAAAATCAATTATACTAAAATCAGGTCTCAAACCTAATGATCCTGGAGCTCAATATCATCAGAACACACCTCCATAACAGACACAGTTTCCAGCTTCTCTGTATTTAATATTATCTTCTCAACTTTTCCAGACAGATCATCAACTTTATCCATAATCTGTCTTACTTTCCCATCATTAACAACCAACTGTGCTTTTAGTTCTTCCAATAAGTCCTTATTAAGAACTAATTGCTCCATCAGGATCACAAAGGAATTCATTGGATTCCTTAGAAAGGTAATCAATTTATCGCTCAACCTAGCAGGTATAAATACCTCATTTTCTAACGAGCAATTATTACCTTTTGAGACTGATTTACAGTATTACATTGACATCTAGAACTAAACAGGTCTTTTCTACTTCTTTAAGATCATCTATTGTTTGTTGTAACTCTTTCATTACCTCTTTTAGTTCATGGGTCTTATATGTTGTCAATGACTCTTTTCCTTTACCATCCACCATATCATCAGAAACCTCCAGGATATATCTGCCCAATGACACCACAGGTCTCCACCATAGAGGAGAACTTTTCAAACCATCAAGAGCAGAAGAGCCCACCAAGGATTTCCTATCTGAATGCGATAATCTTTCAGAAAACATGTTATCCTGATTAGCACCAATGAGCCAGCCATAAGGCTACAATCAATTGACCCCATAACTTTACCCTTTATCTACCTTATACCTTTTACATAAGCAGATGGAACAATAGAAGCATCCACATCCACATATTGATTACTTGATTTACCTGAAATCTCAGCTGGGTTATATTACCATTAGGGGTAGAAGTATTATTTCCCGATTCTTTTTTAAGATGTTCAGTAATCTTAGTCTGCCTTCCACCATATTTTTATTAATTTTCTGTGAGAAAGCTTCTGTAATGGTGAAAACTGAGAAGCATGCATTCTTTGATTTCTAGTAATAACCATTCCCAAAAATAATGTAAAAAAAAAAAAAAAACTCCCAGACACTTAAACAAAATTGGAACAGCAATCAACAACAACCATTAGGTCAAAACAGGTCAAGTTGAACAGCAGATCATATAATCCAAATGTTCAGTTGTTCAATTAAATTCAATTGGATGACTCCGCTCCGTTTAGTTCAACACAATTCAACACAGCTCGATTTAATTTAAGTTCAGTTCAAATTTCCTGGATTTCGCACTTGCTTTCTTTTATTCAAAGATTCTGTATCTTCTATATTTTCCACTTCATTTCCATAGACAAGATAAAATGGAACTATATCCTTCGAAATCAATCAGAGACCATAACTGCTGCATAAGTTCCAATGTTCAAAATAAACAGCTTCCTTAAATTCTGCCAAAATTCCTTGTTTCCAAGTTTCCAGGTTTCCAATTTACTTAAACCTTCTATCAGGCACTGCCAACCTTTATCCACTGATCCACAGTAATTTTTATGCTTAAAAAACAGAGATAATTAAAAACTCGAGGAAACAACTTATAAACACTCGTAACACACTAAACACAAGCTGCTAAACCATCCACCTAAAAACCTATATACCTTAGTTCGATTAAAAAATAAAATGCTTACTTCTTGTACAATCCCTTGATGGTTTCCATTCCTTCATGGTCTCAGGAGCCTAAACAGCTAAGTAGCTGGGGAGAGGAGTGCCTAAACAACTAAGTAGTTTAAGTAACTTAAAACCACAAACTACAAAAAGCAATGTGAGTCTCGTGAAGGACTGATGAAGTAATTTCTTGCGCTTGAGCACTTAAGTCAACACCTGGTACCTCTGCTTTCTGCCATGAAGAATGAAATTTCTAATCTAAAGCTTTAACAATTGCATGCGTATTTATGCACCGCTCTGGGGGTGCAAATACTTAACCTTTAATTACCGCTGGCTCTAATACTCTCCCTATAAACCAAAAAATGGATTGTTCTATCAATCTCTACCTAATATTAACAAAGCAACAAACAGTCAACAAACATATAAAGACAAACATCAAACATTAAAACTTAAAAAAAAGAATAAAAGAGATAAAGGGGTAAAGGATAAGAAGCAACAGTCGCTACTGTTTTTTTTTAAAAAAAAGGAACTTCCCAGGATAATATTCCAATGCCTTCCTCGATTGTTGCTTTCTTTCTCCCCACAGCCACACAGCACACACCACCTGATGCTTAAGTCTCTTGTTTGCAACTCTGCAGCTCTGTGGCTCTGCAACTTTTCATTCACCACCTCACCCCAGTGGGTTCGCCGTCTGCCACACTGTCTGCCACACTCCAACCTGTGGGCAAGACAAAGAAACAACAACAAAGAAACCAGTGGAAAGATAAACTGCACAAGGCTGTCTGAGAAGTCCCGATATACTTAGATAGGTATGAAACTTGACATAGACAGCATACCTTTTCTAAATAAAAAGCGCTTTACTCAGGATGCTGAAACAGCTCCTCCACAATCAACAGCACGCAACAGCTCCCTCTATCATGTCCCCGGTCTCTTCTCTCTTCCAATGTGTACATATTTAGCTCTTCGAGCCTCTCCTCATAGGTCCTGTCCCCAAGCCCCAAATTATTTTGGTTGCCCTCCTCTGAACCTTCTCCAGGAGTTTAATGTCCCTCTTTAAGTGTGGCCTCCAAAACTGCATGCAGTACTCAAGGTGTGCCTCACCAAGCAGTTATACAGAGGAGTATCACTTCCTCCTTCTGGAGGTGATCCCCTAGCAATGCATCCCAGCATCCTGTTGGCCTTGGCTGTTGCCCTCCTACAAGTCTCTGAGTTGTTCATCTTGACATCCACCGCCACCCCAGGTCCCTCTCAGCCATTGAGACTTGTAGCATTTGACTATTCTGACTGCCTTACCGCTTCCTTCTGCTTTAACTGGTACAGTTCTCTGTCCTGCTCCTTCTGTGTTTCCTTATACTTCCTGAATGCTATCTTTTTTCCCTTACCTTCCTGCCGCTTCTTTTGAGAACCATAGTGTTTTTCTTTCATTTTGATTTGTTTATTTGCTTCCATGAAGCTTGTTGCCTCTGTGATGGTGGTTTGATGTCTCCCCATTGTTGCTCCACCCACCTTCTTGCCTGTTTGCTAGTGCTTTCTGAGGCACTCTCCCATTTTGACAAAATCAGCCCTCCTGAAGTCCAGTACCTTCACTTTTGTGTGGCTTGATTCTACAGCTAAGTTTATTATGAACCACACTGTTTGGTGGTTGCTTGTTCCCAAATGGCTACCCACTTCAAGATCAGAGATCCTCTCTCCATCCCCATTTGAGAGCACCAGGTCCAAGATTGCTCTCTCCTGAGTGGGTTCCAAAACTTGCTGTGAGAGGCATGCTCCTGTAGGAGCATCAAGAATGGCCCTGCTCTTGGATGTGGCTGCAGCAAAGGTGCTCCAGTCAACATTTGGCATATTCAGGTCCCCATCGGCAATATCTCCCCTTTCTCTGCCATCCCAAAGATGCCTTCTGTCATTTCCTTGTCCATTTCCTCCCCGAGACAGAGGTCTGTATACAATCCCTGTGGATTGTGGAGCCATTCTAGTCTCCAGGGTGACCCACAGTGCCTCCTCTCCTCCCTGTTTACCCTTTAGTTCTGTTGCTTTTATCCCTTCCTCACATAGAGAGCTACTCTTCCTCCTCTTCTACCCTCCCTGTCCCTCCTGTAGATTGTGTACCCTGATATGTTGACATCCCAGTCATGGTTCTCTGTGTACCATGTTTCTGTGACTGCCACAACATCCAGGCATCCTTTTCCATCAAGGCCACCATTTCAGGGAGCTTTTTACCTAGACTACGGGCATTGGTACTCATTACCCTCCATTTTTTATGGCTTTATTTCTTTTTGCTCCATCCCTGTCCCTACTGCCTTTGTCTTTTCTCCATTTACCTCTGCCCTTCTCCCTATCCACTGCTCTATTTTGGTGTTTACCTCACTAATTACCCTGATTATTTGGGGTGGGGTTAAGATTTCCCTTCCTCTTCAGAGCCTCCCCCATGGCTAGTTTAAATGCTTGCCACTGAAGCATTTAATCCTATCACCTAGGATCCTGGTTCCTCCAGGATAGATGCGAATCATCTGCCTGTAGGCCTGCATCCTCCAGATGGAGCCCCATTCCCCAATGAAGCAATCCTTGAGCTCTGCACCAGCTTTTCAACCAGTCATTGAATCCCATGGTGCAGAGTGTCCAGCCTCATCCATGCCATACACAGGTAGCACTTCTGAGAAAGTTACCGTGTGCTACTCTGCCCAAGGCCCCTCCCTCAACTCCACAAACTCCTATTGCACTGATCTGATCCCATTATCATCCAGGTCATTCATCCCTAGGTGGATAATGACATCAGCTCCTCCCCTTGCCGCTGCTCACGATCCTGAGGATTCATTTCCTGTCTCTCAAGCCTTGGCACTGGGCAGGCACCTCACCTCCCTTTCTCCTCCCTCCCCAGTTCTACCCCCTAACAACTGGGTCCCCACCAAGAGTTGTTCCTTCCCTGTGGGGTCCTGGGCCACCCTCCTGTGGGTCTCCATTGTGGAGGTTCCCAGCATCCTCCTTGGTCTCCACTGCAGGGCCTCCATAGAGGAACCATGCTTCACCAAGTGGTGAATGAATTGTGGAGAAGCACAACTGGAGGGATGCACCTCTGTTCTCACCACCCTCACCCTCTCTGAGCCCACTGTGGTCCAACCACTCCTCTTTCTTGGCAACCTCTGAGGTAGTGGCGGTGGCCTGGGTGGTCCCTGGATGGGGAGCAGGTTTCCCAAATCCTTGCCAGGTCAGTATGGAGATGAACAACCTCCTCCCTCAGACCAGAGGTGTGTCTGCAAATAGGGCAACGCAATGTAGTTTCAGAATGTCTCCAGAGACTGCTGCTCACAGCCAGTGCACTGTGCCACTCTGCACATGTCTGTGTCCCTTCTAGTTACAGATGCTTTTTGTTTTTGTTCTTGTTTTAGTGTGTGCAAGCTTGAGTGTCCTACCCCATTCAGTGTGCTGTGCCTTTAAGGATATGAACAGGTGTATGTTGGTAGCAGTTTTGAGGAAGTGATGTCAGAGCTCCTGCTATAAAGGAAGTTATGTGCTTGGGGCAGGTGGGATGAGGGGAAGGTGAGTGGTGGTGTAAACCTATGCTGTCCAGTAACAATCACCTACAATTCTTACCCTCCAACCCGTGGGTGCCTTCCTTCCTTTCAGACACCTATTTCACAAAGGCTAAGTAACAGGTTTAGTCACAACTGACTGCAAATATCTCCCAGCTACAGTTCCTCCCAGGCAAATTAAAGTTAAAACTAAGAAAAATCCACCCAAAACAGAATCAATACTAGTTACTTACACAGGTCCAAAAATAATAATTCAGTTCAGTGTAGTCTAGAAAATAACCTCCTTGATTCAAGGAAGCTGTGGCTGCTTTCTCACTCTCACTGTCTTCAATGTGAGAAGGAGACTGCAACACCTCTGAGACAAAAAAAAAACCTTTTTCAGCAAAAAGAAATAAATAAAATAGGGGCAAACAGTAATTTTGCTTAGCCTAATGATAAAAAGTCACAAAATTTAAGCACCACCTGTAACAATTTCACAGAAGATATACCCTGTAAGAAACACTTTGCTATAGAGAAAAATA
Organism: Neoceratodus forsteri; assembly: GCA_016271365.2. Lineage (NCBI taxonomy): Eukaryota > Metazoa > Chordata > Ceratodontiformes > Ceratodontidae > Neoceratodus > Neoceratodus forsteri. The sequence continues at coordinate 410,142,637 of CM057449.1, forward strand.
AAGCAGTAATAGAAGATATACCTTGCAAAAGACAATTTGAATCAGAAGATTACAGCAGTAATCTGTTAGCACATACCTGTAGGCACACCTTGTAATAATGCAGCAGAAGGTATACCTAGCAACAGCAATTTGAATCAGAGAAAATAAAGTAATAAAATGTTAGCAACAAACAGTAACAATCCCTGTGAGTACAAAATAAAACAACAACACACAGTAAATCTGCCTAGCCAAAAGTTCTGTGGACAAAAAAAGGCTACCACTCCCCAGGAGTAATGGTGTATCCATAGAGGCTGAACCCTCCAGCACAGTTACCCCAGTAACCCCACCCCTCAATAACGATAATGACAAATCACAAACAGAGTAAAAGGCAAACAGTAATCCCTTTTATTTAATGTGCTCTAAGACAGGAAGGTGAGGGCTGCCCTTTGTGCCTCCATATACTCATGCACACAGCCCCGTATGATCTTTCTCCCCTCCCTGGGTGCATCCAGAATAGTCCCTGATGGTGGGTACCTCACTGTTCTCAGTTGCAGGCCTGCAGTCTCTCAGTGGGGCCCTTGAAGGACAACACAACAAGTTCAGGGGCTTAAGTCTGTAGTAGGGGTGGGGCTCTTCCCTGTCCCTCTTAGCTGATGCTAAGATCCCCAGAGCTGCAGCGAGGTACTCACAGTGGTCAGAGGGGTGATGAAACTCCCAGATCAAGGAATGGAAGGGGTGGGATGTTAGTGAGGTGCTGTTCTTTGCCGGCCCTGGCCTTTCCAGTTTCACCCAAGGGCCTTTATATACAGTGTTCACCAGGCAGGCCTGTCCGTCTCTCTCTCTTGCTTAGTTGCAGCCACAATTTCACCTTTGGGAAACAGGGTGACTCACTTTCCTGCAAACAGGGCTTGGATATGGCAGCCCAGTGTCAGGCACTCTCGCTTGGCTGAACCCTCTTGTTCCAGCAGGGAGTAGTCCACGGGGCATCAGGGCTACCTTGCTGTCTGTTCCAGCCCAGCCAGTCAGCTCCAGTGCCCTCCGAGTCTTTCCTGCACTGTTTACCCTGCAGCAGCTGCAGCCTTCCTCCTGCTCTGGCTTTAGAGAAAGAGTGAGGGGGATAGCCAGACCCACAGCAAGCATGCAGCCAGTGGAGCTGCACTTTGTCACTTGCCCAGTTCAGTTTTCACCTACCATCTCTCTCTCTCTCCCCCTCCACCCAGTCCTCTCTCCTTTTCCTCTCTCCCTTTGTGCCAAGTTTTCCTTTAAAACTCTTGCTACAGCCCTCCTGTGATTGACTGTGGGCCCCATTGACCTCCAAGCTGCCTCTAGCTTTTTCCCACCAGCCCGAGGTCGGTAGATTTCATGGGGCTCCATCTTGCTTCCCCAGCCAGTCTCCTGTAATTTGGGCTCTGCTTATTTATTTAGTCCACTGACAGGGCTGATTTTGGCTGGGTTCATGACTGGAGCTCATCCAGTTTCTGCGCCCTTCTCCAGCCCTCTGCTTATCTAGGGGCCAGGAAAACACTGATTTCCTGGTCATCCACAAAACCACAAAGTAATGGGAGCTTAGCTCCTTTAAATTTTCCCCCTGATGTGGCGCATGCATGCTACAGCATGACTGTCATGTGCAAACCCATTTTTGCCTTGTCTCTCACCCCAACTTTCTTCTGAGCAGCCCCACGGTCATCCTGCAGTAATGGGGCTGCTCCTGACACTCCTGCAAGGTGCCACTTCCTCCGTTGACCCTCAGCCTCCTTTACAGCATGGGGCAGGGGTCCAGGGTGCCGCCTCATGGTGCCAACAAGGCTCAGGGCACAGTCCCACTACAGCCCGGGATCAAGGAGGGGCTGAGAAGAGGTAAGCCTGCATTTGGGGGCTTATACACTCCAAAATTGTCCAGGAAACATCCTGGGAACCACAGGAAATGTAAATATATATAAAACTTAAAGTCCTTAATTCTGCTGCCTCTTCAGATGTGTCCTCTGACCAAATTCTGTTAGACCCACATATTCCTGGGGAGAAGAGCTGAACCAGAAAAATTCACACACGTAGACAGTTCTTCTGTATTTCAAGTATCTGACTATTTTATTGTATTATGATTACACACTCCCCTGGCTGAAAGCTTGGTGTCCCGACAAGCCATTCTAATGGTGGCCACATGTAGCATGCACTTTTCTAGCTAGACACCTGGTTCCTAACCAGCGCCAACAATAACTGTGTTTACAGATATGCTTTATCAGGCCAAGCCACAACAATGGACCATATACATGTGACTGAGGTGTACACTACACTTCCCCACTCCTTCCTAAGGCAACATTATGGGGGATAGAGGACAGGCACCACTGACTTGTGGATGGCATGGATGGGCAGGTTTGTGGATTCACTCAGGGTGTCATAAGTGAGATTCACAGTTGGCCATGGAGGTCGGCCTGACTTTCTAGGCAGGGCATTGTTGGTACTGGAACCACTTAACTGGGGGTTCCCTCCTTGGCTAGAGTCTACCACCCCCAGGGCTGACCCTGTACCACTACACTACCTGGGTTTGGTCAGGATCGGGGGCTGGAGCTGCAGCTACCTCACTGTCTGGTGGGTGGGGCTGACCATGTGGACCTCTTGACTACTCAAAGCACTACTGAGATCAGGTTCCGGGACAGGGACAGCAGAACAGGTCTCCAGAATAAAAGGCCAGACCTCAGGGTTCAAGGGATAATGGGGATCTGGATTGCTAGTACTTGTGGAGGGATGGAGTTTCGGAAGTACCACTCCCACTGGGGAGATAAGGTCCAAATCTGTCCCCACGGGCAGCAGGCAGGGTCCTCCTCCTCGCCTTATCACTGGAATGACTATCAGGCCCCTCTGGGGCAGCACGGGTTCACGTCACTACCTCTGGTGGTGTGGTCAACAGGAAAGAAAGAGGCAGGCCTTCTCTGCCTTTTCCTTTATTCTGCCCACACGTTACGGGCTGTCTTGCAGCCTAAGGGTCGGGACCTGGGGCAGGGTTGGGCACGATCTGCCCTATGGGGAGTAAGTGGTTCCAGTGCACCGTTTTCCCGAGCCCACGGCCATGTTCCTGCTTTTCGATACATGGGCAAGCTAGGAAGCTTTTCCACCACGAGGTAACTGTCCAGAGCCCACAAGTCCTGGATCTTGTGTTTCCCCAGGAGTCCCAGGTTATGCAGCAGAACCCTGTCCCCAACTCCCAGCTCTTGACTGCGAACTCTGGTGGCATACCTCCTTTGTTTCCCTGACTACTACAAGCTGCTGCTTCAGAGATGAGCTTGTATGCTGCCCAAAGCTGCTCCTCAGCTGGCCGGGTATACTGAGGAACGACTTATGTGAGGTCGCATCAGTGGATACCCCAAAGCAAAGGTCCGCTGGCAGTGGGGCCTCATGACCAAACATGAGGTAAAAGGGGAATGCTGGTAGCATCATTTTCATACGGTTGTCTGCGTGCACCAAATAACTGACCCTTTGACTCCTGTTCACTCTGTCAGTGGGATCCAGGGTTCCCAACATGTTCAGCAAGATCCTGTTGAAATTTTCGAGCTGTGGATCCCCTGAGTGGTGAGGTGGTATGAAGATTTCTGTATGCCATAGGATGACAGAAACTCCCTCACCAAGCTGCTCTCAAATCCCGGCCCTGGTCAGAGTGGATTCTCTTGGGAGGCAGTAATGCGGGACATACTGCTGCAAGACTTTAACCACAGTGCTCGCCTTTTGGTCCTTGGTGGGGAAAGCCTGCGTTTATCGGGTGCAGTGGTCCATGATGACCAGGATGTGAGCAGTTCCAGGACAGAAAATCCATGCACACCAACTCCAGGGCCCACTGGTACTGATGTTGACTAGAGGGCTGCCCGTCTGGGCAAGTCTTCTGCTGGATGCACCACAGGCAGAGCTTGAACTGGCTCTCACATTAGCTTTCATCCTGGGCCAATAGAACCTGGTCCTACACGCATCAAAGGTGAGGTCATAACCCAGGTGCCCCATACAGTTGTGGCCAAAAATATTGGCACCCTTGCAGTTTTTCTAATAATGCACCATTCCTTCCAGAAAATTGTTGAAATTAAAAATATTTTGGTATCCACATATGTATTTCTTTGGTTTGCAGTGGAATAAAACACAAAAGCAGAAAAATTTACTAAGTCTTAGCTTATTCCACACAGAAATCTTTAAATGGCCGGACAAAATTATTGGCACCTTTTAGAAGTAGTTAGAAATAATTAGATTTCAAGCAGGTGATTCTCCTTCACTTTGAATTGAACTCACCTGTGGTGAGTTGCAGTGCCTGCAATATAAAAATCACTCATTCAACCATTTTGAATAGAAAAGGACTCATTCTCCTGTTTTGTGTCATTGTGTGTACTGCAATGAGCATGGAGAAAAGAAAGACAGCCAGAGAATTGTCTGAGGAGGTCAGACAGAAGATTGTAGCCAAGCATGGACAATCTCAAGGCTACAAATCAACCTCCAGAGACCTCGATGTTCCTGTTTCCACTGTACGTAATGTTATCAGGATGTTTAAGGCCCATGGCACTGTAGCCAACCTCCTGGATGTGGCGCAAGAGAAAACTTGATCGAAGACTGCAGCGCAGGATTGTTCGAATGGTGGAGAAAGCACCTCGATCAACTGCCAAACAGATACAAGCTGACCTTCAGACACAAAGGTACGACAGTTTCAACTCCACCATCCATCGCCAACTCAATGAAAGGAGGTTATATGGTAGGAGGCCCAGGAGAACCCCACTGCTGAGAGAGAGACATAAGAATGCCCGACTGGGGTTTGCCAAAACACACCTGAATAAGCCAAAATCCTTCTGGGAGAATGTCCTGTGGACAGATGAGACCAAATTAGAGCTTTTGGTAAAGCACATCATCTCTATGTTTACAGAAAACAAAATGGCGCCTTCAAAGAAAGAACACCTTCCTACAGTCAAACATGGAGGAGGTTCAGTGATGTTTTGGGGTTGCTGTGCTGCCTCTGGCACTGGGTGCCTTGAATGTGTGCATGGCATCATGAAATCTGGAGACTACCAGGCCATTTTGGATGCAATGTTGAACCCAGTGTCAGAAAGCTGGGTCTCCGTCGAAGGTCATGGGTCTTCCAGCAGGACAATGACCCCAAACACACTTCAAAAGCACCCAGGAATGGTTCAAGACAAGACACTGGACTGTTTTGAAGTGGCCAGCAATGAGTCCAGATCTAAATCCCATTGAAAACCTGTGGAGAGATCTGAAAACAGCAGTTGGGAGAAGGCACCCTTCAAATCTGGGAGAACTGGAGCAGTTTGCACAAGAAGAGTGGGCCAAACTGCCAGTAGAGAAGGTGCAGGAAGCTCATCCATGGCTATAGGAAGTGGTTGATTGCAGTTATTTTGACCAAAAGCTGTGCTACCAAATATTAAGTCTAGGGTGTCAATAATTTTGTCAATGCCATTTCTTTTCATTTTCTGATTTAAAAGGATATATTAAATTCTGAACAAAAACAAAGGTTCTGTAATATTAACAGAGAAATAAAGAATTGTGGAGATCAAATACTGTACTGTTGTTAATTTCAACTTATGTTTAGAGAAATTGTGAGTTATTTGAAAAAGTGCAAGGCGCTAATAGTTTGGCCATGACTGTATCATCATGTAGGGACTTGAGGACAGTTCCATGGTATACTCCGGGCAATACCAACTGCAGCTTAGGCGGCCTAGATGGTCCTTGTCCTGCACAGCACGCAGCAGTCCACCCTGCAGGACCAGCTTGTCCCTCCCTCAGCATGCAGCCGGCATCAGGTGACTGCTCTGCACCTGTCTGGGGATTGCCCTTCGATATCCCGATGAAGGTCTCATATGCTGGAGTCCAACGCCTGCTCCGCTGAAGGTCAGCCTTACTAGGCTGAGGCACAGACAAGAGATCCAGGCCTGAGAAATTTAGATAGACAGGCGGGATAGTTTTGGAGGCTCCCAATACCTCTATGCTCCTGGTGGCATGTGTAATCGCATCAGGGTGGGCCTTACCTGTGAATAGAGCACTTGGACCAGGTTAGGCCTGACCTGGACTGGGGGTCATGGGTGTCACTGTGGGGGCATGGGGACAAGGCATCCACAGCCACGTTGGCTCATCCACTCCAATACTCCAGACTGAAATTGTAAGTGGAGAGGGCCGAAAGCCATCGTTGCCCCACTGCATCCAACTTCACTGTGGTAGTGACGTAAGTCAGAGGTTGTTGTCAGTGCGAACTGTGAAAGGGACCCTATACAGATACTCATGGAACTTCTCCATCACTGCCCACTTCAGTGCCAGCAATTCCAGTTTATGAACCAGGTAATTCCTTTCGGAGGATGTCAGGCCACAGCTAGTAAAACCACAAGGTGGAACCACTCAGAATGCTCCTGATACAGGATGGCGCCCAACCCATTTAAACTGGCATCATTGTGAAGGACATAGGGCTTTAGGGTGTCAGCAAAAGTGAGAGCAGGGCCTCCCCAGCCTCCAGATTATCTCCCTGAAGGCAGCCTCACACTCCTGAGTCCATCTGTCCCCAAAGGGTTCCCCAATGCTAAGTACCCCTTAGGGGTGTGCCCCTTCTTTTCTTTGTCAGAGGATAGCCTTGCATCAGATCATTCAGAAGATGTACCACCAAGGAGTAATCCTTCACAAACCGATGATAGTAGCGCAAACCCTAAGAAGGACTGCAAGGCTTTCAAGTGGGTGGGCCTAGGACACGAGTGGAGGGCTTCCACTTTAGTCAGGTCAGTCTGCACACCTTGGCTGAGATGATGTGCATGACATACTTAACAACAGGGTGGCAAATCTGATGTGTATCAGTGGAGACCTTTAAACCAAACCCTCCAGCCAATCCAGGACCTTCAATAACCGGCCTCATGTTCTTCCAAGGTTTGTCCAAAGATAATGAGGTCATCCAGGTAGACTATGACCTCGAGCAGGTTCATATCTCCACGCCCCTCTCCATCAAATGCTGAAAGGTGGCTGGGAGTCCGAATATCCCTGGGGCAGATGCTTGATTGATAGAACCCCAGCGGCAATTAAAAGCAGTCTTCTCTTTATCCTCCTTGGCTATGGGTATTTGACAGTACCGCTTTGGAGATCCAACACTGAGAACCACTTGCTCCTGACAGGCTGTCCAGTGCATCCTCCATGCTGGGCACTGTGTACTGATCAGGATAGTTCTCTTATTTAGCGGTGGTAGTCGATGCACATCCTCACAGCTCCACTCTTCTTCTGGGCCACAACAATGGGGAAGCATCACGGGCTCCAAGACTCAGTGACAATGCTGGCATTCAGTAACTCCAGCAGGTGTTTCAGACATCTTCCATGTCCCGAGGGCTAACCTCCATGACTGTTCTCTGAGCGGGAGGTCGTCTTTCAGCCAAATCCGGTGCTCCTCCCCTGTGACACAACCCATGTCCCATGTAGCATAAAAACCTGCTGGCGCTGACCAACTTATAGCTTAAACTCCGCCTGTAACTGTCTGATATAGGAAAGCTCCTGAAGTCGAACAGGGATGGGTCTATCTATCCCTGGGGCTTCCTCTGGGATGATGGACAAGGCCCGTCACACCAAAAATAGTGGCCAACACACAACCTTTTTGATGGTCACAGGCCTTTTGACTCGTTCTGAACCCTCACAGTAACTTGCACTGCACTGGAACTGTCGAGAGGCAACACTCTCTCTGAACCAGTAGGCCATCTGACAGGCTCCTGGAGGTGGGGCGTCGAGTATGAAAGCAGTCCCTTGTGGACTGGTCAAACCGAGCAATGCCCATCAAGCGGCATTCTGCACCAAGGGGAGGGTTAACTCTCTCCCATCCAGCCAGTGGACTAACTCAACCCAGTCTTCCTCAGCCTCACCAGGATTGCTCTTCACCTTCAGTCCCACCTTTTTATGGTGGCTTTTACAGAGGGCTTGCTAGCTCTTCTATCCCACCCTGTCAGAGCACATCTGAGCCAATCACCTGAACATATTGGCATTGGTCCTAATAAAGCACAGAGAGTCCGACATGCTCTTTGGTACAGGGCAGACTAAGGCTATGGCCTCTATAGAGGAGATGTCTAGAAACATAGACTTTGTGACAGATAAGGACCACTTGGCCCACCCAGTCTGCCCATTTCCTACCTATTGGATAAACTGCAGATTCTAGTTAACCAACAGCCTACTTCCTGCCACTCCCACTATAATTGCCTTATGTCTGTCCCATGCATGTTTGAATTCCCCACTGTTTTAGACCCCACAACCTCCCCAGAAGGCGGTTCCATGAGTCCACCGCTCTCTCCGTGAAAAGAATTTCCTCACATTACCCCTGAGTCATCTCCCTCTATCTTTAAATTGTGCCCCCTTGTTTTGCACATCTCTTTTCTGAAAGATGCTACCCTCCTGGACTTTGTTGATTCCCTTGAGGTACTTGAATGTTTCTATCATGTCCCTCTGTCCCTCCTTTCATCAAGGGTATACATATTAAGCTCTCTAGTCTCTCTTCATATGGTTTCTGATGCAGACCCTGCACCATTATAGTTGCCCTCCTCTGGACTGCTTCCATCCTGTCTATGTCCTTGCGTAGATGGGGTCTGCAAACTGCACCCAGTACTCCAGATGGGGTCTCACCAACTGTCTGTACAGAGGATAACCACTTCCCTTTTTCTACTTGTGATGCCCTCCCTATGCATTCCAGTATTCCCCAGCTCTCCTTACTGACTTTCACATTGCTTACCCACCTTTAGGTCATCTGATATGACTACCCCAGTTCCCTTTCCATTATTGTTGTTGTTAGTACCTCCTGCCAATGTGTACTCTTCTCCTGGGTTTTTGTTTCCCAGGTGCATTACTTGCACTTCTTTGCATTGAATCTAAGTTGCCATCGTCTGACCATTCCTCCAACTTGCCAAGTCCCTTCTCATCCTTTCTACCCCCCTTGTGTATCAACTCTGTTACAGATCTTTGTGTCATCTGCAAAGAGGCATACCTTTCCTTCAGACCCTCTGCAATGTCACCTATAAAGGCTTTAAAGAGGACTGGACCCAGTACTGAGCCCTGAGGTACTCCACTGTTAACCCCCTTCCTTGGAATGAATTCCATTCACTATTACCTTCTGTGTCCTGTTGTGCAGCCAGTTTTCTACCAGGCTACCACCCTGGGACTCACTCCAGGCTGGCTAACCGATTATTAATCTTTTGTGTGGTACTGTGCCAAATGTCTTGTTAAAGTCTAGGCAGGCCATATCCACATCCCTCCTGGTCTATTACTTTGGTCACCCAGTCAAAGAAATCAATTAGATTCATCTGGCATGACCTTCCTGCTGTGAATCCATGCTGCTTTGGGTCCTGTGCCCCGCTGGCCTCTAGGTACTCAACAGTTCTTTCTTTCAAGTGATTCCATAATTTTCTGTACCACTGAGGTTAAACTACCAGGTCTGTAGTTTCCTCTGCTGCTTGCTCCCACTTTTGTGAAGGGAATCACATCTGCCCTCCTCCAGTCCTCAGGTACCACCCCATCCTCCCATGATTTGTTAAAAGTGTGGCAATTGGTGTCACTAGGTCCCCCTTAGTTCTTTTAGGATTCTGGGGTGAATCCTTCAGGCCCTTCTGCTTTGTCACCTTCAGTTTTAGGAGTTCTTTTAGGATTCTTTCTTTTGTAAATCGACTGGTGTCAACCCCTACCCAGAGTGCTTCTATTGTTTGGTTTAGGTAACTCCTGCTCTTCTTCTTTTGTGAATACTGAGCAAAAGTATTAATTCAATATCTCTGCCTTTTCACTATCTCCTCTGCCCACCTCCCTCTCCTTTATTAATCTTCACTATCACTCCCTTAACCTTTCTATGCTCCCTAATGAACCTATAAAAGGTTTTATCCCCTTCTTAACTGAGTTGGCTATCATTTCCTTGGCGCCCTTTATCAGGAAAGATATGCTGACCACACAATACCCATCGTAGGGATAATCCATACCTATCCCCATAGGGACAATCTGGACAGGGGTAGAGAGGCAAGTGTTTCAAGTGTTGGTCATAAAAGGCGGTGTATGATGGTGATCTGTGACCCGCTATCCAGCAAGATGAAACAGGACACTCCTTCCACCATAATTTCAGTGTCTGCCCAAGGACCGATCAGGCCAAATGGCACACCATGGTTGGGAACTTGGGGGTCTGTCCAAAGGTGCAGCAATGCCATTTTGGGGTGCAGGTTGCTTTGTTACTGGTCCCTGTTGAAGCTTCCCGATCTCTCGTTTCTCAGCCACCAGCTGTGGATTCTCTCTGCGGCAGCCCCTTCACGTATGTCCATTCTGCCCACACTTGAAGCAGAACCATCCATCTTGGGGTCTCAGGGACCGTTTGGGCCTGGGCCTGGGGCAGTTTAGGTTGGGGGTGTTGCGAGCGTCCAGGTGCAGCCTCGCTTGGGAAAGGGCGGGACTCCATTGCCAGCTGCAAGGCCCTTACCGTGTCCTTCATCTCCTGGAACTCCTGCAGCACCGCACCCAACTCCGAAACCCACCGGCTCAGCGGGGTCAGATCTTGGGGTTGCAAGGCAGCACTGGTGGCTGTGAGTGCCAACAGCAGGGCTCCCACCTCCTCTTGGGCTTCCTCCTCCTTTACCTCATCCAGCAACTGTTTGAAGGATGTGAGATCATCCTTCCGTCCCACTGCCTGAGCGAGACCAAAGTCAATCTGAGTGCACTGCCCCTCAGGATCTGCTCACGCCGCACCTGTGCCACCGCTATGGGGGAGTCATTCCTAGCCTCAGCGAGCTTACACACCATGGTCTCTACCTGGGCAATGTACTGGGACAGTTTCTCACCCATACGCTGCATCATGCCACACAGTTGGAACAGCACGGCCTCCCTCTTTTCAACCACCCAAAAGTGCTTCACAGGATGTCCAGGTAGTCATGGAGAGCAGTTGGGCTGGATACAGTAAGGACTGGATCATGTCCAGCGCCATGCCCCAGAGAGGCTTCCATGACCCATTTGCACTTCTCCTCCAGAGAACCCCCCAGACCTGAATCATCTGGGCTGCCCGGCTGATCCAGGGTGGAAGTCATCCTCCCCACGGGCATGGGGACAGCCCTGGAAAAGTGCAGCCACTTATACTGTTCATGGGCCACTGCCATAGGGGGTCAGCCCTCCTGGCAGTGTCATCGAGTACCCACCCTCCGGGCAGGGCCCTGAGATCCTGCAGGGACTCCTCTCCTCAAGCCAAGACCCCAACTGGGTTTCAAAACTCTTCCTCTTTTTGCTCAGGAGGAAAGAAGGCCCGACTCTCCAGAGGGCAGGCCAATGGCCATCCCTTTTTCAATAAGACCCAGGTCTCTTGGGACATATCCGGGGTCACTTTGGGGTATTTCCATGGGGCCCAAGTCCTTTCCATTTCCACTATTAGGTCGCTGCACCTTTACCCCGGTCCATCATCACCTCTGAATCTTTAATGCCCCACAGTTGGGCAGGCCCCTCCCTAAGATACCTAGAATATCCTCCCTCTTTTGGCCCACTGCCATGCAGCATACTAGCAACATGCTAAGGAGTTAAGATCCCCCAAAGTCACACCAATTCTACATCCTGGAAGGCCATTTTGCTGGTCTCCACCGGGAAAGAGAACCCCAACCAAAACAACCACAAATCCCCCAAATAAATGGAAAGAAGGAAAAATATGGGAAAGAAACAATCCCACTCGGGGGTGGGTTACCAGAATATTCAACTGTAAGTATTGGGAAAAGGGCAGCCTCAGGGCCAACAGAAAAATCTCAGTGGTGCCTCCACTGGTAACAGCCCCTTTTCCCACTTACCTGGGCTGCCCTGGAGCCCTGGGCACTCAGCATACTCCCCAAGGTCCGGCCTGAGCTCTGGCGGATGGCGATGGTGACTTGGTACCTCCATCTGGAGCGGTGGCATGGACCACTGTGGACAAATACAGACTACCACTCCCCAGGAATAATGGTGTATCACTATAGAGGCGGACCCCTCCAGCACAGTTACCCCAGTAAACCCACCCCTAATAACAATAATGACAAATCACAAACAGAGTAAAAGGCAAACCGTAATACCTTTTATTTAATGCGCTCTAAGACAGGGAAGGTGAGGCTACCCCTCATGCCTCCATATACTCATGCACACAACCCTGTATGATCTTTCTCCCTCCCTCCCTGGGTGCACCCAGAATAGTCCCTGATGGTAGATACCTCACCATTCTCAGTTGCAGGCCTGTGGTCTCTTGGTGGGTCCCTTGTAGGACAAAACAACAAGTTTAGGGAGCTTAAGTCTGTAGTGGGAGGGCTCTTCCCGACCCTCTTAGCTGATGCAAAAGATCCCCATAGCTGCAGCTTGGGGTGCTCACAATGGTCCAGAGGGTGATGAAGCCTCCCAGATCAAGGAATGAAAGGGGTGGGATGTGAGTGAGGAGCTGTTCTTCACCTGCCTGGCCTTTCCAGCTTTGCCCAAGGGCCTTTATATACAGTGTTCCCAGCCAGCCTGTCTGTCCTCTCCCTCTTGCTTAGTTGCAGTAATAATTTCACTCTGGGGAAACAGGGTGGCTTGGTTTCCCACAAACAGGGCTTGGATATGGGAGCCCAGTGTCCAGGGCTCTCCCTGGCTGAACCCACTTGTTCCAGTGGATAGTAGTCCACGGGACCCCAGGGCTACCTCTTGCTGTCCGTTCCAGTCCAGCCAATCATCCCCAGTACCCTCTGGGGACTCTCCTGCACTGTTACCCTGCAGCAGCTGCAGTCTTCCTCCTCCTCTGGCTTTAGAGAGAGAGGTGGGGGTAGCCAGAGATCCCACAGCAAGCAGGCAGCCAGTGAAGCTGCACTTTGTCACTTGCCCAGTTCGGTTTCACCTACCAGCATTCTCTCTCCCCTCTTCCACTCAGTCCTCTCTCTTTGTCCTCTTTCCTTCAGTGCCAAGTTTTCCTTTAAAACCCCTGGCACAGCCCTCCTGTGATAGGCTGTGGGCCCCATGTGACCTCAAGCTGCCTCTGGGTATTTTCCCACCAGCCTGAGGTCCGTTGATTTCATGGGGCCACCATGTTGCTTCCCCAGCCAGTCTCCTGTAATTCTGGCCCCCTTATTTATTTAGCTCACTGACAGGCTCATTTCGGCAGGGTTCGTGACTGGGTCTTGGGCAGTTCCTGCATGCCCCTTCCCTGGCTCCTCTACAAATTTGGCAGCCATGAAAAACTGATTTCCTGGTTGGCCTTAGGGCTGCAAAGTAATGGAAGCTTGGTTTCTTTAAATCCCTCCTGATGTAAGCGCATGCGCGCTATGTACTTAACCACCATGGCCGGGCCTATTTTGCCTTCTTTCTTCCCGACTTTCTTCCGAGCAGCTCCAGTCATCCTGCAGTAACAGGGGCCACTCCTGCTACAATTCTGCAGGTGCCACTTCTCGTGGACCCTCATCCCCCTTTACAGCATGGGGCAGGGGTCCAGGGTGCCGCTTTCATAGTGCCAACTGGGATCGGGTGTGAGTCCCACCACAGCCCCAGGATCAGGAAGGGCTGAAAAGGTAAGCCTGAATTTGGGGGCCTACATTCAATTGAAAACACTGAGATATGCATCTGCAATCTGCCTATAAAAAAACCCCTTTTCCTTGTTTTGGCAGACACAGATACGTACCTTATTGACTATAGAGTGTGACCACGGGCTCCCTCACCCTTCCGTCCACCCACCTTACAGTCCTACTCCTGATCTTCCTCTTTTTACTTGCATACCTAAAAATGTTTTGTCCCCTTCTGCTACCTTCAGTTATATTCTCTTTTCAGTTTGTGCCTTTGCGCTCCTTACTGTTTCCTCTGATACACCTCCCTATTCTTCTTCCTCTGTGTCTCCTTATACCTTCTGAATGTTACCCTTTCAGCCTTTACCTTTTCAGCTATCTTTTGAGAACACTTTTTCATCCTGCTTTTGCTCACTTGTTTGACACAAAGGTTTGTTGCCTTTACTATACTCCCTTTAGCTTCACCCACAGTTCCACCAACCCACCAGGTCTTCCACCCCCCACCAGGTCATCCCTGAAGCAATAACCCATCTTTATAAAATATGCTCTCCTGAAGTCAAGACCTTCACACTTGTGTAGTTCAACTCCACAGCCATCTCTATATTGAACCACACCATTTAGTGAATCATTCGTTCCCAGGTGGCTTCTGACCTTGACATCTGCAGTACTGTCCTTGGTAATGAGTACTAGGTCCAGTATTGTCCCATTATGAGTGGGTTCCGTGACTAATTGCCTAGAAATGCCCCTGCAGAAAGTCCAAGATGTCCCTGCTTGTAGCTGAAGCTGCTATTCTGGACTCCAATCTACATCAGCAGGAAGTCTTTCACCAGCAGCACCTCCCCTCTTCTGCCATCTTGCCAATGGCTTCTCATTTCCTCCACTGTGCTGAAGTCTGTAGATTACTCCATAGTGAATAGTGGCTCCATTCCCTGTCTCTGGGTGACCCACAGCGCATCTGCTTCCCGTGTTCCCTGTTTCTCTGTCACTATTGCTTTCCCTCACATAAAGCAACTGAGCATAGCCTGGTATGGCCATGTCCCAGTCATGGTTTCTGTGCACCGTGACTCAGTAATGGCTACAATATCTAGGATGGCCTCTGCTATGATTGCCTCTAGGTCCAGAAACTTATTTCCTAGGCGTCTGGCTTTCACGCATATGGCCTTTCAGATTTTGTTTCCGCTCTATCTGTTACCCCTTTTTCCTTTTGCCCTCCCTCCTTCCCCTTTCTTTTAATGCTCTCATTCCCTTCCCTTCATCTCTATCACCCTGTTTCCTGGGATTCTCTCCCTCAGGTTCTCCCCACTCTACTTCAGCCTGGGGGCAGTTTATATGCAAGAGTGAGTTACAAAGTCCAGGTAGAACTGATGCTAATAGTCATTGTGGTTAAAATAAATTACCAGTAAAACTCTTTGTGTGTGTGTGTGTGTGTGTGTATGTGTGTAAAAGAAGATTAAATTGTGTGGTCACCACAAAGGAGGAAATTTGCACATATAAGCCTTTCAAATATCAGGATGGCATTGGGCTACTTTCATCCTTGGATTCCCTCAGCTGGTAACCAATGGGTTCAGTCTTGGACCCTGTGAAAGCAAAATGGCAGCATACAGTATGTGATCATTGGGCACTCTCCTTGTTCATCTTCCAACTGAAATTTGGCACTTTGGCATGCTGTCACACAGGTGAACCTCTTCATCCAAGTGTCAGTGATGTTGCTGACAAGGGGTGATTTATGGTGTTTCACCAGTTATGTGAGCAGGGCTCACCTAAAATTTTCTTACAGCCACCATCCACAACCTTCTGCAACCACTCCATCTTGCTACCTCCTCCAGGCCCATCAGAACAGATATGGATAGTGGTATCATCACTGGATTTCACAAGGTAGACTTGGTCTTAACCACTCATCTGGAGTGGTTAGCTAAAAGTCCAGGTACTGCCTGATGTCATTAGCAACCACTCACCTGTCCTGTGTGATTGGTCTACACGACCACTAAGCCATCCCCCAAGAACCAGAACCTGCAGGGTACTCCATAAAGACTGGATTACATCTTTCAAGATATATCTAGCTCAGGCTGAATGGAGCTTTCTGGATGCCATCCAAGCTGCAGGCGTGGCACTTGACTACTTCTGTTGCAGATTCACAGAAGCATGTGACAAATTTTCCCTTCTCAAAAGGCGCAAAGTAAAAGAGCCTCTGCAAGCTGGATCACACCCTCCCTATGTGCCTAATGCAGGACAGAGACAATGTCTGGTGCTTAGCCAAAGCCACTGGGTCCTCAAGAGTCCTACAAAGGTACTGCAAAGCCCAAAACAATTGCACAAGGCTAATCAGGAAGGCTAAAGCAGACTACCACAATACCCAACAAAGGCAGAGTTGGGGTGATGGGAAGAAATTCTGGCAGTGCCTAAAGGATCTAATGGGCATGGGTGACCAGTCACCCCCAACCATGCTCATCAACAATATCCAAGTGCTATCAACACTGGCTTACATAGAAACTGCCTTCAATTCTGCTTTCACTGACCTAACCTCAGTCCTGACTACAGATTTTTTATTTATTTGTATGAATCTAGGATTACAAGTACCTTTGAGCCAAGACTTTTTACAAAGGTTCCACGTCAATTGAGGTACAATTCAAACAGGACATTGAATAACAGTATAACAGTGGGTTACAGGCAGTTACATACAGTTTTATAAATTCACTACAGTGGCAAAGTGCCAGAAGGAGGTCTGGTAATAGGGTTGACACGGTATGGAGAGGACACACTAGTGGGGTGCAGCCATAGGCACTTGTCAAATATCAATTAAAGTGCTATGGGGGTAGAGAAGGAGGGTGGGAGGAGGGAGGATGAATGGGTGTATGGGAGAGGAGTTGAGGGGAGAGGATTAAGTGCTAGGTGGAAAGAGCAAAGAGGAGAAGGGAGCCATTGGATAATTGTGCAGAAGGCACAGAGCAACAAAGCAGTAACCTTCCTAAGTTTTACTTCAGGCAGGTCTCACCAGGGTAACTATCAAATACCTAAGAATAGTTATCGGTAAAACAAGAGTGGGTAGTGGTAAGATTGACATGCTAATACTGGCACAGGTCCTTGAAGAGGTAGCATTACCACTGATAAAGATCTTTAACCTTTCTCTGCGGTTCTGCCAATTCCACAGATCTGAAAGGCTGCCATAGTTGCACTTGTACTTGTACATGATGGGATCAAACTAGTGTGACCAACTACAGGCTCATCTCCATACTGTCTCTCATCTCTAAAGCACTTGAAAGAATAGTATCTGATCAGCTGGTCTCTTAACTCAGGAAATACAACCTGTTGTTTTGCTAACAACATGACTTTAGAAAACTGCATAGTAACAGAACTGTACTCATTGAATTCACTACCCACCTAGATGAAGCCCTTTAACGGACATCTAGTGGATGCAACATATGTGGATCTTACCAAGGAGTTTGACCTTGTTGATCACCCTCTATTGCTGCTAAAACTTCACTGCCTTGGTCTCTTTCCTGAGACAGTGTCTAAGTTTCGCTGCTGCCTCTCAGAGCACACACACAGGGGGTTAAGATTAATGGGGTGTTCTCAAACAGCGACGGGTCTCTGTTGGAGTTCCACAGGGATCAATACTCAAACCTCTTCTTTTCAGTCTCTTTAATAATGGCCTTTCTGGTGCATGCCCACAAACACAGATGCTGTTTTATGCTGATGAAGCGGTCATTTTCAATAGCAGCCCTCAGCGGGGTCATCACTAATGGGCTTCAAAGCAGCTTTGAGTCCCTTGAATGCTGGTTTGGACAGAAAAAGCTTGTACTTAATTATAAAAAACTAAAACCATGCTCTTTGCTGGTGCCCACCTAAGGAGCAACATTCCTCTGACCATTCTGAATGCACAGGGTGACCCACCAGAACACATCCACCTTCAGATACCTGGGAGTTACACTGGGTGAGTCTCTTACCTTCAAGAGCATGTGGACAACATTGTTGACCTGGCCAACAGAAAATGAGAGGCCCTCTTCAGGCAGTGCCTGACCCTAGCCCACAAGGCCAGGTGCCTAGCCATAGCCAGCTCTGTCCTCTCACTCATCAATTATGGTCTCTTTGGGGCTGCATCTGACACTGTCATGGATAGGGTGAGGGTGCTACTCAGTAAGGCCTGTCAATTCATCACACGGCTTAACAGACTCAAGTGTTGCTGTACTTTGTATTCCTTCATTGGCTGGCTTCCTCTGTTGGAGCGTTTAAAGTATTAATGTATCTTACTGGCCAAAAGCATTTGCAGGCCTTGCTCCCCTGCTGTGGCCTCACTCTTCCACCCTGCCCACAACCAGTATACTACCAGGAGCATGACAAGACACACACACCAATAGCCCCAAATGTTGAGCTAGCCTGGGTCGATGACTGTTTGCCTGCTGAGCAGCACAATGGCTAAACAATCCTTGAGCTACCAAAAGTGTCACTGTTCAAGAGTGCTCTCAAAAAGAAAATGCCCATCAGACCTCAAGCAGATGCCTCTCTAACCACTAACACTGAGCTATGGCCCACCCTGTCCACCGTCCCTCTCCTACCTCCCCAGCCCCACCCCATGCCCTCTTATGACCTTGTCTCCTGCTCTTCCCCCATCCTTCCTGTTTCTCTTCAACTAATCTTAGGAGTAATTACCTTTACTTTACTCAACTGATTTATTGAAACATAACATGCATTGTACTTTGGTTTCCTGTTGTATTGATGTAACCCCCACCAATTTGGGGTTTACCTTAATGTCTTCCTGGGCTCCTTCCATGTCCACTGCCAGGCTGACGTCCTGTAGAGGTAACAGATCCAAGGTTATCTGATTGCTTCTGTTGATTTGCGTGTGAGTGCCATGTTGTGCCTCCGTGCCTGTCCCTTTAAGAATCTATCCAGTGTGTGTATAGTGAATGGTCTGGGTTGAGTCCAAGTGCTTTAAGGCTTGTGAACAGCCAGACTCCATTTTAATTTGTCTCCACTCTGCAGTCGATAATAGAGCAGAGGCAGCTGAATTGAACTGTACTTCTTTTACTCTAATGTACTGTTGTATTTAGTTAGAGTTTGTTTAATCTGCTTTCCTTGCAGTGTTGCCTCTCAGAATGGGGGTCAGCATGTTAGGTCCTGGACTTTCAGTAAGTGGACCAATGGGACTAAGGGGCCTTTAAGGATCCTGAGCCAAGGTGCCTCATGAGAAGGAAAGACTAGTTTTTATAGTTTTAGGATGGCGCCTAAACTGAACTGAAGGGGGATCAGACTGTGACAAACAGCTCCCCAGCCAACTAGAACTCAGGAATCCAAGTGAAATCCCCAGAACTGTTAGAGACAGTGATTCAGTTGGTGTTAGAGCTTGAAGAGTGAGCAGCTCGAGCTCTCAAGGCTGCTCCCACACGGAGCTAGGGGAATCAAAGGGAAGAGGCTTGACTTGCCACCCTGCCACTGTTCTCCTCTATTGGACTGCCTAATTGCAATGATTGGACTCACCTGACTTGTGACTGAAACTGCAGAAGAAACCCGGAAATGTTTAACAGCACCGCTTGAGATTTGGACAAAGTTAGGCTCCTGTGAGTGATCAGCTCAGAGGTGGTGAAGAGACTGATATTGGATCAAGAGGTTTGCTCAGTAAATCAACTGCAATAGCAACCGGACTGTATCCGACCTGTTAGAAGAAGTTAAGGCTGTTCTTGTTAAATGTGCTGAATGTTCATCGTGGGTGAGGCCTGCTTGCCGGGACCAGATCGTTACGCCAGCTGGAGGTTTCACCAGCAAAACAAACTTGAACTTTGCCAAAGTGCTCATAATGCTTGGGCCTATGCCAATCTCAGCCCAAGCTGACCATTCCTGCACTACAGACTGTTCTTGGGTGAGAGACAGGCTTTGGGGATCCAGACCCTGCACAGAAACAACTGCAGGTTGCAGCTACCTGGAGGAAAGCCCATGAAGAGAAGATGTGTTATGATGGCCCTGCTTCTCCATGCTCATTGGTGATCTACACGAGGTCTCCATATCACCAGCAACATCACAATCAACTGATAGCATCGTAAACCCAGGGTAGCTCCTGCAACAAGTTATAATTATCTTTGATACCATCTGATTTTTACAGTAATATACTGGTTACAAGAGACTGGGCCAACCAGCCAGGATTGCAAATCATCAAATCTTTGTTGTGCATGCTAACTGCCTTTTCTTTCCGACAAGGGCCCCGACAACAGCTGAATGCCAGCCACCCTCGGCAACGCTCTTGCTAGCCAGTATTCCATCTTCATGTACCAAATGTTGTATAAGTAATTATTTGGGAATGAAAAGTGCATACCAAGAACCTGAATTCAATCAGTATAGTAATCATTTAACTAAATTTATGCCCTTACATGTTCCGACCCTAAATAAATCTGATTGTTATTTGCCAGAGGAGGGCAACTAAAATGTTGCAGGGTCTGCAACAGAAGCCATATGAAGAGAGACTAAAGAGCTTAATATGTATACCCTTGAAGAAAGGAGGGAGATGGGGACATGACAGAAACTTTCAAGTACCTCAAGGGAATCAACAAAATCCAAGAGAAGCATCTTTCAGAAAAGAGATGTGCAAGAACAAGAGGCACAATTTGAAGATGAGGGGACAGCTGAGAGGCAGCGTGAAGAAGTATTTTTCACGGAGATGGTGGTGGACGCATGGAACTGCCTTCCTGAGGAGGTTGTTGGGTCAAAACAGTGGGGAATTCAAGAATGCATGGGACAGACATAAGGCAATTATAGTGGGGGTAAGAGGAAGTAGGCTGTGGGTTAACTAGTATCTGCAGCTTATCCAATAGATAGGAAATGGGCTGACTGGGTGGGCCAAGCAGTCCTTATCTGCCATCAAAGTCTATGTTTCTATTTTACATTTAACCTGGCTATTGAGCATATTATTAGTTGGGTTGCTGTTTTAAAAGTGTATACTTGCCTTGCTAACCTTGCTTTTACAAAGGGTTCCAAGGAATTTGCAGAAAGCCAGACCTGGTGGTACATGTAAAGGGTGTGTTAACTGCTACTGTAGATATAAAGCCACTAGGAGGGCCTGGTGGGTGGTTATAGCTTCCCTGAGGGCTATAACAGGTTAGACAGATTCACCCCACTATTGTTACACAGGGTGGAGGCACTTTAATGCTGAATCTGTGTCCTCAACCTTGTGGTCTGAAATACAGGCAAGGTAGTAACCTTAGGGATAGCTCTGCCTAGGGGTTATATTGACAAATGTTCACCTGAGCTGCCTGTATCCAAACCTGTTTGTTACAATACTTGACGTGGAATCTTTGCAAATGAGCACTTAGCTCAAAGGTTTACCGATGTACAAATATATAAAATAATTTATCAGCCAGTCACAATTTCATGAAAACAATCTCCAGCAGTTAGGCCAGATTTAATTGTCCCACTCAACCATTGCTAGTCTATCTCTGTTGGATGGCCTTTCTCTGTGGAATGGAACCTGTGATAGGGTTGGCCTGTGGTTTGCCCTCCTGTCACTTTTTCAGGGCCCAAGGAGATTTTGTCGGGGGCTCTGGTACTGTGGTAGCAAAACCAGGATTTTGCAAGATATGCCATTTGGGGGTTGACTTTAACAGTTCAGTACACGGAGACTTGCAAACTTGTAGTCAACCCTTAATTGGATAATTGGTGGCAGTTGCAGGATGAGCAGCTGAATAAAAGAGCATGCCTCAGCCAAGGGAAGAGACCTGTACCTTGTGGAATGAGCATGGTTGAGAGCTGACATGAGCTCTGAAAGAGGGGCTGCCAGAAACTAAACAGGCAGAGAGAAATAGAAATTTCCTGCTGGGAGCTGAATTAAGCTCTCATGTAATTGATTGAATGTACAGGTGGATAGCTAAGCGGTCAGCAGAGAGAACTGAATAGGCAATTCCCAATGAGACAGAGAGAGGAGATTTTGGGCCTGCGTGAACACTGAGGCTGAGGAACTGATGTCTAAAGTCTGATACATTGAAGTAAGCCTGATTGTTTTGCTTGGGTTAAGTTTACTACACAACTAACAGCCTAATTCTTACCTGGGCTCGCTTTGGGAAGGCTAAAGCCTGAGGTTCAATGGTGGAGAATAGCTCCTCCCACATGCCCTACTTAAATCCCAGCACTTCTTTAAAAATATGCTCCTATAATGTGAAGGGGTTAATTCTCCCATTAGCTTAACTAGGCTACTACAGGAGCTTAACAAACTACGGGCAACGTGATCCTGCTACAAGAGACACACTTGTCTATAACAGAGCACCTGAAGTTGAAAAGGGCTCTTGGTAGACAGTGTGGTGGTGGCATCACATCCTCATGCTAAAAGGGTGGAGTGGCAATTCTGTATGAAAAGGGTTAAATTTAAGCACAGAATCATCAGACATTATGGAGACTTAATATATCTCTATTGAATAATAAACCCTTTCTCAATAAGTTAAAGCAACTCATTGCGGATTTCTCCCTGATTCATCAAACTACAGAACATTCACCCTCCTCAAATGAGACACGCTAAAAGCGGTCCTTGGGGAGGTTATAAGTTTTGCAGCATCTCAAAAACACTATTGCAGCTCACACATAACAGATTACTACAGGAACTAACAGGTGGGAATGCCATAAACTAGATCCTCACAAGAAACAGATACAAACAGAATTAAATAAAGTCAAAATGCATTACAGAATTTTGAAAACAAAAGAGCGGAAGGTTATGTAAGATTTACCAATCAAAAATACCATGAGGTGGGTGGTAGGGCATTGAGACTACTGGCTTTCTGTCATGAAAAGGCCCAGGCGGAAAGGCATGTACCTTACATCCAAGAAAATGGGCTGACAGGGCAAAAGTTTGTTACCCCAATAGAAATAGCTCAACAATTCCAAATGTACTATCAGAATCAATACTTGCAGATAAAAACACTTCAGACACAAAGGAAAATACCCAAGCCTTCCTGGACACCCTCACATTGCCCAAACCACCGGAGACATTGATGGCTGAACTGGGCCTTCCCATTACAGTGGAAGAAACTCTTAAAGTTATTCATCAGTTACCATCAGGAAAACCCCAGGCCTGGATGGGTTCAGTGAGAACTATATAAAGACCTGGCTGTGCCACTGGCACCTTTGTTGACAGAGGTATTTAATCACTGTCTAGGGAGGGTAAGAGTACAGAAAGCTGGGCACACTCTATAACAACTGTTATACTCAAGCCCGGGAAAGAAACTACAAAATTTGAATCTTTCAGGCCTATATCTCTGCTCAACCAAGACCAGAAAATTTTACTAAAATCTTAGCTATCCGTTTACAAAATACATTGAATTATTAGTTCATCCTGACCAAACAGGCTTCATTCCCCATCGTCATATGAGTGACAATGTCAGAAGACTTCTCAATATTGTAAAATCGGTGGTTCCCATGGCAGATCCGCCTTAGCTATTTCTCTCTTGACACGGAAAGCCTTTGATAGGCTGAACTGGGCCTACCTTCTTGAAGTCCTGCATAAGATGGGGTTCCGGGGTAATTTTCTCCAGTGGATAAAAATATGTTATCAAAATCCCCAGGCTAAGTTAAGGGTAAATGGTACTATCTCCTCATCCTTTAACATTACCAGAGGAATGCGGCAGGGTTGCTCCCTCCCCTGCTTTTTGGCCAGCATGGAGCCCTTAGCTCGGCTGTAAGATAACATAGTAAGACTGAAGGCATAGAAATTCAGAACACCCACACAAGATCTCCCTTTACGCGGATGATACCTTGATATATGTGGGAAACCCACAGACTGCTATTCCACATCTTATGACGCTCCTGTCTTTTTGGAGACATTTCAGGCTTTAAAGTCAACACAAAAAGATCTGAGGTTCTACTGATAGGGAGGATCTGAAATCAGATCTGAGAATAAAAATCCCATTCAAGTAGGTCAGACATAAGAAAAGATATCTTGGAATACAAATACCCATAAATCTTAATCAGCTATATAAACACAACTATGAGGCTCTGGGACAGCAAATACAAGCTGACCTCCACAGATGGTCTCTGCTCTCCTTACATTTACCAATAGACTAGAGACAGTCAAAATTAACATTCTACCTAGATTCCTTTTTATTTGCCAACCCCCACTCCAGATCCCTAATAAGGACTGGAAGGATCTCAAGAAAAAAAACTTTTGGACTTCATATGGCTTAGTAAACACCCAAGAATTTGGTGGGAAATATTAATGGAAGAAAGGAGTAAGGGAGGGATGGATCGCCAGACTTTCCCAAATATTACCTTGCAGCTCAGTTACTCCTGGTTATTAAAATGTTGATGCCTGTAAGAAACATGGCTGGTTAGAGATGGAGGATAGGGAATGTGAACTAGCCTCTTTAAACATTCTCCCATGGATGGTCCAATCGAAAGATTTAAAAAACATTCATAATGTTTTACTGGACACATAATAATGCACGCAGTGGCTGGAAGCTAGACAAAATGGAAATTGTCCATCCAGTGTGGGAATATCTACCACTTTCATCTCTTCCAGGGTTTCCAACTCCAGCGGGGATTCTTGTTTTTTAGATGGATCACCAAGGGTCTTAAATATCCCAGACAATTCATAGAAGGGAACCAGTTAAAACCATTCTCTCAAATGCAATCGGAATTCGATCTGAGCAACATTGTTTTTCAGGTACTGTCAATGTTCACATTATATTACTAGCATTATTGGCCTCACAGATTTGTCCCAGGGACCCTCAGCCCCAATTGCACTGACTTCTCAAAGAAGCAGCATGGGAGACATCAGATCCTTTGTACCTCAAGTATATAAAACATTGATGGAAGGTAGAGGACTTTGGTAATACAAAGGTGGAAATTAAATGGGAAACAGAGGCAAATTTAAACCTTATGGAACAAAACTGGCATCACCTTGCACTTCTTTGCATTGAATCTGAGCTGCCATACATTTGACCATTCTTCCAACCTTGCCAAGTCCGTTCTCATCCTTTCCACTAGGTGTTGTCTATCAACCCTATTGCAGATCTTTGTGTCGCCTGCAAAGAAACATACTTTTTCTTCCAGTTCCTCTGCAATGTCACTTATAAAGACATTAAAAGCACTGGTCCCAGTGCTGAACCCTGTGGTACCCCTAGTAACCCTCCTTTTTTCACTGTGGACTCTGTTTACTACTACCTTTACGTCCTGTTGTCTAGCCAATTTTTATCCATGCTACCACCTTGGGACCCACGCCAAGGCTGACTAACTTGTTTATTAATCTGTGTGGGACTGTATCAAATGCCTTACTAAAATCTAGGTAAGCCATGTCCACAGTCCCTCCCTGGTCTACTACTTTGGTCACCCAGTCAAATAAATCTATTAGATTTGTGGTAATTTTAGCCATTCTGTAAAGGCACAGAAGCTATTACAAAACATTCAGCAGTGGAACCACCTTCCCTCCACCACCTGAAACAGGATGTGGCAACAAGACTGAATTCACATATTGCATGATGGAACAGTTGTTAAAAGAAGGCTATCCACCAGTATGCCGATAGCAAGGTATTGGTAAGGGAGATGTAAACATCATTCCAAATCAGTGGCACCTGATGGCAACCCTATGTACTGTGCTGAAGCCCTTTGAGGAGGCCACAAGGGTGGTAAGTGCTGATGCAGCTGGTCCAAGTCAAGTACTCACCCTCATTGTTCTTCATTAGCCTTTGACTTCTTGATATTTCAATGTGAGGAAAAGGAGGGTACTACTGCTCTCAATGTAGTAGAATGGCTAAGATCACATTTCTGAATAGCACACTGATTTTTCAAATGTGTACAGATGACTACTACTGTACATCCTGGCCACTGTCATGGACCCTTAGTTCAAAGACACATTTGAGACATTCTTTGATGCACAAGAATGCTGTAGGGATCAGTAGTCCTATAAAGCTTTGCTTATACGGAACCACCAGTCCCTGGGGTTACTAGAATCCCTAAGTATCAGTGCTAGGCAGGGACAGGCAGCTAGTGATTAACTAGGTAAATGGGGTTTTCACTTGCTCACTCTTTTGTTTACTTGGCCTAAGCTGAGATAAAGAGATGAGCTCATTTGGAACTCTTGCAGCAGCATAAGCCACAGCCAGCTGTGAGGAGGGACTTTAGAATCTTGAAACAGTAGTCATTGTAGAGTTGCAGTTTGACGTGAGAGGAGTGATAACTACTCAGCTGAGGGCTTTGAGTTTGAGAGCCTTGCTTTCTCACTCTAGTCCTAATATTCTCAGTTTGCCAAGATAATTGGTGGAATCCATTGTCTACAGCAGGATCTCCTGATTTTCATCCCTGGAGGGGTGAAAAGGACTGCTAGTAGATGCATCCTAGGGGCAATCCCTTTTAGATCCAAGATGTTTTGACGCTGCCTGTAATGTCTAACAGTGAGTAGGATCTGACTTTTTGCTGCAGAAAGCAAGTACCTGTGCTGTTGTGTTCTCTGGCTAAATGGGAAATGCACAACTCTTCTGAGAATTCAGAAGTTTGAGACTGTTCTAATTGAAAGTTGGTTAAAGTGTGTGATGTTCAAAGGTATGACTATATCACATTGTTTGGGACTTTAGTTCTTCCACTACCAGTGTAGTGTTTTAAATTCTGGATGTGAAGGTTTCTTCAATAAGCATTTATCCAAGTGTGTTCAAGATGTTTAAGGTGTAACTCTGAAGAATGGCTGGGTATGGATTTGGGAGCAAGGATGGGCAGACCCCTATCTGGATTAACCAGTTCAGCACTACAGGTTCAGTAAGGGTGACTGGTTACTTTACACATAGGGTCAATGTCTGAAGAGGATTCTACCCCTGAAGTGGGTTGTAGCTAGTTATTAGCCAAATGTACATTCAGTGTGCATGGTGGCACTAGAAGCAATGTTCAGTTGTGGCCAGTGCCACTGGAGGAAATGTTAAATATCCTGTGAAAATGGGAATACAAGGTGAAACAGTTCAGTCAGTAAATGTGTGTTCAGTCATGGCCAGTGCCACTGGAGGAAATGTTAAATGTCCTATGCTATATGGGAATACCAGTAAAATATGTTCAGTGTCCTACAGTGTGGGACTACAAAGAGTTTTCTGTCAGATACAGTTGTGTGGTTGTTCGGCAAGTTCCTAGTGCCATGATGTGTAAACCTTGGGGTCCACCCTTGCTTTAGAGAAACATCTTTGGAATAAAGCCACACTCTAGAACCCAATTATGGTTTGGACAGTTATTATTGCTTCCTTGTGTGGAATTACTGGGTACCCTCCAGAAGTATAGATCTAACATAGCCCTAGCAAAAGTTCTTTCCCAAGGACCAGGTTTTATAAATACCTTACAAGTCATATTTGCTTTGTACACCCCCACCCTTGATCTCTAGAGTAATGAGCCTGGTATACATTTCCCAAACTAGGAATGATACCAATTGTCTAAATGTTTCTGAATTTGTCTGTGCCTAGTTATGGGTGCTGGGGTAGCTAACTGTGTAAAGTAGTGGGAAAGTGGGTGGTTACATTCCTGTATACATCTGGTCTCCATGTATGGCACAAAACAAGAACATGAACACAAATAGTGCAGAAGAACTACACTCATCACTATCATCATCCCCTGCTGTAATCATATTAACAGGCCAGGTGGAGGAGAGGAAGAAGGAAGATCCCAATTAGAGCTGTGTGAAAAAAGAAACTTCTACCAGTGGAATTTGTGCGAAAAGTCAGACTCGCTTCATAAAGTTCAGAAATCAAATTAGCAACTTTGGCAGAAATTTGACTTAGAATGATGGAATAAATGTAAGAATGGCAGATTAATGTATTAAATCAGGAAACAAATTCCACAGAACTGATATCTGTCAGAGGTCAGTTCTGTGGAATTTCATTTGGCAGTTTAATAATTAGTTACTCTGCAATTCATACATTCATTGCACAGCCTGTGTATCGCTGGACCCATATTAATTTGTTTCCTGGTGTTTAGTGGCATCCCTCTGATCGCTTGCCCCATATTGTTTCTCTGGTGTCTAGTGCCACCCCCCAATCACTCATCTGAGACACCCCATGATGTATTTACTAACATATGAACATATGAAATTGCCAGAAGATAAAGGCCTTATAGTCTATCGAGTCTGCTGGATTGTGCAGGTAGCAGCCCTTATACTGTAGCTGCCCTCCCTCCCCTTCCCTCCAGTGACCTTCCCTTACCCTGTCTCATCCCCTTTTGAAACAGCCCACTGTTCTACAGGATACCACTTCCTCTGGCAATGCTCCACCCAGACACCACCCTCTCTATAAAAGTGTCTCCTTAGTTCCCTCCTGAACCTTCCCCTTCCAATCTCAGATCATGCTCTTGAGTGTCCCTCCCTCCTTAATTTGAAAACTCCATCCATGCCCATCTTATTTATTCCTTCATGTACATGAAGATTTTAATCATGCCCCCAACCCTCCTCTCCCCAGGGAGTACATGCTTAACTCTTCAGCCTGCTCTTGTAGAGTAAGTCCCCAGCCCCTGGATCGTTTTAGTTGCTCTGCACTGTACCACTTCCAGTAATCTAATGTCCTTCTTCAAGTACGGTCACCAGACCTGCATGCAGTACTCCAGGTGTGGTCTAACCAGTGACCTGTATAGTGACAGGATCACCTCCCCCATCTGGGAGGATATGCCTCTGGCAATACAACCCAACATCCTGTTGACCTTTGCAACTGCCTTTCTACACTATGCTGAGTTGTTCATTGCTCCCATTATGATCACCCTCAGATCCTTCTCCTCTTCCATCTTGGCTAGTTGAATCTTCCCTAGCTTTGTGTTTTTGTGCCAAATTAGCACCTTTCATTTCTTTGCATTGAATCCCAGCTGCTAGCATCCAACCAGGCCTCCAATTTTTCCAGATCATCTTGCAACCCCTACCACCCTTCTAAGTCATCCACTACTGCTCCCAACTTGGTATCTTCTGCAAACAGACTGATCCTGCTCTTGATGCCTATTGAGATGTATGCTGTGAAGATCTCATACAACACTGGTCGAGTACACAGCCCTGTGGCACCCCACTGTCATCACTCTGGGAGATGAGAACTCCCTCCCACCACCACCCACTGCTGTCTCCCTTGTAGCCAGTTCACTACCCATCCTCCCATCTTCACCCCCACCCCTGTGCCTTCCAGCTTACTTCCTAGCCTCTCATGTGGCACTGAATTGAATGCCTTACTGAAGTCCAGGTACAGGACATTCACTGCATGGCCCCTGTCTAATTGCCTGGTTACCCAGTCATAATACTCCACCAGGTTGGTCTGACAGGATCTGCCTGAGACAAACCTATGCTGTCTGGTGTCCTGCAGCCTATTAGCCTTTAGGAGGGAAACCAGCCTCTCCTTCAGGATTGCCTCCATCAGCTTTCCTATGATGGATGTAAGGCTTACCATTCTATAGTTCCGTGTCTTATCCCTGGGGCTGCTCTTGTGGAGGGGTACCATGTGCTGAGGTACACTCCCCAAGTCCAGGGAGGCTTTGAACAGGTCTGCCAATGGTTCTGCCAGGACTTCTGCATTCTCCTTCAGCACCCTGGAGTGTATGCCATCTGGCTCTGGTGCCTTGTACACCCTCAGTGCCCTCAAGTACTCTGTCCACTGGGATTTTCCCATCTGTCACCTCCTCCCCCATGCCCAATCTACCACCCCTTGGGTACAGCTCCCTTTTCTCTTTAGTAAATACTGAGCAGAAGTACATGTTTAATGCTTCTGCCTCTTCTGTCACTGTTTCCACCCATCCCCACCCCTTTTATCCTTACTATTTGGTCCTTACAACTCCTTTTCTCCCTGATGTATTTATGTTTCCCTGGTGTCTAGTGGGCCCACCCACTCTTCAATCACTCACCCCAGCCATAATTACTGTTTCCTGGAGTCTATCAGCACTTCCCACCATTCAATCACTTGTCCCAGCTGTAGGAATTGTTTGTAGGGTCTTTTGGATAGGCATTTGATAACCTACTGAGCATGCACAGGACCAAAATTTCAAATCCTTATAACTTGGGAACAGATTAATATGTTTTCACCAAACCAGTGAAAGGCATCATTCTGGAGCAAGCCCTTTCTACCTTGAACTTTTCAGTGCAAAATTCCAAACCATCTGGTCTGTAAGTGATGCCAAAAACCCAGCAAAAATCAATTTTTTCCTAAAAATGCAGGCTCTTGGAAGACACATATCTGATTGCAATGAAACTTGGCAAATCAAGAGACAGTACTTAGGTCTGACTGCATAGCTGCATGCTGGAGAGGCTGAGGAGGAGCACTCCAGCTGGCCCACCAGAAACACTAGCCTTAGCTCTATAACAGGTTGCCACCATTGCCTAAGTGAAATATATGAGGATTTTGTGTAGGCAAGCGGTGTATTATAGAGCTATAATATAGAGTTGAGAGAGATCGTGTAGCATCCTAGTCAATGCTGGTGCCTTTCCGGCAAACCTGTGCTGCAGAAAAGTACATCGAGACCTTGAGGAGTCTGCTTCACCCTCCCCAGTACTAGGAATTAGAGTGAGCAGGGTGGAGATCCCGTACTGGAGGAGGGGTTGTTCAGAGTGGCCTGTGGAGGGCTGGGATCCCCAAGATAACTCTGTGTGCATAAAACTTGTGAGGTGGAAAACGGTTCCGGACACTCAGGAATGAAGAGAAGTGAGTGTTTTTATTACCTTTCACTGAATTCCTTCAAGTTCCCTCCGACATTGGCAGACCTTCATTTGTCATATATTATATGAATGTGTAAAAGGTGGAAATCCTAAAGAAAAAATTTGTGAAAACAGAAAATAAATAAATGGTACGTGGCTTAATGTAATGCAATGATCTGAGTTGCACAAGAGTACACACACATTGAGTATTTAAAGTTACTGTCAGCCCACTTGTTCTTCAGGATTTTAGTTTTAAGTTAAAAACTTGCCTTTGTATATTTTTCTCCTATAATGTATTTTACTGTTGACCATTTTAAAAAAAAAAAGATTTCCAATTGCCTTCAACTGCCACCTTAAAAACCCTAAGTGGGCAATAAAGGTTTATAATACAGCTAGTTTAAGTGAGGAAGAGCCACCAGCAGTACCAGTAATATTAGCACTATTAGCATAATTTGGCTAAGTTATTAGTGTTAGGTGATTAGCCCAGGTGTCACAAGGTTAACTGTTGTGGGGCCTTTGGCTTACTGGCTGGGTGAACACAAGCATAAACTTGGTATTGCAGGAGTTGATAGACAAATTAACCTTAATCATTGACTACCTAATTACTGATAATTAATTAGTTTGCCAAGTTGAGCTAATTTAAATTCCTTGATGGCTTGTGGCATTATTTAATTAGCCTCCATGATGACTGAAATCTAAAGGTTGAGTTACTTACTGTGCAACCTCGGTGTTTTCAGGCTTGAGTGCTGTCTGTTGATAAGAAAGAGAGTCGATAGATCTGAATTTGCTTCTTCCAACACAAATTTTACTTAATGAAGCATGAAGAGAAGCAGAATGCCTGAAGTAATTCTGCTCGCACTTGTTCAGGCTGCCTAAAATATTTAATAGCATCCAGCGTGCTTCATGTTTCCCATAATGAGTGACTGAAATTCAGCTAAAATTTCAATGGACCTAGGAAAACAGGATAGCTGACAGAGGGTTTATGGTGGAGTTTGGTGGCACCTAAAGGCACTGGAAAATTGAAAGACATATAAGCAAGCAACAAGTAAGTTTATATATACTTGCATTTGTATTATTGTTGAACAAGTAACATCAGTATTTAATATTAGCTTGACTTACATAATTTTTTAGTATTGTCACTATTGTAACTTACAGTCCATAGTATGTGATAGAATTCATTAATTGAATTCATTGCTTAATTTTTAAAATTGTTGAGCGTTTAATTTTAAAACTGTTGAGTGCTTAGATAGGTTATGATAAAATTAATATTACTGGATTGTGAAAGATTTTAAACTAGTATTCTTTTACTGGCTCTCCTTTATATATTTATATTATAGTGGAGGAGAAAGAAACTGCACCAGCAAAAGGCCAATACAAATTGTCTACAATCAGAACTGGTTTAAAGAGAATTAATGGACCAGACTTAATGAGTCATACAACCTTAAGAAAATCACTGAAAGTTATGATATTCTATGGGATTTCTGTGGTGAAGACTGAACTTTTCAAATCATCTAAAAGTGTAGATAATCACGGTGGTTTATGGGAACAGAAATCTTGCATTTTTGCATTTCATCCACATGACTATTACTTCAGAAAGTGGAGCAAGTGGAACTATTACCTTATTATTTCATTTTATACCACAGATATTTTGGACCTTTCAGCAACTTTGAACTGCTGTTTTTTATGCCTTTTGTTTTGACCTTATTGTCTTGATATTCATTGTTTGTACCAGATTGTGTCAGACTGACAGCAAACTGTTAACAAATTCTGAAGACTCTGCAGAGAATATTGGTATTATTATTATTAGTTGGTAGAGATGTGTTAAATTACTTAAATTATTATCACATCTAGAATATAGACCAAGTGCATTGTTTCTGAAAATTGAAAAGTTATTGAATTTCTTGTTAGACAAGAAATTTATGAGATAGCTCTCTGGACTTGTGGACTTCTGTGCATAACAGCTTGGAAAGTAACAAAAATGGTGCTAACAAGGAAACAAAATCTAGAGGGTGCAGACCAATGAGAATAAGGATAGCTTTAACAATAGAAATCAGAGTGCAATGGTTTATGGAAGTCTCACCTAGCAGGTCATCTCAGAAGGCAAATGACAGACCCAACACAAGCCCAGTATTGGTTAAACTTAAAACAAAGATAAGGACCAAGAAAAATCTCAAACTTAAAAACAAACAAAAAAAAACAGAAAGCACAGATAGAGGAGATTAAGGAAAAAACAGACAAAATAATTGATCACTTTAAAAGGAGTAGTCTAGAGCTGGAAAGAGAAGTAGTAAGATGGTGCCTGAAATGGATCTTAAAAAAATAAGTAATGTGAGGACACCTATTTTAGAGGGAGATTCCATTTTGGTAAATTATAATTACGAGGTGGATTTATCAGGGCTCACTTCTACACCTAACATTTTCTGTACGCCCTCCGAAAAGAGTGATCTGGGGAAAAAATTTCTTAATATTTCATGTGAGCAAAGGAAAGAGAGGACATCTTGGGGAAGATATCACAGAGTGGTGAGGTTGAGCAGAAATCTATAGAAATGCTGGGGTTACACCAAAGAATGTGAATCTTTACCAGGAAAGCCCAGACCCCAGTATGGAATTTTCCCTGAAGGAGTAAAATAGATTAAAATTTATCGATTACAGTAGGGAGGGTAGGGAGTAAGGAAAATAATAAAAAGGAGATAGGCAAAAATATAGAGGAAATAATTTTGGAAAGCGATAACACAATAAATGGATTAGAAAATTTGAGATGTCACAGTATAGTGACAGACATGAGGCCAGTTCAATTGATTATGTAAACTCAGATAGACAAAATAGTATGAGAAACACCTACAAGATTATTCCTTCCATATAAGAGAGGACCTGAAAAGATCTATGGGTAACCCATATGTGGCCCATCTTTTTGATGGAACAAATCATATGAAAACACATGTAAAAAGAATCATGCGAATCATGATTATCATGCGGAAAATGAAATGGAGACTATTAAACAAAACATTGCTATAAACAGCTGCAGATTAGAAGACATATTACATAAAGAGACTAGCTCCAGAACTTAGGTCCCTTCATTTTTGCTGGTGAAAGCTTCAGCAAGAAATTGTAAGGTAGCCTCTTATTAGACCTGATTTTTCCCAACACTTATACCCAATTCACCAGTGAAGAAGCCATCCACTAAGACAAGAAAAGAAATAGAATTAGAAATAGAAAAAGAAAAGACAGCTGAAAGAAAATAAACTTATGGAGGATCTTTAAGTAAAAATGAGGGAAGCAGGTCTTCTTTCATGGATTATACACAGAAGGAAGAGCTTCGATGTTAGCCATAGTGGAATTCAGAATGAAAAAGTATAGAAGTAAAGGACAGTACAGTATAATGACCAAATTGATAGACATCTGTTCTGCTTTTGATAGTAATGTTAACGCCTTAGGACTGTATGGGAAAAGCTTGCACATGAGGAAAGAAAAATAGAAAGCTGCAAATAGTTCCAGAAGTGGCTTTAGAAGAGGAGCTTAGGTTAATAGACATTGATAAATGTGAGATTCTATGCCTGTTTGGATTTGATCTAAAGAAACCTTTCCTCTGAGACTCTAAAGAATAAGATTGTGAAGCTTTTTAGGTCCATAGTTGGTGTTGAAGTCATGGAAAATGATATTGTAAAATCTTATGTGATAGGGGTGCACAAGGTATGGAATGTATTTTAATTTTTATGCCCATAACTAAGACTAGCAAACCATCTATGGCTTAACAATGATAGCTTGGGGCTGCTGGGCATGAGGTTAGAATTTATTAATAGAGGCAGTCTAAATAATAGAGAGTTTGTGGTGAGGAAAGAATGTACTTTCTTTAGCATTTTGGCTTAAAAGAGACAGCACATGAAACAATGGGTAAACTAAAGAAATTAGTGCATAACATGTTACAACATGCCTTATGCTTACCCAAGGAAGCATTGGAGATAGTGTATGTATGTAGGAAGGGAAGTATAAACGGATTTGGTCAGATTGACATAGTCCTTAAGGGCTCAGTAGCTATTGAGCTAATTCTTAGAAACATGACACTTTTGTATACATTAGGTATCTACGTTGTAACTAAGGAAGAGCCAATGAAATGGAGTATATGTCCCAAAAAGAAAACAAAATGGAGTTCCAGAAGAAGAGCTAATTTTGCTTCTTTGGTTTAGAAAGATTGCAAAATGAAAGCAATTATAAGTTAAAAATATAGTTTTGGATATCTTAACACAATTTACGGATACTACCATAACAAAGAATTCCTTGAGATTAAAAGACAGAGGAGTGACCTACATTGTGACAAGATTATGATTATAGTGAGGTCTAAGGATGTATATTATTGAATTTTGAAGAATGTGGGTAACCTAGATAGAATGGGTTTATTTATAATAGAGGAACAATTAAAGACAAGACCAGATGCAGTGAATTTAGAAATACTAGGAAGTCCTGTTAGTGTTGGGGGCTCCTTGACTGAAAGTGTCAAACAGACTAAAAAAAAATGCTGCCTGTGAGGAAACCTTGTATAACATTAGAGTAGAAAATCAGATTTGCAAAATTAATAGCTATGATTGAATGATTGGTAAAATCTGGAAATATAAAAGAAATGGCAACAAATGATTCTATGTAACAGATTATTTCATGGAATGTGGCAGGGTTGACTGTGAGGTATGCAGATATTGATTGGAATCAATTTTTACCGGGCATCACATCTTATGTTTACAGGAAACTTGGCTTGCTAATGAAGGGAGAACTGTTTTAATGGTTTTACAAACTACCATTTACTCAGAAAAAATTGGAAAAATGGTAGCGTGTCTGGAGGCTTGCTCACTAGCTTTAGAATAGTTAAAGGCTTACATTTCTCATTGATAGGCAAGTGCTCTATAGCATAAGACTTTTAGTAACCTGCAATGAGGATATTTTTCTTACGGTAAATGTGTACATGCCTCCTATAAATGAGATACTTTACTGCATCTCTTTGGGAAAACTGAACTGGCTACTGCAGAGTATACAGAATTTAAGACCAGATTTGAATATATCATTCTGTGGTGATTTAAATGAAGAGTTGGTAATTTTGATGGATGTGCTGATAATGAGATAAAGAACTAGATCTCCCTAGAAGTTGTAGGTTATGAGTGTGTATCCATAGACAAAAGACAAATGAGTTGGGGAAGAAATTTATGGAAATTATGGTTAGTCAAGAGCTTGCTCCTGTAAATGGTTGGATAAAACCAGATAGACCTGGGAAAAACACACACTACGGGCCTAGAGGCCCTGCAGTTATAGACTATTTATGTTGGAGTAGAGATATGACCTGGTGGAACTGTTGTAGAGTAATAAAAAGTAGTGAAAGTGATCATTTTCCACTGTGTTATCCTGCCAAACCCTAGAAAAGGACAACATGGAATGTATTAAGAATGACTATCTTATGAACACTGAAATAAGAAATTGCAAGAAAATTAAATGGGAAATAAAGAAAGAACAATCAATAGTGAAATTATTGTATAGTTTAGATCCTCTGGATTTAAATGCTACATGTAAGGAGATCCAGAGGTTCATACAGAAGTGTTTGCTGCAGCACAAGACCTTTTGGATTGTTCTAGTAAGATTAAACAAATACTAAAATCAAGAATAGATGGTTTGATAAATAATGCCAGGTAGCCAAAAGACAACTTACCAGATTAGTAAAGAAGGTAAAAACCTCGGAAGGAAAATATAAACATAGGGACTTACTGTAAATAAAGCAAGGAGGAGTATAAAGAGTTGCTTAAAGGTAAATGTAGGAAATTTAATCTGGATCAAAGGCAAAATGCTGGACATAATAGAAAGAAAAGATCAGCAATCCTTTTGGATAATGGTTGCAAAGGGTACTAATAGTAAAGACTCATTATAGATATATATATATATATATATATATATATATATATATATATATATATATATATATAAAAAGAAAAACATGGGTTGAGCACTACAGTAATGTGTGCTGCCAGAAAAGGTGGTTTAGATGACGACAGTGAACAGCTTCAAGAGAGGCTTGGATAGGCAGATGGGAAGCAACATTGAGTCACCTCTTTGACTCCTACCCTGGATCTTGTGGCAGGAGGATCATCGGAGGTGATGGTGAGATTAAAGGAGCAGCAAGGGCCCTTTGAGAAGGCCTGAGCTGGAGGTCAACTGAAAGGTCTTGGAAAGAGACAAGAACCCAAAAGTGACAAAATTGAAGGAGAGACTTTTCTTTTGCTCTTGTTTTGATTTTTTTAATTTTAAATGCTAGCTTGTACTCATTTTAGTATAACACATACAGGCTGAGAGAGATAGTCTGTGTATGATCTTAATTGAAAATCTATCAGGTGTTGAGACAAATGGTAGATATGGGGAAGTTCGCTTACTTAAGAGTTAAAAAGTACTTTTATTTAGGCTTATAAAAGGAGTTTAAAGGAGCTGCTGTTCAGATTGTTGACCTAACATGTACGCCAAGGAATACATTTTGTACAGTGCTTCTCATGTAAGTGTACTAACGTGAGCTAAGAGTTAAACCTTGTCAGGGTTTTTGCAGCTTGTTTTTAGGATTTTATACTTTATTCTATTTTATAACATTCCATTTTACTTTTAATTGCTTAAAAACAACTGCTTAAACACTAGGGATAGGACAAGATAGGTCACATGGTCTTTGCAAT
Source organism: Neoceratodus forsteri (assembly GCA_016271365.2). Classification (NCBI taxonomy): domain Eukaryota; kingdom Metazoa; phylum Chordata; order Ceratodontiformes; family Ceratodontidae; genus Neoceratodus; species Neoceratodus forsteri. The sequence goes on from CM057449.1 coordinate 410,179,371, forward strand.
AAAGCGCCAAGCATGGTGCATTCACTGTAGACTCATCATTTATTTGAACACTGCCTCTCAAAGAATAAGGTAGAGGAGTGGTCCTCATTTTTACATATCTACTACGGAGGTGCTGTGGTTCTTTTTATGTTTGGGAGCACAGCAACACTTAGGAAAAACTGTTTACTTGTAACCTTTGAGTTGTGAGCATGACAAGAGGAGCAGAGTCGAGGGTTGTAGAAACCAATTGTGATCAAATAGAGAATAGGCCGTAGATGATAAAGTGAGTTTTATAAAAGTTTTAACTTACTTTGTTAAGAGAGTTTATAATTGTTGTATTTCTCTATTATTATTCTATTTTATCCTCTAGTTTTCTATAGCATAGAAACATAGACTTTGACAGCAGATAAGGACTGCTTGACCCACCTAGTCTGCCCATTTCCCTACCTACAGGATAGGCCACAGATCCCTAGTTAACCAACAGCCTATTTCTTCCTACCCCCACAAGAATTGCCTTATGTCTGTCCCATGCATTCTTGAATTCTCCACAGTTTTAGACCTCACAACCTCCTCAGGAAGGCTGTTCCATGCATCCACTACCCTCTCTGTGAAATAATACTTCCTCACATTGCCCTGAACCACCCCCCATCTTTAAATTGTGTTCCCTTCTTCTTGCACGTCCTTTTTCTGAAAGATGCTACTCTCTTGGACTTTGTTGATTCCACTGTGGTACTAAAAGTTTCTATCATGTCCCCTCTCTCCTTCTTTCCTCAAGGGTATACATATTAAGCTCCTTTAGTCTCTCCTCATCGGCTTCTCTTGCAGACCCTGCACCATTTTAGTTTCCTCCTCTGGATTGCCTCTATCCTGTCTATGTCCTTGTGGAGATGGGTCTCCAGAACTGGATGTGGTACTCTAGATGGGGTCTCACCAACTGTCTGTACAGAGGGATAACAACTTCCTGTTTTCTGCTGGTGATGCCTCTCCCTATGCATCCCAGTATACCCCAACCCTCCCTACTGCCTTCTCCATTGCTTGCTAACCTTAAGGTCATCTGATATGATTACCCCCAGGTCCCTTTCCTTTTTGTTGTTGTTACTACCTCCCCATTGTGTATTCTTCCCTGGGTTCTTGTTTCCCAGGTGCACTATTTTGCACTTCTTTGCATTGAATTCTAGCTGCCATACTTCTGACCATTCCTCCAACCTTGCCAAGTCCCTTCTCATCCTTTCCACGCCTCCTTGTATCAACCTTGTTGCAGATCTTTGTGTCATCTGCAAAGAGGCATACTTTCCTTCCAGTCCTCTGCAATGTCACTTATAAAGACATTAAAAGGACTGGATCCAGTACTGAACCCTGCGGTACCCACTAGTAACCCCTCTTTCTTCAAGTGGACTCCATTTACAATTACCTTCTGTGTCCTGTTGTCCAGCCAATGTTTTACCAGGCTACCACCCTGGGACCCACTCCCAGGCTGGTTAATTTGATTATTAATCTTTTGTATGGGACTGTGTCAAATGCCTTGCTAAAGTCTAAGTAGGACATGTCCAGCCCCTCCCTGGTCTACTACTTTGGTCACCCAGTCAAAGAAATCTATTAGAGTCATCTGACATGACCTTCCCACTGTGAACCCATGCTGCCTTGGGTCCTGTGCCCCACTGACATCTAGGTACTCAACAATTCTTTCCTTCAAGTGACTCCATCCTTTCCCTACCACAGAGGTCAAACTGGCAGGTCTGTAGTTTCCTGCCTCTGTCTTGGTCCCACTTTTGTGAAGGGAATCACATCTGCCTTCCTCCAGTCCTCCAGTACCACACCATCCTCCCATGATTTGTTAAAAAGAGTAGTCAGTGGTTTCACTAGTTTCCCCTTAATTCTTTTAGAATTCTGGGGTGAATTCCATCAGGACCCATTGCTTTGTCCACCTTCAGTTTTAGGAGTTCTTGCAGAACCCTTTCTTCTGTGAAAGGACTGGGATCGACTCCCCTATCAAGAGTGCTTCTGTTAATTGGATTAGGACTCCCCTCCTCCTCTTTGTGAATACTGAGCAGAAATATTCATTCAGTATCCCTGCTTTTCACTGTCCCTCTGCCCACCCACGTTCATTCTATTCAGCCTCACTATCCCTCCCTTTGTCTTTCTATGCTCGCTGATGTACCTATAAAGGTTTTATCCCCTTCTTAACTGAGTTGGCTATCTTTTCCTCAGTTTGGGCCTTTGCTATTCTGACTTCCCTCCTGCTTCCTTCTGCCTTAACTGGTACAGCTCTCTGTCCTGCTCCTTCTGTGTTTCCTTATACTTCCTTAATGCTATCTTTTTCTCCTGACTTTCCAAACCACCTCTTTGAGAACCATAGTGTGCTTTTTCTTTCATTTTGATTTGTTTATTTGCTTCACACAAAGGCTTGTTGCTTCTTTGATGGCAGTTTGATGATTCCCCATTGTTGCTCCACCCTTCTTCTAGCCTGTTTGCTACTGCTTTTCTGAGGCACTCTCCATCTTGCCAAAGTCAGCCCTCCTGAAGTCCAGTACCCTCACTTTTGTATGGCTTGACTCTGTAGCTGAGTTTAACGTGAACCACACTGTTTGATGGTCACTTGTTCCCAGATGGCAACCCACTTCTAGATCGAGATCCTCTCACTGCCCCCATTTGACAGTACAAGGTCTAAGACTGCTCCCTCATGAGAGGGTTCTGAAACTAGCTGTCTGAGGCCTGCCACCTGTAGGGCATCAAGAATGCCCTGCTCTTGGATGTGACTGCAGCAAATGTGCTCCCATTAACATCTGGCATATTCAGGTCTCCCATCAATAGTACATCCCCTTTCTCTGCCATCCTAAGAATGCCTTCTATCATATCCTTGTCCATTCCTCCCCTGACATGGGGGTCTGTACACAACCCCTGTGCAGATTGTGGTGCCCTTTCCAGTCTCCAAGGTGACCCACAGTGCCTCCTCTCCTCCCTGTTTACTCTTTTGTTCAGTTGCTTTTATCCCTTCCTTTACATGAGAGCTACTCCTCCCTCTTCTCCCTGCCTGTCTCTCCTGTAGGTTATGTACCCTGGTATGTTAACATCCCAGTCATGGTTCTCTGTGTACCATGTTTCTGTGACTGCTACATATACAGGCATCCTCTTCCATCAAGGCCACCAGTTCAGGAGCTTGTTGCCCAGACTACAGGCATTGGTACTTATTACCATCCATTTCCTGATGGCCTTACTCCTTTGCCCCATCCCTGTCCTTCTTGCCTTTGTTACTTTCCCCATTTACCCTGCCCTTCTCCCTATTGACACCTCTATGTTGGGGTTTACTGCACTTACGACCGTGATTTTTTTGGGGGTGCTAGGTTTCCCTGCTCCTTTCCAGTGCCTCCCCCTTGGCTAGTTTAAATGCTTGCCAGTGAAGCATTTAAACCTATCACCTAGAATCCTGGTTCCCCTCCTGGACAGATGCAGCCCATCATGCCAGTATAGGCTTGCATCACTCCAGGTGGACCTCCAGTCCCCAATGAAGCCAAATCCTCGAGCTCTGCACCATTTTTCATCCACTGATTGAATCCCATAGTGCAAAACACCCTGGTCCCTCCCTACGCTATAGATGGGCAGCACCTCCGAGAAGGTTACCATGCATGCTACTTGTCTAAGGCCCCTCCCAATTCACAAACTCTTCCTGCACTGCTCTAATCCCTTTCTTAGCCAGATCATTTGTCCCTAGGTGGACAATGACATCCAGCTCCCTCCCTGTGCACCTGCTCGGCAATCCTGAGGATTCTCCCTGTCCCTCCAAGCCATGGCACCAGGCAGGCACCATACCTCCCTCTCCCTTCCTCCCCAGTTCTACCTTTCTAACAATGGAGTCCCCACCAGGAGTTGTTTCTTCCCTGTAGGGTCCCATGCCACCTTCCTGTGGGTCTTCTTTGTGGAGGTTCCCAGCATCCTCCTTGGTCTTCACTGGGGTGCCTCCATAGAGGAACCACACTTTGCCAGAATGGCATAGGAATTGTGGGCAGGTACAACTGGAGGATGAACCTCTGTTCCACCACCCTCACCCTCCCTGAGCCCACTGTGGTCCAACCATTCCTCTTTCTTGGCAACCTCTGAGGCAGCGGCAGTGGCACTGGTGGTCCCTGGATGGAGGAGGTCCCACAAATCCTGGCCAACTCAGCCTGGAGATGAGCAACCTCCTCCCTCAGCCCAGAGAGGTGCCTGCAGATGGGACAACACGCATCCTCCAGAACATCTCCCAGAAGACTGCTGCTCCACCGCCACTGCACTGCACCACTCCCATCATGTCTTATTTCTGGCCCCTTAACTGTTGTTTGGAATCCTTACTCTTTCCTCTGTTTTCTTTCCTTCTTTCTCTACTTACTTTTTGCCTCTGTCCCTTTAAGCTCCTGATTGTCCTGTTCTGAGACAAGAAGATCCTATATTTCTCAGTAGACCCCTTACTTGCTCAGAGGCAGACCTCCAGCAGCTAGAGGGGCAGAGGCTACTTTGCCCTTCTAGGATGGTGGGTCTTTGGTGGCTCTGTGATCACTCACTTCCTGCTCCCAAACAGGAAGTTCCTGTTGTCAGTCAAATCCTGTGCCTATAAAAGTAGAACTAGCTTTGGGTGGGAGGGTAGAGGGAGGAAGGAATTTAATATAGTCCCAGTAGAAGTCCAGTCACACAGCACTCCTTCCTCCTGGTGTCTTCTGCCAAGCTCTAGCAGAATCTTTCTAGGGCAGTCTTTAAATTTAGCTTCCTTCTAGCTAAGCCATGCCCCCTACTTACTAGATCTTTCTCAAGTAATTTAAACTGCACAGCTATCAAGCCCTTTCAGTCACCTGAGATTTATACCTAGATAACAGTTCAGATAACCATTCAGTTCAGTTAACTCAGACATGCATGCATAATAAGATATCTTGGCTATAGTATATTTAAATTTTATTTTTTCTACCCTCATTTCTATGCTTTGTATTTTGTCTAAGCCACTTCTCCAATTGTCTAAAGTACTTGGTAACCTGAACTGTTTACCTTGGTGGAAGTGGAGGTGGAAGTCTTTCTGTATAGTGAAGTGCAGAAATTGGAACCCCCACCACACTACATCCTTCTCCTCATTTTGTTGCTATTGATGGACTTATGAGCAAGGACACTAAAAGAGAGAAGATGGGCTCAAAGAATTTACTGCAGAAAGGACATAGGGATTGTTATGAGTGAAATCCTACTGAGCATTGAACATTTCCGATTCCACAAAAAATTACACGGAAGAAGTTCTACTGCAGAAGAGTTAAGTCTCTATGACTTCAGAACATTTTGGTTTCTCTCTATCTGTCTGTATATTGTTAAGTGCTACTTTACCACCTAATAAAGACAGTGGATAAATTTAGAGTCATGAGTAAATAAATTGAGTGTGATTAGGTGAACCAGGTCTAGTTTACTTTAAAGCCTTGTAAATATGGACTAAACAGGTTTTGGCTGAGATTTGTGTGAAATTTATGTGCGTTATCCATATTTAAATTAAGATATAGGATACATTTGCTTCTCCTGCCCCTTGGATAACAGGATAGTATATTAATTAAATTCCCTTTTAAAGGGCGGAGTATTATCTATGTAACTGGTGGATGAAAGAAGTTTAAGGGTGTCTAGAGAAAGGGCCTTTTATGGCCTTCTGAAAAATTGGCACCAATTGTAGAGTAATCTCCTTACCCTCTGTTATATAATAATTGATTGTATACTGTTAAATTCTGATAGATCAGTCCAGTATACCCTAGCATAGTTTATACTACTTAGATTGAGTCCCATAGGAAAATCAGAATTATAATGAAAACAAGAGCTGCTAAAGGGAAAAAAACTGTGAATGTTAAAACCTATGGTAAAAGTAAGAATAAAGGAACTAGGAGGGACAACAGAAGAATCAAAAGACCTTGGGTGAGGAAAATAATGAGCTACATCTTAGCCCCAGGTAATCATCTGAATTTAGTAAATCATAATGAAGTTTTGAGAATACAAGTTCACACTCCCACCCCTCTGCTCATCCCTGATAAAACCAACTAGGAAATGAGATTTGAAGAAAGAATGAGGAGCATCCTCTTATGAAAACAATAAGAGAGTTGGAAACAGCAAAGATCAAAATCAAGAGAAGAAATACATGTAGAAGCAGAAATTCAAATTGTGGAAAAAAATCAAGTAAAGGGCAGCCAATTAAGGGAATAATTGGAAATGGAATAAATCAAAGAAAAAATGAAGGTGATTTAAGAAAATAGAGAAGAAAAGAGATGAAGAAGTTGGAGAAATCACAAGAGAACATAATGATAAATCATACCAATTTCCCAGTAGATCTTTTTTAGATGATTTTAATGAATTTATTACACCATACACCAAACAAGTTAAACTTGATCCCCGACTGCCCAACCTCCAGATATTTCCCAAATTTTGACTTTTAATGATTCAGATAAGAGGCGATATGAGCAAGGGAGATAATGGTGAAACATATAATGATGGGGATGTAATATCAAATGATGGTCATATAGTGAGATTACTAAAGGAAATAAGAGATGGAATCATTTTGAATGATGAACTACTCCTAAACTTTACATCTGTTCTTGGTAAAGTGATGTCCTAAATGGTGAGCAGCAGGAATTAAATCAGGTAGAAAGGGAAAATGATGTTGTTGAAGTACAGAGGAGAGAAGGTAAAGGTTCTGGAAAGTTAAAGAAAAACTGTTAGAGGGACAACAGAAGAAATAGGAAGAAGGAAGTGAGAGAGATTGCATTATTAGTTCAGCAACTAAAAATAAACAACTAGATAGACAAAAGACCAAGGAATCAAGAGATGATTTCAAACAAGGAAACAAGTAATACAAAAATTCTGTAACATGAATACAGATTAGGGAAAAACAAAGAAAAAAAGGGGAGGAAATAAAGATCAAGGTAAAAATAGAATTATACTTGAAGAAAATGGGAATAGGGAAACATCAACTGGTGGATATAAATCCAAAAGCAGGAGTGTTAAATGATACAAAGGATAGAAAAGAAAGGGGAAAATTAGCCCAGTACCTAATATAGAGAAAATAGATAGAGACTCTTCTAATAGAAAATGGAGAAATGTTACCTGTTCTGTATTTATATGGTATTCCAAAAGCAAGAAATGAAAATAACACAACCTTAAAAATTGCAGTGTATAATGTATGCAAGGGAATTCTGAGTAAAAGTTTTTCTTGGTCTGACTTAAGCTCTGTATATAGATACCAGACTGGAAATGAAAAGGTGGAAATGCCTGGTCTGCATCTCCTGAGTAAGACAAAACTTAAAGGGAAAGAACAATTTATTAAATTGGGTACAAAGACAGAAGTAACAACATTAATGAGGAACAATATGAACAGGAGGGATGGAAAGTATAGAAAAAAGAAGTTAAGACATAAGGCAGGATATGGCTAAGCAGGTAAAAGTAATACAAAAGTCCAGCAGAGAATTACTATATATATGATACCTAATGTACAGGACCATATCCTCCTACCAGAAGGAGGTCTTATATAGAGAGAACAAAAGAAAAGATAAGAGGGAGACTACAAAAGGGTCCCAGAATTAACAATAGTGTTGTATTATTAGAAAAGAAAGATGAGATGGGAAAATGGGGTCTAGGGAAGAAGAGTCTGAACCTAAGGTGAATTATTGCTCACATGTGCAAGATAGCAACCAGTTCTACATTTTAGAAGACACAGTAGAAGAATGCTGACCAGCAATATCTAATAAAACCCCATTACGGGGAACTTGGAAATAAGTCGGAACATTGCAGGCATAATGGTGAAACTTAAGGACATTGGTTGTGTTAAATCTTTGAACAAATATTTGATAATAATATTACAAGAGACCTGGTCATGTTCCTCAGATGAGTGTATACTAGAAGGTTATTAGGGCTGGACTTTGGAGGCAAGGAAAACAAGTAAATATGGAAGACCTTCAGGGGAATTTGTATTCTTATGTGATTAGGACAAGATTTGAAAAGGTCATGCATTATTAGAGACCCTAAACACTATGGGCTGGATTCACACAGCTTTCTGAAGGTGCAAAACCTTCCTAAGTCCCCAAAACTGCCGTAGCTATGGAAACAAAGGTGAATTTGCACTGAGTGCTATTCACAAAACCCTCCACTGCTGCTGAAAAAAAACACTATGGAATGTGGAAAAAGTGCAGCTTTGGAAGTCCCTGAGGAAAAAAAAGTGTGAGATAAGTAAGGCACATCACCTGAAAAGCTATTCACAACCAGTTTTTCTGCAGTTGCGGAAAAATGTTACACACGTGGAAAGAGGTGTAACCTCCCTCAGGAAACTGCAGTACTGCCCCAACAATTGGAATCAATTAAGGTGGAGGTGAGGCACAGGTAATAGCATCCCAGTGAGTATAGCAGTGGCTAATGTTACAGCAACAACAACACACATTGCCATGATATGGCAACAAGCAACAGCCACCAGACCCAATGCAGCCCATGATGGAGCCTCACATGCAGTAGAGCCTGACCAGCCTACAGTGAATGCTACCCCTATGGCAACAGGAATACCCCAGGGAGGGAGGACCAGCAGTGGCAATCAGCCACTGTGGTGCCATGGTATTGCTGGTACCTGTGGTGCTGCTGTGGTCCCAGTTGAGGGACTGGTTGCTGGTCTCTTTGTGGGTGCTTCGTCTCGCTGATATGGCAACAATGTTAAAGTCTGCTGCTCTTAGCTAATTAGGTTCACTGTTGCTATGTCTCCTCAGCTATTTCTGCAGCTGTGGATCCGCAGTTGTGGATTTTCAGCACTTGCTCAATTTCTGCAGCTATGGGGATTTAACAGAATTCCGCACCTGCTCAAAATTTCTTTATGAATATCATGCAACTGCATTTCCACAGTGTTGCAGGCCTTTTCCCACAGCTGTGGGATTTTTTGCTTTTGTAATCCTGCCCTTTATTCTGGGAATCCTTTTACAACATAAAGATGTGTAGAGATAGGTATTTTTTGAATATATTCTACCCGTCCCAGCTACATCTCCCATTATGGTAGCATCTCTTGAAGCATTAAAACAGATAATTTTAAAGATACCAACTTCCTACCTAGGAATAATGATAATAGTGGCAGGTGATTTTAATGTTCAGTACTGGGGAAATGCTGGAAGAAAAGCAGAAAATAGAAATTTGGACGATATCATGAGAATTCTTTTAAGAATTCATTGGAAGAAAAATTAATAAACAAGGTCAACTACTTTTAGAATGTCTGAATGCATTAAATATGTGAATATTAAATAGGAGATGTAATGGGGATAAGAGTGGAAGATTGACTCATAACCATCATCATGGAGGGAGTACCTTGGACTATACTATTGTGGATGCATTTTCATACGAAAATGTATTAAGCTTAAAGGTGTTAGACAATTGGGATAGCAACCACAGACCAATTGGGTTGGTAATTAAGTTAAAGGGTTAAGATCAACAGGAAAGCCAGAACGTTTAAAGTGGAAAGAGAATAACATGATGTTATATAACAAGAAAATAATTAAGTGGACCCTCATTAATATTCAAATACTATTAACCTTACTCAAGATCCAAAATCCTAGAAAGAGAAAAAACAAATCCAGGAGATCCACCACCAGGTTAAAATAAAGCAAAAGCAGAAAGATGTACAACAACTCTACTTAGAATTGGAAGAGCAGCTTTATGAAGGAATAAGAAGCTGTCAATGAGATGCCAGGAGTCTTTTTAAGGCCAAGTGGTTTGATGGTGATTGTGATTGTGATTGAATGCGTAAACAATTAAACAACTGGAGAAAAGGATCACAAAGTATAATGAAGTAAATGACAGGATAACACTAAGATATGTAAAAAGGAGTATAAAGATCTCATTAGAAAAAGAAGCAACTATTCAATAATGATCTATGCTCCAGATTACAATGGTAATAATAAACAAGGATAATATATCCTTTTGGCATCTCATAGGCATATAGCACAAAAATGAGATTCAACTTAGATGCAGTAATTCCACCTGAAGCCTAGGAACAGCATTTTGGGGAAATTTTGATAAAACAGCTATACCAGTAGAAGCTATGGATGATGTGGTGGATAAAAGAATTGGTGAAAGGAATCTTAATATTATTAAAGAAGAATTAATAACAGCAATCAAAGTGCAAAAGAAAAACAAAGCTCCTGGGATAGATGGAATAAGTGCAGAAATGTACCAGACTCACCCAGAATGGTGGGCTGAGATCTTGATCCCTTTTTTGAAAATATAGTCAGAGTAATATACTACCTGATAAATGAAATATAGGAGTGGTAGTCCCCTTCATAAGAAAGGTCCTGTTACAGCTGGAAAATTATAGGCCAATAACATTATTGAATATAAATGCAAAAAATATTCTCTAGGTTGTTAACCCGACTTCAAGCCTGGGTAGAAAATGAAAAGATTCTGTCTAGAAATCACTCTGGTTTCTGCAGAGGAGATCAACAACAGAACAAATCTCAATTCTTTGATATATTCTTGAAAAATATGTGAGACTCGGAATAAAAGTAAAATTTAAGTGGCATTTATAGCTATAAAGGCGCGTTTGATTCTGTTAACAGGCAAATCGTGTAGGATATATTGTCAAATAAGGGATTAATAAGACCCTACTAGAAATTATAAAATCTTTACATACTAACAATAGACTAGTGGTGAGGTATAGCAAACAGGGAGAAATGACTGCACAAATAAATGTAGAAACAGGATTCAAGCAGGGATGCCTACTAGCCGTGACTCTGTTTAACCTTTATATAGATACATTAGTAGAAGACTTGGAGGGTAGATACATTTCCCCAAAAAATAAATGGTATGAATGTGAAAATATTGCTATTTGTAGACAATGCAGTGCTGCTCTCCCAGATTCCTCTGAGTTTAAAAAGTGCCTTAGTTAAAGTAAAGGAAACTCTTATAAAACTGGAGCTACAATTAAATACAGAAAAACAAACAAAAATAATGATGTTCTGGGGAGGAAGGAGAAGTCCCAAAAATGGAAGGCAGGAAAAGACTATATTGAAGAGACTTCAGAATTTCAATATATAGAGGTTAGATTAAATAGGAACTCAAGCTGGAAGTCTCATGTAAATAGAGTTAAAATCAGTGCTACAAAATCAATGCTGGGAATTTTCTAGATTTGCAAACACTTTTGCAAATAATTCATATGTAGCCAGAAGAGATGTTATGAATCCAAAGTAAATCTCATATATTATACGATGCAGAGGTATGGGGTCTTGGCACCAATTTTAAAGTCTTGGAGATCATACAAAACTTGCAACTAAAGAAGTTACTTGAGTCCCAAAAGTCAACTTTAAATGCTGCCTAAGAGCAGAAACTGGAACTCTGCCCTTGACCACAACAATAAAAAAGTGTGTTCATTTTGTAAAAAATAATGGCATCCCCAGTAGACAGCACATTGCACCAATGCTGGGTAGAGGATAAGCATGATAGGTCAGTAAATAAGAGTAGCTGGTTTAAAACATTGAATAATGAATTAAATAGAAGTGGGTGCTATATAATTATATGTATGTAGAATCAATTGACCCAAATAAATTTAAAGATATTATGTGCCAGGGACTAGAGAATATGGCAATGCAGCAAGATATTGGTAGCATTCGGAATGCATGGGAATACATAACTTATAAGAAAAGAAAATATATTTTGAAGTAGAAAATATTTGAGGGTGTGTAAAATGCAAATCAGAGAAGAGCTCTGACATGGTTAAGACTGGGGATTTTAGCTAATAGAAGGGCTATGATCTCAGGAACATCTAGCCAATTATGTATTTGTGAAGATATGACAAATCTTACAACTAAGCATGTAATACTCGAATGCCCGGCCTTCAAGAGTGAAAGAGAACATTTATTGACTCCAGTGCTTAATAGGCTAAGAAAGATGGGGCATAATGAGAAAATGGAAAGGGTGCTAAATCCAGTCTCATAAAAACATAGAAACATAGACTTTGATGGCAGATAAGGACTGCTTGGCCCACCTAGTCAGCCCATTTCCCTACCTACTGGATAAGCTGCAGTTCCTAGTTAACCAACAGCCTGTTTCTTCCTACCCCCCACAAGAATGTCCTTATGTCTGTCCCATGCATTCTTGAATTCTCCCACAGTTTTAGACCCCCAACCCCTCAGGAAGGTGGTTCCATGCATCTGCCACCTCTCTGTGAAAATGCTTCCTCACATTGCCCCTGAGTCTCGATAGTGGATATTTTTGCTATAGCAAGTTTTGCACAAAAGTATTATATAATTTAAAAGATTCTATACTTAGAGCATAAAAATAACTGTCTGACATTGTGTTATACCTACACAGTTTTAATGAAATGGAACTAGGTGTTTTAATTTGTACTGTGGAATGTTATAAAATATGTGAATTTTATTTTAATTATGTGAATATTGTGTGTAACAGACAATGTTTTTATACATACTTTTCTAATAAACTGAACTGAACTGAATGTATTCTCTGACAAAAACTAACAAGAACCAAATTGTCAGTGGGAACTTAACATGGACAGATTATATTTCCAGAAATAACACCAAAAAGAGTGAATAATGCAATTATAACTACAAAATGAAAGAAAGCACCAGGTCCTGACAAATACTTCCAGAAGTATTTTGTGTTTTCCATCTTTTGGAGGAGATTCTGGTATCATATTTTAACAAATGTATTTACACCAAAATATACCAAATGATTGGAAGGGAGCAATAATTATATCTATCTATTTACAAAAGGGAGATGGAAGAGACCCTGTAATGTATTGCCCAATATCCCTCCTGGATATAATAGGAAAGATATTTGCCAAAGTAATCTGCCTCAGATTAAATGATAAAAGTGAAAAAAACTTGGAGGGCTTTCAGAACTCCAAGCAGGATTCGGAGTGGCTAAATGACAATAGATAATACTTTCGTATTAGTACTCTTATTTGAAAATATGTAACCTTAAGGAAACAAAAGATCTATATGACATTCATAGATTTTAGTCAGGCTTTTGATTCCATCTCCAGAATTAAATTGTGGCAAAATGATGTATGATGGGGATTCAACCATTATTAATCAGTATCATAAAGGTGTATACTCAAACATGGGCACAGGTAGATGGGGTAAAATGGGGCAATTATCAGAAAAGAAAGGCTTTATTTCGAAAAAGTTTAAAGGCAAAATACCAGCAACATACTGTCAGAATTGTAGCAACAAACAGAGCCCCAACTGGTTTTTCACTAGCTACGAGGAAACCAGTTGGGGCTCTGTTTGTTCTACACCTGACGGTATGTTGCTGACATTTTGCCTTTTAAACTTTTTGAAATAAAGCATTTTTTGTTCCCAGTTCTGAGTAGTGCCGGTTTGTTGTTGCTCTGTTTATCCTTGTACCGAGCACACTCTGTTAGCAGCTGTAGCTGTTTTTGCTGTTCTGAAGCAATTATCAAAACCATTCCCAACTAATAGAGGTGTGATGTACGGATGTATCCTAGCTCCATTATTATTTAATAAATATTTAAATAGCATTTTAGTCCAACTTTGCTAAGAATATATGGACTCTTCCAAAATAGGGTCATATTTATGTCCCGCTCTTGCTTATGAATGACCTGGTGCTTTTGGCATTAACCAGATCAGGTCTTCAAAATATATTAAGTAAACTGCTGACTTTTACAGAGGAATGTGATCTAAAAATAAATGAACAGAAGAGCCAAGTGATGATTTTTGGAGAACAAAGAAATACTCACTCTTGAAAAGTGAAGGGAAGTTTCTGAAAGTAGTACAACAATATGATTATTTAGGACTTACCCTATCTGCAAATGGTAAATGGCAAAACATACTCAAAAACTTAAGGCAAAATGAAAACAAACAACAGGGTCTTTACAAAATGTAACTATAAATATAAAGAAAATACAATTTTGCCCTAATAAAGGGCAATTAGGACAAAATATTTTCCTCAAGTAACATATCAAAAGTGAAATCTGGGCCCCAGATAAATACATAAATATTGAAGCCCCAGTAAATAAGTTGTATAAAAGTGCAATGGGTCTAAACTCCTGAGCCCTGAATATTCTGGTGAGAGAAGAATTGGGGATGGTCTTACCAATTGCTTATATGGATATTTGAAATTGACATATTGGATTAAGATAACAAGGATGAATAAAGATATATTGCCTTTAAAATGCTTTAGAGAAAAATGTGAGTGGGGAAAAAAGAGGTTTTAGGAAGTCAGATTGGTTAAAAATACAAGGGCTTTGTTGAAGAAATATGATCTGGAAATATTGGATCAATACCTACAAAGGGATTCAAATTAGTCTGCAATATAGTAAATACATTTAAAAAGTAGTACATTTTCATAAGGAATATGATCTACTGAAATCACTTCAGCTAAAAATCTCACCTTAGTGAGTCAAGATCTGAAACACGAATATAGATATTATTTAGATTTGTTGTGGAACAGGACAAAAGAAAATTATATACCAGATATCGTTTAGTCTGTTCTATACTAACATACTTGAAGCACATTATCAAAAATAAAACCCAGAGGATAGGTTGTGCAGTTGTTCCAGTACTGAACAGAAGACTTGAAACATGTTATGTTTAATTGTACATGGTACAACAAACAAAAGAATGCAGTGGCTCATCACAATTTGGGAAACAATTCAAACAGAAGCTAACATGACACTGTTGAATATCATGTTTACAACCCAGTATGAGTATATAATAAATCAGGTTGCTTCCTAATTAGAATATTGTATTAATTAGGAGGAATACCATAAATCATATGAAATCCTAATAGTGTTAGCACCTTCTTTAGAAAAGAAATTTATTAGAAAAGGTTTGTGCCTAATATGCACTTTAATATATATAAGGCACTAGGTTTTAAAAAGGGATGGTTGTTATGTATTTAATGTGCTGAAATTAGTGAAAATGAAGCATATACTTAGAAAATACAAAACACATAAATATGTACTGTATGTCATTTGTAATGGTCTAAGACCGAACAAATAAAGAAAGATATACCCATTAAAAGAAAATGAAGACACCTTGCCCCTCCAGATAGCAGATGCAAAACTGCATGCAATTCTGTTGAATGGGAGTGAAGTAATTAATATATTTATGTAAAGTATATACATCTACATACAGTATAATAGTGGTGCAATGGCGACATTATAGTTAGGATTAGTAGGCCATTTAATGTTAAACCCCTAACTTTATGCCTTAATAGATTTGCCCTCATTTCAAAGGAATTGTGTAATCTGGGGGCATAGTTTCTTGGTTGTCAAGTTTCATTCCAGTCAGATATGTGGATTCCAAAATCCGAATAGTGCGTTTTAAGGAAAAATAGGTTTTGTGCTTTATTTTGTCATGCCCTACAGCCCAGATAGTTTGGAATTTTGGTCTGAAATGTTCAGGTTTGTAAAGGGCTTTCCCCAGAATGATGCTTTTCATTGGTTTAGTGAAAAATATTAATCCATTTCCATGTTTAAAGGATTTGAAATGTTGGTTCTGAGCATGCTCAGTAGGGTCTTTGGATAGATGTGCAATACTCTACAGAGCATGCTCTGAACTGATTTTTCTATATAGCATTTTGCTCTCATGTTACTTGGCAATGAGGGGACATTAGTTCCTTATTTACTCCTGCTATTCTGGGGCCCCAGATCGCTGTCCACATATGCATGGAGGCATAGATGCACTTTGTGACCTCAGTAACATTCCTCTCCTCCCACCACTAGCCTAGTGCCTGGGTTCCTGTAGCTTGGTGCTGCCACCTAGCCTCCACTGGGAGGCAGCCAAGAGTGGAAAAACCTACGCATCCTACATGGAGAGAGAGCTGCCTTGTGGCCACTCAGTCCAGCTCTGCACCCTCCCCAGCTGACGCCTGGTGGCCTGAGCTCACTCCTGAACTTGGTCACCAGTGTGCCATTAGATGTGGCACTCAATGTCTCAACCCTCAGCACCATTAGGCCAGCCACAACTGACATTTAATTAAATTAATATAACTGAAATTAATCCAGAAAGTGGTCAATGGACACTGAAAAATAAATCTTGATTTTGCTAATTATCTCAGGATGTTTGACATATCATAAGAGGTTGCAAGTATTGAGTATGCATAATCTGTGTAAAGCAGCAATTATAATTATAATACAGTAACAAGAAATGTGCACCCACACATAAACTGTATGCACACGGCACTCATCTCAAACAGTAAATTTCCTATATACAATGAACAATCCATTAAGGCTAACGTTATTGCAGAAGGCCATACAAAGTTAAATGAGAGTATGGCTATAAAAAAAAAGAAAAAATGTGCTGCATTTTGGCATTATTCATTTATAGAACACACTTTGTGAGAATAACCACCCTGACTGTCACTAAAATCAAAAGTGATGAGCCAGCATCAATATGCTATGAATGAAAATAGAAACATTGATTGAAATAAAAATATAACATTACTCTGACTGCTCACAATTTGGAGAAATCAGGAAGATTACTTGCAGTTTATCATTTACTGCATTACAGTGTACTGTGCTGCTATAGC
This sequence comes from Neoceratodus forsteri, assembly GCA_016271365.2. Lineage (NCBI taxonomy): Eukaryota > Metazoa > Chordata > Ceratodontiformes > Ceratodontidae > Neoceratodus > Neoceratodus forsteri. The sequence goes on from CM057449.1 coordinate 410,195,865, forward strand.
AGGAATAAGATATTATACCTGCATGAATAACACTCAAACATTCACATACATAAAAATGAAATAGTCCCACACTTTTGAAAATTATGAATGGGTCAGTATTGATAGCTTACTGCACTTCTTAATTACTGTATTTCACGCTATGGGTTAAGACACGTGTCATTACCTATGTGGTGTGAAACTGAAATGAACATTGCCAGCGCACTTTGACCATAGTTCTAAACTCAAACAAAAGGAGTTAAAACTTGCAGTACTGTTAGTAGTATCCACAAATACTACTGTTCTTTGCTGCAAACATACCCTGAAATTAAAACAATTTTCCTGTAAATGGACTGGGGCCTCCCCACCCGTTACCATTTCTTTTCTCCCCTACCCAGGTCGACCACCTGGTCATTTCAGTCAATATACTATAAATGCTACATGTCATGCTTATAAGGGCAGTCATTAAATGGCTATTTGAAATCTGGGTCAGGAAGAGCATGCGATGCTCCAACGAGATGTGCAGGCTGAGTTAGGGCTACCTATTCTGCCCATTTATTTTAATATATTTTAAAGGATTGTGATGATTTTGCAGTAAAAAAGTAACCACTCAATAGCTGACAAGGTGTAGAACTGGGTTTTCATATTGTCATCAACCGTAAAGGCTTTACTTTGAGTATTTTCATGAAGCCTCTGAACTGTGTTGAGAAAATGTCGACCATGGACGGAAACTCATAGAGCTGAGGAGACCACTGCCCAGACCCAATGGACACCACAACACTAATAACACAAGTAAGGAAGACATACACCAAATAAAAGAAATGCTGGCAGATCTGAAAGTGGATATTGCAGACATTAAAAATCAACCAAGGAGTTTAAAGAAGAAAATAATTCATTAGGGGCCAGGTGGATGAGCCAAATTCCAAACTTTTGACATACAATCCTCCATTTCCTACATGCAAGCAGTCATAGAGCACCAAAATAAACAAATTGACTACCTGTTGAATAAAATAGATGACCTTGAAAACAGGGGTTGCAGGAACAATTTGAGGATTCTAGGGGTACCTGAGGAATGGGAGGGATTAACGTTGTAACCTTTCTTCAAAAATTTCTACCAGAAATGCCTGGTCACCAATCGCCCTAGTCCCTAGAAATAGAAAGGGCACATACAGTAGATCTAGTGGACCTAGATCCCAAATCAGCACTAAACTCTGACCAGTCATTGCCCTCTTCCTCAGGTACTCTGTCAAAGATGAAATATTAAGGATAACCAGGGAAAAGAAAGCACTGTATTACAATGGGAAGATTTTATTATTCAGGATGTTTAGGCGATTTAATGGAGAAATGGAAGGCTTTTGAGGCAAAGCATGAATTACAGAAGGCAGGCATACAGTATTACTTTAAATATCCTGCCACACTGGTAATCCTGGAGGCAAGGGGGAGCTTTGGCTTTCAATATCAATCAATCTTTCTTTTACCAGGTGGAACACCATTGAGGCGTAGTTCATTTACAAGGTGGACCTGGGCAGGTTTCACATAAACAATTACAGAAGTATGTATACAATGACAAGATGGGACTTCATAACAACACATGTAATACAAAGCATTAAGAGAATAATAATCCATCAGTACAGCACTCTGCATATATACAGTCAATACCTATGTACAATATATACAGGATAAACCTAGTGGGCTGAAGGATTAAATAGCAAGGATGAACAGCAAAGTTAAGAAGGGAAGCAGAGGAGCAGCTAGAGGAGGTAGAGGAGAAAGAAAGAAAAAGAAAACAGTCATTAAGCTAGCAGTAGTTCAGAGAGTCATAAAAACCAAAAAAAAAGATAGGCCAAGATAGAATTAGACACGACACTTGATTTGAGGGCCATCAGCGGAAACAATGTCAGGTCTCCTTGAATACACATAAAAACAGGGTTTTAAAGCAGGTTAGCTTCATGGGAATTGCAACGCCAACATTTTTGTATGTTATTCCATAAAACAGGAAGGCGTGACTTATAGCCAGCCAATCTAATGTGCTGCTTTGTCTCTAGGGATGAAAAGTGAAGTATAGGAGAGATTTCTCAAGAAGTAACTTCCAGCAATAATGTGGAAGATGTGTGGATTATATCCAGCACTGAGGAGACTTCTTCAACTAACTATACTTCACCTAGTTCAAGCAGCCTTCAAAATTCAAAGACCTGCGCTCTTTAAAGCACTCTGATCAAAACTTAGAGGGGCTCTTGCATCAGCTGTCATGCTACTCACAACACTGCCACAGCTGAATCTCCCACTGCACAGACAAAGCCTATCATTTCCACACTTCATCTCTACTCAGAGGCAACTAAGTGTGGGTCTAGCCAAACATCTGACCCTGGTATCCCTTTTTCAAATTTAAGAAACTTTATTAAACTTGATTAGAAAGCAATACATCATAATCATAAGAAAAACAGGTAGCGATGAAGTACAATTCAAAAGATCAATGAAATGGACACTAAACTATGTTACAGACATGTATCAATTACAAAAGCATAACAGAGCAGGTAATCCTTTCAATCAAACTACAGAAAATCCTCCACCTATCTCCTCCACTCTCCCCAACCCAAAAGAGAAAGAAAACAAACCCTCTCTCTTTCTCTGAGACTGAGGTAATTTCAAGTGCAATAACGACAATTGCACATGGGACATAATAGAAAAAGTACCTTATTCCTGAAAAAGGGGTGTTAGGCCAATATGCAGGTTCAAATGCAACCCGCTCCAACCTCCTCTGGGATAACAAGATGGAGGCCATGAGTGACCAACCATCACCCGTCATCAAGGATCAACAAGGTAAAAAGAAGCTCCCAAAACCTGGGTGTATTTTTCTTCGAGTCTGACATATTCGGAGTAACAAGCTCAGCCTCTTGAGCAAAGAGATCTCAATACCATTCCACATAAGTGGATGGTCTGGTCACCCAGTGTCAAGAACAATCTTTTGGCCCAAGCTGATATTAGAGCAATATGGTTTCTGATTGCCAATTAAGACCCCAGTAAAGTCCCCAATATGCATATCTGAGGCGTGAAAGCCTAGTCCAGCCCAGTAAAGGGATCCAAACTTTGCGTAATGTTATCCCCAAAATGCATAATCCTTTCACATGTCAAGAAAGTATGAAGTAATGCACCCTCTCTTTCTGTCACCTGGTGTATAGGTCCGATGCCAACCTACCCATTCTATAAAGTTTAATTGGGGTAAAAATATTACCATATGTAAAATTTGAAACTGCATAAAACAATACCTGTCCCATTTGATGTATTTGTAAACATCTTTCCAGATATTGTGCCAGTCAAGGGGCCTGTCTGAAAAGGAAGAACCTGATCCCAGGAGTAAAGAACCCAGATTCTCTCTCATCAAGAAGCTCCCATAAATACGCATGATAAAGGCTATAGCATGGAAGTAGGGATGACCAATACCAAGGGAATCAACCTGTTCCCATTTTCTCTGGACCAGACATCAGCTCCAAAATGATGCAACAACATGTGCCTAAGTTGGAATTGCTTGAAACACATAGATGAGGGTCAGTTGAATTTCTGTTGAACCTCTGCAAAGGTAATGAGCTTACCAGAATGCAGCAGATGCTCAACCAACAAGGGCTCCAGGAAAGGCCAGGCTATCTGACGTAACATTTTCCCAGCAATTTTCAAATTAGGGTTTCCCAAGATGGGTTGAGTAGTGTCTCTATAGGGATCCAAATTTAACATATGACATAATTGTTTATGAGTGTGAAGAGAGTAACCGACAGGAGTACCTTTTAAGGAACCAGGAATCTTCTTAAGGGTACATACAACAGGGCTGAAGGCGCTCAGGCCCAATTGGGAACACAACAATCATTCAATGTCCAGCCACTGGGAACATTGAACGGCCTAGGCTTCTCAGAGGCTGGATGAAGTCAGAAAAATAATGGGAACAATGTATTGCCAGATAATAAAGATAAACATTAGGGGCCTTTAGCCTCCCAGCTTCTTTCGGTCTCATAAGTTTTACCAAGGCTCTCCGGGAGGCTTCCCGCCAAAGAAATTTAGAAAAAATCTATTAACTTGAAAAACCTTGCCTTGGATAGAGCTGGCCAACTATTATGAGTGGATACTGGAGCCGAGGGAGAACGTTCATCTAAGGATATTCAAACGGCCCTATAAAGATAAAGGTAGCAAAGACCAGCTGAGTTAGGTCGACCTGTATTTGGGTGAGAACATGGTCCAAGTTGTATTTTTTAGTTTTAATGGGTCAGTACTAAGATATAGTCCCAAGTATTTCATTTATCCTTAACCTAGAGAAGGCCCAGATGCTCCACACTAGCATGAGTAATAGCAACATTCAGAGCGTAACCTCAGTTTTGGAGTGATTAAGTTTGTAATTGGAGATAACACCAAATTGGGTTATAATATCTAAGACAGCTGCTAGGAAAATGAAAGAAGACAAGACGTGTAGAAGAATGTCATCTGCATAAATAGACAGCTTATAATGTGAGGGCCTAAGAAAATACCATGGACTCGAGGAGAGATTAATTTTCCTAATCAGTTGCTTGAGATATAAACTGAATAAAAATGGGGACAGGGACACCCTTGACGTGTTCCTTGCTGCAAGGAAAGGAATCAGACAAAACCCCATTACAATGAATACATGCTGAGGTACTAGTGTAAAGCACCTTGAGCCATCTATTATATTCATAGGGAAAGACATATCTAGGGAGCAGGTGAAACAAGTAATCCCAGGAGACCCTGTCAAAAGCTTTCTCCACATTCAGGAAGCCAGGACCAATGGATTAGAAGAATCCCTGGATGGAGATAAGGATAAGGTGTTTCAGAAGGTGATTAGTGGACAATCTACCTGATACAAATCCCACCTGCTCCTGCTAAGAAGGCAATCCCAGACAGAATTTAACCTAGCGGCTAAAATTTTAGCTAAGATTTTTAGTTAACATTAATTAAAGATATGGGTCTGTAACTGGAAACAATGAGTGGTTCCTGCCTGGTTTAGGCAGCAACACTGTGATAGTAGCCATAAGGGATTTATCGGAGAGGCCTTCTGAAAAATGTATTGGAACATGTCAAGGAGTTGTGGTGCTAACGGTTCCTTGAATTTCTGGTAAAGTTTGAGGAAAAGCCATCCGGCCAGGGATTTATCAGGAGCTAAAGAATCAATTGCCCTATGAACCTCCACCAGGGTCAAGGGAGCTTTAACAGCTCAACCTGATCCTCTCTCAGTGCAGGCAAGGCCAGATCCTGGAGGAAAGTATCAAGATTGGAGGGACAAAAGGATCCAGGAGCTGCATAGAGAGAATGGTAAAAGGCCTGGAACTGGGAAATGATGTCTTTAGGAGAGGTGACAAGGTGACCAGAATCGCACCAGAGAGATGAGACAATCCTGTCCACTTGTTGAGTGCACAGGCACAAGGCAAGGAGTTTTCTGGCTGTTTCTCCTGGTCAAAGTATTTTGCTCTGGTCCTCAAAAGAAGTTGTTCGGCTCTTTTCTCCAAAAGGGCATTATACTTGGCCCAGAGATTTTCAAAGTGTTCCCATTCTAACTGAGGAGAGGAATCAGAGAGCTCCCGTTTGGCTGCCCTTATCTGTTACAAAAGAGAAGAGGTGGCCTGGGATAACTCTCTCTTCCATCTGGTATCCAACTGTATAATTTCATCTCAAAGAGCACACTTAAAAGAGCACCAAAGAATGTCAAGTTTTGGCATCAAGGGTGAGTTGAACGACAAAATTCAGAAATGAAGTGTTGTAATCTTTCACATCTCTGGGAGCCTTAATAACTGATTGTTAATGTGCCAAATTTATCCTATACCAGAGGGGAGCAAGGTTGGCCTGCAGTATAGTAGGGTGATGGTCAGACTACTGTGGCACCATAGTGACTTGAAATGACACCTGGCAATGCCTCAGTACTCAGGAGAAAAAAGTCAATACAGAAAAGAAATTATGTGGTACAGAGTAGAAGGAATAGTCCTTCACAGCCAGGTGTAAGATCCTCCAGGATCTACAAGTCCTAAAGAATCTATAAGATCTCACAAGGCAGGTTGGCTCAGGAAAGAGGCAGGCCCTGCTAGAGGTCCTGTCTAGATCATTGTCCAGAATCACATTCCAGGCCCTGGCAAGTATCATAGGAAGAGAGGCCCATTGAGACAAAATGATGAGTCGGGGAAAAGGAAGGATCCTTCATATTGGGTCAATAAATGGATCCCAGAAACACCTCTAGATGTCCCAATAGTGATCTTACCAAAATATATCTACCCTGAGGATCACTAACCTCCTGGAGAAGATGGAATGAGATGAACTAGACACCAGAATAGCCACTCCCTCTCACGTATCAGTTCCTGAATCTAGTACCTGTCAACCAAGAACATCTTAACAACAGTACCTGGGCTGGGGTAAGGTGGGTCTCTTGAAGAAAGGCCACAGCAATCTGCAACTTGTGAAGGTGCAGCAGAACTTTCAGTGTGTTTAGTCAGGGCTGGACCCTTTTATATTCCTCGAGCAATACCTAAATTTATGAGCCATACTGTATTAATAAAAATAAGAGGCATCGGAAAATACCCACATACTACTGGGAAGGCCTATAAACCCACATATAGTGCCAACCAGCTTCCCGGAGAAAGACCCCAACCCCCACCCCCACTTTCAACCCCAACAACACACAACACTTCCTACACCTTGAGGTGACACAGAAAGAACCAGATTAACCAATTCGAGTCGGAACACCCCTCCCCTTCTCCTCTCATTCTGAAAAAGGTATATGGAACAAAACTATAGCTGGTCCCCCCATCCCCCTACTACTGCCCCCACACAACACTAAAAACATCCCCTCCCTGTCTAACTGGTGCATGAGTCTCCAACCTGCTATAGCTCAGAGCCCAAACCACCCAGCTCCCTCCACCTACTAACCTATAATTAACTATGTATATTACCTTGCTAAGCAATAACATCATCATGTACAACCGTCTTCAACACCCCATAAAATAGAAAAGTCAAGTTTAAAGCATGTACAAAAGGTACAAAATGACTAGTGATGGAAATTAAAATAAGCTCTAAAGCTATCATGTTTCCACAGAGCATTGTGGAATCAAAAACTAACTTGGGGAAATTACCAGTACAATAACAATACCCCCATGTGCAATGAAGCTCAGTACTGGGAGCAGTTCCTAAATTACAGCAGTATATTTTAAAGTTAAATCAACAACAATAATCTGTTAATATAGCTACAACATACTTACCTGTAAGTCCCTTTGTCATTCTGAATGGAAAAGAGTACCCCCAACACAAAAAGCTATAAGTCTGACCTGTTACAGAAGGGCCCCAGGCCTAGAGGGCAGGTGGCGCCCTCTCCTAGTAATAAAATCAGAGAGGAGGCCCCACCTACCTGCACAAAAAGCTCTGTAGTGTAGTTTCATCCAGTGCACTATGCAGAGATCCTGACTCGAGTGTCCGAATCAATACATGAGCTGTTCATGGTCCATCGGCTGAACATATGTTGAAGAATAACACAGCAGTCATAGAACAGCCCAGTTGTCTCCACAGAGAAGGAAAGGGAAAAGAAAAACTCTAACCGAGAATGCAAGCAGATCGACAGTATTCCTCCAACAGCGTATAGGCAGGGAATGGGCAACCCCTAGTCATGCATCATTATAACTCAGTACAGAGTTAGTTCATTGGCCTATAATCCCAGAAAAGAGAAATGGCCAACAAGGAAACAGACCACCAGCTGGAAGTGACCCGCTCACAAGGAGCAAATCAGTCCTTTACAAAAGATAGTCTCTTTTCCAGCTGGTAAGAGGAGGAACAGACACTGAGCATAGGTAGCAATGGGAAACACCTGGAGTATTAAATGGGGAGACAGCAGCGGAAATACAAACCATGCTGGGATCCTAAAACTGAAGGGTCAGGTAACAGTAGTCCAAGCGATAAAGTAATGGGTCCACAGTCCTCCTGTGCACATTGAGGGAATGCTCCTGTGAGAGGGTTTTTATTAAAAAAAAAAAAAAAAGTCAGTGAGTAACAAGACAAGGCAGTCCAAAGACCCCCTCTTCATGATCAAAGGCCTAGAGAACCAGGGCTCCGATATGACATTAGATTAAAAACCATAAGGAGTAATAGTAATATATCTATCCCTGGAAACCAGAACAAAGCAGCTCAGTTCATGTCTAACATACAGTTCTGAAATGCAGAGCCCCATATAAAACACTAAACTCACCTTTCCTTGAGAAGCTTGGGTAGTAACTTGAGATCCTGAGTGGCATTATCCACAGTCTCAAATGAATGCTAGGTGTTCTGGAGCAAGACTTGAAGGCGGAAGGATAAAGCATCCTAAATGTTATCCCCCGCTATGAGCATTGCCATCATGGGGTGAAAAGCTACACGTTTCTGACGAGTGCCGCTGGTAGATCCTGGATAAAGCACGATTTGGAGCCCCCCCCACCAAATTTCCATTAGTAGAAAGAATTGATAACTGCACTTCAGAGATGGAAAGATACAGTCAGCACTCGTTTATCCAAACTCGCATTTACCGGCGCACACCATCCGTCATCAACGGTTATTTTTTCCACCCCATTGTGTATCACCCACATAACCGTCCTCACGTTATCCATTTCCGTCACTGATCCTGCATGTTGGCTCTATGCAGCTCACAGTCTCCACTCTCAGATAACCGATCTTCCCGCTGAGAGACTATGCTGTGGGAAAACATTGCTTTTTAGCACGAAGTTCCAGGCGCCCAAGCAGACTTCAATAGAAGAAGCAGACATCTAGGAGGATCCAGCCACGTTGGGAGAGCTCTGTAAATCTGCCATCACTACCGCACTGTAGTGTACATTACAGTATTGTAAGTACCTAAAGGAAATAGAAAACAGTACAGGTACAGTAGTACTTGTACAGTAAAACCTGTACAGTATAGAACCTGTGTACTGTAATGTAATTTGCACTTCAAACTTTTGTGCAGACAAACTGAAGCAGGCAAAGCAGCCACCAATCAAGCAGCCATAAAGTAAGTGTTAGAGCACCACTTCTTGTTAAATGTGGGGTGGGGGGACAGAAGGCAGAGGGAGGGAGTACAGCAATTTTTTTGCCACAGTCAAGCAGCCATGAACTAAATGTTGGAGCATCACATGTTGTTTCATGGGGAGGGGCAGAAGGCAGAGGAGGGGGTACAGTGACTTTTATGCCACCAGTCAAGCAGCCATAAACTAAATGTTGGAGCACCACCTGCTGTTTCATGGGGTGGGGGACAGAAGGCAGAGGAGGGGTACAGCAATTTTTTGCCACAAGTCAAGCAGCCATAAACTAAATGTTGGAGCACCACCTGCTGTTTCATGGGGTGAGGGGACAGAAGGCAGAGGGGAATTGACTTTTTCCTGCCACCAGTCAAGCAGCCATAAACTAAATGTTGGAGCACCACCTGCTGTTTCATGGGGGTGAGGGGACAGAAGGCAGAGGAGGGGGGGTACAGTGACTTTTCTGCCACCAGTCAAGCAGCCATAAACTAAATGTTGGAGCACCACCTGCCATTTCATGGGGTGAGGGGACAGAAGGTGGAGGAGGAGGGGTACAGTGATTTTTCTGCCACCAGTCAAGCAGCCATAAACTAAATGTTGGAGCACCATCTGCTGTTTCATGGGAGTGAGGGGACAGAAGGCGGAGGAGGGGGGGCAGTGACTTTTCTGCCACTAGTCAAGCAGCCATAAACTAAATGTTGGAGCACCACCTGCTGTTCCATGGGGGTGAGGGGACAGAAGGGAGAGAGGGGGAATGACTTTTCCTGCCACCAGTCAAGCAGCCATAAACTAAATGTTGGAGCACCACCAGCTGTTTCATTGGGGGGCAGAAGGCAGAGGGTGGGGTACAGCTGTGCAGTACAGTAAACAGCAACCTTTTTTTACAGATTGAAGGTGCTTACCGTGACTGTAATCTGCACAGACACAGTACGTACAGTACTGTAAGATGGAACCTGCAAACAAAGGGCCAGGACAGCCATTGCTGCAATGTGAAACGTAGCATTTGTGTTTTCCATACCCAGAATCCAAAATGCTCAAGGTCTGACATAGTTGCCTATGTTTTAAAGGAGCATAAACTGTCAATAGGAAAATCCACAGTTTCAGACATTTTGAGAGAGAAGGACAAGTGGTTAGCCTGTTCGTCCTCTGATGCCTCAACTAAAGTAAGAAAGCCTCAGCATAAACAACTAGAGGATGCCCTGTTTTTATGGTTCAAGATGCCAGGATGCAAAAGTAACCATAAGTGATGATGTCCTGTTAACCAAAGCAAAATCACTTGGCCAGCGTCTGGGTGTGCCAGACTCCTTTTCCTATTCAGTGGGGTGGCTGCAAAGATTTAAACAGCGTCACAACATTAGGCATTACAAACTGCATGGTGAGGCTGCAAGTGTGGATGAAGGAGTTGTGTCTGATGGGCGTCAGCAGTTGCAACTTGTTTTGAAAGAGTATGACCCTAATGACATTTAAAACATGGATGAATCTGGTCTATTCTTCCGGATGGAACCCAGTGCTACACTTTCAACAGGGCCAGTGTCTGAAAAAAGAAAATAAAGATAGATTGACAGTGGCACTATGTGTCAATGCAAGTGGCACAGACAAGCGTTAAGCCAGTGGTCATCTGGAAATTTAACGCCCTCGGTGCTTTGGAAAGGACTTTGATCCTAACAGTTTCTGCTACTGGTACAGTAACAGAAAAGCCTGGATGACAGCTGCAATTTTTGAAGAATGGCTAAAGGAGTTTGACCAATCTATGCGTCTGCGGAGACGTCATGTGATTCTGCTGCTTGACAATGCTTCCTTGCACTCCAACACAGTTCACCACCATAATGTCACCCTTCATTTCCTCCTCCAAACACTACCTCTAAAATCCAGCCATTGGATGCTGGGCATAATCCAGAACTTTAAGGCTCTGTACCGACGACAGCAACTGCAGCACTATGTCAACTGCCTGGATGATGGCAAACCAGCAGATGTTAACATCAAGGAGGCTCTGTATTTCATACAGGACAGTTGGCACGATGTGAGCACAACAACAGTCGTCAATTGCTGGAAACATACGGAAATTCTGTACCCTGTTGCTCAGCCGTCTACTGACAACAGTGCCACCCAAGAACAACCTAACAACTCCACTGACTCTGTGGTGCAATCCATCTCCTCCATTCTTGACCAACTGCCTGACACCACAAATGTCAATGCGGTAGATATCCTCGGGCTGATGAGAATGTTGAAACCTGTGCAGCACTAGATGAAGAGGAAATTGTTCAGATGGTGAAACCATCCAATGAAGCAGAAAATTCGATGAAGACACTGACAGCATCGATGACACAGAAACACCTGTCACCCGGACAGCAGTGGATGCTCATCATGGATTGGAAGTTGCCTTGGGATATGCTGAACAGAATATGGATTTCTTCGACATAAAGGATATTGACTGCATCCGGCCCTGATTGCAAAGACTTCTGTGGTGGGTCAGAAAAAGTCAGTCAGACTGTGATCGAGCAATTCTTTAAAAAGATCATGAAGGCAGTGAACTGTGAGGGACTTCAAACTGTGAGTCAGTGCATTTCATTTTCAATTGTGATGTTATGGCACTGTTGGTAAGTCCAAGAACATGTGGGGAATGTCATCTCTTAAATGAAAAAGAATGCCATGCTATGAGTGGGGGATGCCATGGTTTTGTGATGGTGTGGTGGAATTTATTTCCTCAAAGCTACCATATGCCATGCTTTTCTGGGCATGTGGTGGACTGTGGTTTCTTAAGTGACAAAAATAATGCAATGCTGCGGGGGGGGGAGGCCATGGTTTCTAGGTGGGAGGCGGATGCCATGATTTGTGATGGTGCGGCAGAATGTTTTCTTGAAAGTTAAAAGATGCCATGTTTTACTCTGGGCATGCGGGATTGTCATCTCTTAAATGAAAAAAGAATGCCATGCTATGGGTGGGAGGAAATGCCATGGTTTTGTGATGGTGTGGTGGAATGTTTTCTGAAAGTTAAAAATGTGCCATGTTTTACTCTGGGCATGTGGGGACTGTTGTCTTAAATGAAAAAAAAATGCTATAGGTGTGGGGATGCCATGGTTTTGTAATGGTGTGGTGGAATGTTTTCCTGAAAGTTAAGACGGTGCCATGTTTTACTCTGGGCATGTGGGGGACTGTTGTCTCTTAAATGAAAAAAGAATGCTATGGGTGGGAGGGATGCTATGGTTTGTGATGGTGAGGTTACACATATGCCATGTTTATTCTGGGCATGTGGAGGACTGTGGTTTCTTAAGTGACAAAAAGAATGCAATTCTGTGGGGGTGTGCATGGTTTGTGATGGTGTGGTGAAATGTTTTCCTGAAAGTTGAAAATGTGCCATGTTTTACTCTGGGCATGTGGGGGACTGTTGTCTCTTAAATGAAAAAGAAAAATGCTATGCTATGGGTGTGGGGGATGCCATGGTTTTGTGATGGTGTGATGGTGTGATGGAATGTTTTCCTCAAATTATACAGATGCCATGCTTTATTCTGGGCATGTGGAGACTGTGGTTTCTTAAATTACAAAAAGAATGCCATGCTGTGGGGAGGGGGATGCCATGATTTGTGATGGTGAATGGCAGAATGTTTTCCTGAAAGTTAAAAGGTGTCATGTTTTTACTCTGGGCATATGGGGGACTGTTGTCTCTTAAATGAAAAGAACGAATGCCATGCTATGGGTATGGGATGCCATGGTTTTGTGATGGTGTGGTGGAATGTTTTTCCTCAAAGTTATACAGATGCCATGCTTTATTCTGGGCATGTGGGGTCTGTGGTTTCTTAAATTACAAAAGAATGCCATGCTGTGGGGGATGCCATGATTTGTGATGGTGCATGGTGGAATGTTTTCTGAAAGTTAAAAGGTGCCATGTTTTACTCTGGGCATGTGGGGACTGTGGTTTCTTAAGTGACAAAAATGCCATGCTACAGTATTGGTGGGATGGGGAAAATGCCATGGTTTGTGATAGTGCAGTGGAATGTTGTCCCTGAAAGTTAAAAAGATGCCATGCTTTACTCTGGGTACAGTATGTACTGTACAGTACAGTATATGGGGACTGTTGTCTCTTAAATGAAAACAGAATGCCATGTTATGGGTGGGGGATGCCATGGTTTTGTGATGGTGAGGTGTTGAAAGTTAAACAAATGCCATGCTTTATTCTCGGCTTGTCAAGGACTGTTTTTATTGCAAGTGCCTTGTTTCATGGTGACGGAGAACTGCTTTCCATGAGGCTGAAAAAAATTGCCATGTTTTTGTACTGTACTGTACAGTATAGGTACTGTATTGGGGAGGGGGATGCCATTCTTTGTGATGGTCTGGTGGAATGCTTTCATGAAACTGAAAAATGCCATGATTTCTTGTGATGGAGTACAGGGTACTGTTTTGATTACTGTACTGTAACAAGGTTAATTGTTTTAAAAGTGGAAAATGTACAGTACTGTACTGTAAAAATATACTGTACTGTAGCTACTGTAGCACTACAGGTTCAGAACTGCACAGTGAAAAACAGTGCTAAAACAAGAAAAATAAGAAATAAAGACCAGTTTACATTTTAAGCCGTATTTTATTAGTGTTTTACTTAATATCTAGAGCCATTAAAGTATTGCAGGCTCACCAGAAACTCTTTTCCTGCATTTCTAAATGGTTTCCATGAGTTCTGACAATCAGACAGAAAAAGATGCATTTAACGTTTCTCTCACATATCCGTCACCATGCCTGGGAACCAAGGAGGCGGATATCTGAGTGCTGACTGTATACAGAAACCATCAGATATTTCACATCTAGAGTATTTTATTACTGAGCCAATTGCTCCACAACTTCAAGGTTGGCCAATTTACACAGGCACAAAAACTCCAGTGCTTCCTTCTCCCTAAGGCTTCAAGGTGTCATATTACTGAGACTTCAACACATTTTATAGTCGATTTTCTATGACATCAGTATGCTATTCACACCTACTGCTAATTAAACAATTAGTACTGTATAAAGCAATTAATTCTTTCTCAATAGCATTCTATATGTAGTTAGTGAAAAAAATAATAAAAATATTTAGCAAAAATGCCCTCATTAATACAGTAGCATATATTTACATCTATAACATTTTATTACAATGCACAATAACACTGGAGGCATCACTGAGAACCAGGTATTTTAACTTATAATCAAACAATTTAAACTTTGAATAGATTAATTGCCATCTGATGTACCCATGCAAAGGAGATCACAGCATAGATTAGATTGAATTACAAAGCTCCAAGAAAATGTCTATTGTTTACTTGGTGAAAACCCTTTTCTATAAATATACTTTCTTTAAATACATATGGGTCACATCGTAAATGGATCTCAATGGAGATGCATTACAGAACATGATACAGCAATCTGATATTAAATACATTCAGAAACCTCTGAAATGCAGAGCCCGTGATAAAACACTACACTCACCTTTCCTTGAAAAGCTTGGGTAGCTATTTCTTGAGCTCCTAAGTGGCATTGTCCACAGTCTCAAAGGAATGCTAGGTGTTCTGGAGCAAGACTTGAAGGTGAGCAGAATAAAGCATCCTAAATTTTATCCCAGCAGCTATGAGCATTGCCATCATGGGGTGAAAAGCTGCATGTCTTTGACAAATGCCAGCTGGTAGATCCTGGGTAAGCCACAGTTTGGAGCCCCCACAAAATTTCCTTTAAGTCTCGAATTTTCTGCAAATTATATTGCTTATCCAAAAATTTGAGTAGTTTGAGCATAAAGGGCGGGAAGGAGAGCCTGCAGGTGGTTTAGGATGAATGGAGTGTTGCACCCACTCCAGAATGTAGACAGGACCATTCGGAGGTGGACCTGCGATCCTTTCAAGAAACTTTTGTGCAATCTGAACTTGTGTCACACCCTCTCTCCTCGGGAGCCCCAAAATAAACAGATTGTTTGATGACTTCTCCCTCCAAATCTTCCAGTTTGGCCTCCAGTTTATTGAGTCTTTCATGCATAGCAGTTGATTCCAATTCATTGTGGTCCTTCCATTTTCTAGTGAGAGAGTTTGGGCTTCCACATCCCTACACGTCTGTTCATATCACCCAGATCTGATTTCAGTGATTTCAGCTCCTCTGTGAGCTCTCTAAGTGAGTTCTTGAATGGCTCAAATTCCATAAGAAAGTGCTCCTCCAAGACATGGGTGGGCGCCATGGTGGAAGTAGCAAACGTCCAGAGTCCAAGCTTTGGGCCTTCAGCCACTTGGATTGTTTATCCCATCTAGACCATGTGCCACAGGGCCTTGTGTCACATCTCCACCTCAGACATCTTTTTTTTTTTTAACTTTCTTTATCTGCCCACACACAACCCTAGACTCTCTCATATGGGGCACACAGCTTACCTCCATCCAGCCATGTCTGAGACTCAGTTCTGACTCTCGGTCAGGTCAACTCCTCCATTGTCCAGGCATCCACACCTCACCATGAGCCACCCTATGTGAGGACATCCATGGACGGGGAGCTCCCAGGTCAGCCGCACTCTACGACTGTTGGGTGGGGGGGTAGCTCCCAGACCCCTTCATCACCTACCAGGGCCATTTTCTGTTTTGGTTTCCCCTCCTTGGTGCCTTGGATGTGCAATGGGCTCAGCACCGCTGCATCTGCGCTCCTCGCACCCATTGGATGTCCTGCCAAGGCACCTCCCCACATTGTTGCAGGCTTGTTCTCTGTTGTGTACACCCAGCCTCCACTAGGAGCCATCAGAGCATGACTGGCTGAAATCCCCCTCCTGGGAAAGGAGAGCAGTCCCACGACGCTCAATCCTTTCCAATCCTGCTAACCCCAACAACCCAGGCTCATTCCCCGAACCTGGTCGCCGGGCGTGACATGAGGTGTGGCATCCAGCACCTCAACCCTCAGCACCACCGTCCATCCCATCTCAGACATCTTGAGGAATCCAGCTGAAACTTGGGTTGATTCTCTCCAGGTAGGTCATTGCAGAGAATCTTCCACAGGAATAGGGTAGAACCGCAGTTTGAAGGTAGTTTTAGTTTAAATTAAGTGGAGCAGATGGGAGCACTGGAGAAGAGCAGCTACTTGGGTGATAGCATCACGTGACTCTCCCCGACCCTAGTTTCCTCGAAGGCCAAATTTTGACCAAAAGCTCTGTTAACCATGTTAACAAAATCTACCAACAAGAAATCAAAGGAAGTGGAGTAAAGCAGCTGTAACTAGGTGGCGCTATCCCTAGTGTTACACGGTGCCTACTACCCTGGACAATAGGCTAAGGGGTTTGGGTTTACTAACTGATAGCAATTCTAAACAATGCACAGTGCCTCCACTTAGAGTGTGCTTTACTGGGCTAGCTGTAAACAGGTATAACCCCTGAGATGCTATACCACCCACAAGTACCATTTACCTTACCCAGACATGCCCAAATATAGATTTCCTACACTTTAACATTTCACATTTAATGGCTCTCTCTAATAGTATGCTCACACACAAGATGACAATTTTCAAAACAGTAACAACAGATTTCTTTAGAGGACACAGGAGTTAGGAATGGGGAAATGGAATAGAGGTTATGCATTAGCTATTAACATATGTACACAGGTTTGATTAACTTTTGCTGGTGAACCCTCCAGCTGGGTGGCTACATTACCTAATAGAAAAGAAAATCACATACTCCATTCAACATTGATACCCAGAACCCTGGCTATCTAAGCTGATAGTTAAAATCAGATGTTACATGACAATTATTTTGTCAACACTGGTACCAGTCTCAGAACAGTATGAAACCCCGCAGTCTCACACTACACATGGGTACCCAGATACCAAAGTCCTGGAAGTTGCAGGCCTGGTGGATGTTGCAGCTATCAGTTGGTGGCGGCTTTTGATTTGAAGGGAGGGCAACTTGGAGAACTACATTATTACAATGGCTGTAGATCCTAAACAAAATGAAGGCAGGGATTGCCATGCATTTGGCAGAAGTAGCAGGATTGGCCCTGCTGGTCACAGAAAGGCAGGAGTTGCCCTGCGTGTTGCAGAAACTGAATATTCAGGACAAGCCACACGCTTAGATCTTGGATTTAACATCCTGAACATTCAGCAAACTACAACCAAGTCACATCCAGTATAGTTAGATATCAATATCATCAAAGCGATGATATTCTCCATGATGCTGTCTCAGGCCCCCAATACTCTTGCCCAAGACTTCATTGTCACCACGCTAAGCGAGCCTCTGGAAGTTGTAACCAAATTTAAATATCTAGGTATCTGGATCGACAATAAATTATCTTTCAGTGACCACACTGAAGATGTCTCTAGAAGGTTAAAAGCAAGGTTAGGTTTCTTCTACAGAAATAGGCCCTTTTCCCCTTGAAACCGAAACAAGCTTGTACAGGCCACTTTTCTCCTCCTACTCAACTATGGCGTGTAATCTATTCCTCCACCACTCTTGCAAATCTAAGTAAACTGGACATCCTTTATCACCGTCGTTCTGGTTCATTACCAACTCCTTACCGTTACGCACCACTGTGACTATATGCAGCTGTTGGTTGGACATCCTTTACTACTAAACGCCTGCTCCATGCTGGGCTATGGACTCTTAAACTGCTCCTGTAGAAATTGCCAAGCTATCTCTTCCCTTATTAGTATCTCACATAGTGCATACTCGTTAAGAAAATCTGACTTTATTATGCTTGACATACCAAGGACGCGGACTTCCTTTGGTAAGCGGCTATTGCATATGCCCTTCCTCCATTTGGAACCACTACAAACCGTGATGAAAACCACTAGCACAGTTTCAATAAACTTCTACAATGCTAAGTTCAGCCAAAATAAAAGACACCTGTAACTGTCATTAAGTCTCTTCCTTCCCCATGTGTGCTATATTTATCCACTGGTAAGGTATAATTGATTTGTCATATTAACTGCTTTCCTTCCCCTTCTACTCCTGGCTTTATCTTTTGCTTACGCTCCACTGCTACTCTATCAAATTCTCCTCCCCATATCAGTTGTAGACTGTTGTTTGTTCTAGCTGCCAAAATACTGTATATGTATTGCACACATAGTCATCATGTTTCATTTATCAGATATGCGACCTGTGAGTCGCTTCCCTATCTCATATCAATGTTTACCACCTCAGGTCACCCTATGTGGTACCCTTGTATGTATATCCAGCCTGTATCATGTAACGTGTATTTCATGTATATACTGTTATTACCTATCTGTATTTGTACTTTAAGTGTTTATGTCACAGGACCTCCTTGTGAATGAGCTTGCTCAATGGAGTTTTCCTGCAATAAACTTGAACTTGAACTTGAACTTGAATACTTGTAGCAAGCATTTTTTACTCATCAGGCAAAGTCACATCCAGTACATTTGAATACCAATAAGGCATCCTTACTACGGTAAAGTCTTATCCAATACTTTCAGATATTAAACACTTTTATCAAGCATTCTTATTCTCAGACGAAATCCAGCAAAGTCAGAAATAGGTTATTTCAGGCATAATACAAACAAATGAGCTCCTGTTTCATGAAGCGAAAATGTGACTTTGGCTGACAACTCCAAGAGGGCAGAAACTAACCCATAGGGCACAGATGAATATCAGCACATTTATATGATTAACTACCAAACATCATAATGCACCTGCACTGGGCCATTTGGGTAGCAGGTAAGATGCATCCGAGCAATTTCCAAACAATGCCGTCTCTTGGGGTTTGGTGACCCAGACTGATAGCCTCTAAGGTCTCATCAAATGATTCAAAAGATTAGCATATTCAGTAAGACGGGTTTGAGGCCCAAAGATTACAGGTAGAACTTCTCCTTGCACCAGGGTGCACAAAGGTACTCACACAGGTCCTCCACGGGTGGTATCCACAATAGAAGGCATCCTGGTGTCTTCACTCATCTGGCATAACAGGATTGATGTCATCTGGTCTTTGGCCCACATCTTTCCCCAACATGGGAGGGAGGGCTAGCACCTGGAGAACAATTCTGGCACCCTCAGACTAGGTCTCATAGGTCTCATAGGTAGATACAGAGCTCTGAAAGACTTTTAAGGTCCATTATAGCTCACCAATTTAAACGTAACCTTGGATGTTGTTTGTCGTTAGATGGATATCCAGGCAGGTCTTAAAAACCATTTTCGTTTTACTAGCTATCACTTCTACTGGGAGCTCATTTTATAGCTTAGTAATTGTAACACTAAACCAGTGCTTCCTCTTGTTAGATTGATAAGTGGCCCCTTTTAGTTATAATGGGTGTGTTTTATGTTATACGCCTGTTCTGTTAGCTCAAGCCCCAACTGCTCCCATAATTCAGAAAGGGCTTTATAGACCAGGCACATATCACCCCTTAGCCTGTAGTATTCTAGTGTGTACAACCCCAAGGAAGTTAGCCTTTGTTGATATTCTAGCTCACTAATCCCATTTATTGATTTAGTAGCTCTTCTCTGCACCCTCTCTAGAGCTTTAATTTCTGTTTTGCCACCTGGGCACCAAAACTGGGTGCAATATTCCATATGGGGATGAACTAGTGCTGTATAAAGCGGTAGTATAACTGCTCATCTCTGCTTTTATTATGTTTAATACTGCAGTGTAGTATAGTACTAGATTTTTTATAACTTGGTTGCAGTGAAGTTTGAAGCTAAGATCATTGCTCACTCTAATACCCAAATCACTCTCTTCTGGTACTGTTCTGAGCTCTGCTCCATCCAATTATATTTATAATGTATATTGCTTTTGCCTAAGTGCATCACAGTGCATTTATTAATATTAAAGGTAGATTTCTTCTGCTAGGCCCATACTTCTAATTCACCTAAGGCTGTCTGTAATGTTTCAGCTTCATCCAAGTTGTTTACTACAAACCCTATCCGCGTGTCATCTATGAATATAGATTCTCAGACTGATGTACTATATCTCATTGATGAGATATATATGTTGAAGAGGCAAGAGCCCAGCATTAAATCCTGGGGACCCCACTGGTCACCTCAGCCCAACTGGAACTTGAGCCCTTAACACATACCCTATGTCTTCTGTTGGACAGCCAGTCATCTATCTATCCAACGGTAAGATTCCCATGAATACTGTGCTCTATAAGGGAATTGATCAGCCCCATGCGAACCTTATGAAAGGCTTTAGAATAGTCCAAAATATAATATCTACTGTGTTCCTGGTACCTAGGGCTTTGCTGTAGGACTAATAGATTTGTCTGGCATGCTCTATCCCTTTTAAGCCATGCTGGTGAGGATGTGTATCCCCTACTAAAATTAGTGCATCCGTGATATGGGTTTCAATGATACCCTCCAGGATTTTCCCCAAATTGGTGTCAAACTTAGTGATCTGTAATTCCACCTCCTGCTTAGTCCCCTTCTTGTGCAGTGGAATCACCTCTGTCTGCCTCAGGTGTCTAGCACCTTACCACTGTTTATGGATTCCTGGAATAGGAATGGTATTGGTTCTGCTAGGACATCCACCAGCTCCTTAAGTACCTTGGGGTGGAATTCCTCAGGACTTTGGACTTTATTATAATCTAATGAAATAAGCCTATCCCTGACATTTTATATCCAGTGTTATTGCAGGATTATTTGCCTGATCATGATGTTTAAGTGTGGCTTGTGTTTTGATGTTATAAACTGAAGAAAAATAATTATTATAATGTTCAGCCATCAAGCCATTATCAGTGATTAATGTCCCATTGGAGTTCTTCAATGGTCCATTTATTTTGCTGCCACCATTTTATTGTTAATGTATAGAAAAAATTTCATAGTTACTCTTAACTTTAACTGCCAGTCTCTGCTCATAATTTACTTTTGCCGGTGTATGCATTTTGGCATGCCCTAAGGGAAGAGTTATAGGCTGCACAGTAGGTCTCCTGTCCACTTTTCTTGGCCCTGCAGTAAACTTTATTCTTCTCTTTAAAGGCTTTCTTAACTGCTGGTGTTAACAAAGGGGGATTTTTTTGAGCCATTATATTTCATTGAGCATGCAATTTATGTACCAACGTGGTAATTTTACTACATAATGTATTCCATATATACTGTAGAGGCTGCTTGCAAAGTTTGTTTTCCAATCCCATAGTGCTAGGTTTGATCTCATGCTATGAAAGTCAGCCTTGCCATAATTATAAAGCAGTGTACTACCAACCAGTTTGCCCAGATTGCTCCTAAAGCAAACCCCACCATAGTATGATGGCTGGAACTGAGCGATTGTTTAACTTGACATTCATATATATTGCTTTCCATATTGCTGAAGACTAAGTCCAGAATGTGATTGCCCTAGTGCATTCATTTATAAATTGTTCAGGCCTGTGAAAATAAGAGCCTCCATGAAGTTCTGTTCACATGCTGTGTTGGCTTTTAACAGATCCCAGTTAATTCCGGAGAGTGACGTCTCCCAGTAGTATGAAGTTGCCTGTCAAAGCTAATTTATCAATATAGTCCAGAAGTTGTGAATCTGCAGAATGTGAATCAGAGGAAGGCCTATAAACAAGTCCTGCATTCATTTCGGGTTTATGTAGTGGAGATATTTGGATCCAAAGTAACTCGGCTAGGTCCCAATGGGCTGTATCAAGCTTTCAGATACTATGCTGTCAGCTATATACAAAACCACACCAATTTCCACTTAGAATGTGATCTGTCACTATTATACAGGACAAAACCAGGAATCTGTTTATCCCATGTATCCTCCTTGCTCCACCAATTTTCAGTTATGACACAAATATGAACATTGGATTGATGAAAGGTATGAAAAACTCATCAAATTTGTTGTTAAGGCTTCTGGCATTTAACAACAGACTACCAGTTGCAAAATTAAATGAATTACTTTTACATTAACTAAAATAACAAACACCCATCCAGGATGGAGGATGGAGGGGCTTAACTAGAATGCCCAGGCC
This sequence comes from Neoceratodus forsteri, assembly GCA_016271365.2. Classification (NCBI taxonomy): domain Eukaryota; kingdom Metazoa; phylum Chordata; order Ceratodontiformes; family Ceratodontidae; genus Neoceratodus; species Neoceratodus forsteri. The sequence continues at coordinate 410,217,725 of CM057449.1, forward strand.
TGGAAGCATGGCAGGGGCCTGAGCCCCCACCCTGTGGGGGCTCCCAGCAGACTGGAATCTGCTCTCTCTCTCCTCCAATCTCAAATCTGAAGAAATGCTAGCAAACACTGTCTCTTATAGGGCTCTTTTATGATTCCTGAATGGCTGAGATGATGGGGAGATGGGCCTCTGAATGGCTGGAGGACCTGTCAATCACAGAACTCGAGGCACACTTATTCTGGTGAATTGGCACCTAAAATGATGTCCCTGTTAAGTCCCCATGAGCACTTGGCATTTTCCAGTGGTGTTGTGAATGTCCACAAGTCCTGGCTTTGTTTTCCTAGCTTTCCAATTGGCTGTGGTGCTTTCAATGGCTGCTTAACCCACTGTCCCTTCTAGCAGATTGGATACAGTCCTGAATAAAGTTCTGGTGCAGCCAGGAAGAAATAAATATTTGCCCCAATGTCCCACAGTCATTTATCCCAGATGGTATACTTGCTGTTGCTGCACTGATAGGCTGAATGGCTCAACTGGTTTTCCTGTCACTACTGCACATATTTAAGCTCCCCTGCAGCAGCTGACAGGTTGACACTTAGAGTCCCCAAAAGTTCTGGTGAATCCAGGAAAAGCATTTATTTTAATTTAAACACCCCATTTGTAACACACTTCCTAACATACAGCAGCAGTTTATTATTTAATAAAACTTCTTTTCCTCTCTCAGCAGCAGCTGATTATAGCTACCCTGGGGCAGCCAGACACATTAATGAATTATTCAGAGGACTGGGGCACTGCTCATGAATATTTAAATGGGCCCCGGTCCAGTACCCTCAAACTCCTCTAATTTTACAGGAGCAGCCCCCAGCAGGTTGTCCGTGGTCACTGGTTCCCCAAATAGGTGGGAGGGATCCCAGGACCGATGGCACAGTCCCTGAGGTGGCCATAAAACAACAGTTTGCAAATTAATTGCTTTCCACACCAGTAGATTCCCGCTGTGTCCTGGAGGAGCATTATTACAGCGAGAGATGCGGTGGTGATTTTGACCACAGGGGCTGTATTTTACTTAGGCTAGAGGCTGGGGCACCAGAGAAGCAGTAAAGACCTGGGGAGCCTGAAAAATAAATAGCAGAAAGATCGGGAGAAGCCCAGGAGAAACAGCAGGAGGACAGAGGGCAGGGCTAAAGTAAACTCAAGCAGGCATTTTAGGAACATCATTTGCAGAGAGTTACACTGAGACAGTCAGCAGTCTTCAACAGGCACTTACTGTACTTCCATCACCTCCTGAACTCGGAAGCAGAGCAAATGAGTGTCAGTGCATCCATGGTTCCTGATATAATGTCTGCTTCTTCCTCTGGAGAGTGTCTTTATATGGCTCCAGTTCCCACTACAATAGTTCCAGTTTCAGCTCCCACCTTGGAACCCAATAGATTTCTGGTCTGATTCAATGAGGGCAATGGCACTTAACCAGCAAGCAAAGTGGTCATTTCCCAATAGAATGGATTCTACACTCACTGAAATTCACAAGGAATACCAAGGGTCTCAGCAAGCTCGGGCGTGGTACCGTTGGTCTCTTTTACTTTTGAGTTAACTCTTTGTCTTAACCCAGCAACCATCCATGATGTTGTGAGTTGTGTAAAGTGACTTTACAGTTAATCTTGTGTTTGCAAAGTAGCTAGCTGCTGATTCAACAGTAGCAACAGCTAGGTATATTCGCTGTTCGTGTTGTCTCATCATGAGATTTACTGGATGGAAGAGCAGTGAAGAGTCCCAACCTTTAACAAATTTATTATCATATTTTTATTCACTTATTTCACTAGCTGAGGTCTGATAGTTTAGATGACCTGCCACATCCCCATTATGGTAGCTTTTGGCAGTAGTTTGAGGTACCAGTACCAGCTATCAAGTGCAGAGATGCCTAGACATTGGTACACAGAGGCTTCAGATATGCTACTCATATTTTTGGGTGTGCTATGATGTATGGTGAGGTGATCCGGGGAGACAGATCAGAAAATACAGACATCTGCTTATTATAAGTAGCCACCGGCAATGGTCTTATTGAACACGGATGCTGTGCTCAGGTTGTATGATGGTCTGGAAGGTTCTATGTGATAATGGTGTGGCTGAACAGGGACCCATATTATCGTGATGTCAGGGTGGCAAAACAATTTCGCCACCTGACATCACTAGCACCTGAAGAATGGTACCAGGACTTAAATCATTTGCTTTCTGTGGGGGGCTGTGCCTCACACCCCCTACTTAAGGATTCTCCACTCCAGGGGTAAATGTCAAGGGAAGCAAAAAATGCATTTTGACCAGGTGCAACAAAACCACAGTAGCGCCTGACCCAGACCCGAATCCGAACCCCAGCACTGCAAGCCAGGACCAACCCCGATGCCAAGTCACAGCTCAGTAGCTGACCCCAGCACCTCCCCTACATCCCCTCCTAGGCCACACTTTCTGTGCTCGCCCCCCACGTGTACATATAGCGACATCCTGTCGCTATGGTCACTACCCCACCACATCCGTCACCCTACCTCCCTCGCCATTCGGCTTTCACCCACATCACATCGCTGCTTTGATGCGGCGCTAATTCAGGCAATCTATCGCATGTGCTGCCATCTGAAAAGATGACAGAAACTTGATCATCAGGACAGCCTTTTGGTGCCTCTAAGTTGTTAAATGCTGCTACTCATGGTAAGTTTGGCTGTAACCAGCAAGGGATGTATGTCATCCGATCTCTTCTTAACTGTCTCCCTCTCCTCTCATAGAGTTGATTACTTTTGGGTTACAAATAACTGATGATACTTTACACCTCCTCCCATCCTCAGAATCTTTTACTGCAACATTATAGTAATGATTCCTGCTTAAGTGCCTGCTTATTATTTGCATGTTATCAAATTATAACGATCGCTGTTGCTATCTGCCGCTGGACCTACTATTATACTCCAATAGCAACAATTACTATATTATTCGAGGCCTGGAATGGGTGACATTGTCTTGGGCCTCCATCAATCGGAAATATTTTGCCTTGGACTTTAGTCTGTCAGATTGAAACAACTAATTAGACTGTCATTCTACTTCCTATTCCCTTAACGTTACACAGCAGTTGGCATACTGCATTGTCTTTCCTACAAAATATTTTTACAGTTGTAGTTTGTATTTTATTGCACAATAATATTATCATGGGCCTAACTTGTTCATTACAGTTTGTTAGGTTAGTAGTTTAGCAGTAGTAGTTTGATTTTATCAGCATTTAGATAAATATCAGTTAACTGTTTCAAGTTCAGTTCTCAGACACAGAATTAAGTTCCTTTAGTATTTACAATGCCTGCTTTATAAGAGTGTTCCTCTAGCACTGGCTACATAATTTTGTACTCTTCTTAGGGAGATTAGTGAGAAAGGTTTTTTTTTTTTTTTTATTTGCTCTAGTATATAAGATTTTACAATACATCAATATCCACCAAGTGACAAGATGACCCACTACATTATCACCTCATGGAATGTAAAGGGTTTGGGTTCTCCAATTAAACATAAAAAGTGCTATCATACCTGAATAAGAAAAGGTTGATATTGTGTTTATACAAGAGGCACATCTATTTGAAACAGAGGAAGAGAAGTTACAGAGAGCTTGGGTGGGTAAGGTGGAAGCTGTTATTCATCTAAAAGGGGCACTTCTACAGTATACTCATCAAGAAGGGATTCATTTTGCAAGCATTTACAGTACATTTGACTGATGAGGATGGTATATATCAGATTTTAGCCAGAATGCTGGATAAGCATAGGATTGCTCTCTGTAACATCTAGCTCTAATGAAGATCATGAAACTTTCTTCAGTTCACTTACTGTACTGTTATGTTTAGAAATTTTCTGACTATGACTTAGTAGTTGCAAGAGATTTTAATGAAATGCTAGACCCCATATTGGACAGGTCCTCAGCAAAGCAAATCCAACTATCCACAAAAGCAAGAACCTCCCTCAAGAAGATGCTAGGAGATTTAGGTCTTACTGACACCTGGCGAATAGTCCATCCCAGGGTAGAGGTTACTCCTTTTTTAAATAGACACCTTTCTTACAGCAGGATAGACTGTATTTTAACCTCCAACAGACTAGTCACCTACATAATGGAGGATAAAGTAGATAACATCACAGTCTCAGACCATGCCTTGGTGGGTGTTAGTCTACTGCTGAGTAACAATGTGGAAAAATGCACTGTTGGTCTCCTTAAGGAACAGAAATTTGCAGACTGGGTATCCACTCAAGCTGAAGAATTATTTGAGTTTAATGGTAATGAACAGGTTTCAAAAATTGGCTCTGGGAAACATATAAAGCCTACATCAGAGGCAAAATTATAAGTTACTCCTACAAAAGGAAAAGAGATAGGAAATAACCTTACAGAAAAGAACAGGAACTTGAATCACTGGAAAGAAGTTTCCAAGTCTGCAAGAACACTACAACGTAATCTGCTACACAAAATTACAGTACTTAGGGGAAATCAATGGTATACTATCCCAAAAAAGAATATGCTCTTTTAGGACTCACAGCAAAATGGCACTTGGTCATAATGTCACAAGACATAATGCTGCATGGCAAAATCGCACTGCTAATATAAACAATTTTGCCATGCAACATCTTTCTGTGGGGGCTCCTGTCCCACACCTCCCATTACAGGGGTTGTTCCCCAATCCCCCCACTAAGGATTCTCAACTCCGGTATTACTGGGGAGTGCACAATTTCAGGAAAAATTGAATGTCTGGGACAGGAATCAAACCGGTTCCAGATGCAGACGCCTGGTTCCTGCTGCTGTGGCTCAGTCCAGTGAGCCATGGCAGCCTCTAATGTCCAATCTAACAGAAGTCTTATCCTCTGCCTGGGATTGTGTGAATGGTGCAATACCACGACAGCAGTATATGTGGTATTGCACCATTCGCTACCATGGACAGCTGTTTCAGGTTAGCTATAATGTTGTACACTATTAAGGATACAAAATTTTGACCCTGTAGGCAGCAAAACTACTGGGCAGGAGAGAAAGCTGGGAAACTTCTGCTGTTTAGGTTAAAGAAAATACAGCAGCAAAACCTAATAACGGATATTAAAAACACCAAGGGAGATGCTCTTACAAATAAGAAAGACATAAACAGTGAGTTCCAAAATTTTATAGCACCATATACATGGAGAAGGAATTAATTGAAGCTAGTGAGCTTGACTATTTTTTAAGACTCTCAATTTGTCATCATTATCCTCGGTAGATAAGGATTCTCTTAAAAAAGAAATTATTTTAGCAAGATCCAGCAGGCAATACAAGACCTGCCTTCTGGGAAAACACCTGGACCTGATGGCTTCCCAGGAGAGTTTTATAGTAAGCATTCCACCACATAGGCCCTCACCTACATAGCACCTTGACTGCTACTTGGAATTCCGAGTCCTTACCACCTACTATGAATCAAGCATTTCTTACACTTATACCCAAGAAAGACAAAGATAGCATGGATTGTGCCAACTACAGGCCAATATTCCTAATGAGTGTACACTGATTACAAATCTAACAAGATTCTGGCTAAAAGAATAAAAATGTTATTACTCAATTGGTAGGCTTGGAATAGCTGTAGTTCATCAAAACAGTCAGGTGTGGACTGTATACTGTCATGAGCTGATCAATCTGCCTACTGTATACATAGGCTGATCAATCAGCTGCAAAATAAAGAGACTACTAGCTGCACAAATGAGCAGACTTGGTAGACCGTAGGTCTTTTCTGCTGGTGAATTTTCATAATCTATTACGGTGGCGCAACAAAAGACCTGTTTATTGCCCTGTCTTTGGATATACTCAAAACCTTTGACTCAATAAACTGGAAATTTGTGCTTTGAACTCTTTCTGAATTTGGTTTTGGAAATAACTTCATCACTTGGGTGGCAATACTTTATGATAATCCAACCACTCAAGTTATAACTAATAGCATATTATCACCTAAAATAAACCTAAACTTGTGGTACAAGGTAGTGGTGCCCATTATCTCCCTACTTATTTATCTTAGCATTCAAACCTTTAATCAGAACAATTGATATCTACCCATGTATCAAAGGAGTCAATCTGGGCTTGTTTGAACACAAATCATTCACCTTTGCAGATGATCTACTGCTAACACTCAGCCTACCTGTTCAATCCTGTGCCAATATTCAGATAATACTCAACATTTTGAAAAAGTGTCTGGACTGAGGAATAATTGGGGAAAATGCAAGTTCTGCATAACAACCTATCTAAGTCCACCAGGAAGGTTTAGAAAGTAAGCTGGATCCACTATGGTTCAAACCAGTAACTACATATTTAGGCTTGCAAATTTTACCAATCTAGGAAATATTTTGGAACTTTATTATGAACTGGTACTAATGGATATAGAACTGGACCTAGTCAGGTGAGGGAAAATCAACCTATCCCTGTGGGGTAAGATCAATGCTATTAAAATGATGTGGCCCCAAAATATTTTATTTATTTCAAAATCTCCCAATTGTGTTAACTTCCAAATTCTTCAAGCATTTAGAAAAATGTTTAAACAGTTCCTCTGAGGGTACAAAACTTGCAAGACTTGGAACTGCTGAAGCTGAGATGTCCACAGGATATGGAAGGGTTGCTCTTCTCTAGTGGAAGGATATCAGCTTTCCTTTAGCATTAGACAAGCATTAAGGCACACAACAGAACCCACCAACAAAATGTAGCCACAGCTGTTATGGCTATCTATGGAAGAAGATTTTCTAAAACCTTATTGCCTTCCAGATTTTATGTTTATCCCAGTGCTCTCACACCTTAAGGACAATCCAAGTGTACAGGGCTCAGTCCTGACCCATAAAAAGTAAACAACATCATTAATAAGGAAAAGGTAGCCCTCCCTTTATGCCTAACTGGAATAATCTGGATATCACTAATGGTGGTGTGGTCTTTGAACCCAGCCTGGTCCAAAGCTGGCCTAACAAACTAAGTTACTTAGGTGAACATGAGTCTAGGGCTCTGTTTTCTTTCCAGGAGGTTAGAGATAAATTTGGTCTCCCAAAATATAACTTCTTCTTCTATGTAGGTCTGAGGGAGTTGTTAAGGAAGAACATTTTGTCAGATAATTATTCCTTGCCTGGGAGTGAGGAATGGAATCAACTGATTAAACTAGGGTCCCTTAAGAAAGGTGCTAGTCTCACACACAAAATACTCACTAATAATATCTTGTCTTCTTGTCTTACAAACAAGGCCAAGACTACCTGGGAAGAGGAGCTCTCACTTATAATCTCTGTGGCAGAATGGGAAACAACTCTGAAGATGGCAAACGAAGGCCTCAAAGTGCTGCAAGGTAGGCTGATTCAATTTAAAATTTTCATAGATTTCATCTGAGTCCTAATAGGCTATATGCTATGGAGCTCTTAAAAATTCAAGCTGTTGGAAATGCAATCGTAATGAAGCGAACCTCAGACACATGTTCTGGGACTGCCCTAAAATTCAGGATCTTAGGACTTCAGTTCTCAGTGTGTGCTGTTTAGTCATTGGATCTCACATTCCCCTTCTCCATTGATATTTATACTGGATAATACCTGAGTAATTAGGTTTAGACATTTTCCAAAAGATGTGTCTTTGTCACTATTCCTTAAGTGTGAAATGACTCATTTTCAAGGTATTGGAAGGATTCCTCCACCCTCCTTACAGGAATGATACACACAAATGGAATTTACTTCCAGTAATGAAAGGATTCATTATCTTTACAGGATAGATTAGAAACGTTTAATAGCATTTGGTCACCCTTTGTTATATTTTATTTTTTTTATTTTATTTAAACAGCAGTTTGGAAAACCTTTGAGCATAGGCTCATTTACAAAGTACCTTGTCACAGTAAGACAAACCAAATACACAGTATAGCAGTACAACACATAGGTATAACAGTAAATTAAGACATAGATACAAACAAGCTGGTACAGGTAGGATGGATGTAAACAATACCAGAGTTATTTGTCCTTAGCAGCTTAGTAATAAGCTTTGTCATAAGTATTGAGTCGGCTTTGACTAGCGGCAGTTACAGCATCGGTGTTAATAAGGTGGTTATGTAAGGAAGTTTGAAGCACGATATAGTTGGAGCTCGGAGATGGAGGGCAGTGTGTTGAACCAGAGGGGCCCTAAAGCTGAAGGCTCTTTTACCGTGAGAGGTCCCAGCTCTAGGGATAACAAGAGAGGTTTTACCAGAGGTCCAAGTATGAACTAGTGGGACAGAGCGGCATATGGTGGTGGTCAATCCTGGTGGTGAAAGCCCAAGGAGGGTCTTTTTGTAAGGGTACAGGTAAGATATTTGAGGCGCTCATCGAGATCAAGTACCAGCGCTTTGCATACAGTAGACAGGTGTGTGTCATCCTAGATGCTCCAGTAATTAACCTGCAGGCCTTATTCAGAGTAGTGCGAATTTTATGGAGTGCGGTCTGATCCAGCACCATACACCGGCAGTCCATAGTCCACTAGGGACAGGATAGAGAGGTGACTGCAAGTCGAAGAGCCTCGGGGAGGCAGTGTTTATACCGGTGTAAGTTGCCCAATCGGATATTAGTGGCAGTGGCTAGGGCAGCGATGTGTCCATGGAAGGAGAGGGAGGGGTCAAAATGGATCCCTAGGTATTTATAGGAGCAAACTTGTTCAAGTGGGAATGAGGACCCAGAGTGAAGCAAGTTTGAAGTTGCAGGACTTGTTTTGGGGATGAGAGAAGAACATGGTTTTGTTTTTAAGATTTATCACCGATCTATGTTCCTTGAACCAGCCCTCGGCTTCAGTGAAGGACTCTGCAGGAGTCCTGGAGGGCAATAGGTTACGACTTGAGGCAAAGATGACTGCATCATCAGCGTACAATAGAATGTTCCCGAGCAAGAGTGTGGAAGGGTGTTAAGGTAAAGGAGAATAGTAAGGGCCCAGAATGGAGCCCTGGGGAACCCAGAAAAGATGGGACAGATGTCTGAGTAGGTCCCATTAATTTTTACGCTGTGGCGATCAGACAGATAACTGGTGCACCAGGAGATAGGCCCAGCAGCAAAACCAGAGAGACTAAAGGCATCAAGAAGGAGGGGTGGAGACAGTGTCAAAAGCTTTGAGAGGTCAATGAAGACAGCACCAGCCAGAGAACCAGTGTCTAAGGAGGAGTGGAGAAAGTTGGAGAACTCTAGGAGGGCTGTGTTGGTACTGTGGCCCGCTCGGGAAGCCATGCTGCTCAGGACAAAGGACATTGTACGTGGAGAGGTAGTCAGAGATTTGAGAGGCCACCACTTTTTCCAAGGCCTTGGAGAGAGGAGAGAATGGAGATCGGTCGATGTTTTCAGCCACAGTCCTATCACCACCTTTAAAGATAGGGGTGACAGTGGCGACTTTCCAGGCAGTTGGAACCTTCCCAGGCAAAGAGAGTGGTTGATGAGGCATGTGATCGGGGTAAGGACTGTGTCTAAGACCAGCCGTGGGATACACGGATCCAGGGTGTCACTGCCCGTACTATTACTCTTGGGAGAAGTGACAAGTGCGGCCTAAGTTCTTGGGCAGAAACTCTGCACGGAGGAAAATAAGGCGAAAGATTTATGGCAGGTGCTGGGGAGGAGGGTCAAAAAAATTTGTAGGAGGATAGGGCTAAGGTCAGTGAATGAGGTGTTGAGGTGGTTGGCTATGAGGGCTGGGTCTGAGGAGATCACACCATTAATGTTGATCTGGATGGGTGGGGGAGTGTGCACTCATTTAACTGTTTAATGTTATCCCAGAAGGTTCTGGGATTCCCCATGAGGCAGTGAGTGAGGACCGATAGTGCTCAGACTTGGCCTTTCTGATGGTCCAAGTGCACTTGTTTCGGGCGGCATATAACCGCCTGTCATTGGGCTGGCAGTCTCAATGGCATGGTGCCATAGGTTGTCCCTATGTTTGAGCTGGTGGATCAAAGCTGGGGTAACCAGGGGCATTCTTCCTTTTAGAATGGCAGGTCAACACTGGGGCAAAGATATCACAGGCATTATTAAAAGTTTGGGTAAAGAAGGAGAGCTGTGTCAATGTCAGGAGTTGCCAGTATAGGAGACCAGTCAATTTGGGACAGAATTCCTTAAGTTTTATCAGTCCACCAGGTATTAGACGCCATGCATGTGGACTGTGCTATGGGTTTGGGGACTGAGGTTGACCAGTGGAATAGAATGGGGAGTGATCGCTGAGAGAGTCTGGGAGGACTTGTACATTGGGGATCCGATAGGGCGGTTGGTGAGTACCACATCAAGCAGGGTACTGGAGCCTCTCTTGGGGTTAGTCCTGGTAGGGTGGGTAACTAGTTGCGTTGGGTCTATTGCAGAAAAGGAGTCTCGGGTAGAGGGAGGAGGAGGGGCTGAGCCAGTTGACATTTAAGTCACCCACCAGAATTTGATCAGGCGGTGGGAGGTAGAGAGGTAGGGTATTCTGTAAAGAGGCAATGGCCTGCATTTGGTCCCTGGAGGCACGTATGCAGTAGTCAGATAAAGGGTCCCTTTAAAGGGTCAGGGTTAGTTTCCAGCGTGGCGCCTGGGCCCTGGAGTAAAGGATGGAAGTGGGCAGGGACTATCAGGAGAGATTCCTTGACATAAATATCGCAGCTGCCGCCTGTCTCCCAACACGGTCAGACTGGAAAAGGTGAAACCAGGAAGGAGACTAGGAGTCGGGAGGATTTCGACAGCCAAGTCTCAACCAGGGTGATAACATCAGGGTTAATTGATGTGACCAGGCATTGTAGTGAGTCAAACTTTTTAGGAGGCTACAGATATTCATGGAGACCATGCATAGGCCTGTGGTGCGAGTTGGGGAGCTCCTGGGAACCGGGCCAGGGGTTTGGGTGAATGTTCCTGACAGTAGTAGCATGACTAACACCCTGGCTGGGAGATGGTGAGAGGTTTTCCCGATTGACATGAGAGAGGGGAGGGAGGCTAAGGGAGCAGGGGTGGGCAGGAGGTACAGGAGGGAAAGCAAGAATAAGAAGACACCCAGATGTTCCTGAGTTGAAGAGAAAGCTATGGGGAGGGCAGAGAGATGGGGACACAGAGGTCCCAAGGGGCAGGAGAGGAGGTTCAGGAGCAAGGGAGGGAGGGAGGGTGCCAGGGCACAGTGTGGACTAGCAGATGGGTAAGTGGGTAAGTGCACTGCTAGTGGGGATAGGCACAGGAAGAGTGTGATGCAGGGCCAATACATTGTGGTGAGCAAGATCCCAGGGAAGTAGTGCTGTCAGGTAGGAGTAGGGTGAGTGAGGGAGCATAGGTCCCTCTAGTGGCCAGCAGGTATAACCTGCAAATGGAAAGTGGGAGATAGGTTCTGGGCAACAGGGACGGATGACACTGGATGTGATGTCACAGGGTGGATCATTAAATTGACAGCCGCCCCTGGATGGGAGGGTGGTTGGGGCGGGTGGGGCAGGCGGCGTGAAGTGCCGTCGGGCTAGCACCCTCTGCAGGCGTCCAGGACAAGAGAAGAGGCTCTCTTTACCTCGAAAGTTATCAGGCTAGAGATTTGGCTTCCTCAGCTACTCAGGTGAGCTGCTTGTGTTGCTTCAGTTGCTTGATTGTCCTGAGTGCCTAGCTTGGGGGAGCTGCCTATGTTGTGGAGAAAACAAAGCCTCTCATTACTATGCAGGGAGAATATGTTGTGACTTACACAAAGGAGCTCCACTCTAAGCAAACAGGGCTATTCCAAAATGAGGTCACACTAGGACCCAGTTAACCTAATGCCTTCAGTTACAAGCACAACACTCAATACCAGCACATTAAACAAGTCTGATCTATATTAGCTGCTTGATATATCTGGCTTTAAAATGTAATCAGCAATTAGCTCCAAATACCACCATATTAAACAAGTCTGATCTATATTAGCTGCTTGGTATATCTGGCTTTAAGATGAAATCAGCAAGGCAACTCTAGAAAAACCAGTGAGTCCTAGCTTTACACTTCAGCATTACTAGCACAAAGAGAGGCAATAACAAGCCCACCAGTGGTGAACAGGAACAAAGTTCATAAAATATAAGTGTTCATCAGGTAGCACCCTCTGCAGGCATCCAGACGAAGAGAAGAGGCTCTTTACCTTGAAAGTTATCAGGCTGGAGATTTGGCTTCCTCAGCTACTCAGGTGAGCTGCTTGTGTTGCTTCAGTTGCTTGATTGTCACGAGTGCCTAGCTTTGGGGAGCTGCCTCGAAGTTATCAGGCTGAAGATTTGGCTTCCTCAGCTACTCAGGTGAGCTGCTTGTGTTGCTTCAGTTGCTTGATTGTCCCGAGTGCCTAGCTTGGGGAGCTGCCTCGAAAGTTATCAGGCTGGAGATTTGGCTTCCTCAGCTACTCAGGTGAGCTGCTTGTGTTGCTTCAGTTGCTTGATTGTCCCGAGTGCCTAGCTTGGGGGGGCTGCCTCGAGGTTATCAGACTGGATTTGGCTTCCTCAGCTACTCAGGTGAGCTGCTTGTGTTGAGCTTGAAGTGAAGTAATCTGTGTTTAGAGGATGCTAGTCACTATAGGGTTACACCTTATTTGAACAAGCACTCCTTTTATTCTTAAATTACTTTCTCTTGCATTTTAACACTGCTATTGATAGTTGTAGGAAAGCTCATCCTTCAGGCAGAACCCTTACAGCAAGAATGGGTATAGATTATTATACTGTAATGCATTTTAATGTATCTGTTACCGTATTCCTATTTCATTTGACTACTTATGAGACAATGTTCTTATTTGTTTGTCATTTAAAACCTTAATAAAACTATTATGGGAAAGAAAAGAAAATCTGGGTTCAAAATTAAATTTAAACAAAACAAAAGCATAAATGTGTGAAGAGTGAATATGTAAAAATGAATGGGCTTTTCATAGAAGCTTCTTCACAACACAACACAGAGAGGAGTGGCTGCCGCTGGTTCAGTAGCTGAACAGAGTAGAGAGCTAGAAATGCTTTTATTCAGTTTACAAAGGTATGCCACCATTGCCTTAGTTGTTTTACCAGTTCTATTTCTTTTCCAGAAGTTCTTGTGCCACAGAATTCATCCTGCTGTTTTCCTGCCCTGTTTTCTTTCCTTTACAGGCCCTGGAATCTTGGTAGTGGGACAGCCATGCCTGAGGAAGAGAAATAAAGGCACTTTATGGGGGTATGTGGCTGGAGAATGTTCTTGGACAGTTAGGATCGAACGCTAGTTGCTAAACAATGGAGAAAGGGTATCCGAAGATAGAGGAAGAGCCAGAGGAACTCAAGGACGAGAAAGGAAGACTATGGGAAGATTACAGAGACTACGGAGACTTGGAGATGGGAGACAGAAGAGTTGGACATTTTGTTTGGGACCTGAGTCTCGATTGTGCCCCAGAGCATCCTTTCTGAAACTGGAACTATTTAGAACTGGGGCAATAGTTTATCTATAAATTGATTCCTTTAAGTGTCTAAAAGAGCTACTATTGCAGTGGTGTCCCTGTATTTTATTTTGTATTCAATTACATTCCTCTCTGCCATTTTCATGTTTTTCTGACCTTTGGTTTATTTGCTTCTGTGATTGTTCCATAGTGTTTCATATAACTAGTGGCCATGTTAATGGGCAGGAACCTATAATTGTAAGATAAATTAAAGTTTTTAAGCTTTTATATAGCCTTTAGTTTAAAAATGTTAATTTTTTGAGCTACAAGGCACGTGACAACACACATTAAAGCGCATGCGTGACGCCTCTGTTGGACATTCCTCATTTTTCTTGCACAACCAGGGTGCTAATCAAGAGTATGGCTAAAGGGGTGTATTAAAGTGTAGAGCTGAAGATTGCTTTTTGGCAAGTTTCAGATGGTTCCATGTCAAAATAGTGAATACAAAATAGCAAACGTAAAATACTGAATGCCAAAGCACATAACAGCTACTACTACCAGTTCTGTCAACAATTGTTCTTGGTATGATCTACTTAGGTAATATAGAGGGGGCTTTGGCCTCTGCACCCCCCATTTTAAAAATTCTAACACCAGTCTGCTCATTGATGGTGGAGAGAATGACATATTTGGAGCAATGTAAATATGAGTCACTACTTTGTGTCATTCGCTATTTTGACGAGCTACCGTTTCAGTTTATTGTCACACTGTCTACCCCAATGAGCATTTATCTGCTTGTGGAAGCCAATGTGGTGTTAAAGAGCAGTGTGTTATTTTTGCTTTGATTTTATCTCACCTTATAAAGCCACTTGCTATTTTTTATATAGCAGAGTCCTAAATCAGAAATGCTAATGCAAATACCCGCATGCTAATTATTTAACAGCCAGTTAACCAGGCTGAGCAGTAAAGGGTCACTACTGTTCAATGTTGCAGATCATGTGCAGCCTTCAACTGTGGGAGTACGACTAAATGCCAAAACTTGGGACCCCAGCATTCAGGATTCTGAGTTCGGCTGCTCGACACACACCTGCTTGACACACAGAAGCTGGTGCCTGTGGAGGTAAAATATGGATGTGATCAACCGCTACTCCTGCCTCTAGCTGTGCACCACAACAGAGGAGAAATCCAAGGGTTGGTTGAGCTGCTCCTGTGGTGTGGAAGGCTAAGCCATTAGCAGCTCGGCCACCATCGTGTTGAAACCCAGGTTCTGTTCTGGGTCTCCATTTTGCATGGTGATCTTTTGCCCTTGTAAACTGTTTTAACCTACTTCAAGGTCTGCTCCCCTCAGAGTTGGTTATTTTATTTTTTTCAAAATTCAAAGTTTATTGAATTTTGCATAAATGTTTAACATGAAGGTACAGGCAGCATTAGTACAGTTGTGCACAATTTAAATATCAACTCCATGCTAAAGCCCTCCCCTTCCCACATTCAGCCCCCAGCTTGGCACCTCCTCCCTATTGAAAGCAGGAATATGGTAGACAAGAAATAAATACATCCATCATACCAAAATAGTGTAGTAACATAGGTGTAGCTACTGTAGAACCTCATAAAGCTGGATCTTTGATTATGGCGAGGCCTCAGTCTGAAGAAGGTATAGGGTGTGAAGACCCTCCCATATTTTCCTGTAATGGGAAGGGAGCCACCAAGACTAGCCTTCATTTGTTCAGTGTGGAGTTTAAATAACAGGTCCTGCAACCATTCATCATAAGTGATGTTACGCACATCTAGCCAGTGACATAATATAAGTTTATTAAGGGTAAGTGATATCCTGGCTATATGGTATCTATGAATCCTAACTGGGATTGTAGAGAGATCCCCAAAAGATAGATCTCAGGCATGAATAGATCTTCCAAACCCAATAGGGATCCACTCAGCCTTGATTAGTTCCCATAAAGTCCTAATCGAAGGGCAATCCCAGAATATATGAACAAGATCCCTCGGCACTTTTACACCTAAGACACAGAGCATCCGCAATTTTCCTATTCTTTTCAGTTTAGTAGGGTCCAATACATATCATTAGGTATTCGGTACTGTGTTAGCTTCAATCTATCTTGAGAAACATACTTAAAAGAATCTAAATGGATGGATTCCAATTTCTCTTAAGAATTTGGGAAATATGAATTCCAATACCTAGGAACCCCACTGCGTGTATCGAGTATGTTTGTTCATAGACAGGAATATATTTGGGACACTGCATGGGGTTTCCACATACTGGAATCAAGGAATCCAGCCAGGTACAGCTGTCATTCAAGCTCCTGTCTGAAACTTTTTATCAGGAGATGTCTAAGCTGCCAGACTTTAAAGATCTGCTTTCTATCTATGGAATATAATGCCATGATGGCACCTGAGTCCAACACGAGCCTCGGCAAACAGGTCCTCAACACTGGCATTATTAATCAGAGGAAGCCAATGCGGAAATTGTTGTACCCCAAACTGCAAACTTGGATTACCTACTATTGGTTGTCTGGGATCTCTGACACTCTGACATATTTAAGGATTGTGCAAAGCTGGCTATGGGCCTGCAGGGAAAGTAACATGGGAGAGTTATACAAGGCAGAAGGAAGACTCCTCATAAGGGCATACAGGAGAGCCTCTTTAGCAATGCTCAGGGTGGCAATTGTCTCTCTTTCCAGGGTTAACCACTCTGGTACATATGATTAGGAGGCAATCTCTTCCTGGGGTATAAATCATCTTAAATAATGGTTTGCCTGACTCGCCCAATAATACAGTTCAAAGTGTGGGAGTTTAAGACCCCGCTTTTGTGGATGCTGCCAATTTCAAATAAACACATCGAGGATGCCCCCATATGAAGGAAGACATAAGAGCATGCAGTTTCTTAAACCAGACTTGGGAGCAACCATAAATTTAACATATTAAGGGATAGAACACTCTTGGCAAAATATTCATTTTGTTATACTGATCCTCCCCAGAGAGATATAGGAAGAGATTGCCACCTTTTGAAATCATGTTGAACAGTATCCAGCAGAATCAAAATTCAACTTTTCATTAAACCCTTGTTTCTAGACAACATCAGGCCCAAGTATTTTATACTCTTAAAGCTACACTGTACCCCATAGATGAGATATCTTGTTTATGAAATCTGTGATTCAGGGGAAAGACAGTAGTCTTATTTAGGTTAATTTTATAATTAGACACAGCTCTGAATTCAGAAATAATAGACAAAGCAATGGGAAAAGATTTGGCTAGGTGAAGAAGCGAAGAAGCACATCAGCAGCATAGACAGATAACTTAAACAAATGCTGTCCTATGGGTATCCCTTGTACACCCTCATTAGCCCTTAACCTGAATAGCAATAGCTCCAGGTAGATGTTAAAAAGTAGGGTAGAGAGGGGCATCCCTGTCTAATTCCGGAATGTAAGGAGAACCTGTCTGAGAGGATCCCGATGCAGTATATTCTAGCCTGGGAGTTTTGATACAAGGATGCAATCCAGTCTACAAATTTAGCCAGAAAACCAAACTTGCACATGGTCAAAAACAGGAACTGCCAATCTACATGATCAAATGCCTTGTCTGCATCCACAGACAGAAGACCAGCCAGTATATCAGAGTCTCTGGATGCGGAGAAGACGTTGCCAGTTTCCTGAAATGATCCGACTGGCATCCCTGCATAAAGCCCACTTGGTCCAAGTGAATGATGCCTGGAAGTACCTTAAGTCTGTTAGCAACAAGCTTGCTAGAATTTTGTTGTCACAATTCAATAATGAAATTGGATGGTAGCTACTTGTCAACTTGGGTCCTTATTAGGCTTGTGCAATACAATTATAATGGCCTCTAACAGGAACTATCTAGTGGGTTTCCCTAATATCCACTCAAATAGATGGCATAACCAGGGTCTATTAGTTTGCTAAAACTTTATAAAAGTTGGGAGAGTACCCATCCGGGTCTGGGGCTTTATCTGTAGTCAACGAAGAAATGGCTACTTGAATTTCCTTCACTGAAATGGGGCAACTAACAAATCCTGCTGAGTTAGGGTGAGAGTCAGGAGGGTAAGTGGCTGAAGGTATTGCTCTACCCCTCCAGGAGTGGTCCTATTAACCATTGGTTTGTAGAGTTCTTTGTAGTAACCTACAAATTCAGCGGTAATTTCTTTAGGAGTAAGGCAGAGCTCTGCTGTTTGCTGAGATCTGATACTCTGAACTATTTGGGAAGATTCTGCTTTTTTTTACCTGAAAGCCAGGAGATGATCTGCCTTCTCCCTTGGTCAATATAAATTACCCCGATTTTAAAATGGCATTGGTTATTTTAGTTATGGGTGCAGCGGCTTGCCCCTGGATTGCATCAACACTTTGTCGGGTCTGCCGACAGTTGGTTTCCTAAATTTAGGCTTATGGAGTTCCGGAGACCGCTGTCAGGATTTTGTAGTAGATCCGTCAACTGTTGTCTGCTTTTGAAATTATTGCTGCTAGCTACTCAGAAATCTTTGTGTGTAACTCTGTGTTTACTGTCTGAAAAGTAAGCAACTATTACAGTTTGAACTGATATAAGCTCTTTGAATATATCTTCAGATTTTAGCTGGGAATAGTTACATGATTTTAAAAATGTTTTAGTCTTGTTGTGGCTAATATATTTGTAATTTAAAATAAGTTCAAAAAGTAGCAAGTTTTAGCTTTGTCCAAAGAATGAACAAGTAACTAATTTATTAATTGTCCCATTTCTTTTTAGTGGTGGGAAAGATTTTGTGTGTCTTTTCCTCTACAACAAGTTCCAAGTTCTTTCTCTGCTGTCTGCAGATTTGGCTCTTAATGGACTCTGGTTGAGGCAAGTCATTAACCTCTACATCCTAAAGCATCTTAAACCATCTTAGAACCACTTCTCAAGTATAAAGGAGTTTTATCTTAAACAGACATTAAGTGATTGCATTTTGTGGTGATTTCTGGTGAAAACTGCTGCTTTAGAGCTCTGCTATTTTACTCCTCAGTGAATACTAAATTGTGTTTCCAGAAAGAATTTGGTATTTTGGTTGTAATTTAATGTGATCTAGGTCAGCATCTTCAAATATCTGGAGACTACACTATGCTAAAAGAGCCCCCTCCCCATTTTGAATCTGGTGGTGTACTGTATCCATATTTTTGTGTTTTACTTTGGCTTGATATTTATATACATTCAGGTTGTTATAAGCCTTAGGAGCTTAGGAAAATGAAAACTAGATAAGCACTTAGAAATCCTTCAGCTAATGTTATTAAACCCCAAAATAATAAAAAGGGGCTTATGGAACAATAAACTCAGTGAAAGGAAAAAAAGACACCACAGTTGCTGATCTTGGAACAGGGGAAGAAGATAACAAGTTACATCTTTCCCCTGGCTCCTGAATAAATCTAGTGGGAAAATGAAGTCTTAAGAATCCAGAGTTTATCATTTCCTCGCTTAGTTCTTCCCATATAAAATCAAGTAGAAACAGGGGCAGAAAGGAATCTATAAAACTTGATGCTAGTGAACACTCAGTATTAGAAACAATAAGAATATTAGAAAATGAAAATGACACCATCCAGTAAGGCACTATAGATACAATTGACACTAATCAAGATAATTATCCTGAGAACAAACAAGCTCAGGGAACAGATGGGGTAAATCCTAATATAGTCTCTGAGGTTCCTGTTAATGAATTAACACCAATGTCAAAGGAAAAAGTGAACAATGAAAAGAGGGCAGGGATATAGCTCATTGTAGTTCAAGTAGATCTAGTAGATCATTCCTTGAGGAATTTGATGCCTTTTAATGCCATATACCCAGAGAATAAACATTATACATCTAGAGTTACCCCAGCTGACACTATATGCATATTGGGTCAGAAGGAGATAACAAAAAGAAGCTAGGAAAAAGACTTCAGAGGGCAGAAGGGTAATATAGGCACTAATGGTATAATTCATAAGGATGATGGCTCTAAAATAGAGCTCCTCAAAGAAATACTCAATGGTATTCTTTTTATAATAATAACATGTTAATTAATTTTACATCCTCCCTAAATAATCTATTGAGGAAGGGCTAAAGATATTAATACAGTTAATGGTACTAATTTAGCTGCTAATAAAGTCTGCAGTGATGTACAGGCATCAATCCTAATAAGTAAAATTACAGAAGAAATTGGAAACAAGGAAGTGGAGAAGACAGAAAAGCTAGTGATTGAATTAAATAGAGAATAATAGATAGGCAACTGTGTGTTATGGTGTTTTACACACCGAGGTGTAATGACCCATAAACCTCGAGAGTGAAGCTTGAGAGGTTTATGAGGTCATCACACACCGAGAGTTTAAAAAATCCATACAACACATAGTTGCCTATTTTTTTTTATAATTACTGGTACAAAATTTGCTCAGTGTGTTCCCTTCTTACAGGCACACACACACACACACACACACACACACCTCACACTGTCACACACACACACACACACACACTACCTCACACACACACACACACACACACACACACACACACACACACACACACACACACACACACACACACACACTTTCCTTTCTCCCACTCTGCTTACTTTATTGTTTTCTGTTAGGTGTCAGCCATGGCTCATGCTAGGAAGGGTCCATCATGGATTTCAGTTGGAGTCGGGCGTCCAATTTGGAGCAATGGGATCAACCAGATATTTATTTTGTGCTTGAAAGGCAGAATCAACCAGATAAAGATAAAAATGAATAAGAGACAGAAATAAACAAAAGCGGCCTCGGTAAATGGAAAGCCGAGCCACCATTTTTAAATACTGCTCAATCCACCCAAAAGCAGAGTGGGAGCCAATGAAGTGGCTTGATATGCTTGAGTGACAGACAATGGACACTAGTGGTGAAAGAAAGTTTAGCAAATGCCATAATAACTCGATTTTGTTTGTTACAGTCTTTTGTACTGTGCCTGAATTCAGGTTATTAAAGGGGTCACCAGTAATTATAAACCATTAATAAAAATAACCACAATTGGAAAAAGGCACTGAAACTCAAGCCAGAAAAGTTAAAAAAGGAACAAGAAAGCTAAACTGGACCAAAAAGTTGTAATGAACTAGTCCAGAATTTTCTGCTGTTGGAGGAGGATGGTATACAAAAAGATATCTTATTACTGGGCTGGAGGAGATAACATCTACAAATAAGAATGTTCTAGGAAATAAAGATTATAGGCATCAAAGTACTAAAGGTAACCAGGTAATTGAAGGAATAAAATGAAGAGCACTTAATAGAAAAAGGATTGATTGTTCCTACAGTTTTCTTAAGGGCTGCCCAAAGCCAGAAATGAAAACCCTGTTACACTTAAACTAGCAGTCTGCAACGCCTGTAAGTGAATTCTAGGAAATAAGCTTATATGGACGGATATTAGTTTGGTCTATAGATACAAAGTAGGAAAGAAAAGGGTCGGATCTGTCTGGTTACAAAACTAGTTCTGCAAGACAAAAAATACTCTCAATGAAGTATGACCTAGGTACCCTAGGAATTAAAGCTGAAATAACAATTGGTACAGAAAAGGACCTGATGCAGGGAAAAGTCAACCTAAAAGTAGTAAGGAAACAAAACTTAAGGATTCTGTAAAAGGAGGAGCAGGCCCAATACTTCAGTGAAGAATTACCAACTACATGGTCCCTGCAGAAATGGTACATGAGTTGGTACCTGTTGATAACACTCTGAACCAGGAAAACTGGAGAAGTATAAGAGGTAGACTTCAGAAAGGATTGAGAAGAAACACTAGTGTAATACTAGAAAGTTCAGGAGACAGGACCCAATTATCAAATTCCAAAACACATTTTGATTCAGAAGTTTATGAAATTAGTACACTCAGTCAACCCAGTGGGAACAACTCTATGGATTCAGTGGAGGAAAGTGACAAAAAATAGACCCCAGGTAATTTAAGCCACAGAATTAGACATTCTTAGCTGGAATATTGCTGGTATTGTTAGTAAACTTAATGATGTTGCCTGTACAACATTTCTTGCTTCCTATTTCTTCATTATGCTACAAGAAACATGGATTATTAATATGGATATCTGTCTGATGGAAGGTTTCTATTTCTGAAATATTCCTGCAAAGAAATTGAGTAGTGTTGGGCATGCCTCGGTGGAGTTTGTACCATGATAAAGATTGATAAGAGAATTAATGCTAAATGTGTAATTAAAAATTGCACTTATTATATTTTGTGTGTAGAAATATTTAGAAAGAGTTTACCCTAGTGTATACTGGTTAATATTCATCCCCCACACTCGTTAAAGACACCTATAAATAAATATCTACAGGCACTGGAAGAAACAATACTTTCTCTTCAGGTACAGTCCCAGGAACTATGTTTCCAATAGGTGGTGATTTTAATGCCAGAACAGGTAGACAGCCAGAGTGTAAGAACAATAACTGGAACCTTGATGATACTGTATTCTGGATGTCCCTATTAGAATCTCAATGGACTTTAAACTGAATGCAGAAATAAACTGTTAAACTGTTTAAATTCACTTAATATGAGAACTGTTAACAGCAGATGGCAATAAGATGAGATGGTAATGTGACATTTTCCTGTTAAAAAGGAGGCAGTGTTATTGATTATTTTGTGGTGGATGTCTTCTCCTTGGCTAATGTTAGCCATTTGAAGTCATGGATCTATGGGAAAGTGACCACAGGCCCCTTAAAATCATTTTAGTGGAATCTGGGACCTGTGTAAGGATGTCGACTATGCAAAGAAAGCAGACACAGATGAAAACATGATGATATGTTACTCCAGGAAAATTAAAGGACAGACCAGATTATTGGGAAGGTTTAAAGAACTTTGCACATGGAAAGTCTGAAAGCTCTGAGAAGCAATTGTATAACAAGCATAGGGACTAGCATGTCAGAAGATGTTTGGGGAAGTCTAGAGAAATAGTAAAATTAATCTCTCAGTCACTTTCAAAAGACACTAGATCCAAGACATCCAATATGGGTCAAAAAGCAAACTGGTATGATGCTGAGTGTATCAATATGAAAAAATAATTTCAAAAGTAGGGATACGTTTCAGGAAATATAATCTAATTCCAGATAGAATATCAATGAAGCACCTTAAAACTGAATATAAGATGCTGATAAAAGAGACAAAGATAAGAACTATAAAGGTATGTGCTATATTATGCAGGAAGCAATTAAGAACAAAAATAATGTAGTGTTTTGGAATATGGTTGCATTTGGAATGGATAAGAACAGATTTAATATAGAGGCAGTTATCCCAGGTGAGGCCGTGTACCAACATTACAAGAAGGTTTTTGTAATCCAGTTATAAGGAATAATTAGTCAATCCATTATGGGATTGTTGAGGAAGCAACTAATTTAGCAAATTAGAATATAAACTCTAGTGGTTTAAGTTTATCAAAACAAGAAATTATTGCTCCAGTTCTTGCTCAGAAACATATCAAAGCCCCAGGAGTAGATAACCTTGGAGCCAAAGTGTACTAGGCTGCTCCGCTTGGGGCAGACTTATTACTCTGCTTGTTTGAATTTACTATTAAAGTAAAACAATCCCAGAGAACTGGAAAACTGGAATAATTATACCTCTGCATAAAAGGGCAACTAACCCCACTGAATTATTAACCTATTATTTTATTGATTGTCAGCTTAAAGATCTTTTCTAGAATGTTGCTGGATAGATTGTTGAGTTGGATAGATGAAAAGAATATACTATCCCCATTTCAAGCAGGGTTCTGTAAAGGAGGTCTACAATAGACCATATGTTTGTATTGAATTTTATTCTAAGGAAATATGTCAAATAAAAAAGAGGAAAATCTATGCAGCCTTTGTAGATATAAAGGCTACATTTGACCTCGGTCCAACAAAGAAATTCTTTGGCATATATTACAATTAAAAGGAATAGAACATAACTTACTAGACATGTTAATTTTACTACACAAGAATACAAAACTTAGAGTCAAATTTGGGAAGGATGTGGCATTAAAGGATCAAATTGAAGTAAACACTGAGTTAAACAGTGGTGCTATTAGCCCCCACTCTTTCTAATATTTATATTGAAATCCTAGTGGAGAATATCTTAAAATTGATACTTTCCCTAAAATTAATCAAGCACCAGTGAAAATAATTTTGTATGTGGACAACGCCATTATCTGGAGTTAAACAGAGCTGGTTTACAAATGATACTCTGTTAAATCCTTTTACGGATTACGTAGCATTCTCTAAACTAGCTATAGAGAGAATTATAGATATCACCACTTAGGGACATTTGGGTAACATCAGAGAATCTGCTAGATATAAGACTCTAAGATTAACAAAATAGTTTTTGTTAAGAAACTACCTTACTCATTGTGAAAACTCTAAGAATAGAAAAGCCTTGACTAAGCTAAGGTTTGACCTGTTTGGAAATATGTAAACCAAATTTGCTGATGCTCCTTGTTTATGTGATGAAAATATTAGACTTACAGCTTTACATCTAATGTGGGACCACCTTAATCTGTTGGAAGAAAGGAAAAAGCTTGTATATCCTGATTTTAACATAGTGACAGATGTTACTTGTAAAGGATATACAATATTTGATACTAATCAAAAAATAATTTACAAATATGTGCTCTTGCAAGTTATGCATGTAAGATAATGAGCAAATTTCATTGAATATAATTACTGATTGATATATATATATATATATATATATATGAAATATATGGATTTTAAGCTGTGCTTAATAGCAAATATGTTCCAAAGTATAGCAGTCACTTTATGAATTCTGAGATGCGTAATAAGATGTTGGATTTGTACTCAGTTTGTCAATAAAGATATGTATGTATGGTTTTTTTATTAGCTTTTGGTAACGGGTAGGTGCTCTAGGCAACAGACCTGCCTATTTTCAGGCACGAACCGGAGAACTGAGACACTGGTTACAATATGCAGAAATGCACAGACATAATGTAGGTGTACAGGAGCAAAACAAGATATACATTGGGTAGCACAGTAATATTGTCTTGTCTTAATTATTTATGTATGTTGCAACTTGGTTTTATCCGTACAGTAGTTTTAATAAACTTGAACTGAACTGAACTGAATGAATAAGTAAAGAATGAATGTGCCAGGCCCTGCATTTCTGTAGGCAGATGGAGTCTTCCCATGGTGCAAGGCCCAAAGGGCTCCACGTTCTGCACCTGTTCACACAGGTCCCAAAGGGACCTGCATGAATGAGGATACGATTCTGCTATCTCAAAAGAAAGAAAATTCTTTGTAAAAAAATCTCACTAATGCACCAGTTAGGGTAACTTAATGCCATAAAAGTAGGGAAATATGAACATATGAACATACAAAGAAGCCAGCAGAAGAAGGCCATTTGGGCTATCAAGTCTGCTCATATTGCAGGGTCCACAGCTTGAGCTACTGTCCCTGCCTCCCTCCCACTCCTCCCATTCTCCTACCCATGATCCTTACTTTCCCCATGCCTATTCCAGCTGCCCACTGTCTTCAATGAGATGACCTTTCCAGCAAAGAGACTCTCCTTATCAACCTTATTTATCCCTTTCAAGTACTTGATGTTCCCAACCATGTCCCCCCTCTCTCTCCTGTCTTACAGGAGTACATGTTCAGTGCCCTCAACCTCTCCTCATATACCTCCACCCTGCTGACCCATTATCATCTTTGTAGCCCCCCGGACCTTCCAGCAGGTTAATATCCTTTTGGAAATGTGGGCACCAGTACTGAACTCCATACTCTAGATGTGGTGTTAGGTTTCCAACCCCTACTCCCCACACCCACCCACCCCTCAAGCAGCAAAAGGAAAAAACATTAGGTTTCTGGTCTCCTGAGTCTTGGTGAATCAGTGATAGGGTCTTCCTTGGGGTTCTCAACCTAATGATCACCCACTTTCTGAGTAAACAATGTCTCACACATGATCACCTTTCTTTAGAGACCTGTGTGAAGAAAGCTACAACAAACTGTGTGGGCAACAAATAGTGAGACATACTTTCTACCTTTGTGGAGTGTATAACTATGAGGCATTGGCTTGGAGCTGTACTTTGTGCTTCGACTGGAGGCTAGAGCTGGGGGTGAGCATTAGGGTTGACAGCCCCAAGGAAGACCCCACAACTGAATCGCCAAGACTCCAGAAACTCAAAACCCTAATTTTTTTCATTTTATGCTTGAGGTGGGGTAGGTAATTAGTGTTGCAAACCCTAATCACATTTCCCTACTCTTGTGCACTTAGTTACCCTAATCACTGCATTAATGAAGCTTTTTGCAAAACAATTTCATATGCATTTGCTCATCAATTTATTAAAGAACATCTTGCTGTTTATTACTTAAAAGGATTTCAAAACTGAGATTAACTAAGTTAAGAAGATCCACCATGGGTTAAAGGGATACGATACTATTAATTGGAGAATCTGGAACTCATCAAATGAGATCATTGGAGTTTATTCACTGTGAACAATTATTGGCCCCAGTGACCACAGCTATATTTCATTGTAGCTTTGCTGTTGTTAGTGGTGCCTTGAGAATGGAATTGTGAGGGCGTGGCTAACCGCCAAATCGAATGGACACTTGATAGGCTTGGTCCCAAAAGTAACCCCTAAATCCTTTGTTATTTGACCTTTCCATGCAACGGCACCACACACACGTAGTACAGTACTACAGTGGCTGCCCGATTCCATTTCGGACAGCGCTTTAGTATCGGAAGCGCGCTTTAAGAGTTTTTTTCCTTCTCTTTCAGTGTGCACAGGCTCTGTTCTATGCTCGACTTGGACAGACTGCGTAATATGGAGGCCTATCCTTACCTTCTTCTGACTGCTACTGATAGCAATCTGTCAGAAATTAGGCAGATGTTTGCAGAAATTCTCCACGCATTGACAAAATGGATGTTGCCACAAGGAAGAACACCGAGAATATTGTGGATTTGTCCCAAAGGGCCTGTGTCTCTGAGCATAAACTAACTGAGGTGGAAAATGGCTGTCGTAAGGCCTGGGCTAAAGTTCATGAACAGGGACAGATGATCCAGCATCTTTGGGCTCAGGTGGAGGATCTGGAGAATCGCAGCCACTGAAATAATCTTAAGTTCATTGGGTTCCTGAAGGCTGTGAGGGAATGATGCCATATCCTTTTTACAGTGAGTACTACCTTCAGTGTTGGACTACCAGTGTGAGAATCCATGGGAGCTGGACAGAGCACATGGAACCCTGGCCCTGCTGCCGCCCCAGAGGGTGCCCTCTCCATCCTAGCCCAATTCCTCCGATTTCAAGACCGAGAACTGATCACCCAGCTGACACGGCAGAAGAAAGAGCTGCACTGGAATGGGCACAAAATTCAAATATTTGCTGACTATTCGCTGGAGGTTACTAACAGGCGGAAGGCCTTTACAGCAGCTTCACGGGCATGTGTGGAACTGGGTCTTGAATATTCGCTGCGATATCTGGCATCTCTCCGGATTATGATCAATGGATCACCACGGGTTTTGACAATCCGTCTTCAGCTGAGGACTTTATAGCTCACAGGCACTCAAACTGAATTGGGGCAAACTGCGTGCACCCTACAGCCTAAGGGGCCTCCTACTCAATCCGTCCTGATGGACACTAATAGACCTGCAACCCATAATTCTATGGCAGCTTCGCCTCCTCACCCAGCCGGAAAACTTTTGACTCTCTTTGGTCATCTCCTTCAAAATCATCTGGAAGTAAGAAAAAGAACAGAAGAAGGGCAAGGATTGAAGGAGGACACATAGACAAAACCCATGCTCCGCTCCAGAAGTAGAAGCAGGAGTTGCAGTCCAGAGCCAAGTGCCTCTCATGAATCTCTCACTCCAGATATGAGCAATAACCAATATAAAGTCCTGATGGATCTCCCTGAGGACATTCCCCATGACCTTCCTCTACCATCAAGGCGCTCCTGCTCGGCCAGCTCAAAATCTTCAGCAGCCAAACAGCTTCTCGGCGAAGATGCAGCTGATACCCCCATGGAGGATTCTGGGCCCAAGGCCATCGGACCAGCTGTGGATCTAATCTCAAGCAACATGGCTACCTCCACCCTGCTGCTGAATCAGTTGGCTGACTCATTACCTTATCTCTTTTGGTGTTAAATGCCTCGATGTCGGGGCCAACAGACACAGCCTCTGATGAGGAGATGTCCCCGCATTCCAAGCTAAAGGGACCTTCCTTCAGAGGACAGTTATAGGTGGCCTAAGTCTTATCTGAGCAGCTACTTCGGCACTTGCTGCCTTCACAACTCAAGGTGCTGATCCGCTCTCTTTGTGATTGCACTGGCTGATAGGCATGAATAATGAGATAAACAGGGTGTTGCCCATGGTTTAATTTTGGGCTTTGCATACCTGCAAATCAGCCTTAGTTATTACCCTAGACAGAGAGATGGGCTATGCTCAACTTTATAATTGTCCTTCTGTATATATGGGAGGACAGCCTTTTGGCCTTTGTTGTTTGGATTTTTTTCCTCTTCCTGTGCTGTCTCCGGCACTAGGGGTTACAAGGAGATTTTCATTTCCCAGTTATGATGGGTTCATGGAGTCACCTACCTCCCAGCAACCTCCACTGGTGTCTGGGCTTTTTTATTTTTACGACACGCGCGCAGTGGATGCTGGTCTTATGTGGGAGTACAAAGTTGCGAACAATGGGGAGGGAGGAGGGGATGGTTCTTGTTAATGGAAATGGGTTGAATTGCTTTCAGTTAACATGGACAGCCATGTTAGTATTTGCTGTTGTCAGGTTAAAATGTTGAAATTATGGTGTTGTGTTAATTCCTTTATGGCAGTCTTTCTAATGGGGCCTGGTGGAGCTCTGCTAACGCTGGAAGGGAAGCAAGAAGGCGAGGGGATATTCAGGCTCACTCCTTAATGTTTCCATTCAATTACTGTGGTGGATATGTTTTACAAGTCTACATGGAGTATAAACTAATTTCATGGAATGTGAGAGGCTTAACTCACCCATTAAAACGAAGAAGGTATTAATTCATTTAAAAGTTAGTGCCTATTGGCCTTCTTGCAAGAGACTAAACTCTCTTCTAAGGAAGACGCAAGTTTAAGCAAGTGTGGGTGATTGAAGAACTTACAGAGTGGCTTCCACCCACAAGAGGGAGTCTCCATACTCTTGCATAAAAACCTGGGATGGAAGGTGAAGAACTTTATATGAGACCAAGAAGGAGATGGATTATAGCTGAAGTTGAAACCCCTGAGGGCTCCCTTGTCCTGGCCAATATATATGCTCCTAACCAGGACTGCCTGCAATTTTTCATACATCTAATCAGGCCCCTTGGACTTCAATAAAAACAAACCTCCACTACTACTAGGAGGGATTTTAATTTAACATTAGATCATACTTTAGATAGAAGCAACAAATCCCCTAAACCCATAGACAGGCTAGGAAAGCAGTGGAGAAATTAATGTCGAACTTGGACTATTGGATGCCTGGAGGGTGTTACATCCAGGAGTCCATGATTATTCCTGTTTTTCCCCAATCCATGGCTCTTCCAGTAGAATAGATCTTTGGCCTCATTTCCTCTGGGTTATATGGAGAAGGTGGTGGGGTTTTGATTCACCCAATTTACGTTCCGATCACGCCCCTTGAATTAGTTTTCAAGAGGGACCTGACTCACCAATCTCATGTCTGGCAGTTAGACCCACTTTTTTAGAAGATAAGACCTTTGGACTGGATTGGCCAGGCTGTAACAGAATATTGGACCGACAATGACAATGATGAGGTATCTGACTCGACCTTATGGGAAGCCTTTAAAGCTACCATTCATGGCAGGATTATAGCCTTCGCGGCAGCCAGGAGATGTCTGGACTGCTGGTCAGCGGGCCTTGGAAAAGCAGTTATATGTGTGGAAGCTCAATACAAAGCCCTGGGTAATCAACCCCGCCCTCCAGATCACACTAGCACAGTTAGCCAGCACCCAAATCTCTCTCAACTGGCATTCATCTCGGCAGGCCGAGCTAAACCTTAAGGACGATGCATGCTTACTGGGAAGGGGAAAAGGCCAGTAAGTTATTGGCCTATTGTCTCAAGTGACAGCAAGCTTCTAAGGTGATACATGCGCTGTTAGATTCAACTGGGAACTCCTGTCGTACTAACTCAGGGATAAATCTGATCATGTCCCAATTTTATGAAAATCTATATGCTTCTCCAACCCCGACCCGGCAAGATACAAGCCTTCCTATCACAGCTCGCATTCTTAGTATCTCAGCCAAGATTGCAATTGTTGGAATCCGATTTACTATTGAGGAAGTTAATCAGGCGATCACGCTCTGAATCCACGTAAAACCCCTGGGAAAGATGGACTGCCGATCCACTTGTACAGACTCCTGGTGTTAATCTGACCCCTTATTTGGTTTGGGTATTTCGCATTCCTTACTCAATGGACAGCTACCCTCCATGAGAGAAGCCATTATTACAGTGCTTCCAAAGAAAGGGAAAGACCCACTGTCTCCAGGCAGTTATTGCCCATTTCTTTAATTAATACAGATGCCAAAATATTGGCTAAGGTTATAGCCACCTGGCTTGAACCCCTTTGCAAGGCTTTGTTGGGCCCTCCCAAGCGGGCTTTGTTAAGGGTCATCTGGGTCTGACCATCACAGAACACTGGGGTCTTTAATGCACTTTGTTAAACTTTCACCAATCCCTCAGTTGCTATGGCTTTCAACTTTGAAAAGGCCTTCGATTCGATCGAATGGGCCTTTCTATTCCATACTCTTTCCACTATGGGTTTTGGCCCAGCTTATATCGCTTGGATAAGGCTGTTATACACTGCACCCCTTGCCTCGGTGATGACTAATGGCACCATGTCTCTGCTTTCAATTACAAAAGGGCACGAGACAAGGATGCCTCTTTCTCCCTTTTATTTATTTTAGCGATGGAGCCTTTGGCCATTGCACTTAGGTCATCCAGTACTATCCCTGGGATTCAGGTGGGGGACGTCAATTATAAGACATTCTTATACGAGATGACTTACTTATTACTACTGAACACTCTCAATTGGGAATTCAGTCAATTTTAGAACCCTGACTGAGTTCACCAAGATATCAGGTCTAAAATTAAATCAGTCAAAAACTGAAATTCTTCCATTAAACTCCTCAGCCTCTGGAGTGGATTTTATTGCCTTAGGGCTAAAATGGTCTCCTCAGGGCATCAAATACCTGGGTATTATCCTACACCCAGACCGCTTAAAATGTTTGTGGCAATTTCAATTCTCTGATTGACTCTCTAGGGTGGACATAGGTAGATGGAAGGCATTAAAGCTTTCACTGGCTGGGAAAATTGATTCATCAAAATGATGGCTGCTCCCAAGATGCTTCACTTATTGGCCCATCTACCCCTTCCTATACCCCAAGTGGTTTCAAAAATTGGAGACCTTAATGGGCAATTTTTATATGGGAAGGTGCACCCCTGATATAGTAAACTCAAACTTCAGCAGCACTGGAAAAGGGCTGGGGCTCCCCTGGTTACACGGTACCATATGTCCTTGTGTTAGCTCAGACTCTCAGATGGTTTCTAAAATTGGACAGGGCTCCTGCAATGCTCCAATTAGAAGCTTCATTAACTCACACTGCCGCCCAGCAGCCATTCTATACGGCAGGAAGAAACACCATGGCCTTTCTCCTCCCATATTGCTCTCAGTTAAATACTGGAAACAAGCTATGACTGCTGGGCTACGATCCTGCTCCTTGGGAATTTATGCCTTTATGGAGAAATCAGGCCCTGGAAGTAGGGGAATCCACCCTGCACTGGAAAGTTTGGGAGGAACAGGGTATCTCCTTAATACATGATCTCCTTCTCCGGGACTGCTGTTTTGATTCTTTTGAGTCTCTAAGGGCAAGATATCAGCTCCGCCTCTCATTTTAGGCGATACCATCAGTTAAGAGATGCTATATCTCATCTCCTGAAATCTTCTCATAGTGTCTCTTTACAACAAATGACTCACCCCATAAGTTCATGGAATAAAGCTACCAAGAACAAAGCTAGTATCATATATCATGCCTCAGAGACTCCATCCCAGACCCTACCCAGAAAGCTAGACAGCAATAAGAAGGGAGCTACAGATCGAGATCTCAGAACAACAATGGGAGTATAGGGTGGCCACGTATTCACTTGGCTTGCGGGATGGGCGACAAGACTCATCATGAACAAGACCCACCATAGATGGTATAGAGACCCGCAAAACTAGCTAAAATGGGGCTTATCCCGCTGACATCTGCTGGAGATGTGGTAACCAGGGGCTCATTTGTTTCATATACTCTGGGATTGCCCCAACCTTCAACAGTTGTGGCATGACATTCAGGTCATGTGTCAGCAACTATTCCCGATATCGCCCGCCCCACCTAATTCTTCTTGGATGCGGCAGCCCTGAGATATCCAAGTACAGTCCGGGGGTCCAGTGGATCACTATGGCGGGGCACTGGCCAAAGGACTTATATTGACAAGATGGAGAACCCCGAGACCCCTACCTTTCATCAGTTTCTTTTGGCCTTAGCACAAGGGCCACATTCGAAAGGATCTCCAGTCACCAAGGCTCTCTAACTCGATATGACCAATGCTGGCAACCCTTATAAGGTCCAGTTACTGCCACAATATTTCTTCCAGCTCCATCTTGTAGGTTTTCCCTTGCTATATAAAGTTTGGATAGTTCTTTTTTTGTAAGCCTCCCTCTCCCTGCTCCATCCCTGCCCTTTCTACTTCCTTCAAATAATAAAATAAGAAGAAAGATTGCCATAGTTGTATATAGTTGATATTATAATTTACATGGAAGTAAGACACACCCTTGGTAGAGTAACCATACGATACTGTTTTCTTCCTATTACATCCTTCTTTATGGTATTATCTCTTTTACTCTTTATGCTCCCTCTGTCTGGAGGGAAGCGACTCCTCATTAATTTAATTATCCTTTCGATGCCTAGTTTGTGGTATAAAGTATATGTTAATTTATACCCTGTAAGTTGAAGCAAACTGATAGAATTTCATGTCAATTGTTGTTATTGATCAGTCTATATGTAATGTAGTTTCAATCTTTATGTGTAAGACTCTGCCTCGATGTGTGTGTTCTGTCTTAAATCAATAATAATAAAATGTTTAACTGCAAAAAAAGAGAATGGAATTGTGATGCGAGTTAAGAAGCTGTAGTTTTCAATACCAGCTATGCCACTTTAGAGTTGCAGTTCTTGCGAAATGAAGCCTAACTAAAGCTTTAATCTGCAAGGATGCTTTTCAGCTTCACAAAGTTTAGGGACTTCTATCTGTGTCATTTTGGTGGAAAATCTCTTGTCCTTGAGATGAGTTTCAGACCATCACCATGAACAGGACAAATATATGTTTGATTTGTAACTGGTTAACATGTATAATGTTAACATGTAGCTACATTAACAAGCATCGGAACATTTGACTGTCTTTGTTTTCAGCGAAATCTGAAAGACCTACAACATGATCAGCATTAAATGTAAAAGCACTTTCATTGCTGTTAAGACTACACTGGTTAAACTCTATAGCAATGAGCTTGAAACATGAAGTTCCAGGATTTTCCATCCAAGGTGACAAGAATTGTCAGCCTTTCTCACCTATGTTTTTTCTGAAATACTTCAAATAAATTAACATTTCTACATTACATTTATATACAAATACAACCCTTTAAAATTTTCAATTTGCATCTAAAATAAAACACACAAAGGTAACTCATGGTACAGTGAATTAGAAACTCACTGCAAATTGATGTTGACTTTCTATAGTTAGAAAAGTAAGTTGTGATGGGGTGTGATTCAATCATGTTAAAAGAGTGAGACATGAGGTCACCTGATAGCAGAATGGTAAGCAGTTGTGGCATGCTATGATGATAACCTAGGTTTGCATCCGTAGACTGGGTAATCAACATTGAATGACAGAGGCAGTGCTGTCGAGTGTCATGCTCATATAACTCCTGCCTCTGGGAAGGTGTTTAACTCCTGGCATTCCACAACTGTGCCTGTAGTCTTGGTAGGAGGAGTTGTTGTGGGCAGGAATACTTTGTCCAAAAAGGTGTGAAATCCTACCACCAGTGTGATGTGGTATGGTGACATCTAAGGCAGTCCAGTCTTGTGCCAGCAAGTGTCAAGTCAGAATGTGATAGGTGCCCTTGGTCCCAACCAACATCTGAGAGGCCAAAAAGGCCCTCTGTCTTGGGTCATGCTTAAGTGGGTTGGGGTGGGATACAAAGGATGAAAAACCTGTTGGGAAATAATGGTAGCTCCAGTGAATGAAGATGCCATGCTTCCTGACCAGTTATGACACCTGGCTTCTAAGGCCCCGCACAATTTCCCGGTTGTCAAATTTCTAAATTGCTCTACTCCTAGATGGAGGTGTAAGTCTGGAGCACTATATGAGGGGTCAAGCAGTGAGTAGTATTGAGGGGAAGAGGTAATCACCATAGTAGGCATGGCAATAAGGGATTATAGATAGTCTCAAGGGAGAGCCTGGCTTGCCATTTTATTTCATTTCATTTTTATTTTGCCAGTTGGGAAAGCAACACAGGAGTTACAGTCCTTTTCTTTCTGTATGCACAATGTAGAAGGACAAGTGTATGTGATCATAAATGTCTATGTTCCCTCATTGCCATCAAAATATTATAAACCGCAAATATAAACAGAACTGGAACAACTTTTCGCTGACTGAACAAAAGTATTCAGTAACAAACATATTCATAGCAGGGGATTTTAACAAGAGACTGTGTATAATAAATACATCTTAAAGACAAAATTATATTGAAAATGTACTAGAAAGAACTGGTAAGTTCATAGTTTCCCAATTAGAGTTATGTAAGATAAGAAACTTTCACCAGATGGGCTTAAATTAATGTAGACAATGCCCTCACATTCACTGTTCATACTTACAGTAATGGAACACTGATGGTGACATTTCAGGAAATTTCAAGTACAGTATATGGTAATCAGGGCCCCTACTTTTCTACAGCAGCATGGGACCAAGTTCTGCGGCAAGACTACCATTTGCCGCCAGAACTTCTCTTGTGATGGTTTGTAATTTCTCTGCGGAAGTTCTGCGGCACTAACAAACTACCACATCACAGTGTCAGCTTGTCATCCTGACTTCACTTTCATGGCAGTGCTTATAGCAATCAGGATAACAGACTTATAAAAATAATTTTATGCCTAAAAAGCAAAACAAATGTCTCTCCTTAAGGTCCTAGCCTGCTGTATAAATGACATATGCAGAGGGATCTTATGTGATAAACAAGGTATTTCTATATGCATGCTATCTATCCTACTAATGAGGTTTCCACTGTCTATCACTTATATATTTGTATGTGCTTTCTACACCACTCATGAGGTTCCCACTGTGTATCACTTATATATTTATATGAAATCTGTAACATACATACAAATATGCGAGTGTGTGTGTGTGTGTGTGTGTGTGTGTGTGTGTGTGTGTGGTGAGAGACGGAGATACTGTATGTGTGTGTGTATGTATATATATATATATTTTTTTAATTTCCATGAACTTGCATCCTCATTCATATAGGTCCCATTGGAAATGGAATAGAGGAGTTGTTGCAAAACTCATTTTTCATGTCAATCTGCTTTCCCTGACACACTCAGTAACACCATCAGGCCATGACATGCATGAGCCAATTGTGAGATACAGCTCTCGACCATCACAATGTGTCACCGTTGACAGAACACTGCACCATACCTTCCCAGGCTCCGAGCAGTGATGTGTTCCACCAGTCTTGGGCTGCCTAGCCAGCTCCCAGGCTAATCTCTGAACCTGAGTTGCTGGCATGGAAACACAGCATGCTACCGTCTGGTCCAACAGCTGTCCCTGCACACAACATTTCTCAATAACTTTTAGGTGATTCTATCAACCAATGACAATGTGTAATCAATAACCCTGGCAAAAATCGTACATTGCAATTATTTATTTAACAGGTCTATTCTTTCAACAGGTCTACACATTATTATATTTCACTTTTCTGGGCATAATTACTTTTATTTTTCTTAAACATTTAGACAGTAAAATTCATTTTACCAGTTATTCATTTCAGATAGCGCCTCTATACCTTAAAGGCACAAATAGGTTTGTACAAAGTGAGGTATGGACTTAACAGGTCTGTGCTATTGACAAGGTTTTGTTTAAGTTGGCCCTAGTGCAGCAAATATAAGACTGAAAATTGTATTAGGCTGTAGTGCAGGTTGAGCAAATATCACCATGCATGATGTTCAAGTTCAAGTTCAAGTTTATTGCAGGAAAACTCCATTGAGCAAAGCTCATTCACAGAGGTGTGCTGTGCCACCGTCTCTGGCAGTGGAAGCTGTGGTAGATAAGTGACTGTTCATTTCTGTTGCAGAATGCAGCCATTTCATTAACTAATGTATGATGTTATAGCAATGATAACATCACATTCTAATTTATATGGAAGTTTGGATATAAAAAGTGGGAAAGGAACCAGATTCTATGTATAAACAGAAATACTAATAAAAATCACCAAGAAGAGTGAATTCTACTGACACCGTAGAAGTTCTGTAGTAGATGCCAGTTCTGCACAAAATTCTGTGACTTGAATTCTAGAAACCTTATGGTAATACAGGTTTTCGACAATTAACCTATTTTGGGTTAACTTAAATCTCCTGCCATATCTTCAGAAAACTTCTATGGTGGTAAGGTCAGATAGTGACTATCTCCAAATGATTCTTGAAGTTAGTTTACTTGTAATATAATGAAAGATAATAAGGAACTACTCAAAATTAGAAACATAAAGGCTAAGTAATGGAAGCTGATAGAGGTCTAAAGGAAGATTTGTATACAGAAAATGAGGTACTGTAGTTAAAAGGGTTACAGAGGAGATCTTTGAAAGTGAAGGAGTTCAACTATAATAAATCTTCTATCTAAAAATCAATGATATGATTAAGGCAAAACTTCAGAAAGAAAAAATAGGCAGGGTAAAGAGAAATTTGGTTTAATGCAAGATGTTCAAATGAAAAACAAAAGGTCAAGCTGCCCCAGTGGCACAGAGGGTTGAGGTGCTTGTGCCTCACCTAAAACCAAGCCGATGACCTGGGTTTTGCAATGGAGTTGGGTTACTAGAGGTTGGTGGGGAAAGGATCGAGCATCTTAGGGACTACTTTCTTCTCCCAGGGTGGGTGTCAAGCCATCTCAGCCTTTGGCTGCCACTGGATGGAGGTCTGGTGACAGTGTAGGTGCAAGTAACTTAGTGTGGGGTGGGTGGGCTGTGGTTCCATGGTGTATTCATGCCTCCACATGCATGTTCTTATGTGTCACCATGGCTGGGGATTGCAATAAAATTGAAAAGGGGTTGGGGCAGGCTTAATGAAGCTGTACCCACTCTATTCAGGCCCACACCACCAACCAGACCCCAGCTATCTGAATATGTGTACCAAGGGAGGACAGCCCTTCCCGTCCTGGTGGATGGGGTGGTTAGTAACAGTCAAAGGGGAAGGGACGTGGCTGATAGCCATCTGCCTACAGCCCAAGGAGAAAAACCTTTATGAAAAAAATGCAAAAGGTCAACAGATTATTTAGAAAAAAAACAAAAAAAAAAACATGTACTTTAAATATTAAACAATTGAATCAACAAAAGGAAACAGTATAATGTATCTTAGTACATTTTCCATTATGGATTAAGCTACATAACCTATAGGCCCAATCATTCAACAGCCTACTGGCATCTCATTGCAAAAGAAACAGCAAATCAAGAAAAACATACTCACAACTATATACAGACAATAAGAATTGCACTCTAACGGTTGCAGTTTGAATAAAAGCATTAAATGCCACATTTTGTGTTGTCCTAACCAAGCCTTAATGAAGCCCCCAAATGAGAAAAGTGCCAGAGCACCTGAATTGTGGCAGAAGGATAATTTGTTGGAATGCATATAGAAAATCAATAGAAAATCAAGTTATCTGAGTTTTACAAATAAAATCCAGCTTGGTTAAGACAGCAAAAACTGATAAAGACTGATAAAGAAACTGAACAGCAATTGAACAGCCTAGGGTGGGATCCAAAGTGGTGAATTGGGTTAGAAACTGGTTAACAGATAGGCTACAGAGACTGGTGGTTATCGGAACTCACTCTAATGATGGGAGAGTGGCCAGCGAGGTGCCACAGGGCTCAGTACTGGGACCAGTCCTCTTCAATGTCTTCATAAGTCACATTGTGGATGAACTGGAAGGGAAGGTATGCCTTTTGCAGACGATACCACAATTTGTAATAGGGTGAACAATAAGGAAGGCATGGTCAAGACCATGGCAAAACACAGAAATGAAGCACTCCAGCTGCTCTAAATGGAAGTCTATGACTTTCTTTATTCTGTGCAAGATGTTGAACTTGTACAATGTACAAAGTGCATAGAACACCATACACATACCGTTGTTGGGCAATGATCTTGGCTGTCCAGCAAACCCACTGGAACACACATCAAGAGCATGGCAGTTGGGGTGCAATGTCAAAGTGCAAAATCATGCACCTAGGACATAGGAACCTAGGAGATGAGTATAGGGTGGGGGAGGAGTTAACAGTCATTCGTAAGAAAGGCAGGGCAGTGTGACAAGGCAGGAGGTAGGGCCAGGTGGATCCTAGGATGCATTAGAAGAGGTATCTCCAGCAGGAGGTGATGTTGCCACTTTATTGCTTGCGTGGTGAGACCCTCCTGGAGTGTTGTGTCCAGTTCTGGAAACTGCACCAAGGAAAGAACATAGACCAAACAGAAGCAGTCCAGTGGAGGGAACTAAAATGGTGCAGTGGCTGCACCAAAACCCCATGAGGAGAAACTGAGGGCTGTCAAGATGTACACACTTGAAGACAGAAGAATGAGAGTGTACATAATAGATACTAACAAATACCTCACAGAGGTGAGCAAGGTGAAGAAGGAGAGTCTTTTTCAAATGAGAAAGAGCACCAGGACCAGCCAAAATGTGATGAAGCTGGAGGGGAAAGTTTGAGGGATATGAGAAAGTACTACATCACACAGAGTGGTAAATGGCTGGAACAGACTGCCAGCAGAAGTGATAGAGGCAAAACAGTAGGGAGCTTCACGCATCTGTGGGATAGATATAGGGACATTACTAAACAGTCAGGGAGGAGGCAGGTCACCGCAGCAAGTTAGGATCTGTGAAGATACTAGCCAGTGACCATCTGGGCAGATCTGCTGATAAATTCTGTGTTTCTATCTTTCATCCTCTTATAAGCCTCTAATCTACCTAAATAGATATTTTTTCAGTAGATACCCACTCAAATGTAGAAGTGGCCACAACTTAGCACACACATGAATGGCTGCTCATATTGTTTGGTGGTGGGCAGGATGGGCCTTAGTGGGATGGAAAGTGTTAATTCTGAGGACTGCACTGGTGCTTGGTACTTTACCATATCACTTTGCAAGAACAGCGGCATATTTTACAATGGTACCTGTAGGTAAGAGGACTGTTCCAATAGGCAGAAAATGAGAGCACGGTGTCACCTAGCTGCAGAGAGTGATAGACCAGATGCATATGGGCTACTTTAGTCTAACTGTTACAAAACAGCATCTAATTCTTCTCATTTTAATTTTTTTTTTTATCTATTTTTTTTATTTTTGTAACAAATCCAATTTTATATGGGAATAAGACATTTCAGGTCAGTGGCTGCCATGGGATAAACACACTACCAGGTGCTGAAGAACCATGGTGCAAGTATTTTAAGTCTCTGGTCAGGTTCTTATTCCATGACAATCACCTCCCTGTGATGTCTTATTGCTTACATAAAACTCACTTGCTTTTGCAGACCCGAGCCACTTCTGAAAAAGGCTTCAAGGTTATTTTACTTGTTCGACAAAAGACTTTACAAACATTGGACAACAAATAATAGACAAGTACATGACTGCACAGTTAAAAGATTATCATTACACATTGTCACATATTATACAAATCATTAATTCCAGCATAATGATGGAAGGAATGTGTCAAGAAAATGTTGATAAAGTTGCTAAAAGATAAACAGAACGTCATGGGAGTGTAGCTTGGCTACCTGCACTCCTTATGTGGATAAGAAAGACTGTAATCCTCAATCCCACCTGAAACATGACAATAGGCCATCAGGCCAAAAGATCCATCTTCTCAGATTTCCTCCTCCCATATTAAAACAGTCTTTGAGAATAATGCCATATTTTCCAAGCAACACTCCTTCATCCTAACATGTTCCTGCACAGCCTTTAATATATTAATTTGCTCTTAAGAACCCAAGCACCTTTTCATATTCTTTTCGGATTCAGATGTCATTAATCTAATTAACAGTTTTTCCAAAGAGCCATGGGTATCTGCCAAAAACCTGTCAGAAATATTTTTCTTTCTGAGTTATATCAGGGTCAAACTAAAATTGCATGTTTAATGTATTCTTTGACCATCGTTCCACAGTCACAACCTAGCGGAAGGTTCTTAAGTATCTTGATTTAAAAAATATATTTCATACAGTTCAAAGTAATATTGCATAAATCATTTTCTACTTCTAGGTGAGAATGGAAGGGTAAATAAAATTCCATATTATGAAAATGTTTATTTATGGAGATCCTTTCTGAAGCCCAAGATGATAACCTGGGTAAAGAACTGGCTGGAGAATAGGACACAGAGGGTAATAGTAAATGGAGTCCACTCTGAAAAAAGGGGTTTACTAGTGGGGTGCCTTGAGGTTCAGTATTAGGATCGGTCCTCTTCAATGTCTCTTATAAGCAACATTGCAGAGGGACAGAAGGAAAAGTATGTCTCTTTGCAGATGACACAAGATCTGCAACAGAGTTGATGCACAAGGTGGGGTGGAAAGGATGAGAAGGGACTTGGCAAGGTTAGAGGAATGGCTGGATGTATGGCAGCTTAGATTTAATGCTAAGAAGTGCAGGTAATACACCTGGGAAACAAAACCCAGGGAAGAGTGCACAATGGGGGAGATAACAACAACAAAATGGAAAGGGACCTGGGGGCAGTCATATCAGATGACTTAAAGGTGGGCAAGCAATGTGAGAAGGCAGTAGAGGAGGGTTGAGGGAATACTGGGATGCATAGGGAGAGGCATCACCAGTAGAAAACAGGAAGTTGTTATCCCTCTGTACAGACAGCTGGTGAGACCCCATCTGGAGTACTGTGTGCAGTTCTGGAGACCCAATCTCTGCAAGGACATAGACAAGATGGAAGCTGTATGGAGGAGGGCAACTAAATGGTGCAGGGTCTGCACCAGAAGACATATGAAGAGAGACTAAAGGAGCTTAATAGGTATAGCCTTGAGGAAAGGAGGGAGAGGGGACATGATAGAAACATTTAAGTACCTCAAGGGAATCAACAAAGTCCAAGAGGGTAGCATCTTTCAAAAAGAGGGTGTGCAAGAACAAGGGGCACAATTTGAAGATGGGGGCGGCTCAGAGGTAATGTAAGTATTTTTTCACAGAGAGGGTTGTGGATGCATGGAATGGCCTTCGGAGGAAGGTTGTGAGTCAAAACAGTGATTGAATTCAAGCATGCATGGGACAGCCATAAGGCAATTCTAGGGGTGGGGGTAGAAAGAAGTAGGCTGCTGGTTAACTAGGATCTGCAACTTATACATTAGGTAGGAAATGGGCAGACTGGGTGGGCCAAGCGGTCCTTATCTGACGCTCAAATTATATGTTTCTATGTTTATGTTTCTTTGATTCTTAACTTTTTCCATATCTAGTTGTTTTGCTTATCCTGCTATTGTAAATGTATTTATTTATTGTAAGTTTGAAACAGCCTTTGAATAAGAACTCTTTTACAAAGGGTCCATGTCCATTAAACAGTACAAATACAGACATAGTTGGATTCACAGTACAAATACAGACATAGTTGAATTATCAGTACAGGAAGTAGCAAAACATAGAAAACAGCACAGAGTTTCTATGAATTTCATTAAGAGTTTAATACTAAGTACTGTATGGCATAAGGAAGTATATGAGAGAGAGAGGAAAATGTAGGCTAGGGAGAGAGTGGATAGTGAATTTAATTTGCTGAGGATAATTTCATGTATCTGACTGAGGAAAAGCTGTCATATAACCATACCCTGACATGAGAGAACCCTATATATATATATTTTTTCAAAACTACTATTCCTCACCTGGCAGTCCGGGCATCTCTCAGGTGAGCTCGCTCAGCTTCCACTTCCTAATGACCCACCTGAACCACTCCTCTGACTGAAGCTTTGGTATCAGGATCCCCTCCTTTCCTACTGGCCCATACAGGAGAAGGCCGAGGATCACCAGGGGTAATGTCAGGTTCATGGCCAGCACTGGGCATGTGGAGTTTCCGCCTGGGAGACCCACTTTGCCTCACCTGGCTGCCAGGGTTTTTCTTGTTTTTGGTTCCCCACAGAATTACAACGTGCAATGATTCTATGCATAGCTGCCCTACCACTGTCTGCTGCCTCCTCCCCTTATATTGGCTGGTGTACCTGCAGTACCTGATCTCCATCAGGGGTTGTCAGGACACCAAGCATCCCTGGATCTCTCCCCAGAGAGCAGAGCTGTCCTTCAGATGCTCTATCATCTCCCTCCCTGCTGTACCCCTGCTACCTGAGTCCATCACTAAACCCGGGTCACCAGTGTGGCACCAGGTATGGCGTCCAGAGTCTCAACCTCAGCACCACTGGGCCAGCCCCTAAAATATTTTTTTTTTTTGCTTTTATTTATGGATTTTTAATGTACAAAGTAGCAACATGTACAGAAAATTCACAGTATATATGCAGTCATAGGGTGGAAGGCATAAACATTACCTGCTCAGGATAGTCCTACATATTACTACACACTGCAGCTAATATCATTCTGATACATGCCCCACATCCCAGTGAAAGAAGGAGTTAATAACAGGAGACTAAACCTGTAGGCCATAACACTCTCACCACAGGGAATTCGATGATTATCTATATTCTGAGTTTCCACTGCCACTGCAGAAATATAAAAAATAGAGGAGGGAGGTCTATTGCAAAGTCAACTTAACTGTTACATCACAGATTGCCTGAGCTTGGTTAAGTTATTCTAAAACCCTACATTTACATATCCACTAAGGGATCATGCAGGGGAAGGATAGAACAAAGGAGATAATAAAGTTCAAAAACTGAGCACATCAGCTCACCAAACGATGGATCTGTCCATTTGCAATTGTAAGAAAACTTGCAGGCAAGTGACTCTTAGATAATAAAGAACATTTTTTATAAAAACAAAACTGTCAACTAGCTTGCTTAAGTATAAACAGCCATCTTGGAGCATGCTTGCACTTAAAGGCATCTAGGCCTTAAAAGCATACTTTCACCCTGAAAGGTTAATAAAGATTAATCCAGTCCAACCATGTTCACTCTGATTTTCTTTCTTCCTTGTCATTAGAGCCCTCTCTTCCAACTGCACTAACAGTTTTTGGTGAAGGTAGCGACTACTTCCAGATCAGTAAAATACGTGACTTTGTCTTGTGGGTGATTTCTAGGCGAGCCAGGAACAGAAATTGGGCCCTCACCCCTTGGCAAGCAGTGACGTTTTAACCACCTGCAACTTCTTTTTACGGTCTTGTGTCTGGGAGGACAGATCTGGGAAAGACCCAGTCTGCTACCCTCCCAAGCGGTCTCTCCTTTATTACGGTAGCCTATATGGATTCTGGCCCCGGAGTCAATAGTGTTGCAATTGTTGTTAGAGGTCATTCTCCCATGCCTCCTCGAGACTTAGGGAGAAGTGGGATTGAGAAGGCCTCCGACCACCCATACTCCGACAACCCAGGGCAGTAAATTTAAGTCCTCAAATATCAGCCTGTCCAGTTTAGCTAAAGTTCTGCTTGCCCATTGAATCATGGGAGAATCCAACAATTCTAACATTGTGTTGGCGGGGCCATTTTCAAGGGTTTCCACCTTGGTGTGGAGGAAACCGACATCTTGGATGAGGCCTGTGTTAGCGTCTGTATGGTGTTCCGATGTGTTGGTAAGTTCAATGATGGCCTTTTTGTTATCCAAGATCTTCCCATCTAAATCGGAGGT
Organism: Neoceratodus forsteri; assembly: GCA_016271365.2. Classification (NCBI taxonomy): domain Eukaryota; kingdom Metazoa; phylum Chordata; order Ceratodontiformes; family Ceratodontidae; genus Neoceratodus; species Neoceratodus forsteri. The sequence continues at coordinate 410,261,009 of CM057449.1, forward strand.
TTTTGGTCTGTTAGCATTGAGTCATTTGTTCGTTTCATCCCTGTTGCTTGCAGCTTGTTAAGATAACCATAATTTGGGAGAAATTCAAGGCTATATGATCGGGTTCCAGGCTTCAATAAGGCGCTGACACCAGGAATATTAAAGTAAGACTCAGGCTCCAAGGTTGTGAACTGGTGATGCTTTTTGACCTCATAGCAATCAATAAATGTTCCGTTGTCCACTGATATTCTAAAATCTGTTCAGGTAACAGCAGAATTAGTATATATTTAAAGAATTAACCAGCGTATCATGGAGCTGAAATTAAGATGTCTATCCTGTCGGATGCTCCACAGCACCCTCTAAAATACTTTTTAAACATTCAGATGAAAATGTATTATTGAAATAAAATATTTTCTCTTGGATCCCAACACATACGTATTACTAAGTGTATTAGTTGTCTTAAGTAGCAAATATGTTTGAGATTCTTATAAGTGATTTCAGTGAGACCTGACCCAGTTCTTCTCTTACCAATGAGTCTGAGGGCGTATCATGGACCTGAAGAATTATTTTATATGCTAGTTCACTGATTTTCTAACCAGTTAATTTTGCTGATTATTGAAACAAAGAAACTGAATTTGTCACCAAAAGGACCACTTGGCCCACCCAGTCTGCTCATCTGGTCCTTTCCTAGTCTCTCTCTCTCTCCACAGACCCTAACTGGTCTTCTGCAATGTCACTTATGAAGACATTAAAGATGGCTGGTCTCAGTACTGCATCCTGCAACACCCCTCTGGTCACTCTCCTAACATTAGAGTGAGTGCTGTTAACTTCACCCTTTGTCATCTATCCATTAACCAGTTTCTAACCCAGTTCACCACTTTGGATCCCACACCTAGGCTGCTGAATTTCATTATCACTGTCCTGTGTGGCACAATGTCGAGGACCTTGCTAAAATCCAGGTAGGCCATGTCCACTGCCCTCCCCAGATCCATTTCCTCTGGTCACCCAGTCAAAGAGTCAATTAGATCTGTCTGCCATGACCCTCCCCAAGAATCCATGCTGCCTGTGGTCCTGCAGCCACACTAATTCAAGATCATCTACGAACCTTTTCTTTAACAGGGTTTCCATTAATTTCCCCACCCGAGGTAAGACTGACTGGCCTAAGTTGCTAGCCTCTTCCCTGCTGCTATTCTTATGTAGACAGATCATGTCTGCTCTCCTGCAGCCACATCTGTTTCCAGTTAGCTGTTGAATAAGACCATCTGTAGGGCAGCTAGCACCTCCCTAAGTTCCTTTTGGTACTTTGCATGTATTCAGTCTGGTTCCATAGCTCTGCCCACCTTCAGAGCAGCACGCCTTCTGAACTCTTTCCTCTGAAAATGGACTTGTGACCCCTCTTGTTTCTGCTGCTCCTGGTGGTTCCTCCCTCCCTATATTGTAAAGACTGAGCAGAAGCATCTCTTCTGGATGTTTGCTTTCTCCTGGTCTTCTTCTGCACAGTCTCCCTTGCCACCCTACTTATCCTAACTATCTCTGCCCTTGCATTCCTCTTCCCACTTATGTACCTGAAGAAAGCCTTATCTACCTTAGCTACCTCTCTGGCTATCCTTTCCTCTCTGTGTGTGCCTTTGCTCCCTCAATGCCTTTCCTGCTTCCTCTGTTTTACTTAGTATACCTCCATGTCTTCTTCCCTCTGCATTACCTAATACTTCCTGAATGCCACCATTTTTCCTTCTTGACCTTGGCCATCTCTAAGAACTATAATGGTCTCTTTTTCCTTTCACTTTTCCTTCAGAGAAAGGGAGACACACACACACACACACACACACACACACACACACACACACACACACACAGAAAAACAGTTTGTGCTGTGAGCCCTCCTGCCTCTTTATCTCTCTGTCTCTCATAAAAGTGCAATGTAACAGGAGTGAGTGTTAAAATAAAATTCAGTTTTGATCAGCCTGTCTCAGTCTTGATGAATGCTAGTGACCTGTTGGTTGCATCTGTAGATGTCACTAAAAAACTATTCAATGTGTTGCAATGATGTGGTGTCTAAAAGAGGAAGGGATGGTGAGCAAGCTAGCTAGCATTTGTTCTACTAATTAGGAGAAACTTGATGGCAGAAATCAGAGGCCACTAATCCTAAGGAGAAAATGAAGAGGAAGAAAGAGGCAAGTGGATGGTATGAAATTCTTTGTTTTTAATACATGGAGTGTTTGAGAAGAGGTAGTATAGAGGAGTATAATATCCTAAGCATTCAATGTGCACTGCTTGTATATTCTTGCAACCATGCATCCTTATGCTGCTTTTATTTGCTTCTGTTAACTGTTCACTTTATAGTCTGTGTGTTATCATATCCATGTGCCTCCAGGTCACACCGGGAGACAAGCATCTTGTTGCTCAGTGTGCCTTCCTGGTGAAACAATTGCAATAAATAAAATAAATAAATAAGTATTAAGATATGTTAATATGCTATTTTTTAAAGTTATGGTAAGTAAGGATATTACAGTATGTTTTACCATACAAACATGGCTGCTAGACATGTTTAAAAAAACATTGTGAGGCAGGGTATCTAGCTGTGATCTGTCCTGGTTGCTGGAAAGGTTCCTTGAAAGATAGGAAAGAAGGAAGTAGAAGGGACAGGATCAGATGTGATTCAGTACAGTAGCTGCTTCTTGTTTTACAGGGTTTCTTGTGGATTTTACTTGGTAGGTTATTTCTTTTCTTTCTTACTACTTCTAAAGGGGCTAGCAGGGTATTGTTTTTGGGGCTGTTGGAAGTTTGAAAACTGGTTGAGAAGTGGCTGTAAGTGGGCTCATTGTTGGATGTTCACTGTATAGCAGGCTCGCTGGTGGAGGCCTATTTCTTCTGATTTAAAACCTATTTGGTGGGATTTGATTGGGGCTGTTTCTTTGGTTTGCAGGGCCTGGAGGCAGACATAGGGCTGATACACTCTCTCGAGAGTTGGGTGTAGGCCCCATCCCACCTTTCCCCACCCTCCCTCCTCCCCAGAGCTCTGCTTATTTATAGGGAACACTTGCCCTGCAATTGGAAGAAAAGGATGCAGGTACAGCTCATGTAGTTCTAGCCACTGGAGGTTGGATTTAAAGGCTGGGAGAGAGGAGCTTAGGGGTTGTACACTTCCTTATAAGTTTACTGTGTTGTACTGCACCTAGTAACAGGGTTACTGGTTTACTGTGGGACTGAATCTAGGATTAGTGGGTGACCTGATTAGTCAGTAGGGGTGTATCTTGGACTAGTGGGGAATGGTGGCTCACTCAAGGAAACCTACTTGGAGGGGGATGGGACCACACGTCATTAGGGCCGCATCTTTGGGAGGGTGGTGGGGTGCACAGGGTGTGAGGCAGCCATGATACTGGACTGAGCTTGGAAGTCCGGTGGTTGCCCAGTGCTACCGGCTGGTACAGCTTAGGGAGGAGGTTGCAGGATTAGAGACAGCTGGGGAAGGGGGAGGTATGGTTGGGGAAGAGGGCAGGGATCTCCCACAGGGTTGCACCAAGCACTAGGGGCAGGGGCATAAGGAAAGGGTGCAGGAGAATACTCTGGGGTCACTTAGGGACCCTGGCAGAGGGGCCAAAAGGAGGATACTACCAAGGAAGCAGGCAGGTAACTGGGGACCCTCACAAGGGGCCAGAGAAACAACATTCTCAGGGAAGTTGGCAGATGGCTGGGGCTGGACAGAAGGAAGCAAAGGGGAGGTGGATTGGACCTCACACTAGTAACCATTTCAGTTCCTTCTTCTGCTTGAGGATGAGGGGGTGATGCAGCCATGACAGGAGTGGTTAGAGATGGAAAGGGAGTGGGGGCAGGAGGCAGGGGCTGGATAGCAGGAGGAACAGGGGAACCTGGAATGCAGGAAAATGGGAGAGCAGTGGATCAGAGCAGGAGGAGCAGGGGAAAAGGGAGGAAAACACAATGAGAAGGACCAGTTGGGAGGAAAGGGCAGGAGAAGGACCAGAAGTACAAGGAGGATACAGTAAAGGGGCTGAGGTTTAGGCCAGGGGAACACGACAAGCAAGGAGGCACTGAATGGAGACAGGAAGGAAGGGAGGACGAGCCAGGCTAGTTTAGCAGATGGGGAGAAGGACCAGTTGTGAGTAGTGAGGGGGAGTTAGCAAGGCACAGAAGGATACTCGGGAGGAGGAAAGGCATAGGATTGGAGAGGAGGGGTGGCCGGGTAAATGAGGGGTGGCATGTGGCACCCAGATAGGGGAGGAACAAGGAGCAGGCTGGGTGGAGGGGCTGGTAAAAGGATGAGGGACATGGAAGGGGGGAAATGGAGGAAAGGAGTAGTCAGAGTGCTCCTGTTGGGGGATTCTATGATCAGGGGTATCAAATGGGATAGGGAGGGGAAGCCTGCCAGTTAGAACAAAATGCTTCCCTGGACTAACAGTGCACAGGGCCAAGCACGAGGTATATCAGCTGGCAAAGTATTGTGGGGTTCCCGGACATACAGGTCCACCTGGGTACAAATGACATTGAGGGAAATAGCAAGCTAGAGATACAGACAAGGTTCAGGGAGCTTGCCAGCATCTGTCACGACATAGGGTGCATGATTTCCTTCTCGGAATCCTGCCGGTGCCAAAGGGCTGGTGGGGAACGCAAAAAGAAAGATAAGGCGATAAACCAGTGGCTCAGGGAGTGGTGTGAGGCCAGATGGTATGGGTTGATGGGGGATTGGGGAGACCTGGGAGGATAAGGAGCTGTATGCTAGAGATAGGCTCCATCTCAATTTGGAGGGAGGGATCCTTAAGTTGAAAATAGAGGGTTCATTGGTGAAAATGGGGTTTAAACTTGTGAAGGGGGAGGATGGGAGAAAAGGCTGTCGAGGGGGTCCGATAAAGGAGGGACTCTGACTCCACCCCTCATGGGGAGCTGGAGGAATGCAGGAAAAGACCAACTGGTAAAGTGAAGACCAGGGGAAAATGGAATCCCCATGGGAACACAGGCAGGGAAATGGAAGTACAGGAGAAGGGTGGAAGGTAGTCCTGCTTAAATGCCAGGAGCTTAGACAATAAAATGCCTGAGCTCCAGGTGATGCTAACTGAGGGAGCTGATGTGGCAGCGGTCACTGAGACCTGGGCCACCACAGGACATGACTGGGACCTAAATCTGAATGGTTACACTATGTTCAGGAAGGACAGGGGGAGGGAAGGGGGAGGAGGGTAGCAATAATAGTCAAAAACTGCATTGGCATAGAGGGAGTAGAGGAGGCAGAGGGAACCGTGGAGGTGATTTGGGTCACCTTGATAACAAGGGGGCAAGAGAGTAAAAATAGGAGTGGTGTATAGACCTCCTCGCTGGTGGAGGAGCTGGAGGAGAGTCTAGTGACAGATGTTGAGAGACACTGCAGACTGGGCAGGGGAAGGGTGGTGGTGTTGGGGACTTAAACATGCCAGCAACAGACTGGGAGACTATGACATCCTCGGTGGCCAGGGAACAGAGGTTGTTGGATGTCTTTCAAGACGCATTCCTAACTCAGCAGGTGAGAGAACCAACCAGGGACGTGTGGGTACTGGATGTGGTCCTGGTCGACAGTGACCAGATTGGAGCCTGGAGGTAAGGAACCCATTGGCAGGGAGTGACCATGCCACTGTCTGGTTCTGCCTGGACCTAGGAGGGGTAGAAAGCCACACAAAGACAGAGGTAACTGACTTCATAGGGGTGGATTTTAAGGAAATGGGAAGGATTCTTAAGGAGCATTTGGATGTGATTGGGTCAGACATGGACACTGACAGTAGGTGGGAAATAATCAGGAGAGGGGTTCAGGATGCTACCAGCACCTGTGCCAGAGTAAGACAAAATGTGGTAGGGCCCGAAAACCCTGCTGGTGGACCAGGGAGGTCCAGGAGGTGGTGCGGGGAAAAAGGCAGCCTATAGGCAATTCAAATGCTCAAGGAGTGAAAGGGATCGAGGAGTATGAACTGATGGCTAGAAGGGCCACTAGGGTGGTGAGGGTGGCTAAGGCAAGGAAGGAGCAGAACCTGGCCAGGGAAATTAGGAGGGAACAAGGGGTTCTTTAGATACATGTAGTGATAGTATAATATGTTGATTATTGTCACTCCATTTTGTATGCTATTTCATGTAATGTATGTCATTTTATACTCCATTTTGTATTGTGTGACTCCATTTTACATGCTGCTTCATTTAATTGGTGTTTTGCTCTTTAGATAGCCTCATTATTATGTTTTGCTTCAGACAGTGTATTTTGCTAACTTGAAGGTTGCATATTATCAGGCAACCTGTTTTGTAGTTTTGTTTAAACTTCTGCTTAGCTCATAGTGTTCTAGGCACCCGGCCAGTGTTTGGAGCACAGTGACCTAGCAGGTGTAGGGAATTCTGAGCAGTCCTTATGGTGTGAATTCCAGCATCCTGGGAGCCCAGCCAGCTTCTAGAATGTGGCGAGACAACACTATGAAGGCTGCACGGTTATTTTTAGCATAGAATAAGATATAAATGTAGCTTTCTCAATGCCTGGTTAGAAGCCTCACCTGCAGGGTGGATGCATCGCTATTGAGGCCAATTCCAGTCTCGTGAGACTCCTAGCCAGGCTGACAAGGGGCTTCCCAGCCATTGGAACAGGCTTGGATGTAGCTGGAATCAGTGATGTATAACCTTTGTATTATATTTTGCTATAATAAAGCTTTTGGCTTGCTGTACTTATTGTAACCTTTATATTATATTTTGCTATAATAAAGCTTTGGCTTGCTATACTGTTATTGTGTGTATGTGAGTGTGAATGGCAAATAGCTGCTTGGTTTGAGTTGGCAGAACAATACATTGGGGAAAAAACGAAGGGTGAAGGAGCAGATTAGCAGGATTAAAACAGGGGAGAGATGGGCACAAGAGCGGGGAGCAGGCTGAGGTACTAAATGAGTACTTCACCTCTGTTTTCACCAAGGAAAGTGGGGTGCTGCATCATACATGGCAGGAGACAGTGATACTGAGGAGGGGGGGACCCTTTCCGATCGGGCAGGTCTGGGGAGAGGGAGGCATCACTGGCAGGAGGGAGGAAGGCTAAGCAGGGAGAAGAGGTAGCGGAGGTGGATATCACAGTAGAGAGAGTGAGGGAAGCCCTCAGGTTCCTTAAGATGGAGAAAGCACTGGGGCCTGTTAAGTACATCCCAGAGTGCTGAAGGAACTTCTGGATGTCCTGGCAAACCCCTGGTGGAGCTTTCACCATCTCTCTGAGGACAGGGTGGGTGCCCCAGGACTGGAAGGTGGCGCATATAGTGCCTATCCACAAGGGGATCAAGGAGGTGGCAGGGAACTACAGGCCTGTCAGCCTGACATCGGGTGGTGGGCAAGGTGATGGAGGGCATTGTCAAGGAGAGGCTAGGGGACCTGAGAAGTCAGGTGCCTGGATGATAGACAGCATGGATTCATCCAAGGGAAATCGTGTCAGACAAACCTTGTGGAGTTCTATGACTGGGTGACAAGTGCCTTGGACCTGGGTAGACCAGTGGATGCCCTCTTCTAGACTTCAGCAAGGCATTTTACTCTGTTCCTCATGAGGGCCTGTTGGATAAGCTAGAGAAATGGGGTGGGGAACCAGATGATCAGATGGATAGACAGTTGGCTCCAGGACCGGACCCAGAGTGTCATAGTTGGTGGGAAAGTCCCAATGCCATAGTCTGAGTAACAAGCTTCCTGAATTAGTGGCCTTGATGGAGGAGGAACATCTGGATATCATGGCAGTCACAGAAACATGGTACACACAAAACCATGACTGGGACATAAACATACCAGGATACACTATCTACAGGAGGGACAGGAGGGTAAAAGAGGAGGAGGAGAAGCTCTTACATAAGGGAAGAAATCAAAGCAACAGAACAAAAGGGTAAACAGGAGGGAGAAGAAGCACTGTGGGTAAATTTGGAGACCGCAATGGCACCACAATCCGCACAGGGTTAGATATAGACCTTCCTCAGGGGAGGAAATGGACAAGGAAATGGTAGAAAGTATACTTAGAATGGCAGAAAAAGGGAGATATTGCTGATGGGTGATCTGAATACGCCAGATGTTAACTGGAGTGCAGTTGCAGTAGCCACTTCTAAGAGTGGGGTTAATCTAGATGCCCTACAGGGGCATGCCTTAGACAACTAGTATTGGAGCCCACTAGAGAGGGAGCAATCTTAGACCTGGTTCTCTCAAATGGAGATGAAGAGAGGATCACAGATGTAGTGGGTAGCCATCTGGGAACTAGCGGACATCGAACAGTATGGTTCACAATAAACACAGCAATAGAGTCAAGCCATACAAAGACAAAGGTACTGGATTTTAGGAGGTCTGACTTTGCTAAAATGGGTGAGTGCCTAAGGAATGCACTAGCAAATGGGCAGGAAGGAGGGGTGGAAGAACAATGGGTATAATAAAACTGCCATCACAGAGGTAACAAGCCTTTGTGTAAAGCAAATAAACAAAACGAAACGAGGTAAGAAACCACTATGGTTCTCAACGGAGTGGCAGTGAAGATTCAAGAGAAAAGAAAGCATTCAGGAAGTACAAGGAATCACAGAAGGAACAGGACAGAGAACTGTATCAGTTAAAGCAAAAGGAAGCTGGGAAGGCAGTCAGAACAGCAAAGGCCCAAACCAAGGAAAAGATTGCCAACTCAGTTAAGAAGGGGATAAAACCTTTTATAGGTACATCAGGGAGCAAGGAAGACCAAGGGAGGAGAGTGGTGAGGCTTAATAAAGGGAGGGAGGGTGGAAGAGGGTGACTGTGAAAAGGCAGAGATACTAAACAAATATTTTTGCTCAGTATTTACAAAGGAAGAGGGGAGGTACCTAAAACAAACAGTAGAAACACTCTGGATACAGAAGTTGATACCAGCCCATTTACAGAAGAAAGGGTTCTGAAAGAACTCTTAAAACTGAAGGTGGACAAAGCAATGTGGGCCTGATGGGATCATCCCAGAATTCTAAAAAGAACTAAGGGTAGAACTAGTGACACCACTGACTACCCTCTTAACAAATCATGGGAGGATGGGGTGGTACCTGAGGACTGGAGGAGGACAGATGTGATTCCCTCACAAAAGTGGGAGCAAGGCAGAAGCAGGAAACTACAGACCTGTTAGTTTAACCTGAGTGGTAGGGAAAATGATGGAATCACTTGAAGGAAAGAATTGTTGAGTATCTAGAGGCCAGAGGGGCACAGGACCCAGGCAGCATGGATTCACAGTGGAAGGTCATGTCAGACAAATCTGATAGATTTCTTTGACTGGGTGACCAAAGTAGTTGATCAGGGAGGGGCTGTGGACATGGCCTACCTAGACTTTAGCAAGGCATTTGACACAGTCCCACACAAAAGATTAATATACATGTTAGCCAGCCTGGGAGGGTCCCAAGATGACAGCCTGGGTAAAGAATTGGCTAGAGAATAGAACACAGAGAGTAATAGTAAATGGAGTCCACTCTGAAAAAGGGGGGTTAGTAGGGCACCGCTAGAGGTTCAGTATTGACTGGTCCTCTTCAATGTTTTTATAAGCAACATTGCAGAGGGACTGAAGGAAAAGTATGTCTCTTGCAGATGACACAAAGATCTGCAACAGAGTTGATGCACAAGGTGGGGTGGAAAGGATGAGAAGGACTTGCAAGGTTAGAGGAATGGTCAAATGTATGGCAGCTTAGATTTAATGCTAAGAAGTGCAAGGTAATGCACCTGGGAAACAAAACCCAGGGAAGAGTACACAATGGGGGATGAGATACTAACAACAACAAAATGGAAAGGGACCTGGGGGTAGTCATATCAGATGACCTAAAGGTGGGCAAGCAATGTGAGAGGGCAGCAAGGAGGGTTGGGATACTGGGATGCATAGGGAGAGGCATCGCCAGTAGAAAACAAGAAGTTATTATCCTCTGTACAGACAGCTGGTGAGACCCCATCTGAGTACTTGGCAGTTCTGGAGACCCAATCTCCAAAGACATAGATAGGATGGAAGCTGTCCAAAGGAGGATTAACTAAATGGTGCAGGGTCTGCACCGAAGACATATGAAGAGAGACTTAAGGAGCTTAATATGTATAGCCTCAAGAAAGGACGGAGAGGGGGGACATGGATAGATACTTTCAAGTATCTCAAGGGATCAACAAAGTCCAAGAGGGTAGCATCTTTCAAAAAAAAGGTGCAAGAACAAGGGCACAATTTGAAGATAGAGGGGGCGCTCAGAGGTAATTTAAGGAAGTATTTTTCGCAGAGAGGGTTGTGGATGTATGGAACGGCCTCCAGAGGAGGTTGTGGAGTCAAAAACAGTGGTGGAATTCAAGCATGCATGGGACAGTCATAAGGCAATTCTAGGGTGGGGTAGGGAGAAGTAGGCTGCTGGTTAACTAGGATCTGCAGCTTATCCATCAGGTAGGAAATGGGCAGACTGTGGGCCATGGTCCCTTATCTGCCATCAAATTCTATGTTTCTATGTTTCTATCCCTAAGGAGGGTCATTAGTGGGGTCCCACAGGGATCAGTCCTGGGCCCCTCCTGTTTAACGCCTACAACTCTGACACAAGGACAGGTATCAGGAGTGAGATGAGTGTCTTTGCTGATGACTCCAAAACTGGGGGCACTGGTGGATTGTGAGGAGGGGAGGGTGGCCCTACAGGGGACCTGAAGGCTCTGAAAGATGGTCTAGAAAGTGGAAGCTGAGGTTCAATGCAGGAAATGCAAGGTACTGCACCTGGAGAGCCAGAAACCGGCCAAGTGTACACCTGGGGAATGCTACAAGTCTCGATGGCTGAGAGGGACCTGGGGTGGTGGTGGATGTCAAGATGAACAACTTGAGACTTGTAGGAGGGCAGCAGCCAAGGCCAACAGGATGATGGGATGCATCACTAGGGGATCACCTCCAGAAGGAGGGAAGGATACCTCTGTATAACTGTTGGGTGCAGCCTCACCTAGAGTACTGTCTGCAGTTTTAGAGGCCACACTTAAAGAGGGGCATTAAACTCCTGGAGAGGGTCCAGAGGAGGGCAAACCAAAATGATTTGGGGCTTGGGGACAGGACCTATGGGGAGACTCTAAGAGCTAAATATGTACACATTGGAGGAGAGAAGGGACTGGGGGACATGATAGAGGTCTTCAGGTACATGAAGGGGTAAATAGGGGAGGAGCAGTCAGGGTGCTTTGAAGGAAGAAGGATGGGGGCAACTAGAGGGTATGCGTGGAAGCTGGAGGGGAAGATTCAGGGAGAAAGGAGGAGGTGCTACTTCACTGAGAGGGTGGTGAAGCCATGGAATGCACTGCCCAGGGGCTGGTGGAGGCAGAGACAGTGGAGAGGTTCAAGAGGGGTGGGACAGGTACAGGGAAGGGTTCTGGAAGCAAAATCCAGTGCAGCGAGAATATCCGGAACTGGGAAGGAGAAGCCAGAGAAGGCGATGGGGCAGCAAGGTCAGCCCCAGGGTGGGGCGGACCAACGAGCAGACATGAAAGACTGTTAGGCCTATTCTGCTGGCATTTTAGTATGTTAGTACGTTAGTATAGTAGTCATCCCAAAAATACGTTGGTTATAAATCCTTTCAACTAATCTGAATGCAGGAATTTCTTACCCATTTCATAAATTACAATTCTGGCCCTAGTTCTCCATGGCACTGGACAGATTCTGCTGCAGGGCCTATAGCCTTCTGTAGCAGGGTTTTCATTTCTGTGACATGAACTATTTATTTATGTGGCAGAAGGTAGCACTACCCTTGAATACACTATGCTTTGATGTCACTTATGATATCACCTGCTGTGCACAAAAGGGCTTCAGGATAAACAAGGAGGGAAGACAGGCAGACCCTCTGGAAAACTGTATGTTAAAAACAGCAAGAGTAATGAATTCTATAGAGCTGCATATATTCTGCTACAGGATGCAAATTCTGTGGAAGATTTCTTGGCCATTAAATAATGAGGCTCCAAGGCATTGATTATAATTCATATAAAAATCAAGTGCAACAAAGAAAGTCATATGAAACAAATGCATTAGTGTAGATCATGAAAAGAGTTTTTGGAGTCACATTAAAATTATTACTATCACTTAAAGGTGATGCATCTGAGCTGAAGGATACATGAGTTGGAGTGCCAGCGGAGAAGTCATATATTTTATACAATAAGCAGTTTAAAGTTTTATTGTTTTCCACTGCACGTGGTCCAAGTTTGCTGTGCTTCATGTACACCTGCCCTGGTGACAAGACTGGTAGTTCTGCAGTGAATGACCCAAGAACAATTTTCCTTATCTTCTTCATGGATCCAGGAAAAGCTCTATGAGGGCAAATGACTTAGGGACTCACCAGCATACAGTAGCTTCCAGAGGCATCAGAAGATGAGGCATTTTCACCACTAAAGATTTAGGGCTGAAATCCTGAAAAGCTTCTGGACTGTAGATAAAACAATGTACATCCCTACATGACCCTGTTGATCAACTGTCAGTGGCAGAGTCACAGAAACAGATGGGAGGAGTGGAGTAAAGAGGTAATGACTTGACAGGCAAGATGGCAGTCCTCTGGGATGCTCCCTAAGGAAATGACTCCCTTCATGTTAAATACACAAATCTGGCAAGCAGATTCCAGCACTCCAACCTCTGAATAAGTGGCTTCCAGAAGGCAAGAAAAGTATAGATAATGTATCTTTTTCCAAACTGAATCCCCAAGACCCATGACTTAATGAACTTGCCTAAAGGCTTTGAACTTGGAGCAAGTTAATCAGGATCTACAACCTAAACCTATGACAGATAACAGACCCAGGCAGTAATTAAGTGCCTGAGATTCAGAGACAAGGAACTAGTGCTGCAAACCTCTAGGAAATTTGGAGGAGATGAAATTTATATGCAACAGAATCTTGTTTTATCCAGATCTATTGCCAGAGATTGTGGAGCACAGGAGTCAATTTGATGCAATTAAAAGTAATTGATACAGTGGCAACAGAAATATTTCTTCTTGCACCCTGACAAAATGAAAATCTGGCACAACCAAAAGAATCTCTTTTCTAAATCAAACTGCTGTGAAGAAATGAATCTCAAAATACCTATTGACAGACAAGCAACAAGAACAGAGAAGACAAATCTTCACTCAACTGAGATATACTATGAGGGAGATGGCAATTGACTGGAAAGTACATGCCGAGTTCCCATTTACATTTTTTAACCTGTTTGTGATGTGTTTCCATCTAACAGACTGCCAGGGAAATGGTGGTACAGGAGGGGTTCTCTCTGGTCAAAAGGGGCACCAGTTTACTGAAATTATTTGTGGGAGTGGCTTTGTTTTTTTTTTTTTACTTTTTGGCCTCTTTGGCCTGGTGAGTGACTTTGATGTCCTTCTTGACCTGCCTGAGTGGCCCATCGATCACTTGTATGCTCCTGCTGTGGCTCAGTTATGTGGCACCAGTCAATGCTGTGGTACATTTTGGATTGCTCTGAAGATTTGGGTTTTGCCTGTCAGAGAGACTTAGTGGTAGTGATTTGTAACTGATGATACCTCATCCATTCCTCATGAGATGCTGAAGACTTGTGAAGGGACCTAAGGAGGAAGGTGAGTTTCATGGAGACCAAAGGCAGGGGAACACCATGTATACATGACCTCCTTTGTGGGGCTTACTTTTCAGGGAGACAATATTTGGAAGTAAAGTGAGAGGGCAGCAGTGATGTCCAAACAGTAGACAAGAGGATCCCAGTTGGAGGACCACAAGGCATTTAGGAAGTTTTCCAAGTTCAGTAAGTTGAATGACCAGGTCCAGATGTACTTTTTGGGGTATTTAGGGCCATGAATTTTCTTGACACAGTACACCATGCATGGGTCACTGAAGGAGCCAGGAAGGGTACCATCAGGACAAATTCTGTGTGGGTGGGGTAATTGGACCCAGTCCAGGAGAGACTGGTTATAGAGGGTAATGCCAAGTGGGATGAGAAATAAGTTGAGAAAGATCTACAGACTCAACTTCCTGAGTAAGACATTTAAGAGGAGGATAAGCCAGTTAACATTAAAGTCTCAGAGAAAAATACATTCCTAAAATGAGACAAGAATAAAAAGGAGGAGAAAAGAGGAATGACTGAGTCAGATTTGACTTTAGGGAAGAGGTAGACCCCACTAACAAATATTGAAAGAGAGTGAGGGAAATCTTAAACAGAAGGAGTTTGTGCAAGAAGGTGACAGCAGCACAAGAAACAACATCACAGGTGAAGCAATGCAGTACATACTGCATATGAGTACTCCACCTCTTCTACCCTGATCCTGCCTGATAGGTACTGTACATGTAGCCAGGGATGGAGATGTCACTATTTCTGATTCTGGCAGAGAACCAGGATTCTGTAATGACCAGAATATCAAGGTTGTTTTGCAGACCTAGAGCATAATCTGGTCAAGCTTGTGGAGGAGGCTCTTCACATTGTGGTGGAAAATGCTAAGAACCTTAGGAAGGGAGCAAGCAGATAAGGCATCGGGGAACATGATTACACTCAACATTGCCTGAGAGGAGACACAGGAGAGCAATGATGATCTTACATGAGAACTTGGAGTGTGAATTGGAGGAAGCAGCATAGTGACAGCAAACAGAAGGAAAGGAAGAGAGACAGTGTCACAAGGCTTCAAGGGTAGAGTAGGCAGTGGGAAGGAGGTATGGAGAGTTACTGAAGCTGTAGCATTGGTGGAGGGAGAGGGAGGATTGTGGTAGGGGATGAAAGGCAGGAGGAGCTGAGGGACCATACACAGGATAGACAGGGATAGGAGGCAGAGATAACAGTAAGAGAAGGGGAGCAACAGAAGGAACGGAAAGTAGGGGCAGCTATAGACTGACAATGGATAGTACAGTTACAATTTAAACATGACTTTAATAGGTACACATACACTAAAACAGAGCCATTTAGTTATCTGCTAATATAACTAAGAGTGTGTTATTAAAAAGATGTACAGTACCACTACTAAAAGGCAAAGCTAAATAAAACAAATGAACCCTCCTAACCATTCCTAGATATGATCCAATATAGAAATTATGCAGTAAACAATACAGAAATCCCTGCTACTGTAAAGAAGATACAGGTAGCACACCCTAAAAATTGTTACTACAAATTGCATAGAACTATGGCCCATTAATGTATTTCAGTAGTATTGCACCAAGACAATATGGAAGGTAGTGCTCAAACCAAATATACCAGACCACTACCGATACCACATAACCTAACAAATAACATGGTTGGAAACAGGCACCAATACTTAAAGATATAGGCCCAGATATTCAAAGAGTTGAGCCATGCGCACAGGGTTGTGCTCAAGAACCAAATTGCGCCATTCTGCTGTATATTCAGCAGGAGGCAGTTGTGCCCCAAATCACTCTGAGCAACAGCAATGATAATGAAGGCATGTGCAACTGAAGGGAGGAAACATGCATAAATGGCACAGTGCGATATTCAACAACTTGCACCATGCCCAATAGGGAGCAAGCGAAGTTGCGCCATAGCAGAAATGAGCCAAATAAAAGGAGCAAGGGTGAGGTGCAAGACGCACAGGAAGGCACATGAGGCAGAACTCCAGCCACACAGACAGGGCAGGAGGGACACACACGGCAGGCCAGGGAAAGGGCACCCTGAACACAGAGGCACAGGGAAGGTGGGGGAGCCACAGCAAGTGCAGAAGGGAAGTGCACACAGCACAGAGGCCACCACAGGCAGGTGTTCCTGTGCAGGGAAGTAGCAGGAGGACAGCGGGGAATACAGTAACAGCTGCCAGGGGGTAAACACAAGCCAGGGACATGGCCAGTGCCACCTTCAGATGGAGGCCGTTATGAGGGGAGTGAGAAGGCGGTAGCAGGGGTGTGGCTGGCAGTGGAAGGGCCGTCAGCAGTATGCCCCCAACAGGCAGTGCCGAGCCTGCACCAGCTTCGAGCTGTACAGTGATACAGAGATTGTGGGCTGGTACCGCCTGAATCGAGCAATTTGAGGTGGCTCTGTGAGCTGTGCAGTGATGTGATGCAGGCACCCACACGTGGGAGCCATGCCCTGTCAGTGGAGACAAAGTGACAGCTTGCATAGTGCGCCCTCACCACGGATACCTTCCAGAGACCAGCTGGGGACACCACAGGCATAACCCAGTCAGCCACGCCATGCCACCTCACCCAGTTCCTCAGCGCACTTCCGCCACATGCTGTGGAGTACATCCATTTCCCCAGCACACCGGCAGAGCGCAGAGCAAACATACAAGAGTTCCACAGGGTAGCATGTATGCCTGGTGTGCTAGGGGCACAGACTGCACCTATGTGGCCATATGCACACTCCACCTGGCCCGAGGGGCTGCATACATCAATCGCAAGGACTATGCCAGCATCAACTGCCAGGTGGTGTGCAATGCCAGGGGCATAATCACATGTCTGTGCCACGCACCCTGGGGAGCACACGATGCCTTCATCTGGCACCAGTCAGCACTGTGCTACAGATTTGAGAGTAAGGAGATCCCCACTGGACACCTAGTGGGTGAGTATGCAAACCACATGGACAATCATAGGGCCTGGGGGCATGGCCAGAGGTGACATGGGTAGTGGCCTCACATGGCTCGCGCAGGGCGATGCTGATCACCAAACTAACCTCCACCTCTACACACAGGTGACAGCAGATACCCACTCCATCCCTGGCTGCTCACACCTACCAGCGCCCGTGACCCCATCTCAGCAATGCTACAGTGAGGGATACACCACCACACGTAATGTCATTGAGCGGGTGTTCAGGATGCTGAAGGCACATTTCCATTGCCTGGACACCTCGGGCGGTGCCCTACAGTACAGTTCCTCAGAGACCTGAGGCTATTCCTGGCCTGTTGCATCTTGCACAACATGGCCAACGAATGTGGGATAGCCGTACAGGTCGCAAGAGGGGACAGCAATGGGGACGATGAGGATGCTGGTGACGATGGTGATGGGCAGCCCACCTTGGCCGATGGGACCTCCGACTGCTCCGGCTGGCACTGCTGCACGGGACACCATCTCAGAAGAGCACTTCAGCCAACCCAGGTAAGTCATGGGGCCATGTGCAGCCAACAGTGGCTAAGGCACAACCCACAAACACACATGGACACACACCAGGGTGCATGCTGTCAAGGGAAGTGGCAGGGCATGGAACCACACACACAACCAGGGATGGGTGAGGACTAACATGCCATGCAGATGGACACACACACACGCACACACACACAATGCACTAAACTTGCACAAAGGGCAGGAGGCACACCGACCCAGAATGCCACCCCTAGCCACACACATGTCCACAGACCACCACGCCCACTGCCTGTCCATGTGCATGTGTCAGATGCTGAGCACCATTGCACATTGGTGTACAGTGCAATGCAGGCATCATCATGCACACGCAACTGTGGACAGCAGCCAGGAGGTGTGCAGATGGACTGTGTGTCCACGCAGGGCCGGGTACCCACCCGTGCACTGCCCACTGAAAGACACAATGCACACAGGGCAGCACCAGACAGTAGCCGCATTGGGAGACAGGTCAGTCAAGGACACAGTGCCCTGGCCGCCACGGATGGCATGGGCGGCCCGCTGAGACCCGCCAGCACGACAGGCTGACCACTGGCCTCATGGGGTGGCACCGATGGTCCCCAGGGTTCTACTGCGTGAACACGACCATGCTCACGCGGGGTCTGCAGCACGGAACATGCCTGCGCCAGGCATGCTCGGATGCCCACAGCTGAACCCGTGTCGACAGGTAGGTGTCTCACGACGCCGGGAATGGTGGGTGGATAGTGCACCGCGTGGAGTCCACGACGCATGGGCACATGACCGTGTGCCCATTGTGGCTATGACAGCAGTGAATGCCTGTGCATGCCTGTCAATGGCAGTGGTCACATCCTCCCGCAACCGGTCCATCCCTGCCAGGATCAGAACGGTGTCTCTGCTGTGACGCCTCTCTGCCCGCCCCAGAGCTGCACGCAGTGCATCCACCAATGTCACAGCTGCATCTGCTGCTGGACTGATGCTTACAGTAGGTGGGTGTGCTCATCCAAGAGGTCATCTGCCTCCTTGGCATCCTGTCCTCAGGGTGTGTGGCGCCCTGATGATCAGCACCCCATGAGGGTGGGCGCCGCGCACCAGGACCAGGTCTGGGCATGTCCACAGGTGGTGCACAGACACCACCGCTGGACCCTGTACCCCAAGCCCATTGGCCGACTGCTGATGCTTCCTCCCGCTACCACTCCCAGGGCTCAGTGGTGCTGCCGCAGTGGCTGCAACAGTCCCGCTGTCCTGAACAAACACCAGTGCTGCCCCACTGGTGCTGACAGGCACAGGCTGGGACTGTGCTGACATGCAGCCTCCATGGCAGCACCACCCACAGCCATGGCCTCAATGTATCCTGCTGTGTGGCCATCCCGTGGCACACACATGCCACTGCCCATGCCGTTAGCGACATCATCATCAGTGATGGACTCGCACCAGACTCCAGGCACAGCATGCTGGCATCCATGGATGCCAGCATGCTGAGAGACAGGCAGGGCTTTCTCCGCACTGTTACAACAACATCAGTGTGGACAGCCAGGCGGCCCCACTGTCACACTGAGCCACGATACCTGTGGAGGTGGATGGCCTCCTCCATCTCCAGCTGACTGTCCTCAGTGGACATGGCCACCACCGCTGACCCATGCAGATGCTCAGGATCTGTAAGGAAAGCAAAGTTGCTACTGCATGTGACCTACCCTGCCCCCCATAGACAGACCATGACTTACTATGCAGTGATGGGCCGCACCCATCTGGAAGCCACCACCCATCTGGAAGCCACCACCGAACACCTCAATGGCACCACGCTGCATGCTTCAACAATCCTCTCCTCTTGTGGGTCAGGTGTACCACCTCCGCTGTCCCCCACCTGTTGCAGCTCATGCTGCCCTGATGGCAGCCACCTTCTCCTTATCCTCCTCCTGTCTGTGCCAATCTTTTTCGTGCACTTCTGCACGGAGCACTGTGGCTGCCATGCAGGTTCACAGCACGCGCCTCCTCCCATGCAGCAGCACGGGCTTGAGGTATTCCTGCCATCTGCTGAGAAGAGGCTCCTGATCCAGGTAGGCCTCAAACAGGGCTTCGGTTCGCCTTGGTAAAATTAGGCCTCCTCCTCCTCCCACCACCGTGTTCCTCCTCTCCCACAACTTGCTCGGTCATTATTTAGCCTGTAAGAATGGCAGTTGTTACCTGTGACTGTGCAGTCCCATGCATGTCCCTAAATCCACAGTCCACACTCCCAAACAGCATGCAATCTCATCAATAGACTGTAGTAACCGACTATGGCCACTGCAGCCCAATGTCACACTTTATAGTGCAACCCATGCAAAATGAGGCGAGGCGCACTTTAAGTGGATGCAAATTGCAGTGCTGCACCATTGAATGGCTGATTAGATGATTTGCATATGATTTGCTGAATATCGCGCTTTAAGCGCTTTGTGCAATTGAGTTGAATGCTGGAGCCAATGGCGAAGTTCTGTGACATGTGTAGTACACACCTCACTGGCATGCCCGGGTTGCTGACACAGGCGCTTGCTGCGCTGCTGACGGCTGTGCATGGTAAGCAATGCAAAGCACAGCCACCATTGTGCCAGTGGTGCTATAGCGATGGTCACCTACATGGCGCTGTGGCACTGGGACATCATAGGCGCACTGGGTAACTGCGTAGCCGCTACTGGTGGTAGCATACAGGCAGCCAATGCACTACATGCATTGGGTCCCAATGGCACTGTGCGTGTCTGTGTGCCAGAGACCCTTGACCCTGTGCCCGACCTTTGCCCCTAGGCACCATGCATCAGGCATGGGTGACCTCTATCGTGCTGTTCAGTGACAGCACGATAGGGAATGGCAGCGCTGTACCATGCAGCATCTGCATCGTGGGGAGCGGCTGCAGAGCGCCATATTTGCAGATCAAGTAGAGAGCATGGCACGGAGGAGGCTGCTCAGTGGTCTCAAATAGAGCTGGCCAACCTAGTGCCCATTGTGAAGCCACACCATGGGCCACTGTTCGAGAGGCACCCTGGACAGGTCCAGGAGCCAGGTGTGGGAGGAGGTGGCCACTGCACTCTAGGAGGCCATTGGACAGGGAGAAGTGCAGAGCAGTGCCACCACAGGTATGGGGACCTGCCGGAGGGAGCCAGAGCTGCTAGCTCACCTGTAGGCACGTGCCAGGAGGGGCACGGTGCACGCCAGGTAGGTGTTACATCAACACACTTTTATCTTCCATATGGGTATCACAGTTGTATGTGTCCAGCACATGGGGAGGAACCATCTGGGGTTGGCTCTGGTGGTGTTATCAGGGTGTGGGTGGGTGGGTCTGGCTGGGTGGAGGGCACACACCTGGGGCAGGGGCTTTGCTACGGGATTGTACTGATGTTCCTCTCCATGTTTGCACCACAGACCCAGAGGAACAGCGCCTTGCCCATGATCTGCGGTGGCAGGAAGAACAGAGGGAAGCCAGCGGGGCGAGGTCCACACCACCCAATGGACTGGCCCTGATGATGGTCAGTGCCATAACTGCATGATTACTATTGCATGCTGTGTAACAGGGTGGGCAGTGGGGCATGGCCACCATCCATCAACACCTCTGCCATGCATGCAACTTGTTACAGTCAACACTGTCCAGTGGCAATGCATGTCTGGGAGTGCATCGATGGTGATCCATGCATGCACCGGTACATGGCTGTGCCACTGCCTTTGCACCACATAGCCATGTCACTAAATGGCCACCGGTGGTGCTGTGCATGACTTGGCTGGTGGGTGTGTGCAGCATTCCGCATGGCTGTATGCACCTGGGTGGGCAGGTCATGTGACGTGATCACTGTGGGTGGTCACACACCATCACAGAGGTATGTCCCACAGCCGTATGCCATGCACAGTGGGCAGGCTGTATGGGGCTGTGCATTCACACCTATTGACTGTGCTTCCTTGTCCTAGGCACACACCATCTCTGTGAGATCAGGGAGGCACTTGAGGAGATCCTGCAGGTGGCAAGGGCATCACTGGACATCCTCCATGGGATCGATGACACCGGGGTCCCTGGAGGCACCGACAGAGGCGAGCCAGAGTGGGGAGTGGGCTCCCACTAGAAGTCCCTCTGCCCCTGAAATCCCTACCCTGACCCACCCCACACCCTCCTTTCCTGCCTCATTTGTCCACCCCTGCCCCTTACCCACCCCCACCTTGTTTTGTAAATAGTCAACTTTTATATGTTTTTTCAATACAGTTATTTTGATATGAATACTGTGGTGGTCTCTGATTTGCAGTGGGCTGTAGGTGCTCAGCCTCAGTGGTGTGCATGGCGTGCAGCGGTGGTGCGGTCATGGGTATGTGTGTGTCCGTGTGAGG
Source organism: Neoceratodus forsteri (assembly GCA_016271365.2). NCBI lineage: Eukaryota > Metazoa > Chordata > Ceratodontiformes > Ceratodontidae > Neoceratodus > Neoceratodus forsteri. The sequence continues at coordinate 410,282,312 of CM057449.1, forward strand.
TGACTATGGTGTGGGGTAGCTATCAGTCAGTGTCTGTGGTGTGTGTTGTTCCTGTGCAATGGATGACTGTGTGCAGTGGTCCATGGTGCGGCTCTGTGTCCATGGCGCCCTATCAGCCCATCCATGGCCTGTGCAGCTGACACACATGCATGTATGTGACCTGCACGGTCCACTGGCATGTCAGTGGTGGCAGTCCTGCAGGGCAGCCACTGTACCCGTCACACTGCTGGGTTGCCTCCTGTCACTGGTGTGGTGCATGTCTGCCTCGGGTGACACTGTGGCCTCCACAGTTGTTGTCCCACCTCCATGCTGTGCCTTGTGTGTGCTGCAGGTATGTGCACCACTGTCTGTGACTTGTGCTCCGGGAAATGCTGGTGGTGTACAAGTCCACAGTGCCTGTGCAGGGTGACTGGCACTCAGTGCCATGGATGACTGCAGGTTGTGTGTACACAGTTTACATGGGCCCACGCTGGGGGCTTGGTTTCCCACCACTGCATCCCTGTGTTGTTGTGCCCTTGGGTATGGGTGGGTGTCTGTCCATGCACTGTGTGGCAACCAGTGTGGTGCATGCTTCCACACACCACTGTGGGTGTCTGTGCTGGCTGTTGTGGCCAGTGCTGGGTCGGGTTGTGTCACTGGGATACTGTGCAGGGTGCTGTACCACTGGTGGTGGTGTCCGGGCAAGCCCTGTCCTGTATGGGGTACCTCTGCGCCGACGCATGGTTGGTTCTCAGCAGTACCTCAGGGGACTGCATGGTGGCACTGTGTATGCCGCTGTTGCATCGCTGTGTGCTGCCCTGTTGATGGGTGCTCGTGGTGGGGCTGTCTTGCATAGTTCTGTGGTGCACAGGGTTGCAGTGTCACAGTGGGGGTGGTGGCATGCATGGGTTTCCTGCAGTGGTGGTCGCTGCTCTGGGCAGGGTATGGGGGGTCACAGTGCAGGGTGTGCTCTGCATTGGGGGATGGTGTGGCATGAGGTGGTCAGCCTCCTTGTGTGCCAGTCACAGCTTGCCGGGTGTGATGGGGCACCATGGTCCAGCTGTGGGTTGTTTGCTTGTCTCCATGGGCCGTGGTTATTCCAGCCCTCCCCAGTTGTGCAGTGCATGGGTGTGGGGACGATGTCTGTTCTGGTGTGTGTGTTCCTGTGCCCATCTGTGGCATGGGTGGTGGGCCCTATCCCTGGTTGTGCAGTTGCATTTCTCTGTTGCTGGGGGGCATCCCTGGTTGCGCTATGGCACCTCTGGACTGTTTAGCTGAACATCCCTTGTTGCGCCATGGCGCATCAGATCTGCTCAGCTTCCTCCCTAGTTGCACCACGGTGCAGGTAGTGTGATATTCAGTCGTCGCTGTAGGCGCAGTTTATCCTGCTCTGTTTTTGAATATCGCGCCTTGCGCATGGGCACAATGGACTTGCGCTTGCTCCTGCTATTGCGCACTTCTTTTGGGTGCAATTTGAATATCTCGGCCATAGACTGCAGCAGGGGAGTTTGGGCAGAGTCTCCTGACATCCTAGCTTTTCCTCTCTGGTGACTGCCCTCAAATGGGACTGCTAGAGAAGGCAGTAATTAACAGGATGGGTCAGTCTGGGAATTGAATGCAGTAATTAGTTTTGAATGCAGCTCCTGCTGCTTAATGCTGAGTCATGGCTGGAGAAATGTAAAACAGCAAGGTAGCTTACATCCCCCATGTTGGTCTGATGGCGCCCTCCCATGGAGTGTGAGTGGTTACTGAACTGGCTTCCAGTAGCTCTGGTAAGTCCATTCTGCAAAACAAGCACTCAGGGTGTTGATTGGATGCAGCAATTACAGTTTTAAACAGCTCCTGCTGCTTAATGCTGGGTCTTTGCTGATGAAATGAGAAGGCAGGAGGAGCCTAAAACAGCAAGATGATACACAGTCCCCTGTGCTGGTTCGATGTCATCCTCCTCATGGCAGGCATGCTTGGAGACTGGAAGAGGTAGCTTTTATAACTCAAACCATACAAAGTTATTACAGGAGGTGTACAGGTGATGAACTTAGCATGGTTGACACTGGGAGTCATGTGATACGCTTCTAGAGGTAGCAGTTTCTCCAGACCTCTCTGACCCTTCCTCCAGCACTTTCTATTATTTTTCAATTTTTCAAATTGTTGGTGTATGAGAAGTAAATTGATTACTTACCATTGTTGGAAGGTATCCATGGGTCATCGATATTTGGTCCAGAATGGGTTTTGAGATGAAACAGGCATTGCAATACCAGACTCCACCGCCACCCCAGAGCGGAGAAACCCAAAGTGCTCTAAACTGCAATCAAGCCTGCAGCAGCTACATCTAATTCTCTACTACTGCACTAACAGAGGAATGTTTTTGACTGAATTTGCACCAGTGAAGGAAGCAATGCAGACCCTGACTAGTGAGCTTCAAACCCTACGGTTGGCAATGGAATCCCTTAACTGATGGGCTGGGGACATGGAGGCCTGTGTTTCCTCACTGGACACCTGGGGGCGATAGGGATGGAGCCAGAGGTTGTAACGATGCGGTAGAGAATCAGCCAGCTGGAATCCAAGATCAAAGACTCGGAGGGTGCTCTCACTGAAATAATGTGGTGGTCTTGGGGCTGCCACACTAGGTGGAGGGTCCCCAGGCTGTTTTGTTTGCCCAACAATTATGCAAATAATTAGTGGGACCTCTGTTAATGGCCCGCTTATGTGACTGAGCAAGTCCATTGTGCTCTTCAGGCTATGCCCCATGAAATGAGTCTCCTCACCCCTGTATATTTACTTTTGAATTGCCCAAAGCAGACCCCCAAACCAATAAATCACACCACACAGGTCTTGGAATGGAAAAGGCTGTAGCTCTTTACTGAAACCTTTACAGAATTACGCATACTTCATTTACATCTGAATGCAGATATCTTTATCTATATCTATATATATATATAAATATTCATGGCAAAAACTCCATTTAATGCATCAGTTAGGGTTGTTTCACAGCGACAAAGTGAGGAATTCGATGTTAGGTTGAAACCCTAACTCCGAATTCACCCCCAGCACCACACACACACATGCAAGTATGGAGAGACCAAGTCAACACAACCAATGACAGACATCCAGCAGCAGGTGACAGAAATAACAAACAATTGTCTAAATGTACTACAAGACATCCCCACCCACCTGACCAGGTACTGCATGCTCAGTGGAGATCAACAGCAAAACTGAGGCCATGTACACCAAACGACAATCCCAGATTGCAGCTGCACACAACGCATCACACTTATAGTTGCACGGCCTTACCTACGATGCTCCCAAACCAAACCACACCACATGTGGTGGGCCACCTGAGCAATAGAGTTCAGCAAAAGCAAGGAGTTGTACAGGTATAATATCTCTGATTATAACAAGGGTTTGAGAAATGCAGTCTTAATTGACTGTAAACATTGTAACAGCCTTATGTTTAGTTTTTATTAACATACATGTAGAGCCTAACCACTTGATGAACATGGTTTAATGTTGTTTAAAAACAGTTTTATTATGATAGCAATAAGCCACTCCCAGGTATTATGTTAATGGTCAGTTTATCACTGTCTAGCGACATGTGGCACTGGCTATGCCTCATTCAACATTAAACCCTACAGCTTGATTAACAGACCATTTAACATAACTGTTGGTCATGCCTTATTGCTTAATTGTCTTTATGAGTAGATACTCTCCTCTGCTAGGCACTGCAGCAGCTTTGCAACACAGTGTCCCACCCAGTTACACCAACACTGTCTAGTTACTGGAGAATGGCTCTGAATATGAACTCATGAAGATGAACAGTGTAACTTGATCATTACAGTCATTGAAACTTAGTGTGATTATAACTGACAGAGTCAGTGATAAAGAATAACCCCTGCTGTCCTAGTACACTCACCCCATTGTGAGTTAAATCAATACTAAAATACATTCTGTTTATATCTACACCATACCTACTTGAGTCCTGTTGTACCACAATTAACATAGTTATCACTTTGATAGCATCAGTGACAGAAGTGTGCAAACCCAAACACTAGGCATACAGCCCATACTATGAAACAACTGTAAAAAAAAATACACTGTGTCCATAAGTGCATAGATCACTCATTGCAACAATAGTAAATGTATTACTATTTGAATAAGTTAGTCATCACAGATGCAATGAAATTGTCTTTATCAGGTACAACATACTCAGTAAGTGCCTACAGGAAAATCTATCCTATATACATCTCCGATACAGGTACGCCATTGTTGGCTCAGTAGTGCTATGATATTTACAAGTTGCTTGGCCTGATTCATGCAATTACACTGTTTCTTACAAAGAATACTTACTGCATCTTTAGTATTGAAACACACTGAAGGTCTATGTATGTACATCAGCAGTACACCTTCATCAGTAATAATGCATCTGATACTGGCAGCACGAATTTCACAGCGTTGAACAGGCAATGCTTTTCCATACGTTTACATCAGCCTCTGTATCTTGAGTAAACCGTTGGAGTAAATGTACTACTATGTAAATCACATACTAAATGTAACACTACTTTTATCTTGAGCATGCTAGTGTCTTGTAGTTATTTTATGTACTTCTCTTAATTAATGTATACTCACTAGTGTTAAAACCTTTCTACAACTGTCATCATGCACCTTCAGCATTTATATTGACTAACGGCACAGTACCAGTTGTGTTGTGGTGTGGGCATCGGTAGGTAAGGCCATGCAACTACTAAGTGTGGTAATGCTGTGTGCAGCTGCAATCAGGGATGTGTACGTTTGGTGTACATGGCCTCAGTTTTACTGTTGATCTCCACTGAGCATGCAGTACCTGGTCAGGTGGGTGGGATGTCTCAGTAATGCGTTTAGACAATTGTTTGTTATTTCTGTCACCTGCTGCTGGATGTCTGTCATTGGTTGTGTTGACTTGGTCCTCCCCATACTTGCATGTGTGTGTGTGTGTGTCTGTGTGTGTGCGGTGCTGGGGGTGAATTCAGAGTTAGGGTTTTCAACCCTAACATCGAATTTGCTCACTTTTGTCACTGTGGAACAACCCTAACTGATGCATTAAACGGAGTTTTTGCCATGAATATCCTGTCTTTTTCAGAACTATTACTCACTATAGTACATGATTTATAGTTGTAAGAATACTGCACATACATACCAAAAATGTTCCAATATCAGGAATACTTCAAGTCTTGTAGTAGTATTTACTGTTATTAACAGTAACAGTACTTCACTGTGAATCATATTGTTTTATATAACTCTATTCATAGTAATTTGTCATTGTTATTCCATTTTGTATTTTTTATGTAATAGTGTCTTAGTCTTTTCTTTGTGAGCACATATGTAAAGAAAAAGATGTACGTAAGTAAAGAGTATATGACAGGAGATGGACACCATTAGTTCATCTACTGAACAAAATGGATATGTTACCGTAGTAACTTGTGATTTTATAGACATTGGTTTTACAACCAACTGAGGTGGTAGCACCAATCATGTGAAGAGAGGTGGAAGAGGTTTGCTGGTACTGAATACATAACTTTGCTGTAAGTACGCCAACACAGAAATGTCACTGTTGTACTAGCAGGCACATATTCATCTTCATCATGATACAAATACACACATTCTGTAGCACTAGGTGTATGAAACAACGACAGTGTGCCACAATAGTGTAAGGTAGCATTGTCACACATCTAAGTTATTCTATGGAGAATCACAACTGTAATACCACAATAGTGTGGTATGATCTTTCAGCAAACGAGAAAATAACAGTTGTGTAAATCTTGTTTGAAACTATTTTCAATAAACATCCCCAGTACAGAATAACACACCAAACACAAGAGAGTATGACTTCACTATTTTTTGCTATTAAAGTATTTAAGATATTTTAAATTAAACACAAACAAAAATATATTTCTTTTATAAAACCATAGAAAAATATATATTTACAAATATTATATTAAGACAAATAAAAAATACTTATAAAAGTGTGTATTGCTTCATACACAAATAAATATTTTATAAAAAAAGTTTTTACATAGATAACAACAACAACAAAAATTTTTAAAAGTCCTTTCTTAACTAAATGCAAGTGTTTGGTCAAGACTTACGAGAGGTGTATGACTGCTTGAGGCAATCCAAGGTGGAAACTGGATTCGATGTGGAGGCGCAAAGGAAGTGGAAGCTGTGCGCCCGGAGGAGATACCGGACTACTGTGAAGGGTGGTCAGTTTTGCCCAGGGAAGCTATGGAACAGGTGGTGCTGGTGGAGGTGAAGCACTGGTACTGGCCACAGTGACGACAGCCACTGCTACAACCGGCTCAAGCACGAGGTTGACAGTCCACTGTTGTGCCTCCAAGAGACAGCATTCTACACTGCCTTCAAGGAGCACAACATTTTGTTTCTGCAGACTGCTAACCTCGCGCATGAGCTGATTATAGCAGCGGGAGTGGCCAGTACATCTTCTCAATCGCCAGCCTCACAAAGATTAAAAAAAATGATGAATACACAAGACAAATAAAACAGTTATGACTTTCGAATATTTAACTTCAAATATTTCCTAGGTACTGCAATATCATAAATGCATTAATTTCAAACTTATGATAATATTTTGAAGTGTGATGCTAAACTATTTTGTTATGTTATTTGTGTCTGTATTATACTTATTAACTATATAATATAATGAGCTGACAGCATCAAAACCTTATAGTTACATGTGGTTTACAATGCTATTCTTCTATTTTATTCACTAGACATAAATATTCAGTATGTACATACTTTTGCATAATCAACAGTATAATACCATACAATTGAAATAGATCCTCATCAAGTGTGATAATTGTTACTTCACCATATCTGCCTATAACGCTCTAGTCATCTCTGCAATAAAAACGAAACTACCTTGACATGAACACTACCATAATATACTTTAAATGTGTACATAATCATGATCACTTTGATGATTGTTTGAAAACAAACAGCTTTTGAGCCTATTTCAGCCCCTCAACACACATTACTGTTTTAAATAATTAAGTCACTGATAGTACATGCATTCAGCAGAACCTTTAACAAGCTATCATGTAGAATTATCATAGACTTACATTCTGGGAATTTTCTACAACAGGAAAATCATAATAATTATGTCTTGCAAAGCATACCCTATATGTCCACTCAATAACCTACATATTTACATATCAACAGCAAAAATGCACTCCACAAACATGCCAGAGATCTTCAAGTACATAAAGAACATAAATAACAGATTTTAGGTTGCATAACTACAAGAAATTCAGACAACTAACCTAAAACTTAAACTAGAGTATGGGAAAATCTAGTCAAAATAAACAGATTTAATGCATTGGTGCACTGTTGGATACCGTAATGTGCAGATCACTGTGCTGTTGCACTGACACAGGGTAAAATTCTTCAAGACAATGTGGCACAGCACTAATAAGTCTGTAATGAACTATCTGACATTATGAATAAACAATTATCAATGCCAATTGTTGCTTTGCTATCATTAGCATTGATAGTATAATAGTCAGAAAGTTTCTAACTGATGCCAAAGCACTCGCACCCTGCAGAGGATGACAGGCATTAGCGTGTCCCTCTGGCTGTTAGATATTGCAGGGCAGGAAAACATCTTGTTCATGCTGTAACAAAAACAGCTGTGCAGTACATTAGTAGGTAAAAAATTACAGTGTTCAACATTTGGTATATAAATACACAACATTTTCAAACCTACTACAGTGCATGGGAAATATCCAATACCTGATTGCAATGATAGAATGTAATGCTTATATCACAACAAATGTTTTAAATAGCCATATTAGCACCTTTGCTCACATACACTGTCACTGTTATGTCCTCACACTGTACCCAAAAGTGATTCAGCACAGCATCCATGCATCATAGTGAAAGTGTGAAAACACAGTTTGACAGTATAGGTGAGCATTCAAAGTACCACTGTGTGGCACAAGGCCGCAGCATTGGAAAATTTAGCAATGTGATGTGTCTGGCCCAATATTTAACACAGTTTTGCTACTCAACAATTGTTTTAATAGCACCCCACCCAGTCACAGCCAGTGTATGATGTATTGAACTTGCACCACTGCAAGTGGTCAGACTACTGCATTTTACATGTGGTGAGACAACTTCCATAGTGCCATGTACAAATGTGCTATATTCATAGTGTGACATACAACAGTCCCATTATTCACTCCATTATAAATTTTATCAACATTCCTCACTTCATTATCACCTTGAAAATCCATATGTGACAGTGCACTGAATATCATCACACTGCACTGTAGAGGTAAGTATGAGGTTGGCAAGGGTGAAGAGAGACACACTGCACAGCAATCGAGTTTAACTGGGAAAGGGGTCATGAATACTACAAGACACATTTTGAACTTTTACATTGAAAAAACAAAAATCATCATTGGACACTTTTTGTGTTGCACACCATTTAGCTCACTAGGATATCTTTCCAGCATGTTGTCTGTTTTGGGCTTGGGTATCTGCAGTCATCAATGTATTACCACCCTTGTAAGCTCACAGCACAAATAAAGTCAATAATGGCAATAGGATTGGGCACCCACACCAAGCAAAGATAGTGGTACTGGCTCGCTACTCAAGGGTATTATGCATAACCCTCACAATTCAACATTTGGAGTGAGTATGCCAACAGGCAGTGGGCCTCCTGTCATCACACTAAAACAGCAAGGTGTAGTTATCAACAACCACAAACCACACCACACAAAAACATGTATCCTGGATTTTAGGGGCAGACTTTGGGAAAATGGGGAGATGCTTGAAAGAGGCATTACGGGAATGGGACAGGAATCAGGGATTGAGGAACAGTGGCAGTATTTAAAATGGGGATTATAAGAACAACAGAATTATGCATTAAGCAGGTTAGCAAGAGGAAAAGAAAGAGGAGACCATTATGGTTTTCCAAAGAGGTAGCAAAGAAAGTGAAAGCCAAAAGACTGCATTCAGGCAATACAAAAGACACAGGCAGAAGGGGATAGGGAGAAGTACCAGGAGAAACAAAGGGAGGCAGGAAGTCAGTAAGGGAAGCCAAAGCTCAGACAGAAGAACACATTGCAAAATCAGTGGTTAAAGGGACAAAACCTTTACAGGTACATAAGGAAAAAGAAGGACAAAGGGAGGGATAGTTAGACTGAAGGGGAGGATGGGAGCAGTGGAGGATGACAACAGTAAAGCTGACATATTGAACAGGTATTTCTGCTCAGTCTTTACTAAGGAAGAGGGGTAATGGGTCTGAAGGGAGTACAAGGGTGAGAATGGTGCAGAAATGGACACAAGTCCCTTTACACGAGAAAGGGTCCTGAAGGAACTGGAAGTAATAAGAGTTGACAAAGCAATGGGGCCAGATGGGGATGCCAGGTCCTTAAAGAACTAAGAGAGTGGTGGCTGAACCTCTGGCTATCCTGTTCAGCCAATCACTGAAACAGGGAGGTACCCAAAGACTGAGGACAGCAGATGTAGTCCCTTATACAAAAGTGGGAACAAAGAGGAAGCAGGGAACTACAGACCAGTCAGCCTCACCTCGGTAGTGGGAAAGATCATGGAAGCACTACTGAAGGAGAGATTGGTGGAACATCTGGTTGTCAATGGACTACAGGACCCAAGGCAGCATGGTTTCACCAGGGGAGGTCATGTCAGACCAACCTCATTGAATTTTTGACTGGGTGACTAGGGAGGTGGATCAGGGGGGCAGTGGACATGGTCTATCTGGACTTCAGCAAGGCCTTTGACACTGTGCCACATAGAAGACTATTACACAAACTGGGGAATATGGGGTGGGCAGGACAGTAGTGTGGTGGGTAGGTAACTGGCTGGGTGGCAGGACACAGAGGGTGGTGGTAAATGGCTGTCACTCCACAGAGGGAAGAGTGACCAGTGGGGTACCACAGGGATCAGTGTTGGGACCGGTCCTATTCAACATCTTCATCAGTGACATTGCACAGGATATAGAAGGCAGAATTTCACTGTTCGCTGATGACACAAAGCTCTGTAACAGAGTAGAACACACCAGAGGGTGTAGACAGAATGAGAAGGGACCTGCAGAAACTTGAAGAATGGTCATGGTTTGGCAGTTGAAATTCAATGCAAAGAAGTGCAAGATAATGCATATGGGGCACAAAAAACCCTGGCACAATATATCAGTTGGGGGTGAGGATATAGCATGCACCAAGCAGGAAAGGATCTTGGGGTTGTCATCTCTGATGACCTCAAGGTAGGGAAACAGTGTGACAAGGCATCAGGTAAAGCAAATAGGATGCTGGGATGTATAGGCAGGGGCATCACCAGCAGGAAAAGGGAGGTCATAATTCCGCTATACAAGACACTAGTGAGGCCCCCACCTGGAGTACAGTGTACAGTTCTGGAGACCATACCTACGTAAGGACATAGACAGGGTAGAGAAGGTTCAGAGGAGGGCAACAAAGATGGTGCATGGGTTGCATCACAAATCCTATGAAGACAGGTTGAAGGAACTGAACATGTACTCCCTGGAGGAGAGAGGAGGGAGAGGGATATGATAGAGACATACAAGCATCTTACAGGGAGGAACAGGGTGCAGGAAAACACTATTTTTAGCGAAAAAGATGTTTCAGGACTAGAAGGCATGGGATGAAGTTGGAGGGAGGACGATTCAGAGGAAACATGAGAAAGAATTTCTTCACAGAACGGGTGGGGACAAGTGGAACACCCTGTCAGAGGAAGTGGTGGGGGCTGAAACAATCACGGATTTAAGAATGCATGGGATAGACATAAAGGGAATTCTAGAGGTCAGTAAGGGAAATAGACTTCTAGGAAAACAAACTGAACTTACAAGCTCAAATGGGCAGACTAGGTGGGCCATAGGCCCTTATCTGCCGACACTGTCTATGTATCTATGTATCTATGTAACAGGAGCATTGATCACCACCAAGGTTGACAACCATAGGCTACTTGCCAAGCATGCAGATAATAGCAACAAGGCATAACCAAATGCTGTTCTGAGTATGATAAGCTTTGGTAAAATTGAAGTAGAGCTTCACTTACAAATGCAGGGTGATTACATTATACTGTACACAGCCACTGATGTGTAACCTGCATTCACCCAACAGCATTACAGCCCCAAATCAGCACACTGTTAATATGTTGTGTGCAGCTGCAGCAAGGCAATATAAAAGAAAAGTTTAGACTACTGTAAAATTACATTATTAATTACACACCTGGTGAACTAAGACACAATAATAATAACATACATTCTAAGTTCACAGTACCGTGGGACTACATCTTGCTTGGAAACATTTTCAGATTTCACTTACGTGGTGGGCTGGCACCGCCTCCTGCTTCACCTCCACTGGTTGTACATCAGCAGCTTCCCTGGCCTCTATAAAAGCAAACAAGTTTAAAAATGATCACATTAATAGATGAAATCTCAAGCTAAAAGTCTTTTTCTTTAAAACGTCAATTTCTAAAACTACATCATTGCGTACAACTATCATATGAACACATGTCTCTTTACAAAAACAGCTGTCTCTCCAGCTAGATGTATGTTCTTAACTCAGTATTACATGCATACAACAACTCTTCTCATCTGCAGAAAGGCACACACAAAGTTGAAATTATGAAACCATGTGTCTGTGTTCTTTCAAGACAAATGTCCATGCAATCCAGAACACTTAATATAAGAAATCCATTTGTTTCTGGCACTTCCCTAACAATGTTTGTCCAATTACATTTTCACAGAAAGAAAACACAGAAATCTATAATTGATAGTATACAGTGCAGAACAAGCAGTGCCTACCCATCATTGGCAATAGTTAAAACACTGTGATAATGCATATTTCTTTCAGTGAAACATCCTAACAACCTTATATGTACCTTTAATTTACATACATGTAGACCTAACTATATGATGACCTCTTTTTAAACAGTTCGACAAAATGTGTTATTATAATAGCAAGAACAGAAAATACGATCATGTAACTCTTCACTTAATGACCCTCTAGCTGAATATGGCAGTCGTTTATGTGTTATTAAGCATATTACCCTACAGGGCTATTAAAACACATTAACAAACATGTAGACACTCTATACTGCCCATTTATAAATATAGCAATAATAAAATGAAACATTGCCAGCAGATATAGAAATAATAAGTCTATAAGCATCTAGGAACATCTGGTAAATAGCAACAGATAACTAAACAGCACACTAATGAATACCAGTGAGACACCAACAACAGTACAATTGGTACTCAGTTACTCATTGTACATGAAACTCCACCACCAAAAGTAGCAGAGGACAAGAGATCCCCCCAAAACACCACATGTACTGACAAGTACCCCTATGGACATACATCCATTGTCACATACATGAAAAATAGTATCCCATTCACATGTGTAGTAACAGCAGTTCTCATGCTGGTTTGGGATCTTGTCTCCATGCTGCCACTGCACATTCACTAAGTTGGGTAGCACCTTTTAAAGTATTTTTGTGTCAGAAGAAACCTCGTTCCTTATTTGTAAACACCATAAAAGATTTGGAATACTATTCTCTTATGCATTAACAGTTTTTGACAATGACAATCTTAAACATGTGTGGTTCAGAACAAGCGCTCCCTGAAATGCGTGTGTTTAGTATGGAAATGCTTACAGAGTATGGAGATTTTAAGTCGGTACACCATAATGGGAATTGTTTGTTAATTATGAAATTTGCTAACCTGATCACTTTTCTTTTTATTCAGAGTCATTCTACAGTCACCTCTTTTACAATTTTTTAGTTGTAGAATGTCAGATGGGAATTTAGCAGTAACTGAGGGTCAAAGCTGACAGTTCACCTTTAAGTGTTGTCTGTTGCCAGATGAGAGACTGCCTCTTTCTTCCTTGTACAGAATGATTATAAAATGCTTTCAAACCACTCAACAAGTAAAAAGAATACATACATGATTCAAACAATACTTAATCAGTAAAGACCTTTTAAAAATACAGCCTAACTTCTGCAGCTAACTACATAACATTATTTCCTAACACAGACCAATAACATAGAACAATTATTTATATCAGACTCTTACCATCGGACTCAATAAGAATGACACTTTCTGTGTCCGACCCACCCTCCACAGCTTCACGCTGTGCTGATACTACCTCACGAGAAGCGGGAGACCTCCGTGTTCTAGCATGAAACAGAAAAGAAAATATGTAAGTGGTTGATGTGAATCACTGTACAGTTTTTAAATACTTGCAACAACAGTAAATCAGGCACCACATAGATAACATTGCTTCTAATTATACAGACCACAAGCATTGTGGCCACATATTACAATAACAATTGGATTTTTGTGTGGGGGCCCATCACACCATTATCTACATAGTCTGTAACTGGTGGGGCACCAAACACTATTGATATGTACATTTCTATGTGTCTGTCTGCGTATGTAGCACACATGACACACCATGAGTCAATATTGTATTACTGCTCACTGAAAATACTTCCCTTTTAACTGTACAGCAATGCATCTTGGACTTGTGACAGACAGCTGCAGCACATATGAAACTGCAAAACACCTGCAAATACAGTACCTTAATTGTAACAGGTGTGTAATAACTATGAAATGTCATATGATGCCACTATGTTTGTTGCACATGTGTGCAAATTAACTTTAATACATACACAGTATTACAGAGTTACAAGTTTCATACCACTACATTACAATGACTAAACAGTTACATATTGTTCTCACCAACATACCATAATAGGAAGTGCATATATTATGAATGTACTATTTCTGGTATGGCTATGTTACTAAGGTGTGGCTTGTGACTGAACAACAGCACAGTAAATAAATGCAACAATTAAGCTACATGTTTTCATAGTACATCCTTACATATAGTATTAAGTATTATAAAAGGGTGTGAGAAATAGAGCTTTCTGATTGGTAGCAAACATTCTATTAGCCGTGTGTAAATCTTTGATTAACATATATGTAGAGACTAATCACATGCTAAACAAGGTTCACCACTATTTACAAAATATTTGTATAAAACACTAATAAGGCAGTCTCAGGGTTTATATTATGGTCACGTAATCACCCTGTAGGCATGTAGCACCGGCTGTGCCTCATGCCACATTACACCACTAGATGGTGATTTACAGACCATTAACATAATCCTTGCTCATGTCTTATTGCTTAATTATGCTGTCTGCAATAATTGTTACAAATTCTGAATACAGGCACATCCATTATGAAAAGTTCTGCTGATTTACTTACGGTAAAAGGCGCCCCCGCAGCTGGTTTGCCAGCAGCTTCCCACAGCTCGTGATGTGAGGTAGTACCAGCACGTATCATTGTCCGGTATCCCTCACACTGTTTTAGAATGTAAAATGTTGCGCAACAGTTCCGCTTCAACTGCACTATTGTTTTGTTTTTATTTTCAAACAACATGCAGGATGCAGTTTATGCCTCCACATCGAATCCAGTTTCTGGTTCGTACTCGCGATCAAAACCTTTGCATTGCCTCTGGTCTGACTGCCTCAAGCAGTGCACACCTCTCGCAAGATCCACTGCCTCATTGTCATTTTTTAAATTATTTAGTTCTGAAATACAAACAAGAAAAACATCCACATTACTATCATCTACCAATATTAATCATTTATTAAACTAATTCCATGTAATACTTATTAAATTAAAGGCCACATCTCCTTCACCATGGCAGAAGCACATCTCACTAGCATTATGCAGCCCCAAGAAGGATTCAGCAACCTCAGCAGTAACAACAGCTGCTGCTATGCTATGGTGTCCTACCAGCATGCCATCCAGTACTCTCGGGGTGGGGGCTACTGCATCGAACATCAGATTGCCCACACCATCACATATGCATGTCTACTACACTGAGGTGCTCTACACAGCATGAACTGTACAACTGTCTTTTGCAATGTTGCACCACAGTTATTGAGCTGTTGCACCACCTCACCTAAACTGTGTATAACAGACTGCATCACATACTATGCATCTATGTGTCTGTATGCAGGTAAGCACCAGACTTGAACATGTGATATCCTACTACTGTCCATAACACCATAACTACACCCTTCAACCACACAAAACAGCACTGTAAAGGGTGATAAAACACAGATGAACCACACTTGCAGAACTGTGCACACACCTACAAATACACTTAATAAATGTGAAGATGGCTTACAAACCTGATCAAAGTTAAATAATATGATAATTGTGTTGTGCATTCATGGTAGGATACATACAAATTACTACACATATGTGTTACATTCAAATAACTCTATTTCCACACATACCACTAAAGAAACCTATACATTAAACAGCGCCACTGTGTTTCATTCTTGTTGCACACATACCATACTGTGACAACTACAATACTGGACGACCACAGTAAATGCTACACTCACTTAACATACTCAAACTATATAAAAATGTTGACACATAACAACATCATACAATTCTGAAGTGATAGCAACAGGGTAAATTACTATTGCTGTGTCCCCACTATTCTAATATAGCATCCCACAATATTAATATTACAAACCCATATATGTGCCATGTGTGTGAGTGATGCATGCAGTTGATCTATTTTTGACCACATTAATATGGTTCTGAGAAGAACCTTTTGTATACTGTAATATTTGCTCAAACTGTCTGACACTCTTAAAGGACTTTGAGGATTCCATCTCAAAGGTCTCCCAGAAATGGCAGTTGCCAGCATGCGAGAAATGTACACCGCCTGGTAGAATAGCCAATCATTACAGTATTTTATTTCGGGGTGACGTATAGTATGCATTCCATGCATGCGTAGAAAAGCAGTTATCTGTACATTTACTTTTCTTCATGAGCTCTGTCAATCAGATACATATGATGTTCTGCTTGCCAGACCCTACGCCTGTAATATCTGAAAAGATGATAATACAGGCAGGCAACATAGACATAATAGAAGCAAGGTCCAATTTTGCCTCTGTAACTAAATCTACCCAGCGCTTTGAGCCCAAATTATTGCCTCCAAGATGTATTAGCAGTATGTCAGGAGGAGAGTGAGTTATCAAAGTCTGTGTATGGTTGGCATAAGATGTTCCCATCTCATGCCACCACGAACAAACCATCTTACATAGCAATCGGGAGCTGCAGGTCCCTCCCAAAATCACTATGAACAGCAAACTCAGCTGCTCGTCTTACAAAACTGCTTCCAACTATCCACAAAGTCCTTTTGCTATGTTCTGCCATTCTAAGTCTTAACACTCAGAACTGTACAGAGAGCTACAAAGAAAGTCAGTGTTCACCTGCAGTGACCAGGCAGTACTGAAAATAAAACTGATATTTTCCCTCCTTATTTCAAACTACCTTCAGTGGGCTGAGACATAACACACAACCAAAAACATAAACATTCCTGCTGCTCTGGCTTCATTAACCAATCTAAGTGATGCACTCAGTATTATTAGACTTATGTTTCAGCTAAAATCTGCAAACATTGAGAAGTGGAAAAATGCATCCTTTCATAGGCAGTTTTAAACAATTACAACGGCAGAAACATGTCTGATTGGTTACAGTTTCTCATAGGGCTCCATGCAGCTTCCTTATCTCCCTCTATTTGCAGCTGTATCTGTACAAGTTAGTACAAAATACCATCTGACTTTAAACTCTTTGCTCTAAATAATACATCATGTTAGATTATAACAATTTACATAATGAGATTCAGCATATAAAAACATTTTGATTAACAGTATCTACATGCTGTTATCAGTTTTAATACTAGAACAATTAATTTTAAAATACTGTACTTACAGTTCTGAAACTGCTCTCGTCAGCAATACCTAAATGGCTTCAAAACAATGCTGTAAACTCACAACTGCTGATTTACAACTCAGAAAGAGAAAGTATTCGATCACCAGCAAGTAAAGCTAAGATCGAAAGACTTATCGCTGCTGTGCTGAGGCACACCCGAAAAGAGTAAGAGTCACTTGTCTCTGATGAACTTACGTCTGAAAGTGCGAACTTTTGTCAACAGAGCAGTGTTTGTACTACAGCGATTGTGGCGTAAGATGTGTCATGTGCTTGAACAATTCAGGAAACTTGTATATGCCATAAAAAAGGCTTCAACAGTATCCTTGTTTGAATGTTGACAACTTCTGTCATGTTTTCACAGGACAGTGGCTGCACACACAGCACTCAGAGGCATATTTTGGGAAGAGTCTTATCATTCCTAACAAAAGAACATACGTTCACTATTGATGAGTACGGCAACTAGCAAATGTCCTCAGTATCTCTGATGACAATCAATTGGATACTGATGATGACTGTGATCCAACCACAGTCTTCAATAAACGGCACTGTCTGGCATGGTCATGTGATGATACCTGCAACCGTAGGCAATCGTCATTTGAAAAAGTAGAACACTTTTTAAACCTATTTGTAATAACAGATCGCAAAGACAGACATAAACTGTTTACAAAATTGACCATTGTGAAATCTGGCACATACTGACTCATGGGTCACCACTTGCATGTCTCGATAGTGGTGTTTGTGACAGTATTTTTCACAACATGCGGATGCTTGCTGTCCAGCAAACAGGCATGCAAAACTTTGTCTACAGAGTATATGAAGTACAGCGAGCTGTAAATCAGTACACTTGTTTAAATGACTTATTGCAATCAGGTGACATGCAGGGTGCCATCACTTTCCTAAAAAACTGCAACACATTACTTCTGTACCAGAAACAACAAATTTTCAGTGTAACACTTCTGCAGAAAAATCTGTTTCAGTGTTAGAAAATGACATTCGGAGACAGTACGGGAAGGAAATTGCTAAGTTTGAGGTTGCAAAGTCTCAGAAGTTTGATTCTGTATGTGTGTCATGCAACCGTTTGTGCTACAGAAAACAAACAGTCACAGTCAACTAGAAACCTTGTCATCATACAATGACATGTGGTTCCGTCTGGCAGCATTCTTGCTGCTGAAATCTGTCTTCACTTACAAGACACCATTGTGCTATGCAAACACTGTTTTTCAAAAGTGAACTGTAACACTTTGCCAGCAAGGTCAATGCTGAATAACATGGAAACAGATGTTAAACCAAGTGAGATTTCAACATTGAATATGTTTGAATACATTCTAATTCAGACAATGAAACCATTCCAAACGATTCTACGTCTGAACACAAAGACATGGAACATTCCACAGAAAGAGCTTGTTAGATCTCTAAAGGGTTCTGTGATGTATCTACCACTTCCTCTACAGGAAAATGTTCAAGCAATCTCAACTGAAAATAGCTTGGTGATTCTTGTAAATGGTGTGCCAACAAAGGCCAAGGTCATCTGGCAAGATGTTGTCAATGTGAAAAGGTAAAGCTTGCTCTTACTTATTTAAAGAGTACAATCCTTTTATACAGACCTTGACATAGATCAGATGGCCAGTCTCTGTGCAACATGATCTATTAGAAAAAGTAAGCCAATCATTGAGAAGGTCAGTGTACAGACAAGGACAATGTGTATGAACAGTACACAATTCACCCACTACACGGAGAGATCCATTAGGAGACAACATTGATCTCTATCAAATGAAGCAGGTTGAAGGTGAGCCTGTCAGCATTTGGGAGGCAACACTAGAAGCACGCTGTTTCCCAGACCTATTTCCAAAAGGGTCAGGAGGACTCCTAGATGAAAGAGAAGCACGTGGACAGGGTGCTGAGTACCGCACTAGCCGTGTCCTCAGCAAAGATGGCAAATTCAGATGTAAGATACAGTACCTGTTCCATCTCCTCTGGGAGAGTGAACTTAGCATTCTGTCTGCGTCTATAGCACATACCATTCGTCTAATAAGTCCACTAGATGGAATAACAGCTGGTCAATTTCTAGAGAAATTAAAGCAGAAAGATGAAAATGTGCAAGTGAATCTGTCTTCCATACTTTCAAGTCTTCATGGCACCAAAGAATATTGGTATCGCAGACACTCTCAAGTAATGACAATACTGCAGAGTATGGTGCAGCTCACGTGGTTTTGTCACTAGTTGTGCTGAATATGCCTGGGACGAGCTCATTGAACTGCTGAGTGGGCAAATTCTGATGTCGAAGGCATCTCATCAATGACTGTCGGAGAAATTGTTCACTTGATCCTTTGTCTGTCATAAGACATTTTCACAAGCGTTCCATGACATTCTGACTTTCATCTTGTCAAAGGACAATCCTCCTCTAGGTATTGTGGAACATTACTTTTGAGGACAGAATATCAAGCACAGGTGCCCCTCATATCCATATGTTATTGTGGATCAAGGATGCTCCACGCATTGGTGAACATGAAGCAGCAGAAGTGCTATCATTCATCAAAAAATATATCACTTGTCACATTCCAGACAAGTATGACAGTCCTACACTATGGAAATTGGTACAAAGGTTCCAGCGACATATTTAATCAAAATATTGCCAGCGAGTAGTAAAGAACAAATCTAATTGGTACACACGATGTTGCTTTGGATTTCCTAGACGAGTCTGTCAGGATGGTGCCATGAACGACCTTTTCTCAGCAATGCGACACCACTTGAAGGCAAAATCAACCAAGAGGGTATATGAGTTATCCAGAGATGAAAAGAGGTATACATCAATGACTACAACCCAACTCTTCTCCTAATGTGGCCAGCAAACACAGATGTTCAGTTTGTGGCTGATAACTCACTGGCCCTGGTTCAGTATGTCACTTCATATATAACCAAACATGAATAGACTAGCTTGCAAGATCTTTTGGAAGATATTGCCACTTCAAGCAAAAGCCTGACATCTCAGCTGTGGTCATTGGGTTTGAAGACTCTTCACACAGAGAATGTGGAGCTTACGAAGCCAGTGACTGTTAATGGGTATACATCTGTATGGGAAGTCTGATGCTGTACGTTTTCTCAGTGTAAACTACAAAGAGAAATGGAAACGTGTACTGATTTCTCATGCCGAAATTGAGGAGCTCATGCACAATACACCTTCTTCAAAACATATCTTGAAGAATAACCTGATAGATATTACTACCCACATAGACACAATGACATGAATGATATGTGTCTCTTTGAGGGGCTAAGTGGTATGACTACAAGACAGGTGCAGCACCTGACTCAACATGCCAGATTTACAAGGTCAATGGAGTAGATGGCTGTCTCATGAAGAGACAAAAGCCATGGCTTATAGATCACTGTAAACTGCATCTAGGACATCAGAGAGCACAGAACATTACTACTTTGCTCTCCTATTCCTATTTAGACGCTGGAGGACTGAGTCTGAATTAAAGGTGACTGTGACACATTCGAAGAACAGTTCAATCTCATGAGAATTTCCAAACTGGATACTCACAGACATATATACAAAGACTAGAAGCTGAGAAAGAACAGCTTGAGAAGGCAGAGAAGCAGCTTCAGGAAGACACTCCAGTTAGTTCACAAGACAACCTTGATCCAGAAGGACAAGGTGTTCTAGGTGACCCTCTGCCCTTAAATGCCCCAGAAGTGTTAATGTCAGAAATTGAGACAGCCATGGAACATGGCACACACTCCATGGTCAACCCAGCTGACTTAAGAGAAAGACTAAATCAGCTGCAGCATACAGTTCACTCTCAAGTAGTTGAAGCTGTCCAACATGGAATACTACATGAAACAAAACAATGTGACTGCACTGACCACAAGCCACTACTAATGTTTGTTAGCAGTTCAGCTGGCACAGGAAAGAGTTTCCTGATTGAAGCCATCACTGCAGAAGCACGGAGTGTGACAGGCTCTTCAATGTCTGTTGCTGTAACTGCTCCCACAGGACTAGCTGCATACAACATTGGTGGAGTTACATTACACCGCCTCTTTATGTTGCCAGTGGAACATGGAAGAACTGAGAGTATCGTAAACTGTCATTTGAGGTTGCATCTCAGCTCTGTTCCATGTTTACAAAGATGAAGTTACTCATCATTGATGAAATCAGCATGGTCTCCAATGTCATGCTTGCCTGTATTCATCTACATCTACAGCAGATCTTAGGCACTGACGATGGAGTGCCATTTGGTGGCAAAAGTATACTTGTGTTGGGAGACCTTTTACAGCTTGCACCAGTCAATGCAGAGCATGTATTTACAACTCTAACTACCAAACAAACTAAGAATATCCTCGGTTGCATTGCAGGCTATAACATATGGGAATTATTTACCTATGTTGAGTTGTCTGAGAACATGCGCCAAAGTGGTGATCTAGCTTACAAATCACTTTTAGATGAAGCTCGTACAGGTTCTCTATCACCAGAACATGATTGTATGTTAAATGATCGGACAATCACAGTAGATAGTGCATGCATAGAAACAGCATGTAATGTCTTCAGTGATATATACTCTACTGGCAGACACATTAGTGTCTTATGCCATGACTAAAGAAATGCACATTCAACAATCTAATGCTGCAGAGAAAACCAAGAGATTCTAACTCTGCATGCGGTTGATACAGTTGATGGCGTTATTCTTAGTCAAAAACTAGTAGCAAAGATGACTGAACGACTAAGTGAACTGAAGTCGGATGTTTCACGCACAGCTGGCCTAGAAGCTGTTCTCACAGTTTGTAAGAATGCACATATCATGCTGCGACGTAATCTAGATGTAGAACAAGGCATGGTAAACGGTGCTATGGAAACATCACTGACTTTGTCTACAATGTCCAGAAGACATATATCGAGATGATTGTAGTTCATTTTGACAACATGGAACACTCTGTACACATAGATCGAACCTGTGTAAAATTCAAGGTTTTTAGGATGTCTATGTAAACAGGAAACAGTTTCTATTATAAGTTGCATATGCTGTCTCCATTCACAAATCTCAGGGATTGAGTTTGGATTCAGCAATGGTGAACATAGGTACAGACATTTTCAAGGATGGCATGAGCTACGTCAACTTTCACGTGTACGCAGCCTTTTGGCTTATGCGATTATTACTATAGCACCTCAGAAAATACGAGCTGACAAGCGATGTATTCTTGAGTACAACAGGTTACGATTCTACATCAGCCACAAATGTCTTTAATACCACTGCCTACTTATCTGTCTGTCTCACACAATTCAGTCACAGCTAGAGGTATCAACAAACAGCAGCAAGCTTCCAAAAGTGATTCAACAAAAGAGTTCAACAAAGGCCACAACTTCAAGTAAACATTCACAGCCAGCAATTCATCAGAAATCAGTTGGTGTAGCTGATGTACCAGTCTTAGACAACAGCAGTAGAGTAAACTGCTATGCTAACTCAGCTATGCAAGTTTTTCTACACATGCCACAATTTGTGCAGGCAATATCTGCTTCACAAGACAATCCCTATCAAACGCTTTGAAGCAGATTATCAACATGACTTCTGACCAGTCTAACAATGTACAGTCACTAACACCACTACGACAGGTGTTAGCTACATATGCTGGATGTAGTACGTTTGCTGCAAACATACAGCAAGACACTACTGAGTTTATGATGGCTGTCATAAACAACCTGGATGAAGACGGCACCCCAATGCAGCAGTACTTCACAGTAACATATGTTACAAAATATGTATGTGTTTCGTGGCAATTCACAGCGTGAAACCACACAAGACATCCTGTGGATTACTCTCTTTGTCCCTCAAACCAAAAGCGTCAAATTTCGACAGCTATTCACCAATGCTGAATGTAGTCATGCCTGTGGAAGGTGTGGAGACAGTTGCACTCAGTCCATACGTCTCAGGAGTTCATCTCAATATCTGTTGCTTATGTTGCACAGATTTGACTCCAACGGCTCAGAGCTGATACTCTATCACAGATTACAAAGCTGGTAGAATAGTCTTCAACCAATCAGTGTTTGACACTCACAGTATAATCTATCACCATGGTCAATCCATACATTCTGACCATTACACCTGTTTACTAAGGTACAGAACTGGATGGTTAGAGTGTGACGACTCTACAAGCAGTTTTAAACAGAGACTGCCACAACACTTAAAAAATGCATATCTTCTAATATTGAAGAATTATGATAACCTTCATATTTCAGAAGAATAGGACAAAACATGTTGCATTTAAAAATGACTACTTTGTCCAAAAACATTCATACCTCATTACAATGTTGTATAATGTACGACTCTGAATAAAACATACAATTTCAACAAAATGCTATTCTGACAGAGACATTCCATACACTGTAACATGTAAGATCTTAGTGTATCAGTGACTACATGAAAATTGTTGTAGTGGCTTCAATCATCGCCAACAATATTCACAGTCACTAGAGAAACTATGATTACATGTCTATCAAAGATTGTACATCTAAAAACTGAGGCCTTACTGCTCTCCTCCTCTGTACATATCTTTAATTATCCATGTATCAACTCATACATAACAACAAATTGATATGAGTTATAAAGGTTACTCTTTGCAAACAATGAGAAGTTCTCAGTTATCATCGTAAATAACTGAGCAACACTTCTAACATTCACCAAACATTCCACTCTGTCACAAGTTGTCTATCAACACTTCAATTTGTCTATTGACTCTTGACATATAGAGAACATCATTCGCTCACCATGCAACAGTGTAGAACTATCCACCTTCATGCGTAATACTAGTACTGTACATATGTAAAAATAACTACCTTTATTGATAATGCAAGAAGCTAAATTACACAACTGTAAATAAGAACCAATTGCAGAATATCATTTACTGAGTTTTATATGTGTTTGCAATTACTTGTACATAATATAAAGATTTGTATTCAGGTGTACATTGTTAATAACTACTTTGATATTTGTACTAAAAATACAAGTCTAACACTAAAGCACAACTGAATGGTTTACATATTATTCATCACTATACTAACTACATCTAATTAACCATAAGTTTGTTAAAAATGCATATCATGCACAGTCTTACTATTTACAAGTTAAGAATTTACATAGAAGATAATGTAAGAATTGAAACAATGTCATTTGTTCATGTTAGAATATTCTATTTTCGCAACTTGTCACATAAGTAATTTAAGTATATAAAAATATTGACAATTGTAAATCAGACACTGTTACTGATCACAACACACTGCATACCTGTTCCTGACAATATTTATGATCGCCCAATTGAGGGGTCTGGTGAGAATTTTCCATTTGCACCTATTCAGTGACATATAATTAAATAACACCAATCAAATGTCACAAAACTAACATTTTTGTATATTGTATTACTTAGACAGTCAGCATATGGTTTTTACCTACCCAGGAACGTCCACATTAGCAGTCACACAATAACAACAAAACACTTGTGTATCATATGTATAATCACACTTTACAACCTACTGACATTGCCTTATTAATATACCACACAAGTAATGCACTACACATAATTACAACATACAACCATTTTAAAAAGTAACATTTTTACAAACTCTATTCACATTCAATAGTAAATATATAATGAAGCGCCACAGCTTCAGCTTGACTATTAGAATTCCAGGTCGAATTTCAGAAACTACTTCTCACATAAAGAGTAGTGAGTAGTGAAACATGACTAGAAACACACAACACCTGATTAGTTTCCTATAATATCACATACTTACTCCAATCCATATTATACAGTTCTCATTATTGTTACACATTTACATATATGACGAGTAATGATTGCACACATACAAAGATTGTATTGTGAGACTGCTTCTGTTAACTAAATTTCAGTCTTGATTGGCCCTTTTCTCCATTTGACAAATTGGCAATACATTTTTTAAACCATAACCACCTGTGTCGAACTTTTACTTTAAATACCATCATGACATAAAAATAAGTGTGTCTGACTTAAGAATACAAATCAGTGTTAGCTAATACTGCTACAACTATACCTCCATCAATTTGTTTGGTGCCTATGACATACAGTCAGTATCACAGCATATGCAACGATGTGGCACATTGCATGTCACATTTGACATAATTCCTAACAGTGTAAAAAACTCAGCAATGTACTTACTTTTCCTGTGCCTATGCAGTCATTATTACTATACCAAGGTGCCGCACATCAGCACCCAACAGTACACAGCTGTGACTATACATGTACCATGCAGTCACTACTATGTGTACTTCAGAGTCTGAGAAATGGAGCTTCTAATTGGCTGCAAAGATCATAAACGGTGACACACAATGACGCAGATGGCAACGGTCTGCTACGTGATGTGTTAAAGAAGGTTTGTAATTCCCTGCAAACATCCTAACAGCCTAATGTTAATCTTTTATTACCATACATGAAGAGGTTAACGACACACTGAACAAGGCTTAACACTGTCTAAAACATGTTCATTATAATAGCAATAAGTCACTCCTAAGAATTATGTTAATGGTCAGTTAATCACCCTTAGGACATGTGGCACCCGGCTACACCACATGCCACAGTACACCCCTAGAACGTGATTAACAGACCATTAACATAACCCTTTCATGCCTTATTACTTAATTATAAAAGGGTCTGAGAAATGGACCTTTCTGATTGGCTGCAAACATTCTAACAGCCTTATGTTAATCTTTTATTGACATACAAGAAGAGGTTAACCATTCCTAACTCTCACCCCATCACATGTGTAAGCAGCAGAAGTATAGGAGAATGGGGTGAGAGTTAGGACCGACGACACCAATGCACACCCCAGTGCCGGTTGGGGGCTTGGCAGGGTCCAAGGGGGTTTCAACCCTAACAGCGAATTTCCCACTTCTGTCGCTGTGGAACAACCCTAACTAATGCATTAAATGGAGTTTTTGCCTGTAATTTTCCTTCTTTTGAGAATGATAACGAGAAATAGTGAATGTAATGCAGCAGCAGCAGCGCTGAGCCCTCTGCGCCCACGCCCCACCACGTGACGCGGTGGAGGGAGTGCGGGCCCTTCAGGCCCGCGCTCCACCACGTGATGTCTTGAGGCATAGTAACAGGAACAGCAACAAAACAGAAGCGCTAACAGTGGTGCACATGTTAACGCAAACGCCGAATGAGAACAGAAAGGATAACGCATACAGTGGCGGACAGGAACGGTCTGCCACGTGATGTGTTGTCACATAGTAAAATGGTGCCTGCAAACGGAAATTTCAATGGGCATGGTGACGCAAACTAAAACAGAAAGAGAAACAGTACTGTAGACACAAATGGCAAAAATAACAGAAACACAACCAAAAATGAAAACGCTAGATAACGCACACAGTGGTGCAAACGCCAACGTAAGTGAACGGGTACGGAACCGCAGGCAGAAAGGGCAACAGAAACAGTAATGTAAGCACACAGACTGGTTTTCCCAAAACCTGCATAGAGAAAGACAGTGAGTACAAATAATGTATGCATAATAATGAGTATCGGAGCAGAAAATGAGAACTTCAATACTAAATAGGTTATATCTCAGGAACGGTACGACGTAGAAAAAAATTTAAAAGTCATATTATTTACAACTGTCCTGGCTAATTTTGTACTTAGCTCCTATTAGGGGGCTAAGAAATTTTCCGACTAAAGTCCGTATCTCACACCGTTTACAAGATACGGGCCCTGAAAGGCATGGCAACGCCATAATGATATCCTATGGGAAAAAGAGAAGTTCAAGTGCCGTAATCTTTGCCTCCCTGTAATATTTTTTCACCAAACCACTGAAAGGCACATCTGTGGGCTGTTGGCTGTCTTCCTCCAAATTTCAGGAAAAAGACCAAACCGTTATTTTGCAGCAGGAATCCAAAGGATTTCTGTAATGCATCAGGCGCCATAATGTTATCCTATGGGAAAAACGTCAACTTTGGAGTGCCATAACTTTGCTGCCATGTAATATTTTTTCAATACAACACTGAAAGGCACATCTGTGAGATGTCAGCTCCATTCCCTTCAAATTTCAGCCCAAAACTCCCAACGGTTCTTTTGCAGCACAGTGCCAAAGAATCACTGTCACTTTCCACAGATGGAAAACTACTGTTCTGATTTGCGAAAGCTTTCATAAAGTTCGACACTTTCGGAGCACGAAAGTAATTTGCAATTACTTTTCCCAGAAATTTGAAAACATATTTCTGGAGTGTTTTACCACAAAATAAAGACATGGCAAGCATCCTCAGGGTCCGACTAGGTGAATACAAAATGAATTAGGTTGCTAGAGGTCCCAAATTTAAATGCCAATCATTTTCTGATCACCAACTGAAAACAAAATGGCTGATTTGTGAAAGTAACTGGCCCATTTTGAAAGTAAAATGCATTTGCGACACTGTCAAACTTTTTCTTAACTTTTCCCATTGACTTATAATGGGAAATTGTTTTTGAATAACTTTTGAACCGTTTAATATTTTTAACCAAATCTTTGAAAGGCACATCAGGAACCCTGGCCACACATTCCCTGAAGATTTCAGGCTGTAGTCACTAAAACCGTCGACCTGTCATCGCGACAAGTAGAATTCCAGAAAAGCGTAGGCGTCGCGCAAATCATGCTTAATAACTCCGCAGCTGTGTACCCGACTGGTACGAAACTTGGCAGATGCCAAGGCCTATGGTTCTTGATCATGTATTCCAAATTTCAGGTAAATCTGTCATACGGTTGCAAAGTTATTAAGGTGCAAAATTTTGGGGTTTAAATATAGAAATGGCTCCTCAACCTTAACTATGGTAGCACTACCGTGCTACCATAATATATATATATATATATATATATATATATATATATATATACACACATATCACAGTTATATATACCCACAGTATAACCCTACAGTAAGACCCTTGAGCAGCAAATTCTTATCACTGCTGAAACCTTTCTCCCTCTTCCTGAAGTTCATTGGGGAACTCAGGCCCATCAGTCAGGCAGACCCATCCAGGGCAGTGTCTTTCTTCCAGATAGTCCCCACCATCTTCCCCAAATTTTGGCACCTCCTTGACCTTTGACAAGGAGCATGCCCATCCTGTGCCACACTCCCATCTCCAAATCTTGGCTCCCAACATTTCGGTGCACACCCCACCAGAGTGACTGCCCATCTGACCGGGTCCATGAAGCATACCCATCCCAGGGTTATGCCTCTTCCGGGTGTCACCCAATCACCATTTATTTTAATGCTAGGAGACTTACTTACACAGGGTCAGCCATGAATTATCACCAACAATTAACCCCACTTACTTCAAACTACAAATTGAGCCGTGACAGCTTATAGCACTGTGGCCTGACAGCCTGGGGTGGAAGGGTGGTGTCACCTGAGATGAGCAGTTCAAAGAGGAAGAAATCCTCCTGAACTGCTCAGTTTAACTCACTGCCAGTCCTCTCCCACTGGACCAGCCCAGGCTGGCCCCTTTCAGTGGTCCCCACTGATAGGTCCTACTCACTGGGAGCTGCCACTTGCCCTGAGGCTTGCAGCTCATCCTAGCCCCACCTTCTTGGGGCCATTGTAAACTCACCCCCAGTGAGGGAGAGATCATTTCCCAAAGCAGGCCCACAAATCAATAAATCATACCACACAGATCTTGGAATGGAAAAGGCTGCAGCTCTTTTACTTACAAATTTTGCATAATTACATGTCATACTCCTTTCACATTCAAATGCAGATATATACATCACAATTATATATATATACAGTATAACCCTACAGTAAGACCCCTTGGGCAGCAAATTCATGTACATGCTGAACCTTTCTCCTCTTCTCAAGTTCATCGTGGGAACTCTAGCCCATCAGTCAGACAGACCTGCCCAGGGCAGTGTCTTCCTTCCAGACAGTACCCCACATCTTTACTGAATTCTGGGACCTCTTTGACCCTTTGATGAGGAGCATGTCCATCCAGGGCTACACTCCCCATCTCCAAATCTTGTCTCCCAGCATTTCAGTGCACGCCCCACCTGAGTGACTGCCCACCCAAGTTCACAAAGCATACCTGCCCCAGGGCCGTGCCTCTCCTGGGTGTCACCCAATCACTATTTGTTTTATACTTACACAGGATCAGCCATGAATCAACACCCCTCACATACGGTGCCAACACATATCCCCAACCAATGCCCAAGGGATCTTACTTTTACCAAATAAAACAGTCTTGCAAAAATCATTTTAAGTCTTGTTGAAGATATCATTCCCGATCTCAGAAAGGTGTACCACATCGAGTATACAGACCCTTATCAGCCTTGGTGATCAGGAAATGCCTGATTACTTTGACCCTAGTGAGGCAGCAATGTAGGACACCTCCCTATTCACTGACCTGTGCTCTTTCCATGGCTCCCACCTTCCACCTTGCCACTGCTGCCATGGAATGATCTGCATCCATGCCTGAATGGTGCGAGACAGCAGTTCTTTAGACAGCCAAGCCTCTTTATGTCCCTAATGAGTCTAGGAGCCCCAGTGTGACCAGGTCATTCTCTTCCCAATGGAGTACCAATGCAACAGGTGGTTGCCATGGTAGCCCAAATCTCAAGGTTGTGTCCAACAATGCCCCCATTTCATCCCCTTTTTCTGCCCACTGGATGAGCGCCGCCTCTAGGGAATGCTCAACTGCCTCATATATGATCTCTTTCCCTATCTCAGGTGGGCGTCCCTCATGTGCAAGTGGCCAACAATCCAGATCTGTTATGCGCTGTATATATGCCTGTAAAACAAATCAGAAAATGTGAAAATGATGTAAAACTGTTGATAGCTACCAACAACGCCAGACCCTCTGGCCGCTACTAATCTGCTGCTGTGTGCCCTTGCAGTGGTCTGATATAACCCTTATATGCCATGGAAGCCCACCTGCCCACTTCCTTGATTTGATTCTCTTTAGCCCAAAACTGGTTGCCTTGGTGGCCATACCAATCCTAAAGGAATGTGCATTAAAAGAACTCAGATTCAAGCCTGCCATCCACAAACCTTTTTCTGAGGATGGCTGAGAAGTGACACCTCATGACTGACTTCCCAGCCCCATAGATAAATAAATGACCAGGATCCTTTGGCCACACTTAAATATTCCCACATTAATTAACAAGGGCAAATTTCCCCGGAGCCTTGGATAACGTTATAAGGGTTGGTGGCTCCATTGATTCATTTTGATTTGCGCAACTGTAGACATAATCAGTCTTGCCAGATGGCTAAATCATCAACTAGCAGATTTGCTGCCTCCCTGGTGTGTCAGATTGGGGTACCAACTCCAACACCCGGAAAGCCCCAAGAAATGCACAAGCAAAAGGGCTCTAAATACAGTAGCTGGGTTTCATAACCTGAGCTGCATGTGACTACCAGTGCCTTCAGCAGATTGGATAGCTCGGTCAAACCTATAGGCTTCCTTGCATCCCCATTTTTCCCTTCAATCTTACCAAACCTTGTAAAATTTTCTTCGTAATAAAATTGTCTGTAGGGTCCAGGTAACCTTCCGCCTTGTGGAGAAATGCGATACCTGACAACTGCAGACATATTGTCGCAGGTGATTTTCCCAGATGTTCTAGGTGGAGGCTGTAGCTCTGGGCTTGCCTTCTGATGTTAAGTGGTGTCACACTTTCTTTGTGACCTGAGAAATCTTGGAAAAACACATAGCTACCTCACCTATTTTTCCATGTCGAGGGGCCACAGAGAGCTGCACCAGTTGCTGGAGTCTTGCTTCCCAGTTGCCGAACAGCTTCTGGTATCTGCATGGGTAGCAGGTCAACCCCTGGAGCTAGCCGCTTGAGCAGCTTGAGCTGCAGGCAAGACAGGGCATCAGCAATGGCATTTTGTTTGCTTGCAAAAGCCGCACCCTAAAAAGATGTACCAGAGGCAACATAACACAAAACCCACAGAACCTTTATGACCTCTTCAGAATGAGTAGCCTGTGAGTTCAGTATGTCGGCTACTGCCTTGTTGTCGGTGCAGAAAAGCACCTCTTGTTTTTCAGTCTTTGCCCCCACAACCTCACTGCCACCATGATGGGAAAAGCTCAAGCAGTGTAATGTTTTTGTGTAACCCATCGCTACCCACTCCTGAGACCACCATTCTGCAAACCATACACCCTGCCAAAAGACTCCAAACCAATTCCACCGAGGCATCTGTGACCAGGTGCAGATTGTGCAGCTGATCCTCCAGTGTCTTCCAGATGGTTATACCATTAAAACCCTGCAAAAACAGCTCCCAGACCGTTAGGTCAGCTTTATTCCCTGTGACAATCTGATGTGGTGGTATGGTTTTAAAACCCCATCATAGCAATGGCCATCCATCTCAGGAATGGCCTAGCCAGATGGATTACCTGGAATGCAAAATTCAGGTGCCCTATGACAGATGGCAGCTGCTTTAGTGTTACTTTCTTAGCTTTCCCCATATCCCCAACATTTCTCTCAGAAATGTCACTTTTCTTCCAGCAGGCGGAAACCATGGCCTCTGAATCTATTTCTATCCACAGATAACAAAGGCAAATGGTGGGTCTCTCTGTTTTCTGGGCTAATGGGACACTGAAATATCCCATTAGTGCCCAAAAACCTCCCAGCATGTCAGCACATAGGTGTGATCTGCCAGGCCTGCAAACAAAAAGTTGTCCAAATAGTGTACAATGTGGGTTCCCAGTGTGCCTTTTGTAGCCCACTCCAGAAAGGTAGCAATGCTTTGAAAGCTGTGCAGCTTACTGAGTATCTCATGGGCATTGCTTTATCCACATACCATTGACCTTTGAATCTGAAACCTATATAGTTGCGGTCGATGGATGCACAGGAGGAGGCAAAAGCGGATTTGATGTCACTCTTTGCCGTAAGAGCCCCCTGTCCATCTTTGTATCAGGTGCACCACCAGTCTGAAAGATGCGTACTGCCTGTGCATCTCGGGTCAATGAAGTCATTGACTGAGATTCCCTTCGGTAGGAGAGGTGATGTATCAGCCTGTATTTGCCCTCAGACATTTTGGGGACTAGCCCTAAAGGTGATACCTGGAGGGTGGCAACTGAGGATTGTCAAAGGGCTGTCCACCGGCCAGCCTCAATCTCTTTGTAATCTTTTGCTTGATGATGTGGGGAGTAAATTTGCAGACTTAGGTTTCATGCTGTTATCTCAACTCTAGGTCCTTTGTAGGGTCTTAAAACCTTGCTTAAAACATCTTTCAAATACTGTGCTTCCTTATGGTCAGGGTAAAAAGAGCCTGGTGTCCATATAGTCAATGTGGACCGGTGACCTAGCCAGACTTCCAGGGCCCTGCTTTCCTTCCCCCGCCCAGCTTCCTCGTTATCCTGCCCTCTGCCTGACTGGCGGGTGCAATCTGTGACCTGGCTGGTGTCCTCCACCACCAATTTTTGCATAAGTGGCTCTCTATCTGCAAAAGGAATGAAAACACTTACCCTTGTTGTAGTCAAAACATGCCCTCTTAACAGCTTTTTGTTCCTTTATGCTCTCCCCTGCTTGCCTGGCAATGACATGACCACTATCGATATACATCACCACCTTGGGCCCTCCCACATCATGTATCGTACTCAAAGGTCTATATGTGTTTGTTCCATTTGAGATTGGGCTGCTGGGCCATTTTGAGATGGAATTGTTCATTGTATTTCAACCAAGCATATCCATCAAAGGATAGGTGAGCAAATTTAATGGTATCCCAATACTTAAGAAAAGAGATTAACTTATCCAGGTGCTTCATCCTACATACAGACATAAATATGTCAAAAGCGACTACCCAATTTCTCAATATGAAAGGGACTTTAGGCCTCCAAGGCCTCTTGTTTCTTTCTTTTGTTGTTGTTCTCTCTGGGAGCTTCCTATGTAATAAAGAAAACATATCTATAAATTCCCTTTCCAAATTTTCTCATGGACTGTGTCTGATAAATGATCCCCAATAGATCTTCTACCCCAGCATAATCCCAATGGTTCAGCCCGCATTTTGCTGGTAGCGGCACCGACCCCTGCAGGATTAGGGGGGCAGGCTGGTTTGTTCCAGTTCCAGCCACAGTCATGCTGCCATTCCCTCCCTACACCTGTTCCAGGATTGTCTGTACCCTGTGCTGCATGTATGGGGAGGGAGCCGATGTTCCAGTCCATACTTGAACCGCAGCTCCTTGCGCTATTCTGTCTGCCAGTTGAGCTGTGTTTGAGGCCCCTGCTGAGGTTGTGGCTGCTACTGTCCGGGTGGGTTGTACAGGTGCAACCGAAGAGCTCATGGCACCAAATGAGACCATCTGGGCTGGAACTGTATTGATATTGGGGAAACTGTTGCCCATTACCCCACATTGGGTGTACACCCATGGGCATGCCTAACCTGTCTTGTGTTGCCCCCATGGTGGGGTCCCCTCACGTTCCTCACCCATGTGCCAGTCTGTAAGACCCTGCTGGGCATGGCCCTTGGCCCCTTGAGAGGTGCCCTCACCAGGCTCATTGAGAGGTGAGGTTTGTGCCCCTGTATCCTCTGAAACCATCCCTCCATGAAGGGCTGTTGGTGAAAGGGCCCCATGATCCCCATGGGTTCATGGCAGCCAAAGTAGTTGGCATGCCACCTGTACCCCCATATGTGAAGGGCCACATGTGGGGACCTTGGTTCCATGCCAGAGGCCAAGGGAACACAGGTGAGAATTGTTTCCCACACTCCTTGCCATGCCCTCTGGCCACGCAAATCATCCCACAACGTGCTTTGGGACTCAAGGGCCATGGGCTTAACTTGGGTATGGTTGGTGGTGGATGCCCTCTATATTGCCTCCCTGTGCATAGCTCTGCTCATTTCCCATTTCCTAGCGGCAGAGACCTTAGCTGTCTTCCTCAAATTCTGCCACCATCTAGTATATTTTGAGGATTCGCCCCGAAACCAGGTGGCAGACTATAAGGCCTTCGCCGACAGTTCATCCTTGCTCCCGTCTCTGACCAAATTATCTCTATTGAAGCATCATTCTCGTGATCCCCTTCATACTCACCGGTTTGTATTTGAACCACGAGTGCCATTGTGGGCTTCTCAACCTTGTTACTCTGTGCTACAGGCTGCTGTACTCTGTCTGCCACGGAGTTGTCCTCCCTCCGATCCGCTTGACCTCCATCTGCTTTCTGATGGTCTCCTGATGATTTGGCCTTGTGCTTCACCTGCCTACCTTGCCCTTTTTCACCCATTTTACTTTGTGTTAATCGCACCAGTAACTGAGCAGATGGCTGGCTACACTTGGCTGTCACCCTCAACCTCAGTTGTCAAGGGGGCGATGCCTGTTTCTGATCAAAATCAAATCAAATCAAATCAAAATTTATTTATAAAGCGCTTTCAAGAAATCAAAGCGCTGATACAAAACAAAGATAAAACATCAGCAATAATAAATAAAACATAAGAACAATAAAATAACCATAAAATAAACTAACCAAATGCCAGTAAAAATAGGTGACTTTTGGGATCTCTTAAATGATTCCACGGACAGGCACTCTCTAATCTGATGAGGTAGAGAATTCCACAGGGTCAGGGCCATAAAAGAAAGGCCCTTGCCCCAGATGATTTAAGACAAACCCTGGGAATCTCTAGCAATCCTCGCCAGTGGAGCAGAGGGCGGAGAGGATGGTAGGGACAAAGGAGATCTTGCAGGTAGCCTGGTCCCTGACCGTGTAGGGTCTTATAGGTCAGCAATGCAACCTTGAAGGTGATTCTCCATTGCACTGGCAGCCAGTGCAGTTCATGAACACAGGTGTGACATGACAAGTTCTTGGTAGCCCTGTCAGCAACCTAGCTGCCGCATTCTGCACCAGCTGCAGGCGACGAGATCTACCCCGGCAACCCTAGATATAAAGCATTACAGTAATCAAGACGGGAAGAAACAAACGTGTGGACCAACACAGGAAGGTCATCATGTTGAACAAGGTGTTTATCCAGGTGATATTCCTCAGATGGTAAAGGAAGATTTGACAGTGGCCGACACCTGCATCTTTAGTGTCAGCGCACTGTAAAAATAACGCCAGATTTCACACCTGTTCAGAAGGTCTCAACTGGGTATCCCTAATAAAAGACTAGAGGGACCCCAGGAATCAACTTCTTTGCATAATGACCCGGTCAACGACTAATACCTCAGTCTTATCCGGATTTAACCTCAACCAGTTCGCACTCATCCAACTTGAATCTCAGCGGCAGTTGTTAAAACCGACACTGCATCATTTTGTTCGGGTACAAAGGGATATATAGAGCTGAGTATCATCTGCATAACAGTGAAAACTCAGCCATAACACCTTATAATGTCTCCCAACGGTAGCATATACACCATGAACAACATGGGGAAAGCACAGAGCCCTCGCACCCCACAAGACAGAGCAAAGGGGCAGAAGAAAAATCCCTGAAACTACCCTTTGACTTCTGCCTGTGAGGAAGGAATGGAACCATCTGAGGACTGTCCCTGACAGTCCACAGAGTAGCCGAGGTGATCTAGCAACATGCCATGGTCCATGGTGTCAAACACTGCAAAGATATCAAGAAGAACCAAGATCGAGCGGCTCTTCTGATCTCTTACTATTAGGAGATCATTAGGTACCGAACTAATGCAGTCTCAGTACTATGCCTCTTCCTGAAACTGGACTGAGAGGATCATAGACTTCATGGGTGGTAAGAAAGTCATCAAGCTGTAACACGACTACTTTCTCAATAACCTTGTCCAAAAGGACAGGTTAGAGATCGGTCTGTAGTTAGCGAGGCAGTCGGGGTCAAGTGAAGGTTTCTTCAAAAGGGTGTCACAACAGCCTCTTTCAAGGACTCCGAAACACCCCTTGATCCAAAGAACCCCAGACTATCTTCGCAAGATTGGTCCAATCACATCCATGCATCCCACAAGGAGGCGCGAGGACCAGGATCCAAACTACAGCAAGTCGGTCGCAAGCCTTGGACAATCTTCATGATATCCATGATCGCTGGCTGGTCGAAATCCATCCAGACAGACTGAGGACATGTAACCTCATGTTGGACACTGCAATGCTCATTTGAATGCATGCCGTGGATCTCCGATCTGGTTGATGACACCTTATCATCAAAGAACCCAGCAAACTCATCACACTGTATTTAGAAAGCTCTCCGACCCCGCAGACAGGCTGGATTGCACAGTCTGTCGACGGTCCGAAGAGCTGAGCAGGTCGGTTTCTTGATGCAGTTATCTCCCTGGACAGGAATTCTGCCTTCTTATGGAGATTACTGATTGATAGTCCACGTAATGGGCCATCAATCTAAGTTTTTCACCTTCCAGGCTGGATTTCCGCCAACAGCGCTCCAATCTTAGCCCCTTCCTCCTCAACTCCCTCAAAGTCCCATCAAACCAAGGGGATCGAGGGCGGAGGGAGAGGGGCGTAACGAGACAGGCGTAATGGAATCCAGTGCCCTCAACACCATATTATTATAGTGCACTACTAAGGCATCTGGTTCCATGCACTCCATCGCCAACTCAATAGGTGCAGCACCGCCACGGAGGTAGCCGCTTTGAGCTGTGGTTGCCCCACTGAGCGGTGACCAGCAAGCCTGATTTCAATCTGGATACAGCCAGTAACCAATCTGAGCCTCCTATCTCTTTTAGGCATTGCAAGGCATCCTGCAATGCCTGGTCCTGCCCTTGTATCCAGGCAGCTGGGGAATAGGTGGTGGCTGATCTTCCTGCCCTTCCCGATCCTGCCTCTGAGTCTGGGTTGCAGGGGAACAGGGAGCCTGACCTTCTTGCACCTGAGAAACCTGAAAATCTGACATTTCCAAATATAATCTGTGGGCAAAGTGGTGCTAAGCAAGGTGATACCTATATTAAAAGACAGAGAAACATGTTCACAGCCATTCCTGTCACCCTTTATCTACTTATTCCACAACCCCTGGCCCCTAGGGTCCCTAAAGCTGTACGGTTGTGACTGGTGGCTTAATTGTGCCAATGAAGCATCCAATACATGCCCAGAACTCGAATCAACCAGCTGTCTGCAAAGCTAGGACACATCCATTATTATTGGTTTATTTATTTATTTACCGTGATGTGATATGAACCTGCGCCTTCTGGTATTGAGGTCGGATGCCCGATCATCTTCTTTATTTTGTTATGTAAATAAAACCATATAATCCTGCTTATAATTGTACTTAATGCTATGTCTTTGATATTATATTCCCAGAAAATGTTCGCCTTACAACACATTGCCCCGAACCAACCAAGGAAAGACAGTGTCAAAACACCCTTATCTAGGATCATACCGCTGACCCTTTGCTTATAAAGCCAGACTTATCCACTGTGCCCAATGAGAAGATTGGCCCAGGGCAATACAGGAAATATAAAAAATTGCTCTACAGTAATACTTCTAACTTCCCAGAATTGCATAACATATAGTTCAACCTCGTTATCCGACCTGCATGGGGACATCCGATTGGGTCAGATAAGGGAGGGTCGGATAAACGGATTTACATCTGTAGTGCTGTACTGTATTTTGTATTTGGCCTTCTGTTACTGCCTGAGACAGAACGGGTCCATTTCTTTGAAGAAAGGAGGTATTTTAAATTAAAGCAGTAAAATACAGAACAGCTCCCATGGGGAGCAAAGTGAGACTGCTACTTCTCTTGTCTTGGTGATGGTATCCCTTTGGAGACCGGGGGTCTCTTGGTTCAAGTGGACAGAGTAGAAGCAGGAGAGAGAGGGTGCAGAGACAGCAACATGGCTGTTTTACTGCTGAGAAAACAAAGTAAAACCCACTCTCTCTCTCTCTCTGTGTGTTTTTCTATTTTTAAAGCCTCTTTTCTCTGATGCATTTGGGCTTGTGACAATCATCACAGAAAAACATGCAACAAGTCAAAAGCAGCCCGAGAGTAGCACAAATCTGCTGCAGAAGCAGGGAAAGGTAGTGCTGTGTTCAGCACAAATGAAGCGGTCGCTAAATGTTGCTGTCGGCATTAGCACAATGGCAACTAACATGAGCACTTAACAACAGCTATAATGAGCAGTAAGCTGCAACTAATTAACAAATTAAGCACCTCGTTAAGTGCTTAGATAGGTAACTGAAGGTCACAGCCTGCGTAGTACACAGGAGCAGCTTAACTGATGCAATTAACAAACTACAAAGTGACAGACTGTTAGAGCTAGGTATCAAAGATACTGCTGTAATATAAGTAGGGGGACACAGTGTAGGTTCATTAGATAGGGATGTCCGGATATTAGGGGTCAGATAAACAGGGTTCAACTGTACTCTAAATGGGTAGGAAGACCACAGAGGCAGTAAGAAAACCAACAAATAAGGAGATACAACTGGAAAGCAATGGGCCTCCCACTAAAACAATGGCGCTACCCTGCTAACCCGAGGGGCAGCTCAACTATGCAACCTTCTAATTATAATATTCATTATATATTTATTAATCCATGAGTAATAGTTGGTCATCCAGCAATTGGCCTGCAATGGAGGGAAGACACCACGTGGCAGCTCACAGCATACTGAATGCATCCTCTAATTATAAAGTCTAAACATTTTTATTTAAATCCAATAGAAAATTGGCAGGGATAAATCTAAAATAAAGTAGTACTAAGAAAAGAGAAAGAAAACTGCTAGACCCAAGGGAAATGGAGGCAGCTAGCTGTGGAGGATGGCAGCCTCATGGCGCAGGTCACGGGTGCAGGAGCCCCAGGCAGAGAGCAGGCCTAGGCTGAAGAAGAGGTCCGTGGAGGGAGAAGGGGCCAACGAAAGGAAAGAAAAGGAGTAGAGGGAAAGAAGGAAGGCCACCCATTCAAGCAGCGCTGGAGGCAAGGAGGGGCCAAAGGAAATGATGAGGAGAACCGGAGAGGAAAAATAGCCGAGGAGTCCCGGAGGGAAGGGAAGGTCGGCCGCATGGCCTGGCAAGGAAACTGAGCCAAGGGAAGCAGAGCCAGGGAAAAGATGATGGGAATGGAGGAAAAACACAGGGAGAATATTTATTGCACACAGATTTTAAAACAGAGAGCATGGAAGTCTTTAGGCAGCAAATTCAAGTAAGAGATTCCATTGGAAGGGGCTCTTTTTAATTAAGTATGCTTTATTAAATTTCAACAGTCCACCAACAAAACATTGACAAAACAATACCACATATCAAACCAATCAAATCATATCAACCCATAGATAAATTAAGCCCATTCAAACAAAACCCAAACCCCCATAAGCTACCATAAGATCCACCCCCTCCTTCCCGCACCAAACACTGCCAAGCACATTTAGACCATAGCATCAAGATATAAGCAAGACCATCAAGGCTTCCATAAAGCAAAAAGGGTCTCTAAAGTACCCTACGTTGATAGGAAGGCCTTCAGCCTATCTTGCATGGAGGCTGGAGGGGCTTTTTCTGGGTCAAGATCCAACAAATAATCAAAGGAACATTTATAGCACCCAGGATAAAAAAACATAAGTAATCTGCAGACTTTAGGCAGCCAAACCAACAAAAGGAGTGGCACAAGGAACTGGCAGAAGAATCTGGGTGACCTGCAGGCTGGGAGAGAAAGATAAGAGGCTCGGAGGCCGCTGGGAGCGGTCAAGGGTGGAGTGTGCTCAAGGACCTGGGCAAGGGAAGGTGCCAGGGCACAGGAGCAGTGAAAGGGGGTGTGGGAGACCAAAAAGCAGGGGGATGCAGGAAGAATCCAACAGGGACGTGAGGCCGCAAGGGCAGCGAAAAACCAAGGCAGCAGACTGAGGGAAGCAAATAAAAAAAACTTACCAGACTGGGTCTGGCAGGGCTTGTCTTCCGAGGTGAGCAGTTCAAAGAGGAGAAATCCTCCTGAACCCTCTAATTTAAGCCCTGCCAGGACCTCCCTGCTGGAGCAGCCTGGGCTGGCCCCTGTCAGTGGCTCCCCACTGATAGGTCCTACAGGCCGGCAGCCACCCCTTCTGCCCTGAAAGCTTGGCAGCTCATCCTAGCACCTTCTTGGGGTCATTCAAGTCAGGGAATTGCAATTGGTCACTTGGGAAATGAAAGGATCCGTATTGTTCACGATTTCCCGGTGGCAGTAAGGCAAAAAGGGCTGTCTACCATCCTATAATTTCAAAGCTAATTGCAGCTGATATCAAGTTTAGGGTCCTCTACCCAGCTAAACAGATAAACTGCAGATCACTATTAATGGAGAGCATAGATGATTCGACTCAGCCAAGCAGGCTCACTAAGAATTGCCCACCCTGCTGCCAGACCTCTTCAAGGCTACCTGATCATTTTAGTTTGAGTAGCTACCCCTCCTTCAAAAAATCTTAAGGAGTGCTGGCATTTCAGGAACTCTGCAGAATTATTTTTGTCTGTTAATGAAAGATTTGCTTGTTCTTTTTCTGTTTCTCTGCCTCAGCTTAATCTTTGCTGTACCTGGACTTCTGATATGAACCTATTGGAGCTCTTACAAATAAAGGCATGAAGCGTCTGAGGATGAATAATCTCATTTCCTAATTTTGAGCAACTTCTTGTTTGGGGCATCGTCATGGCCCATTTCTCCCCAGTTCTCCCCACACCCTTCATGGCTTACTGCAACAGAGTGATGCTCATGGTATTCTTTTAAAAATGGGTCAAGAGCATTCTGTCTCCTGATTGGCTGAGAGGTGTCTTTGGCCGTGTCCTTATCAGGGCATATTTTGCCAACCAGTACCTCTTCAGTCAAGCAGGATGCAGTGACCAAAGATCCATGCCTTACATAGCATTCTTCCGTTCAGCTGATAGAAACAGAAACATAGAATTTGACAGCAGATAAGGATCACTTGGCCCACCCAGTCTGCCCATTTCCCTACCTAATGGATAAACTGCAGATCCTACTTAACCAACAGCCTACTTCCTCCTACCCCACCCCTAGAATTGATTTATGTCTGTCCTATGCATTCTTGAATTCCCCACTGTTTTTGACTCCACAACCTCCTCAGGAAGGCCATTCCATGCATCCACAGCCCTCTCCATGAAAAAATACTTCCTCACATTACCTCTGATCCATCCCCTTATATCTTCAAATTGTGCCCCTTGTTCTTGCACCTCTTTTTCTAAAAGACGCTACCCTCTTGGACTTTGTTGATTCCCTTGAGGTACTTGAAAGTTTCTATCATGTCCCCTGTCCCTGCTTTCTCGAGGGTATACATATTAAGCCCCTTAAGTCTCTTCATATGTCTTCTGGTGCAGACTCTGCACCATTTTAGTTGCCCTCCTCTGGACTGCCTCCATCCTATTTCTGTCCTTGAAGAGACTGGGTCTCCAGAACTGCACACAGTACTCCAGGTGGGGTCTCACCAGCTGTCTGTATAGAGGATAACAACTTCCTGTTTTCTACTGTTGATGCCTCTCACTATGCATCCCAGTATCCCCAGCCCTCCTTACTGCCCTCTCACATTGCTTGCCCATCTTTAGGTCATCTGATATGACTACCCCTAGGTCCCTTTCCATTTTGTTGTTGTTAGTATCTCACCCCATTGTGTACTCTTCCCTGGGTTTTGTTTCCCAGGTGTATTACTTTGCATCTTAGCATTGAATCTAAGCTGCCATACATTTGACCATTCCTCCAACCTTGCCAAGTCCCTTCTCATCCTTTCCACCACACCTTGTGTATCAGCCCTGTTGCAGATCTTTGTGTCATCTGCAAAGAGACATATTTTCCTTCCAGTCCCTCTGTAATGTCACTTATAAAGACATTGAAGAGGACTGGTCCTAGAACTGAACCCTGCAGTACCCACTAGTAACCCCCCTATCTTCAGAGTAGACTCCGCTTACTGTTACCTCTGTGTCCTGTTCTCCAGCCAATTTTTTTCCAGGCTACCATCTTGGGGCCCACTCCAAGGCTGTCTAACTTGTATATTAATGTTTTGTGTGGGACTGTGTAAATGCCTTACTAAAGTCTAGGTAGGCCATGTCCACACCGCCCCTCCCTGATCTACTACTTTGGTCACCCAGTCAAAGAAATCTATTAGATTCATCTGACATTACCTTCCTGCTGTGAATCCATGCTGCCTTGGGTCCTGTGACCCTCTGGCCTCTAGGTACTCAACAATTCTTTCCTTCAGAAGTGACTCCATCATTTTCCCTATCACTGAGGTTAAACTAACAGATCTGTAGTTTCCTGCCTCTGCCCTGCTCCCACTTTTGTGAAGTGGAATAACATCTGCCCTCCTCCAGTCCTCAGGTACCACCCATCCTCCCATGATTTGTTAAAGAGGGTAATCAGTGGTGTCACTAGTTCTACCCTTAGTTTTTTAGAATTATGTAATGAATCCTATCAGGCCCCATTGCTTTGTCCACCTTCAGTTTTAAGAGTCCTTTCAGAACTCTTTTCTTTCATAATGGGTGGTATCAACCACCCTATCCAGAATGATTCTATTGTTTGGTTTAGGTACCTCCTTCTTCATTTGTGAATACTGAGCAAAAATATTTGTTTAGTATCTCTGCCTTTTCACAGTCACCCTCTGCCCACCCCCTCCCTTTATTAAGCCTCACTATCCCTCCCTTGGTCTTCCTTTGCTCCCTGATGTACCTATAACAGGTTTTATCCCTTCTTAACTGAGTTGCCTATCTTTTCCTCAGTTTGGGCCTTTGCTGTTCTGACTGCCTTCCTGCTTCCTTCTGCATTAACTGATACCGCTTTCTATCCTGCTCCTTCTGTGATTCCTTGTACTTCCTGAATGCTATCTTTTCTCCCTAACCTTCCCTGCCACCTCTTTTGAGAACCATAGTGGTTTTTATATATTTTTGTTTTGTTTATTTGCTTCACACAAAGACTTGTTGCCTCAGTGACGGAAGTTTTGATTATTCCCCATTGTTTTTCCACCCCTCCTTTCTGCCCACTTGCTAGTGCATTCCTTAGGCACTCACCCATTTTGGCAAAGTCAGCCCTCCTAAATTCCAGGACCATTACCTTTGTATAGCTTGACTCTACTGCTGTGTTTATCGTGAACCATACTGTTCGATGGTTGCTAGTTTCAGAAGGCTACCCACTTCTAAATCTGTGATCCTCTCTCCATCTCCATTTGAGAGTACCAGATCTAAGATTGCTCCTCCCAAGTGGGTTCCAGTACTAGTTGTCTAAGGCATGCCCCTGCAGGGCATCTAGCATGACCTCACTATTGGATGTGGCTGCAGAAAATGCACTCCAGTTAACATCTGGCATATTCAGATCCCTCATCAACAATATCTCCCTTTTTCTGCCATTCTAAGGATACCTCTATCATTTCCTTGTCCATTTTCTCCCTCTGAGATGGGGTCTGTATACAACC
The DNA here is from genome assembly GCA_016271365.2 of Neoceratodus forsteri. Lineage (NCBI taxonomy): Eukaryota > Metazoa > Chordata > Ceratodontiformes > Ceratodontidae > Neoceratodus > Neoceratodus forsteri. Next base: position 410,325,379 of record CM057449.1, read on the forward strand.
CCTGTGCGGATTGTGGTGCCATTGCCTGTCTCCATGTTAACCCACAGTGCTTCCTCTCCTCCCCATTTAGCCTTTTGTTCTGTTGCTTTGATTCCTTCCCTTATGTAGAGAGCTACTCCTCCTCCTCTTTTACCCTCCCTGTCCCTCCTATAGATAGTGTACCCTGGTATGTTTACATCCCAGTCATGGTTTTGTGTGTACCATGTTTCTGTGATTGTCTCAATATCCAGATGTTCCTCTTCCATCAAGGCCACTAGTTCAGGAAGCTTGTTACCCAGACTATGGGCATTGGTACTCATTACTCTCCATTTTTTGATGGCTTTACCTCTTGTAGCCCCATCTCTGCCCTTACTGACTTTGCTTTCCATTTACCCTGGTCCTGGTCCCTGCTGCCCTTTCTACCTTGGTTTTACCTCATTTAGTACTCTGTTTTGTAGAGGAGGCTGGGAATTCCTGCTGTTCATCAGTGCCTCCCCTTGGCTAGTTTAAAAGCTTGCCAATGAAGCATTTAAACTGATCACTCAGGAGACTGGATGTAGACACTGTCCAGCTGGTAAACCAGCCCTCGCCTGGCCGAACGCATGCTACAGTCCCGCTACCGGAATACAGCCCTGATATTGTGTGTTCACAAAAGGGTCAGTTTTCAGTATCAACTGACTTGCTTGGATGTTTTTCATCCTTTTATGTTTGGCAAGCTGTCAGTTATCATGTTTACAGCTTAGCCTGGCTGCCCAACCGACTCCACTTTTATTTTTTTTTTGCTGGCCAGATGCTCAGTCCCCTAACCCACCAATTACTCGGCCCTCCACAGGAACATGGGTCATGAAGCCTGGCTTGCCCCCAGATCAGGGTCATGGGAGACCCTCCCGGCAGACTATGGTCAGGTGAGAAGCGACAGGGTGGGAGCCATCATTTAGCAGCCGGCATTTTGCTGCATTTTTCCCCACTGGGGCGGGGACTTGCATGGCGCCAGCGTCCGCCTCAAAATGTGGTGTTGGCCGCATGGGATCCCTCCTCCAGGGGTCCTCAATGTGCCAAACACTCTGCCCCCTTCCCCGAGAGGGAGAGAGGTCTGTAGGATGCTCAATCCTCTGTCCCCGTCGGCCCTCTGACTCCTGAGTCCATCTCTGAACCCAAGATGTCAGTGCCACAGACAGATGTCCTGCCACTGCACTGGCAGGCCAGCTAACTGACTCCACTTTTAAAAGTTATCCTGGCCGCCACGCACCAACCTGCCCACAGTATTTCCACCACAGAAACATGATTGAAAAAACAAACAAAAAAGTACTCATTATCTTTGACAACAAGTGTCCTGATGTAAAGTGCCACAATCTAAAAGTTGCTATGACAGTGAGCATCCCAAGATAAAATCGTGATCTCATAAAAGTGGTTAAGTATGGCAGCTGCCGTGGGAGACATTCTCAGACTCGTAAAATGGGTGCTGGGAGTCAGACAAAAGGGTCCAAATGTTTATAAGTTGAAGGAAGTGGAGAATTCATTTTGAGGCTTGTCTGTTGTTAATGGTTATACCTCTTAAGGCTTTTATTTAGTCACACTGCTAAATGGAAACTCAAAGAAAGTCTTCTTAGAAAGGCAGCTGCAGGGGAATACACTCACTGTCCGTAAAACTGGTAGCTGAGTGTCAGGCAAATGGATGCTTTGACCGTTTGTAACTAGCAAAGACCCCCACAATTAAAATATGTGAGGGCAGGGGCCTAATAAAGTAAAACCAGCAATGATTGACACACAACCAGTGGAATATATAGGGAGCCTTCTACTTCCAATTAAACTATTTTAATAAAGGGACTATTTTTACTACTTGCTATTAAAACCTTTTATGTTTTGATATTTTTGTTCTTTTTTTATTAATTACTTGGGAGGACCCATTTTATAAGCAGAATAAGACAATCCGAGTGTGGTTTATGGGCTGATAAGAGCATTTCCCAGGTGCTAAAGGCATTCAGCGCAAGCACCTCATGCCTCATTATGCACCTGGGGCATGCTCTTATCAGCCCATAAACCACACTCGCTGTGTCTTATTCCCTTACTTATCATTCTGCCTGAGGAAAATATTGCCATCTCTTTGTTTCATCAGGTTTGAGTTTTGACTAATATCGGTTCGGGACCCTGATGAGAGGCTGGACTCAAGTGAGGTAATCCTATTTTCTTGATGTTATGTGCCGCCTATTAAAATGTAATTAATGCTATGTTGTGTGATGCTTACAGACTTTGGTTAGCTAGAAGCTCTTCTGCTCGGAGCAAGTGAGTGATCTCACACCAGCTAATGCTGCCTGAATATTCCATTTTACAGAGCTTGGACTTAACCTTAATTCTGTTGGAGTTGGTGACTTCTATTGTTTCCTGAGCCTTATTGGAATAAGCATATGTGATGCCCAGCTTAAGCCTTTTATATTTAAACCTGAATGTAAGGATTTTCTATAGACTGACTGTATATGTTTAATCCTGGGCTCCTCTTCATTAACTTAAATGGTTTATGGAGATCTTTAACTTTAGTTGGACTTTCATTGAAGCTGCTATTTGTTCAGTTATACCATAGTTTAAGACTAAAAGTTGCCATCTGGCTCTGTTTCTTGTTCTATGTACTGATTCCCAGCCACGGTTGAGCTGGGTGGACTTTCATTAGCTAATTTAGACATTTTTATGACAATTTTATTGTATGCTGTTACCTGTTATATTAACTACTGTTGTATTTATTATATTCTGCCCCTCCTCCAAGTGTCAATTGAGGCTGTTTTGTTGACTGCGTAATGACATTATTGGGGAGGGCTTTCATTTTGTCTCATGTAGATTTGTTCTTGTTACTGGGGGTCTCTAGTTACTTGTGCACAGGGTCAGGGGTGTTACTTCTGGTCGAGTGAGGGTTGGAGAGGTCTGTGAGCTTGAATCCTGGAACACATCACAGATCTAAAGATATTAGGAGCATGGTCTATAGGACCGGGATGGACAGTTGGTTATTTTTGGGGGTATTAGTTTTGGCTTTTTCAATTGTGGGGAGAGGTTTGTTTTTGTGTTTGTTCTTGGGGACTTGTGGGATTTCTTTTTGCTATATATCTTGAGTCCTTGTTTTGGGGTGGGTTTGGGAGGGCCCAAAGCACAGCTGCTCTCAGAAGAGATTTTAGTCCTGGGGCAGTAAGCTTTCTTTTTTTCTTCCAACTATTTTCAAGGTAACAATGGGTATTCATTTTAGATTTATAACTTGGAACACAAGGGGGCAAGACAAACAGAAGAGGGCCATGATATTGAAGCATTTAAAGAAATCCCAACCTGGGGTAGTCTTCTTACAGGCTACACATCTGCGAGAGATGATGCCTCTCTCTTCGTAGAGGGAGTGGGTGGCCAAGTTTTCGGGGTGGGATGCAGTAAAAGAAAAGGGGGTTGCTATTTTAATTGATAGATATATTTCTTTCAATTTGATTAAGGAACTGTGGGATCCTGATGGCCGATATCTATTTTTACACAGGCAGCTTGGCTTGATGGATGTCCTGCTGGGTACGCTGTATGGACTCAGCTGTGATTCTCTGCATTTTATTTATGATTTATTAACCCAGCTGGAGTCCTACACTCACCTACCTATTCTCCTGGGGGGGACTGGATCCTGGTCTTACAAACAGACACTGATCACTCAGGTAATGGCAGGAAAGGTCTCTCTCCAGGACAGAGGGGTTACTTGAATTGATGGACATTTTAGGATTAGTAGATCCTTGTGCGATCTTCCACCCTGCTTCCCACCAGTATATGTTTTACTCAATTCCCCATTCCACTCACTCCGGTATCAACTTTGTTTAGTGAGTAAGGATACCCTGGTTGGACTTCTCACCTGTCTTATCTAGCCTATGGTCATTTCTGACCATGCCCGGTGTTGTTGGATTACTGTTTCCGAGGTCAGGAAGATTCTGATAAGATTTGGAATCTCAATCCCTTCTTCTTAAAGATTCTAATTCTATGAAGGCTATTCAAAAGTATATGGACAATTTTTTGAAGGACAATGAGGGCTCGGTCATGACCCTTGATGTCCTTTGGGCTGCTATAATGTGCGCAGTAAGGGAGAGTGCATTAGACTTGCCACTGTGGCTGAGAAACATCGTAACAAAAATGGATGACTTCCTCTCTTAGATTCAGCTTTGGAACATTCTCTTTCATCATGGTCTGATCCACCTTTTGGTACCGAATGAACGATTTTAGGGCATGATATTATGAACATTTAGCTGAAAAGGCAACTTATATGCTTGCGGCACTACTAAAATGAAGTACCTTGAGGCTGGGGAGAGGGCTAGAAAACTTTTGGCCTGCCACCTGAAGCAGATTCATGTAAGGTTATATCTAGCCTCCAGTCTGTTCCCGGGATCCAATACTTACCCACCCTCGGGGCATTGCAGGAGCCTTTCATTTATTTATTTAGGCAATCAGAATTACAACCCTTGAGTCAAGACTCTTTTGCAAAGGCTGCACGTCATGAATACAAAGCATGTGGAGAAAACAAACAGTGCAGGAATAAAGACAGTGACAAGCTCAGAAGTACATACAATTTAGGGCCATTGACCCAGCGCCAGTAGTATCACAATATACAATTGTAGAATAAAGCAAAATACTGAAGCAAATACAAAACTTAGACATCAGACCATAAATACTATTGTTTACTATATGGTCAAAAATCTACCACTTAGCCCATATGCGAAAATTGAGAAATATCTGAACTCCTTCACTTTACCCACTCTTTGAGCCAACAACAGGATTTTTAAAAGCCCTATAGCATTTTCATAAGTTCGTTAGGTCATAGAGCATCAAGGAGAAAGCCCCCAGTCCCGGACAGCTTTCTCAATATTTTTTATATCACTTATGTAGAAACCTTAGCCCCTTTTTAACTCGTCCTTTTAACTTTCTCCTCTCTTAGGTCTTGCTGAATCTCTCTTACACAGGCCTGGATCTCCTCATTCTAAATCTGGGAAAGATGAACTCCTTCCGAACAGTTATCACCCAGTTTTCCTTCTTAATTCAGATTTTAAAATCTTGTCTAAGGTCCTCGCCAACAGAATGCTTCAGGTTTGGTCCAGTTTAGTATCCCCAGAACAGGTCAGTTTCATGGCAGGGCACCATTCCAGTGATAATCTGTGTAAGCTTCTTCAGCTGGTTTCCGCATCTGGGAGAGTAGTACACCAGAGGTTCTGTCCCTAGATGCTGAAAAAGCTTTTGATAGGGTCTCTTGGTCTTTTCTTTTTGCTAACCTACAAAGTTTCAGCTTCCCATATACTTTTTGCACCTGGATAAAACTTTGTACCACAGTCCAACTACAGAATCAGGTGCAACGGGGTTTTATCAGCCCTGTATCACTTCCAGGTAGGGTTGCCCACTTTCTCCCTTTCTTTTAATTTGTACCTAGAGCCTCTCCTTTTAAAGATTCAACAAAACCCAGAGATTTGGGGATATTAGTGGGAGACTCAAGCTACAAATTGTCGACTTCATGAGATGATCTCCTTCTCCATGTGGAGTGTCCTATGTCTTCACTGCCTGCGGCCTTAGGGGAATCAAAAATTTGCTGCAATAGCAGGGTATAAGCTTAATTTGGAAAAAACTCAAGTTCTGCCTCTGAATGTTCATGTTTCTAAGCAACAGATTTTGGATTTGGGCCTCTATTGGGAACCGAATGCTAATACGTATTGGGGATTTGAATTTCTCGTTCTATTTCAGAGCTCATAAAACTGAACTTTTCACCCTTCTCCTAAGGATCAAAGAAGATCTACAGATATGGACATCCCTCTTCATTTCCTTTGGGGTAGAGTTAATATAATTAAAATGAATATGCTACTATGTATTCTATACCTCTTGGGTGTACTTGGCCTTTACCTCCTAAATTTGGACCTCCCAGCTTCAAAGCCTTATTTCTGAATTTTTATGGTAGAAGGAGCAGCTTGCTGGGCATATTTCAAATTGATGTTACCTAAAGAGAGAGGAGATCTCTGGCTACCTAATTTTTTCCTTTATTACTGTGCATTACATGGCAGCAAGTTTTTAGATGGGGTCAGATTGAGCACCGCCTCTGATTGGTCATACTGTCCCTTATATCTTTCCTTAGAATCGCAAGTCTGTCTTAAGCATGGTATACAGTTAGCTAGTTTGTTGTACTCATCACTCTCTCTTCTCTCCAGCCACAGCTGCATAATACCCCTTGATGTGGTCACTTAAAGCCCTCAAACAATTATGTACATATCTAAAGACTGGTCGAAAGATTTATCTCAGCCTATAATGGGTAACCCTAATATTCGGATAGCCAACCACCCCATTCTATTTGGCTTTTGCCCCACTCTGACACGCTTCTTTAGAGACACTTTTTTATAATGGACCTGCTGAAATGATACAGGAATGCTTTTCTTTACCAGTATACAACCCATTTAAACACCTCCAACTTTCCAGCGCACCTGCCAGTTTTCTGGGTCCACAACCATCAATTGTTCAACCTAACTCTCTCCTTTCAGAGCTTTTATTGATTTTGAGCATCCTCACCCTGTCTTCAGTTATTATTCATACCTTCAGCTTAAGGACCTTGGTAGTTTATCGGGAGTATGTTTTATTGGCGATATGGAAAGACTTTATAAATATATTAAACAGGATTGGTACCACTTCACACAATTTCATATATTACATAATATCTACTACACCCTCAAAATTGCATAGGATGGGTCAAAACCTTCAGCAGATTGTTCCCATAGTGGATCCAGAGTGGGTACTCTCAAACATATTTTATGGGATTGTCCTAAGGTTGCCCTTTTTGGCCCAACATCCATAATTTTCTTGACCCCTGGTTGAGCCTGGAATCTTTGTTTTACCCACAGACTTTCCTGGTGGGCTATTTTCCAGACAAGATTTTTGGTCCCCACAAGGCATATGTGGACCTAATGTTGATGACTACCAAGCTTATTATTCTTCGTCACTGGATGGATGATGCTATACCATTGTATACTGAATGGCAACAGGGAATTTTATAAGCCTTGGTGGTCAAGAAACATATTTCCAAATGCCAGGACAGATTTGAGAAATACAGAGAATTCTGGGAACCCCTTGAAGTTCTTTTAACTCAGTAGGTGATTTTCTTTGCCAGATAACCCTGTGTACTAAGACCCACCATTTATCTCATAATTCAGCACTTCTTCCCCATAGTAGGTATTCCAGAGTCTTCTAGCTGTGCTCTGGATTGGGGGCTAGTGGTGAGTGTGGGCTGGGAGATGGAGGGAAGGCTATTGGGCAGGGTGACCAATTTTCTTTTCTTGACTTATTTGGGTTGTATTTTGTAGGTTGCTGTTTTGTTGATTTTATATTGAATTTTACTTGATTTTGTGATACGTATTTGGAAATCTTAATAAAGTATATTAAATTTGAAAACAAAAACACGGTTGATACTGTTGCCATGGCTGGTGAGGGCCTATATAGAGGCAGTTAAAATAAATATTTTGCCTAGTTTCTTTTCCTGATTTGCATACTTTCAGTTGTGCTGACTAAGGATCTTTGGGCACAGTTTGATAAAGCTATAGTAGAACTTATATCAGTGGAGGTTGTAAACTCCCTAGAATAAGATCAAAGGTGTTGACCTAGCATGGGAGCAGCATGGGAGGCTGAACTAACAAAATCTGAAACACTCTGTCTAGTGGATCATATAGCCTCTGCCTGTACGTGGCTTGATAACTGTCAGATTTCTGGATGGCTTGATACAGAACAAAGTAGCATGCCTTTATCATATATCCCATTGCTGTCAGTAAAGTCAATGAAGTAGTTGAACCAGTCCCAGCCCCAGGCTAGCCAAAATGTTGTGGGCATGGTCCAGTTTAGGTGGGCAAATAGCACAGAGTAAATGCTGGGGTGGGAGACTCTAATACATCACAACTTGGGCTTCCAGCTGGAATAACCGACAATAGATTTCATATATGGTCAGAAAAAGGGTATCATTATTAGGTCAGTGAGCAGCTCAGGGTGCAGTGTGCTCATTCAGACAATTACAACACATATTTAAACTGGACAAGCATAATTTTTATAAGTATCTGCAGTTGAGATGGGTTATAAAAGGAAGGACATATAGGCTATGCTGAGTAAGGAAAGCTTTCCTCTGAAGGTATTCATCTCTACTTCTAGGATTAGATACCAGGACATGCCCACTATGGCCACCTTGTATGGATTGTTACTCAGTCAGGAAGGAGAAGCATTTAAAAAGATTCAAGACATGAGAATGAAACAATCTGGTTTGATAATGATGGAGAAAGAATGAGCTCTGCTGTGGTAGAGGGCAAGAGTATCACCTTATTAGCACACTGGGAAAATTGCACTGGATGACCTTGGTGAGGTATTTGGAGTTCAATTGTTACAAATCACTTCTGTGCTATGCTCTTAGCCTTGTGTTGGAGAGAATATGGGCATAGAGAGACCATTTCCATATATTTTGGAGCGGTCTGAAATGACATACCTTTGAAGAGAGGTTGGATCTTACAGTGGGCACATCTTGAGGGATACACTATCTTACACATTTCAAGCTCTTTTCAGAATATTCCTCCAGTAGGCTGTGTCCTGAAAACAAAGAAGCTGCACCTATTTAAAATTGCTTTGGCTGTAGATTTAAAACTGATTACAAGAAATTGCTTATCCAGAAACTTTCCTCTCATAGAAGACTGGCTACATTTAAAAGGGAGATACAGTACATATTACAGTGTATTGAATTTATGATTAATAGGTTGGTAAATATGCCCTTAAAACACATACAGGCATAGCTCTCCTTTCACTTTTATTTGGAAGATCGGAATCCACAATTGGGAGTCCTGGGCCCCAAGCAGAGAAGGAGGCCATTTATTTAATGGGATGAGTAAGTATCATTATATTAGTAGTATAATAGTTCTGTAAACTGCAGTGTATTATACATAGTTTTTATATATTAAGAGAATATGTGAGAAATTAGTGGTCTATAATGAATAGTCAAATGTTGTTCCCTATATGATGTTGCACAGACTGAATAAAACAAAGCATTTGTCAATGCCAAATGTTGTCTCACTGGCATTGGTAGTGCAGGAGTTGGAGATGCATAATAGGAATGGCAGTGAAGTATTGAATTGATGCCAACCCCACCCCCACCCTACAGAGACTGACAGGCATTAGGGTGTGCCTTTGGGTCATCAGCTATAATGCTCATGCCATTTAACCTCACCCCTACCCTGTAGACACTGACAAGTGTTATGATGTGCTTTAGGGGTCTTTGGGCCTTATACTTACCCCATTCCATAAGGAAATTTGCTGAGATGGATACAGTATAGGAGAATGGGGTGAACTTTAGGGCTGAACACTCCAAGGCACACCTCAATGCCTGTCATTGGCTGCAGGGTGGAGGGTTGGGGTGGAATGGCATGAGCATTACAACCAATGATTCCAAGTCACACCCTTGACACCTGTCAGTTCTTACAGGTGGGATGTTACGATTGGAACCCTAATGCCGTAGGTGTTTGTTGGTATTTTCACTTCAAATTTTCAACATGGGCTTTTGTGACCCCACCTCATGAAGCGACACTATCAGTTTGTTAGCGAAGGTGGTTTTGAACAGCGACTATGCCATTTGGTGACACAGGCACAAAAACACATTTTGGGCAGGATATGAAAAATGACAACTGTATTATTCATGAGGAGGTGTAAAAATGGCAACGTTGAAAATTCAGTAGAAAATATGAAAAATTGGTGAAGTCATGAGCAGGCATAGAAACTGTGCAACACAAGTCCATAACCCAATTATTTTTAGGATTTATTTAACCACATTTTCAACATAAGCATTTTGGGACCTCCCTCATGAACAGCAGCACTGTGATTTTGTTAATCTGTCCCAAATGTTGATTTCCCACAGCGACCATGCAATTATGCGCCACAGGTGCAAAAACACATTTTGGGCAGGATGTGAAAATGGCAGCTGTATTGTTCATAAGGAGGTGTGAAAAAATGCCAGTGTTGAAAATCTGGCAGGAAAATATTGCAAATTCGCGAAGTTACAAAGTGCGTGGAAACTCGCAAACACATGTTTGTAACACAGTCATTTTATGGACTTCGTCACCAGATTTTCAACCTCTGCTCATGAACAATGTCACCGTAATTTTCTCAAACTGTCCCGAAACTGATTTCGCACAGCGACCGTGCTATTCTGAGCCAGACATGCAAAAATACATTTTGGCCAGGATATGGGAAATGACAGCTATACTGTTCATAAGGAGGTATGGAAAAATGTCAATTTTGAAAATCTGGAGTGAAAATATTAGAAATTCACAAAGTTACAAGTATGTGGAAACTGCACAATGCACGCTCATAAAACAACCATTTTTTGATTTTTCCACCAAATTTGCAACATAGTCTTTTGAGAGCCCCCTCATGAACAGTGGCACTGTCATTTTGTTAATCAGTCCCAAAGGTGATTCAGCGCAGTGACAGCAAAAAATCACCTTTAGGGACTGAATAATGCCATGACAGTGACTGAATTCATGAGGAGGGTCTCAATAACCCCATGTTGAAAATTGGTGACAAAATTCCCCAAAATGCCCAAGATATGCACCAAAGTTGAAAAAACTCTATTTATGCCATTATGCAGCTTACCGGCATTTCTTCAGTTTCGGTTAGCTTTGAAGAGTGCAGAGCGTGTTCCTGGTCCACGAAGATCATCATGCGCCATGCTCTAGAGGTAAGTATGGGGTGAGGGGGATGTGGGAGGCAGGATGCACAGAGGGTAGCGTGGGTTGGGGAGGGCCTCTGGAGTCAACGAGGGACCATTTTCTGGTTTGCAGGTTTAACAAAAAAAAAAAAATCGCTGGATGGTTTTTGTTTACAGGAGCATTTGGCATACTGGGGTGAGCTCTCAGCATGCCACCTGACTGTTTTAAGTTGGGGTGCTGTGGCCGGCGTGGGATTGGGCACCCTTCGGCACATGCCAAAGGGAGGTCAAGAGCCAAGGGGACTGAGCACCCCCTCAGAACACAACAAATGCGGTGGGTCATTATGATGATGGGGAGTGGGCTCCCCATCTGCAAAATAAATGGGAAGGGGGACTGAAGCCAATGGGGATTGGACCACCCATCAGCAAAGAAAGACTGTTTGAGGGCATGATGCCAAGGAGGATTGGGCACCCCTCAGCATACACTTTAAATGGGAGGGGCATTATGCCAACAGAAGTAGGCTCCCCATTGGCAAATGAAGTGGGTTGGGGCATTCTGCAGCGGCAGTCAGTGCCGCCATGTTTATTAAACTGCTTCACCAGGAAAGACACACTGCTGCATGATGAGCTTGGCTCTCATTGCAGTGGACCTTTCTCTACATCTGGTGGCCAGTTTACATGTTGCTGGTGTCAGTGTCTGCTGCTGCCATATTGGGGAATGGGGGACGCACCTACTGATGCGTGCCCCTGCATTCCCGCCTACAGTGACCGCACTCCAAATCTGCTATTGCAATATGTTATTGCGCGACGCCAAGCCAACATGAAATGACATTAACATCAGTTCAAGACTGGAGATAGTGAGGAATAGTGTTCCAAGCAGTGGAAGTAGAAAAAGCCAAAGAATGCTGGCCAACCAGTGTGCAAGTGAAAGTTACAGTACCTGCATGTTGCTGGTTCCAGGTTCAAGCATAGTAAGGAAAATAAAACAAACACAAAAATTAAAAAGGTTTAATGTCCTGACATATTATCCCACCCACGGTATGAAAGGCAGCAAGAGGCAAAGCCAAGAATCATTAACCACCACCCCAAGGTCACAGCCCAGATGTTGAGTGCCTTCTTATGATCAGAAAGCATATTTCTTATTGATTTGAAGTATTTAAAACAGAATTTCTGAGAATGTTAAAAGATGTGAAGATTATACTTGCATGGTAGCTGCTGAAAGTCCAAGGGCTTGTCAGCTGTTGTTCTTAAATATATGCATCTGATAAGCAGTCTGTTCTATGCAATCTAAGGAGAGAGGTAATCCTGCTGGGTTGTCACTTTTTAATAGACAGTACTTCAAAGCAATGATAGTAACAGTTCAAAAGCATGAGCAAGAAGCACAAAATAACAAATACTGTCATCCATCCCCTGAAGAATGACATCACACAACAGGAGACAGGATGGGCAACATAATCTTTGGAATTTCATAAAGAAAAGACAAGATGCAAAATATTGGCAGAATACAAGTTCATAGCACTCATCTCTACTGCTGGAAAAACCTCCTTCTTTGCTGACAGTTGCTAGTAGACACTCATTTGAATTGTGGCGTATCGTGAGTTTCTGCCTTTCTGTATATTTCAAACTTTGGTGCTGACCTCCACAGTGTCGCAGTGGCATTGTCTTTGCTCTTTGCTTACCATTCACACTCAGAGGTATTGTGCATGCTAGCTTAGCTTCTGTGTGAGCCCCGACACCCCCCATTCTCTTGTTGCCTTTACCATAGTATGAGGCATGTTATTTTGCTTATTTATTTGTGTTGTCCAAGAAAAGAAGACTATGAAATATATTTTATATTCAGCCACATCCCCAAAGTGGGTATAGAAAGGTATGAGGTTACAAAAGGATAAGGTACAGTTAGCAGAGACATTTAGAGGATAATATATCAGATAGGAGACAAAACAGGGCTTGCAATTACATGATAGTGTAAAACTCCCATTCACAAAATTGTAGGAGCAGAAGTGTTACTAGTATTGAATCAGGGTGGTTATGATGGGGACCAAGGCACTACAGTTTTGTATTGGATCTACTGAATACTATAACTATCAGCTTTATGTGGAGGGTTGCATTTTATTCCTGTTTACCCTCCCTCAATTGTCAGGCATTTTATTTAGCCCTCAGCCAAAGAACACAGACTGCTTTTCATGGCCACAGCTGCTCACCTGCCCAACTGTACCCAGTCCCAATGAATTGTAGGGGATCCAGGAATACCTAGAGGAACTTTATGGCTCTGAACAACAACAACGGCTCATACCACCATATTAGCCACTGGGAGCTGGAAAAAGAGGTACAGTTGTGTCTGATGTCTGGATCTCCCACCTGCTGCTGCTGCTGCTAACACCAGAATGGCCCCTGATCCCTGCAGATATGACATAGGGATCAGGTAATGTGAATAATTGCTCAGGGGTTGTCTTACCCAGAGGGTACTTCAAACTGTGGAAAGTTGCAACTAGGGTGCACAGTGGGGTCAGAGGTTTGGGACAGCTGAGCATTGTCCAGTCCATTCTGGAAGACCAGAATCAGGCCACACGACCAGTTAGTCCCATTTCTGACCCCCGCTGTATCTATTGTGATTATGGCCAAATTACTGAGATGCGGCTGGGCTAGGCACTATAGTCCTGCAGGATCCTCTCTCTTCTATTGGTCAACAGAGGGGGAGAGAGTTTGGGGGTTGTATCTATGGCCATTGCAGCCAAATTACTAAGGTGTGTCAGGGCAGGGTAATCCCTGCTCCTCCTTTGACAGAGGAAGAAAAGAGAATGGGAGGGAATGTTACTGGTATCACTACATCAGGAGGAAGAAACTGAAGTGGCAACATGAGCTGTCCATTGCTGACTGCTGGGGAGTTGTTGTGCTGGTGATTGAGGCTGTTGGTGAAGCTGGGGGAGTGGTGGATGTCAGGGAGTGGCTGGCATTAGTGCTGGTATGCTGTTGGTGGGTGGAGAAGGTGGAACCAGGCTGAAAGAGGTAGAACCTGGCAGCAGTCATGAGACTGGATTAGAAAATGGACAGTAAGTACAAAACAAATCACTCAATGCCTGTCTGAGACTGAGGCATGCAACTGGGCTCAGTGATGACTGTCAGAGGAGCGAATGGAGGGGATTACAGTGGTTCTGACTGACTGGCATCTGAGGGAGGAGCTGGATAATGGGTGGAGTCAAGTCACACACTACAGCAGCAGGCAGCATAGACAGAGAGGAGCTCACCGAGAGAGGACCAAGACTAGAGATTGAGACATTGTTGGTTGGCTGGGTGACTGCAGAAGAGGATTGAATTTGAAACTAAAAGAAAATCTTTTGCTGTACAAAACCTGCACTGAAAAAATACCTATTTAAAAAAATTAGAGCAGTAGAGTGGCTGGACCTGGCAGGCTGCCAGGGCAAACAGTGAACAGGACACTGGGGATGGAGGACTACAGCTGAACTGCACTGAGAAAATACCTGAAGGAATAAAAATATATTCTTTAAAAAGTCATCGAGACAGACCTGAGCAGAATAGGGTCAGACCGCAGTCCCGTCAGTGGGCACTGGGCATTGGGGTTGGGGACAGGAGGCTACAGCTAAACTGCACTGAAAAATGCCTGAAATAAATCTTTTAAAAGGTCAAACAGATGGAGACTAGAGCAGAAGTAGGGCCTGGCAGGAGGCAGTCCAGGGTGACTATGGGTATTGGGCAGAAAGGGAATAAAGTTGCAGTGAAAACCAATAATATCTTTTCAAACATGTTAAAAGAGAGAGACAGAGAGTGGCGCAGAAGCAGAGCCTGGCGGCGGCAGTCCAGGGCAGCTGAGAGCATGGGGCAGGAGGGGCTAGAACTTATATGCACTGAAAAAATACCTGAAAGAAAATATGTGTACTGCTCTGTTACAGTTGCCAAAAGAGCTACTTGCGGTTGAGCACTAGGCTATTCTTCCTAAAAACACAAATATATTGGACAAGTGGACAGTGTACTATGCCTCTGCTTGTTGCCACCTAAAGTGTCTTGCTGCCTGCTGTCACGTCCACTTGTGCCAGCTCTGTCATAGTTCCCCAACTGGCTAGCTGCATTTAAGCACTTGTCTATTTTTCCTATAAGCAATATATATATAGGACCACTCTGCCAGTGTAGTACACATCTGCTTGGTGCTACCTGGGGTGCCTTGCTGCCTGCTGTCATGTCCACTTGTCTACTGCTGTGTCACAGTTACTCAAAGGCCCAGTTGCAGTTTGAGCACTTGGTTATTTTTCCTTTAAAACAATAAGGAGTACTAGTCAGTCACTGTAGACCATCCCTGCTTGCTGCTGCCTGGCTGCCTGCTGTCAAGTCCCTTCTGTACTGCTCTGTCACAGTTGCCTGAAGGGCTAGTTGCTTTAAAGAGCATCTGATGCGTCAACAGAACTTTCACAAAACATTATGCTTAGACACTGTTCAGCTTGTATTTCACATTAATTCTGTATGTCTCCTCCCGTTACTTATTATTGAGGATATTTGCATGAAACAGGAGCTTTGCTCCTAAAGTTTCAGCTATTCCAGTTGCTTTCTCCTTATCTGAAGTCATAATGCACTGCTTAGACATCATGTTGCTCCTATGGGAACAGATTGTGGTGTAACAACAGAGGATTGTGACTTTAAGAAAGGAGTAAACTAAAGAGGCAGATGAATACTAAGGGATAAAGAAGCGTGTATTCATGTACATTTCCTCAGTGACAAATGTGAGGAGAACTCTGTAGACTATATGCATGGATTGCAAGCTGAATTGTACCTAATGTTATGTTTTTCAAAGTTATCCTGGAGGTGTCAGTGGCTCTTTAAGCAGTCAGCTATTTTTCTTTAAAAAAAACAAAAATGGTATAACGAGTCAGTCACTGTAGTATGCCTTGCTTGTTGTCACCTCATGTGAGTGGCTGCCTGCTGACATATGTCTACTTCTGTAGTGCTTTGTCATAGTTGCCCGAAGGCTAGTTGCATTTAAGCACTTGGTTAGTGAAAGAAAGTTACATACAGGCAGTACAGCTTGTATCTATCTTTGCACATCTTCCGTTCCTCCCTTACAGGACAAACATCTGTTGCACTACAAGGCCAATATTACACCTGTGTGAGACTGTACTAGTGGAGCAGGGTGCTACCAGTTCACATTAGCCTTTTCAGTGCAGCATATCTGACCTACTGTATAACATTAGTTTTGTGTTGTTCAATAGATTGCACCACTGATTATTACTATATATTACACTTTTGTTCTGGGTTTGGTTTTGACTCTGATTCTGATTTGCCTGACCTGACCTGGTAGAACCAGAAAATCTGACCCACACACCCTTAGTTGCCAGCAACAGAAACTTTGAAGCAACAGCTCCTAGGTGCTGCCTGTCATGAACCCACTCCTGGGGCTGGGTCCACTGAGCTCACAGAGCCCACCTCTAAGTGCAATCCATGATGGGGAAAGGAAGACCCTCCTCATGTCTGAGTTCACAACTGAACACTCACCACAAGGTCCCAGGGCTTTCTTTCTAATCTGGGTAAGAGTAAATTACAGTCTCAAGTTTGTAGCCAGGTGAGAACCTTCCTTGGCTGCTGTACTGGGGGGACTCCGTTATGAGATCTTCATGGTTTGCCCTTGTAATCCCTGAATGGTGTCTTCTCCCACAGGTGGTGCAGCTACCTAGTTTCTCCTTACAGATCTCTCCCAAGACCTATGTATTTCACCTACTTTAGACACACAGATTCTCTTTCAGGATCCTAGTCTTTGGTAGTGATGGTGGCACCTGCATTTACAGGCTGGTTTCAGATTTTAATAAACCTTCCCACCTACACACACAAATCATCCACAGGCAGTTTTAAAAACAAGTGTTTTTACTAATATTTAAATAATTATCATACAAGACTTAGAAACAAAAGATTTAGAAATATGATAACAGAATAACAAAAATAAAGGTGAATTATACATGAAAAACACACTGTAAACTTTGTCTAGTTTCTACCTTGTTTGTGGGGAATCAAAAGTCCAGAAAATAAATGAAGTTTCTGCAAGTTTCCTTTCTTCTTGTGGATGCCTGGCAGTTTGGCTGTGTGTATCAGATAGGTTGGCTCCCCTTGTGTCTCTCAGGAAAGAGTATCAAATGCAATGCACTGAGCTCCTGTTCTGAGCTGCCTTAAATACCCTGGGCCTGAGTGTGCTAGTGGCCTTATCTTTTAGGCTAGCAGTGGTCTCTCTTGCTCTTTCCCAGTTTTAAGTGAACCACAAAGAAAAACAGTCTCCTTCTGCTACTTTTAAGTGGAGTTGAATATGACACTTAAAGAGAATTCAATAGACTTCAGACCTTTGATATCCCTGTCCTTCCTGCCACCTAATAAAATGTAAATATACCATGACCGTTCCTGGAACTTAAAGTATTTTTCTCTTGATTTTAATGGTTTATGACAGGAGATAGTTGATTCCTATATTTGACAGTTTATTACCCTGTTTCCCTTTGATTAGTTTACCAGGAAATTACAATCTTCTTTGAAATGTCATTTTAGATTTCCTGTGAAGCTAGCCTTCCCAGACTGTGGAATACACATCCCCATATAACTTAAAAAAAACATGGTGTATCTTTCTGTCACCTTATCCCCAGACCTGTTTGGGAATTTAATTATAATCAAAATCACAGAAAAATATAACAAAACTATGACAGCAGTTGGCACCTCACCACACTGCCATCTTATAAACAGAGGAACATAGAAAGTTGTCAGCAGAAAAAGACTTTATAGTCCATTATATCTGACCATTTGCCTATCTGAGTCATACCTACCTATCCTTGGTCTTACCTAGTCCATATGCCAAGAAGCAAATCATCCTCACCACCCTCACTCTCCACCACCTCTCTTGCCTTAGTTTCCGACCAACTTCTTAAAGATGTCCCATGCTCTCCTGACTCCAATCATTAGACTTCTTGTCTGCACTGCATGGCTACAGATTAGAGTGGGCTTGGTCTCCTCAGTTCAATTATTACCCATTGCAATCACGTGATTTACCACAGATAATTTAATTGTTGTAGAAACAAGGAGGTTAGCCCTACTTGTTGCACTGCAAGATTTTTGGAGGAGGGCACCAACAGCAAGAGCACCTCCTGAACAAGGATGATAGTAGCCTACAATGGAAAGAGAAAGAAATCAGCTGTAAATACTGTAAGCCCCAGGGCAAAAGGTGAACTTGATCTTGGATTAATGTCATTCTTTTAAGACATAGGCAAAACACGCTATTAGTGACCTCAAATCAGTCCTTGGGACACTAGTAAAAAGGTGGATATGCAGAAGAGGATGATCATGGAACTGAAAGACCACATGGATCATATAGACCTGTTGGTGGCCCAGATTCTGCAGAGTCTGCAATGCCTGATAGATAAAACAGATGACATTGTGGGTAGAACATGCAGTAAGAGCCACAGACTTTATGGCATATTGTACAGTGCTGAATGGACACAGATGCCTGCCTTCATTGAGTTCTGGTTCACGGACCACCTACACCTCCCACAGCACTTTGACTTTGTCATGGAATGGGCTCAGAGGGCCCTTGGACCAAAGCTGGCCAGCCTGAATGCAAAATCTTGGTCCACTGTGCTCCTTTGTCATAGTTTACTATGACAAAGTGCATCCTATCAAATTCATAGAAAAAATTGCAATATGATGGACAGTTTGGTATTTGTAGATAATGACTATGCCCCATCCAGTACTTGCCAAGATAAAACACATGTACTGCTCTTCTCCACACTATGAGAGTGCCTTCTGCAGTTCCATTTTCTGCAAAACATTTTTATCAAGATGGCCACCAACTACAGTGTGCCACACACCAGATGCAAGCAAAGGAAAATCCAAACAATAAAGCCAAGATAGGAGAAAGACTTTCCTAGGCCTTAAGACCTCAGTCACTAAGTGAACGGTCTCCTAGCCCATTGAGATTAGAGCTCAACTATAATAATGGACATTAAAACTTGTTTCAATCACTTCAGAAGGTAGCCCCATTGAGAATGGGCTGATGATCCAAATATATCATTGCTTATGGTAACAACATTGGTCACTGCAGTTATCAGGAAGGGAGCTGAATGGGGTTTCCTCCACTTTCTTCATGATCCTCCAAAGGTGTCATTGAGAGTACAACAATGAACACTTTTAAAACAGGTTGGATGCATACATGGGAAGCAAAATATTTTATTTTCACCAATGATTTGGTGGCTAGCTCATAAAAGGCATAACTGCCGCCTAGCTCGTAAGTACCTATGAACCTATGAATCTAGCTTTCTTTATAATCACCTGTTCACATGTGAACATTAGAGAGCCCTAATAGTATTGGAGCTGTTATGGACCCAGGAGAGGAATACATTATGAAATGCATTGTGAGATGGGAGGGTGAGAGTGCATTCTCATTCAGAATTACCACAAGGCTGCATTATTATTAATATTATCTAGGCAGTGGCTTGACCTACTGTACACCATAAAGAGATACTGACTGCAGATTCAGAGGTACACTAGACAGGTTACATAGAAACATAGAATTTGTTGGCAGATAAAGGCTGCCTGGACCACCTAGTCTTCTTCTTTTCCCTGCCTAGTCTGCCACAGCAGACCCTACCTAGTCTCACTAACACCTCCATCCCTCCCCCTGCTTTGAAACCAGGTTTATACCTATCCCATGCAGGCTTGATCCATCACTATATTCACCCCACTACCCCACTGGAAGATTGTTCCTAACATCTCTCACCCTCTCAGTGAAGAAATACTTCCTCACATCCCTCCTAAACTTTCCTTCCTTCCCTCCAGGTTCATTGCATGCTCCCTAGTTATTATACACCTTCTTTTCTGAAAATGCTCTCTTCCCATACCTAATCACCCCAGTGAGGTATTTAACAATCTCTATTTTGTCCCCTCTTTCCCTGTTCTCTTCTAGGGTATAAATGTTTAGTTCCCTAAGTCTCTCCTCAGATAACATTTGGTACAGCACATGCACCATTTTGTTGCCCTTCCTTGGACAGCCTCTACCCTGTCAAGGTCCTCTCTGAGGAGTGGTTTCCAGAACTGGGCACAGTACTTCAGGTGAGTTCTCACCAATGACTGATACAGTGGCAACACCACCTCCCTCCTTCTGCTCGTGATACCTTTATCTATGCAATCCAGTATCCTACTGGCTTTCCCTACTGCTTTGTCACAATGCCTTGCCACCTTGAGGTCATCCATTATCATTACCCCAGGTCCCTTTACCATTTAGTGATTGTCAATCCCTCCCCCATTCAATACTCTGCTTCTGGGTCTCTACTCCCAAAGTGCAGGAGACAAGCACTTTGCATTTGCTCAGTGTGCTTTTCCTGGTGAAACTGTCAATAAATAAATAGATGAGTGGTTTTGCACTGTTTTGCACTGAAACCCAGCTGCCTTACCCGTGATCATTCCTCGAGATTTTCCAGTTCTCTGTTTATTCTCTCTATGCCCCCAAGAGTGTCCATCCTATTGCAGATCTTGGTGTCATCTGCAAAGAGGCAGAGTGGGGACACAGGAACTGGAATGTAACATAGGGGGCTTGACTTTAGAAGGGATGCACATGATGCAGGGAGTTGTGTTAAAGGAGCTTGGCCTTAAGTGGTGACTTGCATCACAGTTTCATGACATAGCGCTATTTTACAATGCAATCTGCATTCAACGGACACAGTGCTACGCGCCAAAGCCCCCTTGCATGAGGGTTGTGTCCACAACCCAGGGCACCATGTCATAAGGGGACTTGCACCATGGCAGAGCTGCCACATCCCCTTTTTGGGAGTTTGGAAGCCCCATCATGGATTTAAGAGGAGCTGCCACTTAGACCAGCTAGGAGGTTGTCAAGTGGGTTTGCACCCATGGGGTGCCATACAACAGAGTGCAGTAGTGGCACACATTGGGGCAAGAGAGGAGGCAGTGGGGTTATGGTGATTAGCGGCAGTAGCCCCAGTGATGTGGCACCTAGTGGGATACTGTTGCAGTACCCCTGCCATATGCCAAAGCCCTGTTCATGAATTCCCCCAGACCCCATATATAATGCTCATCCATGGTGGTCTAGTGCCCCCCATCCCTGATGTAGTCACAGCTTGTTGGTGGTATAGTTGCCCCAGTGATCCCGATCCCCCCATAACATATTCATAGCCCCGGTTCACATCCCTCCGCCCCATCTCTGAACATACCCACACCATAGCCCTGACAGCACCTGGTGGTCCAGTGGCCCCACCCTCCCACCCTGACAGGCGGTTGATTAACCACCTGCTCCTACCCCTATCCCTGACATCGTATCCTGTGACTGGCACAGCCCATTGTGAGTTACCACCACAGCCAGTCACGGAATGCAATTGCACAGACTATGTATTCAGCACTGTCAATACAGTGAACAGTGCATGCTGATTGCATTCTGTGGCTGGCTGTGGTGGTGTGTGGCAGGCTTTGCCAGTCGTAGATGTGTGTCAGGGGCAGGGTGTGAGTTTGGTGGTTAACCATAGCGTGTCAGGGTGGGGATGGCGGAGGTCCACTAAACCACTTGGTGCTGTCAGGGCTATGTGTGGGTATGTTTGGGAATGATGGGGTGGGCAGGATATGAACCAGGCAGTTGTGAATGTGTCACTTGGGGAGATTGGGGATCATTAGGGAGGGCAACTATACCACCAATGAGCTGTGATAACATCGGAGATGGGAGGGCTCTAGACCACCAGGTGACATGCATGGCATGTGTGTGGGCACGCATGGTGGGGGAGGGAAAACTGGGACCAGGGATTCCATTTTGAAATTTAGTTTATTTATTATTTTACAATGCACTTCACAACAGTTAACAAGAAACTAAAACAAAAATTGTAACACAGCAAATAGAAAATGCCCCACAAAAGAGATTGTGGCTACATGGGGTTAGGGAGCACTATACCACCACTGCTCAGGAATTGCCAGGGTTGTCATTAGCCTGCCACAGCAAAGACAACACCGGTGTTTACATGGGTGCCCAGACTGTATGGGACACTGCCCTAGGGCAGCGATCAGTCCCATGCCCCAACCTTGTGGCAGCTGTCCTCTTTGTGCCTGGGTTACGGGCTTCCTGTTCCATCTGGCACTTGAGGTGTCTTCCTGTGCACTTGTCTGGAGATGCATCCACAGACTTGCACCAGGATCCCCTAACTGCACCATTCTTTTGGCCGCAGGCTGGTTTTGTATTATTCCAGAAGGTTTGGCATAAATTGCCAACCTTCTGAATTGCAACTTTTGCATTTGTAGCAGCTGTATTGGACCTAGCCCCCTTTTCAGCTACAAGTTATGTCCTACGAGGCGGCTTCTGAAATCAAGCCCAGAGTGTCAGTTAGAGGAAGCTTGTCTCAGAGTGGCACCTTTCATTGCAACAAATAGTCACTTCAACAAAAGCAGATAAGGCACAGTGGATGTTATTGACTACAGAATATTGCAATAGGCGAAGTAACCCAAGAGAAAAGCAGACAAGGCACAGTGGATGTTACTAACTAGTGACTACAGAATATTGCAATATGCAAAGTAACCTGAAAGATTTGTCTATATTGGGTATAAGTACGGTGAGGAGTGCTTAGTCTACTTGGCTCATCACATAGCAAGCCACAAGATAATGACTTACCATCTCAAATAAGATGAAGAAGAAGAAGAATCAGTATTTATATAGCACTTTTCATACACATTCTATCCCAAAGCACTTTAAAAGCTATTCTACACTGGTAGTGAAGTGACTGAACATGTTGTGGCAGCCATTTAATATATCAATACCCACATACAGCCTCAGGAAACTGCAAAAATGTTTTTATGGGAGGAAAAATGTTGGCCAGGACACTGGGGAAAATAACTACTCTTCCATGGGGGCTTTGCTTCTCCCTATAGGAGAGAATGGAGGAACCTGTAGAGGAGGTGGTAATGGAAACCCAGGTGGAGGAGTCAGCTTCCTCTCCACAAGGAGTAGCTTGGCCATGGCTGTGACAATGGAGGATAAAACCAGAAGGAAATGAGGAATTAAGCCAGAACTCACCTATGGCTGAAGTTTCTGCAGCAAATAGTGTAACTGGTGTCCTGCTGTAGCCTATATGAATGATGCCCCTAGCCTGGGACACAGAGATGTTTTACTGGATATGAACAAAGTGGACTTGGCTGAAGAATGCCTAGACTGGAAGTTGGAGAAGAAGTTTTCAGTCCTACACAAGTTGCTGTCCGAGGAGGAAGAAAAGGTAAAATTGGCAAAAAACCTCAGCTTCATCAGGTAACAGACATTCTAAAGGGTAACAACATGCCGGCTGTTCTGCTGAAATAAACAAAGACTCCAAAGCTACAGGATGACGTGGCAGAGATAGCTGTCAAATGGCACAGCTAAGAGATGGGTGGCCTTTGATCTTCCCACCATAACTACAAGTGTTATTCCTCTGAGACCACTGTGGCAAACAATAGACTTGAATAAAAAGTTAAGAAGTGCTGGCTAGACTTCAGTCAGACAGATGGTATCACGTCAAAATGGTGATTTTACAAGGGTGACCCATGAAGAGAGTGAGGGAACCACTGCAATGACACTTTCAGGTGACCAGTGCTTCTCCTCATTCTGAGGTATGCCCCCACCCCGGAGTTAGTTAATAAATAAAGGAGAGTGGTGAAGGCAAAGCCCCAGCAAGAAACAGTGTTTGTTGTAATCCATCGTACTGTAGGAGTTGTGCCTCTTCACAGGTCACCCTTGTAAAATCACCATTTTGACATGGAACCCAGATCAGATTGGGACCCTGGAATTTTTGAATAACCAAGCAAAACTTGAAAAAAGAATAAAAGGAACCAGAGTGAGCACTACTGGTCAGTCTATTTCTATTCCCGTATGAACTTGGAAGTTGATGTTCTTGACAGCTAGCAAACTACTCTGGAACAGGTAAAGGTTTTCAAATGCCCCTAGAAAGAATATGACATTCACTGCTGATACTGTTAATGCACAGGTTAAAGGAATATTACAGTTTCAGGGACAGTAGCTAGAAACAGTCACCTGGTGTTTTAAATTTGGAAATTCCACCAGCTTTGAATTTCCATATCTCCAGAGATATATAAGCAGCAAAAAATGGGGACAACAGACTGCATTTAAAATACCTCCACCTGTTATCCCTTGGTCTCCTTCTGCCATCTCTTTTCTATGTCTCGGGGGCTTGGCCAAGTTCAATGTGGGAATAGCTCCTCCCACAACCTCTATTTAAGTCCTCCTCTAACACACCTCCCTGGCTTAGGAGTATTTTTTTCATAACTCCCCACATGGTTTCTGAGGCGGTGATTTCTGTGCCCTGCTGCCCATTCGTCTCTTTGTGCTGTTCAGATCCCTTTTCTTAGCTCCCCTCATTGTTTTCCTTTTTGAAGCTCTTCCTACCTCCTGCCAATGCCTTCAGGCATCCCCGTGCTATTCCGCCTTTCATCTGCTTCAGTTCCCTGCTTATTTTACTTCCTGCTCCATTTGCAGCATACAACTGCCATTGACGACATGGACCTTCACCTTCCAGGTACGACCCACAAACATTGCAGCAGTCTGTAACTGCACCCAGGCCCTGTTCTCCTCTCTTTCCTGCATAGCCAGCATCTTCTCTCACCTTTCCATGAACCTCCGCTGTAGTTCTACGGACATACTGTGCCTCTCTCTCCTAATCCAGGCAAATGATTTGCCTCTACAGCCAACCTGGGTTCGCTATTTCTACAGCATCACATAAACCCATGTATTTCCATTGTTTTTATAATGTACATGCTTTTAGAAGCCAGATTCCGCAAGGGTTTTGCGTGTTGTGTCATTTAGTCCCTGGTACTGTGTACTCAGGCAAGGGATGTTCCGTGCACCTGGCTGCCATGTATCCTCTCTGCTGCTGGTCTGTTTTCACAAACCACTGGCAGAAACAAAGGGAGAAGGGAAACTAGTATTATAGCAAGTTTCCTTGTACAACTGCAGCATCATTTTACCAGAATCAGATGATTGTACGGTGGTTTGCAAGGCTCCCACTCACCACCTCTTCTATGGCTAAATACTATGGAAACCTAGTTTCTGGGGTTCTGGCAGGCTTTGTTCTTATTTACCACAATCAAGCTGCTTAATAGCTGTTGTCATCATGTCTGCTTAAATATGTGACTTCTGACATACAACCCGACCTCAGTTCTGCACCAGGACTGCTCCTGTTCCTTCAACAGGCAATGTTAATCAGATGTGAAAGCAATCATGTCACCCAAAAAATCAGTACTTTTACATTTTCGATATGGATAGCACTTAGATGCACTAGATTTCCCTTGAAATGAGGCCTTCATTAACACCCAGGAAATTGGTTGCTCTGTATGCATGCACTATAGCATGTAAAATCTCTGCTAAACTGGACACTCCATTTACAGTATTTGGATTAGGAACCAGCTCTGAGATCCCTTGATTCTACCTTCCTACACCCCAAAGTTTTGCTTCTTTCACCACTGCAACTCAGGAACTGCTTCATTTTTCCATCTGACTCTTCAGTCAAGAGTACATTATGGTCGTGTTTTCCCAATTTGTGGGGTTCCCTGAATCAAGTCTGCATATTTTCATGTACACTTTGCCGCTTCTTGCTCGGATGTCATGCTTCACCACAAAGACTACACTGTGCACAGCAACAATCTTCAGAATGTTACCTTACTTTCATACCAGTTGCCACTTCCTTCGGAATGGAACTACCTCCTACTGACCACATTGACATCCTCTGTCCCTAGCTCTGCTCGCAGCATCAAGCGAGATCAGCTTGCCCTGACTACCAGGGATGGGAGCCATGTCTACATTCTGACTCATAAAAAAAAAAAAGCTTGTGGAAAGGCACAAAGGAAGATCTACAGCTGTTTATTGATTATACGATAGCACCAATAGTAACTTGAGGTTTATTTTAATTATGATTTTTTAAAGTGGATTTTCTTGACGTGACATTAATGAAAGATACTGAAAATCGCATAGTCAATATTGTTTAGAAAAACAACAGCAGGCAATACACTTTTAAAAGTGGACAGCTGTCACCAGGTCATATTACAAAATATACCAAAAGGGCAATTTGTTGGAATAAAACATAATTGCGACTTCGGTGATGTCACGGAGATGGCCGCAAGCTAACTTCTAGCAGCTCCGCCTCCCGCTTGTCTTAAAAGAGTATTCTCCCAAACGAGTCGCGACTCCTGTAAGCTAAAATGATCGATCTCCAAGGGAAAGAGGATGGCAGGCAAGCAGCAGAAGCAAAAGCGCTTAAATCGGCAGTAGCCTGCAGAAATTGAAACAGCTTTAGCTAGATGAGGACATGGAGGATTCAAGGCCCAGTCACGCCATAGACGCACAGCCTCCGAGTCCTCTGGGGAGCCAGATTTCACCAAAAGCACCGACTGAAATGACGCAGAGGACTTTGCAGCAAATACTTTCCACAGTCACAAGAATCAACCTATCTCTATCAGACCTTAAAAAAGGTGCATACTTTAAATAAAAAGTAACTACTAATGCATCCAACCTTACGTTGATCTCAAAACACAAGAGAGATCAGATAGGCTCCTTTGCTGTTATTACAGAGGGACAGAGAAACACAATGCAAACTGGAGGATCTGGAAAACAGATCACGAGAAATAATTTTCGAATACACGGAGTGCCAGAGGACGCAGAGGCAGGATTCCCTCAACAGCAGACATGGTACTGCATTTATTAGGTAGTGCTCTCGCCCCCAGATATCAAAATGGACATTGATCGGGCTCACAGATCTCTAGTTGCTAAACCCCAAGATCCTGCTGCAAGACCATGGTCTATTATTGTCAGGATGGTCTTTTCCAAAGTAAAGATTGGATTCTACAGGAGGCGGAGACAAAAGACCTCAAATATGAAGGTGCTCAAATCTTTTTGACCAAGACTTTCGTCAGCACTACAGTTAGAGAGACAAAAGGTCAGGGGTTATCAGAGTTAAAACCTAAGAAAGACATAAGGGCCCAAATGCTATTCCCAGCCAGAATCAAAATACATCTAGAGAGTGGGGTCAAAGTCTTTTCAGGTTTGGTGGAAGCGAACAAGTTCTCCAAAGTTTAGAAATACGTCCCTGACCTAGATATGCAGAGGCTGGAGAGTAAATTGAAAGCAGAAATGTGGACTAGAGTCTCTAATCTCAGAGGAAGAAAGAGGGCTAACCCAGGTTCTTACCGCACGAAGCTGCTCGGATATCCAGGACTTGATAATCAAAATAAAATCTCGTTTACAAGGAAGCAAAGGACCGCCATAGTAGGAGAAAAAATGGGCAAGATAAAGGACTGACTAAAGAGTTTGGAACCATCATAGACTTACTGAAGAAATAAACTCTTTAAATTACTGGACCTAGGGAATGAGGGTTCGGCTGCATATAAACTTGAGACTTTAAGGACTACCTAATGGCAGATCCCTTCGAAATGGAAAAGACATTTGAGAATGCTAGAAATAAACAAGAGTTCTCATTATTATAAAATGACCGCTGGTGGAGATGGGTCCCTGGACGACATTGAAGAGCCCCTTTCAGGTAAAATGGAACACAGTAAGAGCAGAAGAAAACTGAGACAAAAGAGATTTAGTTAAGGTTGTGGGTAGAAGATGGGGAAGGGAAGGGGGGACAAAATATTAGGAAAAGGAAAAGGATTCAGCAATGGTGAAAGGAAAACATAGATACATAGAGGGTGGTTATATGCAAGTAAAAGCAAGGAGAGAAGTTGGGGGAGGGTGACACACTAAGAAAATAAGTTAATGGGAGGGCAAATAGGAGGAACAATTTAACAAAGGGGCAAAATATACAGAATTATCTTTACAGCAGGGGCGTGTAAGGGCAACCCACAAGATGAATACCAGATATTGATGTAGTAGTTAAGGATAGAAAGATGGATAAAGACAACTAAATTTAAAAGGGTAAAAGGAAAGGACTTGGCTCCATTAGTGGGGAGAGGGGAAGGGAAGCAAGGATAACCTACAGAATGAAAACCCGAGATGGTTGAAGTAACCTGAGGAATAAAGAGGGAGGAATTGGGGAGGAAGAAGTCTTCTGCTCACTGTGGGGAGCTATCCTCTAATGGGGTAAGAGAGGCCCTAGAAGAGAAAGGGATAAGTGATAAAGAAGGAAAGGGCTATAAGCTAATAGTAACCCAAGAAGGTCTAGATGTAGAAGTGGGGACAGATAAGAAACTTAATATAATGTCAGACTGGGCAGGGATGAAACAATTTCCTAGAGACAATGTAGAAATTAAGGGAAGAAGACAGGGATAAGTACATGGAGTCTTAAGAGGAACAACACGGTTAGGGAGAAAGACAGAGTTAAAGAGAAGGAGCGGGAAAGATGGTGGGAGCGGGGCCCTAGAAAGGAAATTGAAGTTGGTCGCTTACATCTCGGCCTGATCGCGATTGACGGGTCTAAGGGTGGTAGGGGCTCCCTGACAGGGAACTCACTTAGACCTCCTGCCCCAATCTTAGGGGCACCATTTGATCGAAAAGACCCCCACGGGTCTTTGCCATGGATTTCACATGGAAGCCATCGAGAACAACACCAATATAATGTATATAGTTTTAATGTTATCTGTTTTAATAGTACCGAATTAGGTACCAAGTTGTATCACAACTTTTATGTTTTAAAGTCTTGAAATTTTTGGGTTTAATTTTGGGCTTTTGCAGGCTGGACTGAGGACTCATGGACTGCATAGGGCTGGCTACTGGTGCATAAAGGATAAACCTCCAGATATCAAATGCCTCGTTGAATATAATCTCACACAATGTAAAAGGAGTTAATTCTCCAGTGAAAAGAGCTAGGTTATTGTCAGAACTTCAGCTCTTGGGTTGTGATGTGGCCTTTCTACAGGAGACACACCTCTCACAGATGGAGCACCTTAAGCTCAGGAGGAGATGGGTGAATCAGGTGGTGGCAGCCTCACACCCTAAAAAGTAAAAAGGCAGGGTGGCGATACTTATTAGACGTGACAGCCATTTGAAGGTTGACTCAACAGAAGAAGGGCTTCAGGAAGGTTTGTTAGGGTGGCCTGTTCAATGTACAACAAACTAATACATCTAGTTAATATATATGCTCCAAATGTAGGAACTGAAAGACTTCTCGGAGAAGTTTTTAGCAAAGTGGCTAGCCTACCTCAAGGACTAATACTGATGTGGGGTGATTTTAATACAGTAACCTCACCACACCTAGACCGCTCATCAGACAACCAGAACACTAACAAAATGGCAAGTAAGCTTTAAAGCCCTGATGTCGGAATCCAGGTCTGGTAGATGTATGGAGAGAACAACACACAGGGAAAGAGATTATACTTTTTACTCGGGGCACAAAACTCATACTCACGAATAGACCTTTTCCTAATGCCAAAAACAGAGTTACACACAGCTGAACAATCTAAGATACATACCATCACTCCTTCGGATCATAGCTCAATTTCAGTAAAACTTACCCTTGGTCAAGAGGAAAAACTCCCCTTGAGGCTAAACGTATCCTTGTTAAATGATGAATCTTTTAAAAACTTATTGACAAGACAATTTCCAACTTGGAACAGGACTCACCTGTAGGAGAATGTTCACCTATGTTGTGGTGGGACACCCTTAAGGCAGTGGTAAGGGTCAAATAATTAGCTATGCTAAGCAAAAAAAAACAGATGAAAAAGAATGAAAACCTTAAGAAAAAAATTCCAAACTTAGAAGACATAAAGAAAACACAGGGTCGAAAAAAGATTCTAAAAGATTTAAATCAGGCCAGACAAGAGCTACATGATCTGAGTGTAGGAAGGCCGAGGGCCTCCATTAGGTTCTGTAATCAAAAGTATCACGAAATGGGTGGGAGGGCCCTGAGACTATTAGCCTTTCGCTTAAGAAGAGACAAGCTGAGAGACATGTCTCAATGATAAGGGACAGTGAATATGGATAAAATTTGGGTCAAGCCACCAGAAATTGCCTCACAGTTCAGAGCATTCTACAAAGAACTTTACACAGGAGAGGGGGAAACAAGAGTTAGATCGAGACCCGGCCTTCTGGACTCATAAAATTACCTGTCCTTCCGGTAAAGATACAGGAGACACTTTCAGCCACAATCACAGAGCAAGAAATTTATATAGCTATTAAAAGCCTTCCGACAGGTAAGACGCCAGGGACTGACGACTGCCAGCGGAATGGTACAAATCATTCAGTAAGTTATTAGTACCCAAATTGGTAGAATCTATAACGCTAGTTTGGAAGAGGGGTCACTCCCAAAATCATGGCAAGAAGCTTTGGTTACAGTTATCCCAAAACCTGGTAGCCCAGATCTCAGTGCTCATCCTATAGGCCCATCTCTCTCCTCAACCAAGACTTAAAAATCCTAACCGAATATTGGCCTCTAGACTGCAGCAATGTATAGGGCTCATAGCTCATTCAGATCAAACATGATTTATACCGACAGGTACTTGCAAGACAATATCAGAAACTCCCTGAATATGGTCTCATACAAATACACCAGCAATACAAACCCAGTGGCAATTTTTCTTGGCCTTGAAAAGGCGTTTGTCAGAGTGAACTGGGTGTATATGCAGGAGGTGATGTCGAGAATGGGGGTGGGGGAAATTTCTTAAGTGGGTGAACATGTGTTACCAGAACCCAACTGCCCAGGTCAGGGTTAATGGCTTGTGCTCAGAGAGATCTGATATAAAACGGGAACAAGACAGGGGTGTCCTTTGTCCCCCTACTGTTTGCACTGACTATGGAACCACTGGCACAGGCTATTAGCCAAAGCCCAGATATAAAGGGATACTAATAAACAATATTGAAAATAAGATCGTTATATGCAGATGATACAGTGCTGTATTTGGGGACCCAGTTAGTTCTTGCCAGCATGTGCTCCAATTGTTGAGGTAATTTGGCCAAATTACAGGTTTTAAGGTGAACATAGAAAAAAGGAGAGTTTGAGTCTGGGTGGACCGCCAGATACAGAGCTAAAGAATATAGTACCCTTTAAGTGGGTTAAGGACAAAATTAAATATTTGGGAGTGACGATTCCATTAGACATCAACAAATTATATTCTTATAACCACCAGATACTAAAAGAAAGAATATTTGAAGACTTGCAGAGGTGGCAGAGCATTCCCTTAGCTTCATGAACAGAGTGGAAGCTATCAGGATGAACATTCTACCTAGATTTTTGTTCCTATTCTCAACATTACCTATTCTTATCGATAAGGGGTATGGCGAGAACTAAAAAAAAAGCTGTCCAGATTTATTTGGGCAGGGCGTCCGTCCACGCTAAGAAGTGGATCATACTAACGGAGATGAAAGAAAAGGGGGAATGGGATGCCAGATTTGTTAAAATATTATTTAGTGGCCCAGACAGTTCCTTATACTCAAAATGCTGTCGCCAAGAACAGAGAAGGATGGTATGGAATGGAGGAAGGAGCACACCCTCGGTCCCCCTGAGGTACCTGCCATGGGTAATTAGAGCTGCAGACCTTAAAAATTTAAGTAACATTTGGACTAGAAACACTTTGAAAATTTGGCTTAGAGTTAGACAGTGGTGGGAGAATATTTTCCCCACTTGGAAGTATATCCCACTGAAGTACTTGCCACAATTCCCAGCAACACAAGCTGATGCTTGCTGGAAAAGATGGTCAGATAGAGGACTCCAATATCTGTGCCAGATAGTGTGTGGAGAGGGGTTAAAACATTTTCGCAGCTCCAAGAGGAATTTGAACTACCCCAAAAGATTTTTTTAGATACCTTCAGTGTAGACACTTTATCAATAACACTGTTGGGATAAGTGCTATACAAAACGCCCCGCCCCCACCACAAAATGCATGCACCTGAGAAGCCAAAAGGACACTCCAAAACTTGTTTCATATCTACAGCAGACTCTGCAGGAGGGCTCAGGATACTCCAGGTTCAAGCTGTAGAAAATAAATGGCAGGCAGAATTTGAGGCCAAATATCAGACAAGAACTGGTCACTTATATGGCAAGAGGTACATAAAACCACCAATTCACCAGTATGGAGAGAGTTTAGATGGAAAATCTCAGTTAGATACTTTATAACTCCAGAGATCTCCGCCAAATTTGACACCTCCCAAATGATAAATGTTGGAGGGGCACGGAGAAAGGGTCTCAATATCATATTTTTGGAGTTGTCGGAAGCTATGGAGTACTGGGAAGAGGTAACCCTAGCCATAAAAGAAATACTGCAGTTAAAAGATAAGCCAGACTTTCCTCATGTGGTATTGGGGCTCCCCGAGGTTAAAACTAAAGCCCAAAGATACTTGTTCTTTATACTAATAGCAGCTGCTACCAAAGCTATCACACAAAGATGGCTTTCCAGGAAAAAGTGACATATTCAAAATGGTGGTCTAATGTGATTAATATTAAGAAAATGGAAGCCCTCACAGCTATACTAAGGTTGCAAACAGATTAATTTAACTCAAGATGGCTCTCATTCTATGAATATGTGGAGAACAAAAGTAGCACTCCGATTGCTCGACCAGTTCTGACAAAATGAGCTGGATAAATAAACTAGATAGATATCCAGGTAGAAGGCCTAGAAATGTCATTAAACTACAGATGCCTGCTCTTAACCAATCAATTCTGACAACAGAGGTAAACTGTCCGTGATAAGTTTTTTTTTTTCTAGTATACCTTAGACCGGCACACAAGGCTGCTTTTTCCCTCTATAAATTAAAATGAGGGTTGGGGTGGTTTTTTTTTTTTTTTCTCTTCGTCCCTACCTTACAATATCTTCTGGTAGGAGAAGGGCAATAGAAAAGGAAGGGTTGCAGTCAGTTAATAAGACAAAGAAGGACACCACAGTTTTATTACTTTGTATGAGGACTAATCGGATGGGATAAGGAGGGAAGTTATTAGATGAGCAGAGAAAGAAGACTGAGAGAACTATAGACTTGGTTCGACATGAGAAAATGGGGCTCACCTCTCCACCTTGAGTGAGGACTCCCAATACTCAGTCCAGCCTGCAAAATGTATAAGAGGATGCTCCATACCCAAGAAGAAATATAATGGAAATTTATGTAATTTGCTTTTATGTATTGTCCTGTCAAAATGATTTTAACTTCAAGACGAATGGAATTCTGTAATGTTTACCCTGTAAAGAGAATTAAATGTAAATGGTCTAATAATGAAAAATTAATAAAATCTAAGTTAAAAAAAATAAAAACATAATTGCACCGAGAAGACCAGTACAAAGAATGGTCTGAGGATCTGAGTGATAGACTAAAAAAGCGAGGGTTATAGTAGTACCTGCATTCAGTCAGGAAAGGAGTTTGCAGATGCTCTCCCTAGGGTAACACTTTTAACACAAAAGAGAAGTCAGTACAGCAAGATAGAAGATTTAACTATATAATGACTTTCTCAGCACATGCCAAAAAATAGATAATTTTTAAACACTGGCCAGTCCTAGCAGCTGATCCAGGTCTGTTAGAGTTTATTCAGAGCTCCCCTCATATGGTTTACAAAGGGCAAATAATTTAGGTGACAAGATTATGCATTAGTCACTATAGTGAACCT
This sequence comes from Neoceratodus forsteri, assembly GCA_016271365.2. NCBI lineage: Eukaryota > Metazoa > Chordata > Ceratodontiformes > Ceratodontidae > Neoceratodus > Neoceratodus forsteri. Next base: position 410,358,577 of record CM057449.1, read on the forward strand.
AAAAACAAACTTGGCTTGGCGAAGGGTGGAACAGGTTGCCATCGTTGTCAGAGGTGCATTTTTGCCCCCATGTGGAAGTTGGAAAACAGTTTAAGGCAGTTCATTCGAAAAGGAGTATCAGATCCACCAGCTAACAACATGATAAGCGCTGGTGTTATTTATTTGGCTACCTGCTCCTGTGATAGCGCTGGTGTTATTTATTTGGCTACCTGCTCCTGTGGAGCGCTGGTGTTATTTATTTGGCTACCTGCCCTGTGGAGCGTTGGTGTTATTTATTTGATTACCTGCTCCTGTGGAGCGCTATGTTATTTATTTGGCTACCTGCTCCTGTGGCTTCTTTTATGTGGGCAAGACCACTGGAACTTTTAAAGTTAGACTGGGAGAACACTTGTGAGCCATGGAGAAAAAGATTTATATTATGATACAGCAACACATATAAATAATTGTGGGGATAATACTGAGCATTTTTACATTTATGGCAGTAGACAAAGTGTGCCCACATCCAAGAGGAGGACATTTTGATGACCTCCTGAAAAAAGAGAGGCCTTTTGGATAATAAACTTGGGAGCGCTAGCAGTCCGGTTTAAATTTCAATTTTGATATAAAACCATTTTAGAAAGCTTTGACTAGATGATGACAAGTCTGTCTGATTTGCAGTAATTATCGAACCCTTTCTTTCCTTCCCACCTTCCCCTCCCTCCCTCCCTTCTTTCCTCCCCTCTTTTTAGTATTTATATATGGAATTACATTTGTATTTCTTTGAAACTTGGCTTCCTGGCCAGTGCCCTTTGGGGTAACTATTCCCTCAGTGCTTGCATGCTGAGGTTCTTTGTTTTATATATAGAATGTCTTTCTGCACTTTTTGTACCTATTTGCACTTATTTGGTGATGTCATAGATTATAACCAATGAAATTGATATGTTACTGATGATGTCACATTTATGAGCCTATATGTGGTGTGTTTTTAAGCTTCCACTAACCTTTGAAAAGAACTAATTGTCTAGAACACATCAGGTGTGAGGTTTTATTGCTTCCTATTAAAGTTTTTATTTTCATAGCTGAGTGTCCACCTATTATTTTAGAGGTGGAGAGTGCCAGAGTTTTTTGCTGTTTATTTTGACTCATACCATACCTCCTCTCCCTCATCCCAGTTGCCACTTCCCTTGGAAATGGAACTGCCTCATACTTCCTAGCTTGACATCCTCCGTCCCTAACTCTGCTTAGCAGCATCAAGTGCAGGCTAGCCTGCCAGTTATCAGGGATAGGAGCCATGTCTACCCTGCCACAGACTGTTACCTTATCTTCTTTACCTCACACTAGTTGCACTTCCTTTCAGGAACAGAATTACCTCCTACTTACCAACTTGACATCCTCCATCCCTAACTCTGCTTAGCAGCATTGAGTGCAGGTTTGCTCACCACAGCTACCAGGGATGGAGTTATATCTCCAACCTCCAGACTTATACCATACCTCCTCTAACTCATGTGTTTTCCCCACCTGCTACCTGCTGCCATGACCCTTCTGGATCTGGACCTTCTACTTTTGCCTACGACTTTGACTGTGAAACCTGGACTTCTTCGACTTGTTTGCCTCCATCCTTCCAGTTAGCACTTCCGTCAATCACAGGACCCATCTGCATTGAATGACTCACTCACCATCCCACTCTTCCATGAACCTTTGGCCTCCTTTCCTCATCCTATGGATCCTGCTAGCTCATTAAGTCCTCTCTCACTCCAGGCTGACTGCCCCATGGACTGCAGATCACCAGTTCGGCTGTTGTATAAACTTGTTTTCTTTGCAGATTTGGGACCTCAACCTTGTTGCTCCAGCACCTGCCATCATTTTCCTAATTGTTTCCAGTATTTGTCAGCTGTGGGACTCCAGTGTCTTGCCTCAGTTGCTCATGATGCATGGCTTGGCTCCATTCCTCAGGATCCACTCTGGACTTCCTTCCCATTGAATAGCTACCTTCTCATCTTAGCCTTACTGGCTCGGGACTTCATACTGTTTGCCATGGCTCTTTTGGGCCTTGTATCCTATCTCTGACCAGTACTCCTACTCGATTATCTGTTCTCTATATGATCCATCTCATGCTTCTACTCTGGTCATTCTAACAGTACCCTTCAACTACTCATTGGATCATTAGTGCTTTGTTCTGGAATAATACTACTGCTAGCAAACATTCGGCTTGTGTGCCTTATAGATTCTTACATTATTATAGAGTTTTATACTGTCCAATCAGTTCTTCACAGACACTCATGGAATCCCATTCATCTGGACAATAGGAAGATCTTCTCTGTCTCTGTTGGATATATCCTCCGATTCCTGTCCATCCATCGCCATGACTTCCCTGTATGCCTTGTCTCATTGGCTATCCTCACACATGGAAAGGACTGAAATCCTTCTATTTTACTCTAATTTTGTAATCAGCAGCACTTTTATGGATACTGGGAATCATAAGATAACCCATTCAGCTATGGACATTACCCTTTTAGCTTTTGTCACCCTTCTTTCAACACTGACTCTGATGATCAAGTTTCTTGACTCCTACTTCCCAACAATCATTGCTAGTTTTAGGAATTTCACAGATATCTTCCAGAATATTCTTCATGGGACCTCCACAACCTAGCTGATTACTGACTCCATGCCATCAAACATTTGCTTTCATTCCCGGACATTGCTATTCCTTATGCATGCATCCCACCTGTTACCTAGTACCTTCAGCGGGTTAACCGCTCTTCCAGCAGACCCTTCAGCCTTTTCTTCTCGAAGTACCTTTGTTAATCTCTACAGTAAAGACCATCACTGAGAACTGGCTCCTGAATTCTAAATGGCAATCTGTAACAGCCAAAACAAATTCACCAACTCAGTCTTTCATCCCAATCGGTATTAATCAGCTGTAGCACTAAAATCCTATGGCATCCTACACTAATCGATCTCACTACCAATCCAGCCTACAGACTCTTCCTCTCATCCGCCCTAAGCTTCCTCAAAGTACTTCAATATCGGGATTACCTGTAAACTTAACCAACCTATGCCACCACACTGTATCTCCTAAATGTTCACATCACAGGAACACCCACACTTACTTCAGGCAGTGTACCAGCAGAGGATTTGAGTATAAAGTCATGAACATCATGACCAAAGAAACTGTCTATTCCTTATATTGAATTTCCACTCATTCCTCATATATATTAGGCTATCAACTGGACTGCTCTGCAACTCTTCCTCTAGTGCTTTACTAATCACTCATGACATTACGCTCATCAGGCACTCAAAATCTCTCTACTCATTTTACTCTGGGATGCTTACCTAGCAACTTATCATCGCTCACTAACCAATTCTTTACCTCCAAACTACCTTGAATATCAAACCTTACATGAATGGATCAGTCACTCATAACTTTACAAATCATCACTCTCTCACAGTGTACTGTCTTGTCTTATATAGATCAAATCATGCTCTCCCGACTCATTACCACCCTACAATCCTTTGGGCATGCATCCTGCATCATCTTGGAAACATGGACTACATTAGCCCTTCTTTAACCAGATGTGCTCCACACATAGGATTCTACCATCCCTACAGAAAGATGTACCCTTCATCCTTTGGATCATCAGTCAGTCTGTATCATCCTTGGATAAAGAATGAACCATCATCTCCAGGGCACTCAAAGGCTCTTCTACTATATCTACTCTTTGGATGCTTCCTTGTGACTCCTTGTTCAATACAGAGTTCCTAGCCACCAGACCATACCCTTCCATTCAAACCTTTCACAAGTTGGATCATTCACCAATGACTTCTTCTACCATTGCATTTCTACCAGTCCCAGTTTAGTACCTTATTGATCCGGTCATGGTCCCTCTGTCCATTATACCCTTGCAATTCCATTGGACAAGCATCATTCATCATCTTGGAAACTTGGACTTCCTTTGTCCTCCTTCACTCGGAATTACTTCATGCTTAGGATTCCATTGCTCATTTAGAATAAACCTACTCTTCAGCCTCAGGATCATCATGCGATCGGCATCATCCATGGATCAAGGATGGATTATTGTCTCTCGAGCAGCTCACCAACCTCAAATTAGTTGTGATTACTAGAACCTCAGGTCCTTCTCCATTTAGTATGTCCAGAGGTTGGGCAGACCTCTGGCCATGGGTTCCTCATAGGTTTCTTCCACCTGGTGTTTTTCCTCTCCTGAGTGCAGGGGTCATACTCTCTGTGAGTTGGAGGAGGTATCTTTTGGGGCCTTCCTAGTCCCTACAAATTACTACCTACATACCTACACTTAAGGGTGGGAATGAGTAAAGCCACAAAAAGTACTACAAGTTACACAAGCACTATATACCCCATCTCTCCTATTGCTATTCCACAAACATTGAATGGGAGGGCTTGCCTGTGTGGTTCGATGTGGGGTTGCTCCTCCAACCTCTATTTAAGCCCTTCTCTAGCATATCCCCTGGCTTAGGAGTGCTTTTTTTGTCCACCATCCCCTCCTCCTCTTCCTTCTCTGGCGCCTCTTCTACCCTTTTCTCATGGGCCTCTATTCCACAGAGTACTATCTACATAGCTACTACTCAAGGGTGGGAATAGAATAAAAGCCACAAAAGTACTACAAGTTACACAAGCACTATATACCCCATATTTCAATATTGCTATTCCACAAGCATTGAACTATGTTTTGTGTTTCTATGTTAAACCTCCTGAAACAGATATTGCTATGCAGAACTTTTCTGAAGCTCCAGTTGCTTCTCAAAGTAATAGAGAGATATGAGGAACGGAATCCCTTGACCCCATTACAAATAGATGAACCCAGTAGAAGGCACCTCTGATGCCATAAATACAAATATACCTCTAGGTGAGAGACATACTTCACAACAATCTGAACACACTACAGAGTTATTGGAATCTCTTGTTCATCAGATAAATTCAGATCGGCAGCTTAACACAGACCAACAAACCAATGTAGACCAGCAGACTACCTCAAATTCAAAAGGGCCAGAAACAAACACAGGAGACAATATGAGAATCTGTAACAATGTTCTGATTTTATTAAACCAAGAATTGAACCTGCTAGATGCAGGAATGCAGTTCATCTGCAATATAAAGGTGGACTGGAGAATTTACAGACAACGTTTCTATAGCAAGAAATCTGTTAAAGGAAAGCATGGCTTTTCTGAAAATGGAACTTTATGCCTTGTTTTGAACCCCAGGAGAGGTTTACTATGGTACTAGTTTGAAACAGCCACTGGGTTTAGAAACATTTTGGACTCCATATCAGACATTTAAGTCAACACCATTGTGGGCCTAATTTACAGTTATACCTCTAACAAAGCCACATTTCAAAACCATAAATGTGCTATTTAAAAATAGAGGGGTTAGTGTAGTAGACATTTTGAATTGCTCAAAAATAAATGTGACCAGAAGTCAGCTGGACTGGGGTAAGAGAGAGAGAGAGAGAGAGAGAGAGAGAGAGCAGCCAGGCTTCCTAAATCAAGGAGCTTATTTTCTAGATTACACTGAATTGGATTATTACTCTTTTGGACCTGTGAAGTAATAATCACTGATTCTGTTTTTGGGCTTGACTTTTCTTAGTTTAACTTTCATTTGCCAGGGAGGAACTGTAGCTGGAGATATTTGCAGTCATTTGTGACTAGACCTGTTACTTAACCTCTGTGAAATAGGTGTCTGTTAAGGGGAGGAGCAAAAGGGGGCCTAGTCTACTGAGACAGAGAGAGAGTGAGAGAGAGAGAGAGAGAGAAAGCAGCCAGAGCGCCCTTAAATCAAGGAGGTTATTTGCTAGACTACACTGAATTGAATTATTACTTTTGGACCTGTGTAAGTAACTAGTATTGATTCTGTTTTTTGGCTAGACTTTTCTTAGTTTAACTTTAATTTACCAGGGAGGAACTGTAGCTGGGAGATATTTGCAGTCATTTGTGACTAGACCTGTTACTTAACCTCTGTGAAATAGGTGTCTGTTAAGGGAGAAGCCAAAGGGGCCTAGTTGAACTGTAGCTTTAAAACAGGAGTTTTTGTGGTCTCTGTCTGCTGAGACAGAGAGAGAGAGAGAGAGAGAGAGAGAGGGAAGCCAGAGCTTCCTTAAATCAAGGAGGTTATTTTCTAGACTACATTGAATTGTATTACTACTTTGTGGACCTGTGTAAGTAACTAGTATTGATTCAGTTTTTGGGCTTGGATTTTCTTAGTGTAACTTTAATTTGCCAGGAGGAACTGTAGCTGGGAGATCTTTGCAGTCATTTGTGACTAGACCTGTTACTTAACCTCTGTGAAATAGGTGTCTGAAAGGAAGGAAGGCACTCCCTGGGGTGGAGAGTCAGAGTAGTAGTTGATTGTTTCTGGAGGACATAGATTTACTCCCACCCCTGCCCCTCACCCCACCCACCCCAAGCACATAACTTCCTTTATAGCAGGGGTTCTGACATCACTTCCCCAAAACTGGTAACAACACACACCTGTTCATAGCCTTAAAGGCACAGCACACTGAATGGTGGGCAGAGACAGTCACATGCTTGCACACACCAAAACAAGAACAACAAAAAAAGCATCTGTAACAGGAAGGGACACAGACATGTGGAGAGTGGTATGCACTGGCTATGGAGCAGCAGTCTTCCGGGAGACATTCTGAGACTGTGTTGCTGCCCTATTTGCAGGCACCTCTCTGGTCTGAGGGAGGAGGTTGTTCATCTCCATGCTGATTTGGCAAGGATTCAGGAAACCTGCTCCCACACCCAGGGACCACCCAGGCCACTACCACTACCTCAGAGGTTGCCAAGAAGAGAGTGGTTGGACCATCATGTGCCTCAGGGAGGGTGAGGGTAGTGGAATAGAGGTGCATCCCTCCAGTTATGCCTTTCACAATTCATTCATCACTCTGGCGGAGCATGGTTCCTCTATGGAGGCACCTGCAGTGGAGGCCAAGGAGGATGTTGGGAACCTCCACAAGGGAGACCCACAGGAGGGGTACAGGACCCCACAGGGAAAGGAAACAACTCCTGGTGGGAGACTCAGTTGTTGGGGGGATAGAACTGGGGAGGGAGGGAAAGGAGGTAAGGTGCCTGCCGGTGCTATGGCTTAGAGGGACAGGAAATAAATCCTCAGGATCATGGGAGCAGTTGCAAGGGGTGTGAGCTGGATGTCATTATCCACCTAGGGACAACTGACCTGGCTGAGAATGGGATCAGAATAGTGCAACAGGAGTTTGTGGAGTTGGGAGGGCCTTAGACAAGTAGCACACATAGTAACTTTCTGAGAGTGCTACCTGTCTCACGGCATGGATGAGGCTAGGTACTCTCACCATGGGATTCAATGACTGGTTGAAAAACTGGTGCAGAGCTCAGGGATTTGGCTTCATTGGGACTGAGGGCTCCACCTGGAGGGATGCAGGCCTTAACAGGTGCAATGGCCAGCATCTATCAGGAGGGAACAGATCCTAGGTGATAGGTTTAAATGCTTCACTGGAAAGCATTTAAACTAGCCAAGGGAGACACTCAAAAGGAGAAGAGAAACTTAGCCCCTCAAAAGATCAGGGTAGTTAGTGAGGTAAGCACCAAGACAGAGCAGTCAATAGGGAGAAGGGCAGCAGTAAATGGAGCAAAAGACAAAGCAAGAAGGACAGGGATGGGGCAAAAGGAGTAAGGCCATCAGGAAATGGAGAATAATAAGTACCAATGCCCATAGCCTGGGCAACAAGCTCCCTGAACTGGTGGCCTTGATGGAAGAGGATGCCTGGATATTGTAGCAGTCACAGAAACATGGTACACAGAGAACTATGACTGGGATGTTAACATACCAGGGTATGTAACCTACAGGAAAGACAGGGAGGAGAAAGGGGAGGAGTAGCTCTCTATGTAAAGAAAGGGATTAAAGCAACTGAACAAATGAGTTAACAGGGAGGAGAGGAGGCACTGTGGGTCACCCTGGAGACTGGAAATGGCACCACAATCCACAGGGGTTGTAAACAGACCCCATCTCAAGGGGAGAAATGGACAAGGAAATGATAGAAGGCATCCTTAGAATGGCAGAGGAAGGGGATATTGTGGATGGGGACCTCAATATGTCAGATGTTAGCTGGAGCACCTTTGCTGCAGCCACATCCAAACAGTGCCACTCTCGATGCCCTCGGGTATGCCTCAGACAGCTAGTTTTGTAACCCACTCAGGAGGGAGCAGTCTTAGACCTGGTCCTCTCAAATGAGGATGGAGAGAGATCTCTGATCTTAAAGTGGGTAGCCATCTGGGAACAAGCGACCACCAAACAGTGTGGGTCACGATAAACTTGGTTGTGAGGAGTCAAGCCATACAAAAGTGAAGGTACTGGACTTCAGGAGGGCTGATTTTGTCAAAATGAGAGGTGCCTCAGAAAAGCACTCGAAACAGGCAAGAAGGTGGGGTGGAGCAACAATGAGGAAACATTAAAACCGCCATCACAGAGGTAACAAACCTTGTGTGAAACAACAAACAAATCAAAATGAAAGAAAAACCACTTTGTTCTCAAAAAGAAGTGGTAGGGAGGGTTAGAGAGAAAAGGATAGCATTCAGTAAGTATAAAGAAACACAGAAGGAGCAGGACAGAGAACTGTACCAGTTAAAGCAGAAGGAAGTGGGAGGGTAGTCAGAATAGCAAAGTCCCAAACCGAGGAAAATATAGCCAACTCAGTTAAGAAGGGATAAAACCTTTTATAGGTACATTAGAGAGCAAAGAAAGACTAAGGCCAGGATATTGAGGTTGAATAAAGAGGAAGGTGGCTGGGCAGAGATCGACAGTGAAAAGCAGGATACTGAACGAATACTTCTGCTCAGTATTCACAATGAAAAGCAGGGGAGATACCTAATCCAGTCAATAGAAGCACTCTGGATAGGAGGTTGATATTAGTCCTTTCACAGAAGAGAGGGTTCTGAAAGAACTCTTAAAACTGAAGGTGGATAAAGCAATGGGGCCTGATGAAATTCACCACAGAATTCTAAAAGAACTAAGGGAAGAACTAGTAACACCACTGACTACCCTTTTAATAAATCATGGGAAGATGGTGTGGTACCTGAGGACTGGAGGAGGGCGGATGTGATTCCCCTTCACAAAAGTGGGAGCAAGACAGAGGCAGGAAAACTACAGACTTGTCAGTTTGACCTCTGTGCTAGGGAAAATAATGGAATCACTTCTGAAGGAAAGAATTGTTGAGTACCTAGAGGCCATGGGCACAGGACCCAAGGCAGCATGGATTCACAGCAGGAAGGTCATGTCAGACAAATCTAATTGATTTCTTTGACTGGGTAACCAAAGTAGTAGACCAGGGAGGGGCTGTGGACATGGCTACCTAGACTTTAGCAAGGCATTTGACACAGACCCGCACAAAAGATTAATGAAGAAATTAGCCAGCCTGGGATTGGGTCCCAGGGTGGTAGCCTGCAAACACTGGCTAAACAACAGGACACAGTTGATAATAGTAAATGGAATCCACAGTGAAGAAAGGGGTTACTAGTGGGGTAACACAGGGTTCAGTACTGGGGCCAGTCCTTTTAATGTCTTTGTAAGTGACATTGCAGAGGGACTGGAAGGGAAAGTATTTCTCTTGCAGATGACACACAGATCTGCAACAGGGTTGATACACAAGGTGGGGGAAGAATGAAAAGGGACTTGGCAAGGTTGGAGGAATGGTCAAATGTATGTCAGCTTAGATTCAATGCTAAGAAGTGCAAAGTAATGCACCAGGGAAACAAAACCCCAGGGAAGAGTACACAATGGGTGGTGAGATATTGACAACAAAAAAATGGAAAGGGACCTGGGGTTGTCATATCAGATGACCTAAAGGTGGGCCAGCAATGTGAGAAGGCAGTAAGAAGGGCTGGGGATATTGGGATGCATAGGAGAGGCATCGCCAGTAGAAAACAGGAAGTTGTTGGCCCTCTATACAGACAGTTGGTAAGACTACATCTGGAGTACTGTGTACAGTTCTGAAGACCCCATCTCCACAAAGACATAGACATGGTGGAGGCTGTCCAGAGGAGGGCAACAAAATGGTGCAGGGTCTGCACCAGAAAAACATATGAAGAAAGACTAAAAGAGCTTAAGATGTATAGCCTCGAGGAAAGAAGAGAGGGGGGGCATGATAGAAACTTTAAAATACCTCAAAGGAATCAACAAAGTCCAAGAGGGTAGCATCTTTCAGAAAAGAGATGTGCAAGAACAAGGGCACAATTTGAAGATAGAGGAGGGACGACTCAGAAGTAATGTGAGGAAGTATTTTTCACAGAGAGGGTTGTGGATGCATGGAACGGCCTTCCTGAGGAGGTCATACAGTCAAAACATGTGGAAATTCATGAATGTATGGACAGACATAAGGCAATTTTAGTGGGGGTAGGAGGAATTAGCTGTTGGTTAACTAGGATCTTAGCTTATCCATTAGGTAGGAAAATGGGCAGACTAGGTGGGTCAAGCGGACCTTATCTGCCATCAAATTCTATGTTTCACTGTATGTTTCTATTTAAAGGTTCAGAGTACATATGTTACAAGCAGATTCTAGAATAGCACACTTACCTAACAGTTTCTATCTAGAAAGGATAGAGGTATTATTTTGACACTAGGTCAAGATGCTATATACAACAACAGCACAGTCAAGAACTGTGCAGTAAAATGCACCAACAACAACATCACCCATGGAAATACTGAATACAAATATTATGTCAATGGTAGTGGCAAAAAAACACACAGAGGACCACTACATTGGCAGGGAATGAAAAATGCAGCTTGTGTTTTCTGGAGTTTACTCTGCCCCACACCCCTACACCCTCCAATATTTAAATAATCAACTCCATGGGAGGTGGAACTTGAAGATTGGGAGAAAGTGGGGGGACTGGATTCAGGCATACAAAATAAAACAAACACTTGGAGTGGGGAAAGTGAAATCACAAGATTCAGGAGACCAAAAACAGAACCCTGGTCTCCTGAGCTGAGTTATTTCTGCCTTTGCCCTTTCCACCACAATGAGTAGCTCAGACAATCTCCACACATTTCCCCACTTCTCCACTTCTTCCCCTCTTCCTCCCTTGCCTTGACAGCGAGGGGTAGCAGTAACTACCATGTGCTATCCCACACACTGTCGCTTGTAAGGCAGTCACTGTTTCAGAAATGCATTTTCACTGAGCTATTCTTGAAATGGCATTCTAGCCTGGTATGATTATTTTTACCCAGGTCAACCAAAGGCATATTACTGTTGTAGCTCTAGAGACATCTGAGCAGTGTCTGTGACACTGTTAGATGTGGTCTTTGTACAGAATTGGGTAATTCAAGTGCTATATGTCGAGCCCTATGAAGTGCAATCTTTGTGAGGAACAGGGCCCTCTTACAGAGCTTGCCTATGGGCAGCAAACAACAAAGATTATCCTTTTGGATAAGTTAAACAAGAATTTTACATTAACAGGGAACAATGTATGATGCCCAGGCAGGATTCTATCAAAACCCACATACCTTCCCAACCCAGACCAGGAGATCCTCCAGCACAACAGTCAGAGGTAATTTCTCAGGAAGAGGAGACAGAAATGGAGGAACCTCTAATAGTAACTCACACAAGCTCCAGGCTATAGATTTAAAGGGCACTCAGACTAATTTTTCTGTGACATGAAATACCCCACAAGCTGATCATGTACCTCAGGAAATTTCTGGTCATACTGAATCTGGCATAGTGTAGACAGCACATAAAGACCAAGAAATGCCTCCCCTTCTACTCCAGTGACAGAAACCTTTCAGAGGGTGACATGTAGTACCAAAGTGCGAGGTCAACTGAAAACTAAACTTCCCAAGTCTGTCTTGAAAATAGTTTTCAATTTTATCTGATTCATTCAAGAGATTGGGAGACACTGAGGAGGAGGATTCAGGTGGCTCTCACAGCCAGACTTGTCTGTTGGTATGGAGGTAACAGGCATGCAGGTTATTAATACAAAAAGGAAAACAGATGACAAGAGGTAACAAAACAGCAAAATATTTTTCTTATTATCAGTTATGAGTGACAGCTCAGGCTGTAATTTGTCCCTCTCCTCCTTGAATGTGAACAACATTTTGAGCCAAAGAAAAAATAGTCCACTTTTAATATCATAGGTAATATGGGGCATGATATTTATTTTTACAGGATATAAGATTTAAAACACAGTTTGATGTTAACCAGGCAAAGGGTTATGGTCTGAAAGACCCTCTTTCTGGTCAATAGGAGGAAAAGTGCTCTGGGGTGGATATTCATTCCTCTTCCTCTTTCTCTCAGTTTAAGGTGATAAAACATTTGGATTGAGTACCAGTAAGGATCCTTTTAGTGGATATATGCTATCAGAACAGGTATCTTAGGCTTGCTAATATGTATGCACCCCAAATGAAAGCTGAAAAAGTGGAGATTGTTAGAATGATCCAACCATATTTGTATACCACAAAAGGTATTTTATTGGGAGGGGCCTTCAAGCGATCCTGACACATGCAGATGGGGGAGCACATACTGAAAAACTGTTTCCGAATGTCTTATCTAAATGAAATTGTAAGCCAGGCAAAACTGGTTGATGCTGCCTCAGTACACAATCAGGTTGCAGAACATTCCTTTGTTAAGGTTCTTTATCTACTAGAATCAATTTCTGGTTTATTCCTCCCTGGTTAGAAGTAGGTACAGTTTCTACAATGGCAATAGCAACATTAGACAACACGTTATTTCATGTTAAGGATAGGTCCCACAAAAACACCAGTGGGACAGGGTTTATGGCACCTGAACACTTCTCTTCTTAAAATCTAGAATTTGGAATAATAATCAAGGATTTCATAGAAGCACCAAAGTCTTTGATAATAATGTTTGATGCACCACAAAAATGGTGGATTACTTGTAAGAAAGAATTGCAGCAATTATTTCAGTTCTAGTCCCCAAAAATTAAAATGAACAATATTTATATTATCTAACATTGAAAAATCAGTTTTAGAGGTTGTCATTATCTTAGTCTAGTAAGAGTAACTTTTCCTCCCAAATCTGAACAGTTAAAACTGAAATGGTTAATTTTCTGTGTGGTCATATGCTTAGTCTCATAAAATAACAATGGTTTGGGACTCAAGGAAAAAAATCTCAAACAAATCCATTTTTGGGTTGTAAGCAAAGGGTTGAAAATAAAAATTCAAAAGTACAAAAACAAGATGTACTAGAAGTAAAACCCTGAAGAGATAATTGATTTAGTTTCAGATCAATATAAATGCTTCCTTTGGGACACAAGTACCACAAGTAGAGAACTTGGAGACTTTCTTAAAAGACTTGGATATAAATCCATTACCAGAGGAAGAAAGTAAATTATTAAAAGAACCTATTAAAAGTATTAGCAGCTGTTGCTGCTTTATTCTGATACTGCCTTAGGCAAAGATGGACTCCCAGGTGAAGTGTATAAATATTTAGGAGACCCTACCGCTAGTTTCTTAGCTGACCTTTATAATTTTATTTAATCAAATGGGAAGATGGATAAGAAATTTACACTAGATTTTGATTTATTTTATATAAAAAGTGAGATAGAAGCAATATTGCTAACTGGAGACCAATTAGTCTTCTTAACACAGATTTGAAAATATTATCAAAAATGGTAGCGACCAGACTAACTATGGTGACATAATTGATAATCTAAATTTCACAGGCTTGTGCAGTAAAGAGAAACAAATTCAGGACAACCTTATAATGCAAAGGAAACTATCAGGATTAATTTTGTCTGTGAACCAAAGAAAGGTGTTTGGTATGGTGTCTCATAATTTTTGTTTGCAGACCTAACTAATTATGATGAGTTACCTACTACCTGTATTGCATTGATAAAATGTATGTACTGTTTAATAGTGCTTTAGTGAAGCCTTTAATAAATGGAAAACCAGGGTCAGAATGCCAAGTCTGTAGGGGTGAGACAGGACTGTACTTGAGTCTACTCTTGTGTACTTTTTCTGGACCCAGTATTGAGGGAATTAAATGCAGATCTAGTGTTCCTCCCATTATGTTTAGGGAGGGACCAGACCCCACTGTGGTCTTGTCATACACAGATGATGTCTGCCTTTTGGTAAATAATATTGAATCTGGACAAGCAGCAATCCAGACTTTTCAAGATTTTTCAGCAGCATCAGGATCAAGCCTAAATATTAATAAAAGTAAAATATTATTTGCAGGAAAATCTGAACAGGACTCACCAACTAATGTTTTTGTATCACAGTTTCCATTGACTTCCTTACTTTTTTTTGGGGGCCTTTTGGGAGTGGGGATATTGTTAAAACAACTGGCTAGAAAATAGATGTTATAGAATGTCATGTTTTATGTTGTAACACATGGCCTATGTTAAAAAACAGTAGATAGACAGACAGACAGATAGATAGATAGATAGCTAGATAGATAGATAGATGTAGGAGGGTGTGGGAATAGACAACACAACACAGTGGTTTGAGGGCAAACACACAAGTCTTCTGTGTGATATTTATTTCTAATAAGGACATTTTCTAACTTCAGAATAAATATCCAAAATAAATCAAAAACATGAAAAAGAAAAAAATTACTAAACTGTATATAAAATAAATACTAGCTCTCCAGCTCCAGCATGGTTTTCCTAACAAAGCTTCCACAGAGTGAAAATAAATACATAGAAGTAATTTCACAGTCTTCTGTGCTTTCTATTTCTAGCTATACATCCTCTCAGTATAGCTCTCTCAGCTCTACTAACTCTTAAATATTTTGGCAGGGTTTATATAGGGATACCTGGTGACATCATCTGGTCAGCTGACCCACCTAATTCTAATACACAATATAACCTAGGCTAGTACAGGCATGTGGGGTTAAGTTTAACCCATTACATTTATTTATTTGAACAACATAAGGATTCACCAACCTGTTCTTGACTAGTGGGTTTAAAATCTTTATTTTAACTATATAAAGTTAAGGGCACCTTAAGGCCTAAGCCCCTCCCTCCTTTGGTGACATCATGCATAACATTCACTATAAGTAGGGCTTGTTTGGGACCCTGGATCTAAACAGCCCACCAGTTGCTGAAATGGAGCCTCAAGGAACAGGTAATATAAAGGGCTTCTGCCCTCATTTCAAACTTTGCCTTAAAATCATGTTTGGCTATGTGGGCCACTTGTATTCACTTTGTTTGAACAATCTCTTGCACTGGGCAAACACTATGCATTGGATTTATCTAGTCAAATACCATTTTCATATGTATTTTATAGCTAACAAAATAACCTCCTACTTCCTTAAGTAAGACATTCTCCTTGTGTGCTGATAAGTGTGAAACTTACAGAGCCTTCATGCTCTTTACTTCAGAAGTAAAAGTACTAGCTCTGTTTACATTTCTTGGCTGAAACTATCACAGCGAAACTTGCCTCGACCACTTTCCCTTTCTAGTCCCACCTTCTGCACTCATTTCCTTTCAGAGCTCCACTAGGTTTAAAAGAACCCTGTGCCTTACAAAAGTGAAACACTGTTGTACTCAATCATATATAAAACTTCATAACGTAAGTATTAACCCTGGGGTGTCTGTGTGCATCTCCTGGCTAGCTCCATGTCCTGACAAAAATCTGCATTAACGAAAGCTCCTGCCCTATGCCTGACATAAAATTTATAGGGCTGTAGCGCCAGGTACCACTGCATAATACAGTTATTTTTGTCCTTCATCTGGAGATGAAACAGAATAGACTATGGTCAGTCACAAAAGTGAATGGAGTGCCCCATAAATAAAACCTTAAAGCTTCTATGGCCCATTTAGCTGCTAAACACTTGTTCAATGGTAGAATACCATTGCTCTCAGTCATGTAACTTCTGGGATATATAAATCACAGGGTGCTCTTCACCCCTATGGTCTGGCTCAGCACTGCACCTGTGCCAGTTCCTGAGGCATTGGTATGCACCTCAAAGGGTATTTGAAATAGCTGCTTGCTTAACAATATTCTTTTCTTCCTATGAGGGTCACTTTTAGGCAATAACTAGGTGGCACCTCGTTCTCATAACATCTATCGAGGTTATTTAATTACTACATACAGGCATCCCTGTATTCTCACCAAATACATCTTTATTTCAAAGGCTTCTATTTTACATACAGTGGGTGCATTCTGGACAGCAATCCCCACTCATTTTAGATAACTCCGAGGACAACAAAACCTCGGATCTTTTCTACATCATCAGGAAGAGAGAAGAAATTTAGTGGGTAGAATAGAAATATAAAACTACAATGGAGGCCACCCTTTGCAGTTGAAAAGGAAAAGGGTCAAGGAAGACCCCAAATCAGAGATTTCTACTGTAGTAGGCTTTAGAAAAAGGAGTCAGAGAGTCAGAGTAGAGAATTAAATCTTGTGGTGCTGATCCATATTACCAAAGGGTAACAAATGTGGACATACTCACGATAGATAGATAGATAGATAGATAGATAGATAGATAGATAGATAGATAGATAGATAGACAGACAGACAGACAGACAGAGATATATGGTTAAGACTATTTTAACTCTTTGATTTGTATATTAGTTATGTATTCCACTTCCTGTTCATCTGGATGCTAGGGTGCATTCTGTTTTCTTTAGGTTATGTTGGGGTAGTCATCTGAATCCAATTAAAGAGCACATAAATATAGAGACTACAGGAAGAATGGACTATGGATGATTGCTTTTTTAGACTTTTTGTCTATTACAATTTCAGTGGTTTAGCAGCATATAAAATGTGGGTCCTTTGTTTCTACTTCATGTGGTAGCCTATTCTCTATATGGGAGAGAAGAACTCTGAACGAAGAAGTTATACAAAATATCAGGGCATTTATTAGAGATTTTCTGGAAAATGGTAAAATGGAAAATCTCAAAATAGATTGAAACAAAATGTTTTGTCTACTTTTCCATTTGCAAATTATACTGCAAAACCCATAGAGGGCAACAATAGCAGTCTCTAGTTAAAGGGAAACACCTAATATTTCCTCCTTCCTCTTCCCTTGATCACACCTCTGACTTTTTATCCTCCTCTGTCTCCCAATTGGTGAGCCAGGTGTATATTATTTCAGTCTACTATCTCCTCGGGGTCTACTTCAATTCCATCAGATTGGAAAGATGCTTATGTCATTCCCTTATTCAAACAAGCATTTGTCAATGCCGAATGTTGATTGCATTGGTCCGTTGAGCTTGCTCAGTGGCCCTGCTGTCAGTCGCTTGTTGTGTTTCTCCTGGTGCTGCAGTCTGCTGTTTTGTACTGGGCTCCTGCCTCGTGTGGCACCTTTTTCTGTCCACTAAGAAAGCCACAGCTGTCCCGACAGAGCTCCGTTGAGGTGGGTCACTGCCCCTCTCTGACTTGTTCATTCTGTTTCTCCTGGTACTGCAGGATGGCCTTTTGTACTGGGCTCCTGCCTCTGTTGAGTGGCTTTTTTGCCCACAAAGAAATCTGCAGTAGTCCCAACACAGGTCCATTGAGCTTGCCCACCTATCTTCTGGCTTGTCCGTGTCTCGCCGGTGCTGCAGGTTGCCCTTTGTACTGGGCTCCTGGGTGCTTGCTACCTTTTCTGCCCATTAAAGAAATCTGCAGCAGTCCCAACAGAGCTCCATTTAGCTCTCACTCCCTCCTCCCTCACTCGCTTGTTCTATGTCTCCACCTGCTGAATGCTGCCCTTTTGTACTGGGCTCCTGCTGCGTTGGGCTTTTCTGCCCACAAAGAAATCTGCAGCAGTCCTGAGACAGCTTCTTTGAGCTCGCTCACTCCCCTCTGTCACTTGCTCATTTCATTTCTGCCAGTGCTGTTGGCTGCCTTTGGTACTGGGCTCCTGCCTGAGTTGTCCCTTCTTCTGCCCACAAAGAAATCTGCAGCAGTCACAACAGAGCTCCATTGAGCTCGCTCTCCTCCCCTCTCTCACTCATTGGTTCTGTTCCTCCGCTGCTGCAGGCTGCCCTTTGGCACAGGGCTTCTGCCTACATTGGCACCGTTTTTGTCCACAAAGAAATCACAGCTGTCCTGACAGGCTCCGTTGAGGTGGCTCACTTCACCTGTCTCACTCTCTCATTCTGTTTCTCCTGGCACTGCAGGCTGCCATTTTTATGGCTCCTACCTCTGTTGGTGCCTTTTTCTGCTCACCAAGAAATCTGCAGCAATTCCGCAGAGTTCCGTTGAGCTTGCTCATCCCTCTTTCACTCGCTTGTTCTGTTTCTGCTGGCACTGCGCTGCCCATTAGTACTGGGCTTTCGTTCGCATTGCCTCTCTTCTGCCCACAAAGAAGTCTGCAACAGTTATGATAGAGCTCTGTTGAGTCTGCTCACCACTCCCCCTCTCACTGTTCATTCTGTTTCTCCGGCCACTGCAGGTTGCCCATCTGTATGAGGCCCCTGCATGCATTGCTGCCTTTTTCCCACAAAGAAATCTGCAGCAGTCCCAACAGAGCTCTGGTGAGCTCACCCCCCTCCCTCACTCGCCGCTCTGTGTCTCCTGCTGCAGGCTGCCCTTTGTACTGGGTTCCTGCCTGCACTGGCGGCTTTTCTGCCCTCAAAGAGATCTGCAGCAGTCCTGACACAGCTCCGTTGAGGTCGCTCACCCCTCCTCACTCGCCTTATTCGTTTCTGCCGCGCTGCAGGCTGGCCTTTTGTACTGGGCTCCTGCCTGCATTGCCACTTTTTTCTGCCCACAAAAATCCACAGCAGTTACGTATAGAGCTCCATTGAGGCTCTCACTCTCCTGTCTCACTCATTTGTTTCTCCTGGTGCAGCAGGCTGCCCTTTTGTACTGGGATCCTGCCTCTGTTGGTGCCTTTTTCTGCCCACAAACAAATCTGCAGCAGTCCTGACAGAGCTCCGTTGAGCTTGCTCATTCCTGCTCTCACTCACTTGTCCCATTTCTGCCAATGCTCCAGGCTGCCCCTTTTACTGGGCTCCTGCCTGCATTGCCACCTTCTTCTGCTCACAAAGAAATCTGCAGCAGTCACGATAGAGCTCTGTTGAGCTCACACTCACCCTCTCTCACTGGCTCATTCTGTTTTCCCACTGCTGCAGGCTGCCCTTTTGTACTGGGCCCCTGCATGCAATTGCTGCCTTTTTCTGCCCACAAAGAAATCTGCAGCAGTCCCAACACAGCTCTGTTGAGCTTGCTCACTCCTCTCTCACTCACTCATTCCATTTCTGCCAGCACTGCAGGCTGCCCTTATGTACTGAGCTCCTGTCTGCATTGCCACCTTTTCCTGCCCACAAACAAATCTGCAACAGTCATGATAGAGCTCAGTTGAGCTCGCTCACTCCCCTCTCTCACTGCTCATTCTGTTTCTACCGGCACTGCAGGCTGGCCTTTTGTACTGGACTCCTGCCTGTGATGGCACCTTTCGCCCACAAAATAAATCTGCCACTGTCCTGAGAGAGCTCCGTGAAGTCACCACTGCCCCTGTCTTACGATTCATTCTGTTTCTCCTGGCACTGCATGCTGCCCTTTGTACAGGGCCCCTGCCTCTGTTGGCACCTTTTTCTGCCCACAAAGAAATCTGCAGCAGGATTTGCAGGGGTCATGTGATGCTGTGCAGAGGGTAAGAAGTGTTTGTTGAAGCTCCACTCTCTCACCTCGAATTCGAGTTTATCCTCCTTTTACACCCACTTTTTATAATTAATTCTGGTGTTATTAAGTGCAAGAGTTACAAGTGGTACCGTAGCTGGTAATAACTCCTGCAATATGTCTAATTTGTCTGACCAAGAGGAGGCTGCTCAGGAATCGGAGGATAAGTGCCCTTGCCGTAGCTCATCACCCCAAGGTACGCCCGGACGAGTTGTCACCCTCTCACGCCTAGAAACATAGACTTTGATGGCAGATAAGGACCGCTTAGGCCCATCTAGTCTTCCCATTTCCCTACCTCAGGATAGGCCGAGATCCTAGTTAACCAACAGCCTATATCTTCCTGCCCCCACAAGAATTGCCTTATGTCTGTCCCATGAATTCTTGAATTCTCCCACAGTTTTAGACCCCACAACTTCCTCAGGAAGGCTGTTCCATGCATCCACTACCCTCTCTGTGAAATAATACTTCCTCACATTGCCCCTGAACTGCCCTCCTTCTATCTTTAAATTGTGTCCCTTGTTCTTGCAAGTCTCTTTTTCTGAAAGATGCTACCCTCTTGGACTTTGTTGATTCCTTGAGGTACTTGAAAGTTTCTATCATGTCCCCCTCTCCCTTCTTTCCTCAAGGGTATACATATTAAGCTCTTTAGTCTCTCCTCATATGGCTTCTCTTGCAGACCCTGCACCATTTTAGTTGCCCTCCTCTGGACTGCCTCTATCCTGTCTATTCCGAGCTAACCCACGATCAAGGAGGCCTTGCTAAAGTTAATAGAGGAGGTGGCTGACTTTAAGCCAGCACTTACTCAGCTAGCCCAGAGGGTCACAGATACGGAGGCAAGGATTGCTCGGTGGAGAGAAACAAGACAAAATGGAACCAGAATTGGTTGAAATTAAAAATCTCTGACCAAACTGGAGGATCACTTCAAGAATCTTGAGGGCAGAAATAGAAGAAACAATTTGGTATTGATAGGGTTACCCGAGGTGAAGAGGGCCCGAATACCATACACAATTCTTGCAAACATTTCTCAAGAAACAGTAGGACCTCTCCCAATGGTCCAGAATATGTCATAGAAAGAGCTCACAGGTCTTTGAGAGCTAAGCCACCTCCATCTGATCCACCAAGACCTATCATCTTCAAGTTACTAAATTATTTGGACCAGGAATTCATTAGTAAAGAAGCCAGGAAGCTAACAGCCATATTATGGAAGGTAAAATTAAGGCTTGTCCCGATCTGACCTGAAAAACCACAACTGAGAGCCTCATATCGTCCGATCACCTCCAAATTATGGGCAGCAGGCATAAAGCACCATATGCTCTATCCAGCTTGTCTAGAGGTGGCCCTAAAGGAAGGACTAAATGTTTTGACTCTGTGGAGGAGGCACTCAAAGCTCTAAAGAAATGCTATCCAGATTTGTTCTCTAAACGAGAGAATGTCAGCTCGAGCTTATGATTCTGGATGCCAGTGCTGAGTTCTTTCTAGAAAGATCTTTAGGAAGAACTGACTATTTTCTCTTGGACTGATTCTTTTGGAATGTCTGACTGTGATCACAATACTTTCCTATATCGCTTTAATAATGACACTTCGTATTGGGATAGTAGTATTTCTGTTTAGGCTACTTTCATTCCTAATTTTTTGTTTTTCTGCTCCAGCAAATGCCACCGCGGGTTGAGACTGTGGGAACTGCTTTGACCACTAGATGGGGTTATGTTACTGTGTGTACTTCAAGGAACCTGGATTGCTTACCTAAGTAGCTCCATTTTATCCTATCAATTGCAACAATTTTACATTTTGCTTAACTTGAGTTCTTATCCATTGATAGAATTTGTATTTATAGGTTAGGTTCTGATCAGATAGCAATCCAGTTTCGAGTACTCCAGCAACTTATCGGACATTTGTTTTATGGGCTAGACCTGTTCCAGGGGGTTGTGTTTAGCGAGTCTGTTTACAAATCTTTTCTAGGAGAGTGCTCCATGATAGTTGTTGTAACTAATTTAGTATTGGTTTTAGTAATTTAGAGGGAACATTTGGGAATGCGGATTTATAACTGGTAATGCTATAGCCCGCATGTTTTAGGGAATGTTTCTTGACCTTTCATTATAGCGGCAATCATTGCAGTTATGAGGGAGGCAAGGTTGAATTTGACATGTCCCCTGTAGCTCTCAGACATTTCAGATTATCTGTGGTCATATTTACAGCTACTAGTACGAGGAAACTTGATTGCAGCTTGGGGCAAGAGGGGTAAACATGGTATGGCGGTAGGCTATCATGGATGTCCCCTTGGTTTCTTTTCTCTCCCACTACGTCCATTTGAGCTAATGAGATCCGTGGTAATAGTCCCTACGTAATTAATATATAGTGGGGGGTTGATTAGTAAGGAGTGACTCGTTGATACCATATGGATGGGGGCTATCTACTTAGGTTCCTTTTCTTTCTGTTTAAGCCCTCGTTGGGGAGAGGCTGAGGAGGCAGGCTCACCTTTGCATAGCGTCAGGGCAAGATGTTGAGGAGTAGGCTATGGGTCAAGTAACGTAGCTGTGTAAATAAGTTTAAATTTTTGGGGTTTAGTTTTAAGTTTGGGGGTGGGTTATGGATATAGGGTTTTCACTTGCCGTTGTTTAGGGAAGGAGTAGCAGCAGCGCGACTTCTACTTAATGTTTGATAAGCGGCACACTTTAAGTTGGTGGTATGGCTAGTTGTTTAAATATTCTTTCCTGGAATGTAAAGGAGGGAGAGACAATAAGAAGAAATATGTCATTTTAAACCATCTTGCTAAATACACCTTCAATAGTGTTCCTACAAGAACTCATGTGCTCTCAGAGCAGTTACACTTTCAAGAAGAGTTGGGTGGGTCAGGTCTTTGGTTTGGGTATAGTTCTAACAAATGAGGGTGGCTGTGCTCTAGCCAAAGGGTTCCATTCACATTGCGAAATCCAACCCGATCCCGAGGGAAGATTTATTTTGTTTCTGGCAAACTAGATCATCTGGATGTTGTATTGGGATCAGTTTATGGCCCCAATCTAGAAACTCCTTCCTTTTTGCCCATCTGGCCATGATCTTAACCCTTTTACATTACCCCATTCTGATTGGAGGCGACTGGAATTTGGTGCAAGCAGACGACCTAGACTGCACTTATTGTAGGGGGGTGAGTTCTCACCTGCGCAAAGAGCCCTAAAAGAATTTACTTGTCCTTGGGCCTGTGGATCCATGGAGACTGTTTAATCCTTCACTTAAAAGAATTTACCTTTTTTTCTGCAATACACAGGAGCTATTCACGAATCGATTACTTTCTAATCAGCCACCTATTGTCTAACACGGCTTATGTCAAAATTTTGGCTCGTGTAATCTCAGACCATTCTCCAATTTTAATTCAGTGTGCTTTACCTAATTCTTTAGTCTGGTCTCACTCTTGGTCTCTTAATAATACACTGCTGAAAGAGATTCAAATCATTGTAAGGTTTCAAAGCTTTATGCAGAGCACTATAAGTTGTAACTGGGGCTCTATCCCAGCTGTAGATCAGGTGTGGGCAGCTTTGAAAGCAACTTGCAGGGTGAATTAATTTATATTGCTACAATTCAAAAGATAAAGAAGAATAACCTCTTGAATAGCTGTTTAGCAAAATTGAAAACTTGGAAAGAGGGGTAGATAAGCTTTACCCATAGAGGAACAAGAACTAGCCACCTTGAGAGCTACTTATGCCAGCGCATTATTAGAGAAGGTGGAGAGATCTGCTTTTCTCTTGAAGGCTTCAGATATCGGTCAAGGGAGCAAAGCGGCAAATTGTTGGCTTGGTAACTGAAACAACAGTCAATATCTAAATGGGTTACAGCTCTTAGTCACCCTCAAATTGATGCTATAGTGACCAATTCTTTTGAGATATTAACTCTGTTCGGGACTTTTATAAGACACTATATTTTTGAACCCTAGCTCTGGGGATCAAGACAGCAAGATGTGGGCCTTTTAGAGAAGGCAAACCTACCATCTATGTCTGAGGAAGGTAAAACCCTTATGGCCCCAATTATTAGAGAGGAAATCTCAGGTGTTATCGATTCTTTAAAACCAGACAAGGCACGGGCCCGGATGGGTTTGAGGGTTATTTTATAAGACTTTAAGGTACATTTAATCCCCTGTTGCTTCAACTGTATAGTTATTGGAACACTTGCTTGAATTTTGAGCAGTCATTATTTGAGGCAAGAATAATTTTCTTACCCAAACCGGGTAGAGACCCATTAAAGGTTAGCAACTATAGGCCCATTTCACTCGTAAACATTGATATAAAGATATGCCAAAGTCCTAGGTAATAGACTGGGGAAGGTGTGGGAAAGTTTGCTGAGTCCCGAGCAAGCGGGGTTTGTTGCAGGGCGTACTTCAGCGGATCATTTTAGGAAGTTATTTCATTTGATTTCGCGTCCGGCCCGGGTTAGAGGCAGCTCGTGATCCCTAGGCGCAGAAAAAAGCTATGATAGGGTGGAATGGTATTATATGTTTGTGGTATTACAGAAGTTTGGTATTCCCTCACCCTTCATTAACCAGATTTGTGTTTTGTATTCTTGTCCGTCAGCTAGAATTCAATGTAATAATCTATATCTGATCTATTTCCTTTGTCGAGGTACTGGCAAGGCTGCCTCTCTCCCTATCTATTTAATTTGTATATAGAACCCTTAGCTAGAGTTTTAAAATTGGACAAAGATATATCGGGTATTTATTTGGAGCATATGGAATAAGCTATCTCTTTTGCTGATGACTTACTTATTCATATCTCCAATAGCAGACAATCTCTCCCTTGTGTTTTACAAATTATTTCCCATTTCAGCCTATTTTCAGGTTATAAACTTAATAGAAATAAAACTATTGTGTATTAGCTTCCCTTTTATCTAAGGATTGGAGCCTTTCTATGGGACTACAGTGGGAAACCGATTATTTAACCTATCTTGGTATTAAAATATCTAGGGACCTTACTAATCTCAAAGACCTCAATCTAAGTCCGCTACTTAAAACAACTAGAGAAGATTTGGTGAGATGGAATAAGCTACCATTATCATTTTGGAGGCTGGGCCAACATCCTTAAAATGTCTATTTTGCCCAGATTTTTTACCTTTATGCAACCTCAATATTTATTTACCGAAAACCTTTTTCTGTCCCTTTGTAAGATCTGTTCCAATTTTCTTTGAAAGACAAGGCACCTCGTCAGGCCTATGCAAAGCTTACCAGTTCCAAGAGGCTGGGGGCTCCAATTACCTGACTTTTATATCTATTATTAGCTATCCATGCCAACAGATTTTTGCATTGGCTGTCTACTACGACTTCTCTTACCAAGCTCTCCTCATGGCTGTTTTGGATTACCTGCAAGCCAACGCTTGTAGGATAGATTTAGAGGTTCTTTTGTATACTCCATGGGCCAGGGTTCTGTTGCAGGGTGAGGAACTACCCCTGGGTGGGACATCAGGGCCTTACGACAACTGTGCTCTTTACTGCAGAGGTCTAACCCAAAGGATTTAAGGCAACCTTTATTGAATAATCCAAACTTATGATAGGCAAGAATCCAATCCGAACCTTTCCAGCCAACTACCCTATTAAACTATATTTATCTAACTTTGTCTCGGTTGGACTCTTTTATCTGTCCCTAATTGCAATCAAAGTTTAGAGTGGCTCAGAAAGGGCTTTTCGGCTACAACAAATACGCCAATGTATCTTGCATTTTTGGAAACCTCCATGGCCTGAAGGGCTGGGGCATACTAGATAGCTGGCGAGCAGCAGTTAGGGCGGAAAGCAATAGCTAAGCTATAAATTAATCCTGTCTCATCTCACAGCTAAAGCTACTCCTGTAGCGTATTACTGGGAAATAATTACAATAATGGCTTTCCGTTAAAACCTGGGAAAAGATCTGGACAGACATCTATATTTTAACTAAACAAGACCGTTTAAGAAACATTCAATTTAATATTATGCATAATTTATATTATCGTCCATCAAGTTATTTCAATTAAAAACTATCCTCAGCTGAATGTGTGGGGTTTGCGGGGCTGAACTTGCTACCTTATATCATAAACTATGGGTATGTTAAGATCGCTAAATTTTGGAATCTGGTCAAGTATTGGGTGGCACCTTATTTTAATATTGCTCCTTTTTAATGAGGATACATGCCTGTTGGGTACATACTCACAGATCCCTACTTTTTTCCAAAAGGTACAAATAGCGATGGTTGCTTTGGTCACTAAACTATTAATACTCCATCATTGGAGAGAGGACTGAAGTCCTCATTTAAAGATAATTGAGCTGAACTGCTCAATGCTTTAAATGTGGAAAGATGTGTAGCCCGCTTTTAACACCAATGAGAAGTTTCAGAATTGCTGGGGCGACTTTTAGCCTGCATAAGAAGCAAATTTGGTTATTAATGTAAGCTCAACCATTTTTTTTATGTCTATCTCCATTGGTATCCTTATAGGAGCCCTTTGGGACAAAGCCTTTTTTTTTTTTAAAGTGATAACTTCACTTCCCAGGGCAGAATAGCGTGCCCTGATATACCCTCTTGCCTTTTATTTATTTTGTTTTCCCTTCCCTCTTTTTGTCCTCTTCCTCACGTATGTTTAACACTCCTTTGGCATTATTTTTCTGACAGGTCTCTTCTCCCTCCCTCTCTATAGTATAGTTTTATTCAGCTATTGGGGATGGACTAGTGCTGTTTAAATATCTCAGAGTTGGGGCAAGCTATTGTGGCTATTTATTGTTTATTACCCTAGCAGGGGTTAGTAAAGGGCTGCTGCGGGTGGGAGGTGGGTTGGGTTTGTGTTGTTCTGTCTGTTTCTTTGATTTGGTTATTTTATTTATTATGCCTTTGCTGTGCATTTTCAGCTGTTTACCACTTATGGCAAGTGTTGTTTTATATTTGAAGAAAATAAAGTTAATTGCAAAAAAAAAAAAAGAAATCTGCAGCAGTCCGACAGTGCTCTATTGACCTCACTCACTCCTCTCTATCACTCGCTTATTCCATTTCTGCCAGCGCTGCAGGCTACCCTTTGTACTGGGCTCCTGCTTGCATCGCCACCCTTTTCTGCCCACAAAGAAATCGACAGCAGTCACGACAGAGCTCCATTGAGGTCGCTCACTCCCCTCTCTCAGTCACTCATTCGGTTTCTTCCACGCTGCAGGCTGCCCTATTTTACTGGGCTCATGCGTGCATTGCTGCTTTTTCTGCCCACAAAGAAATGCAGCAGTCCCAACAGAGCTCCGTTGAGCTCACTCCTCCCCCTCCTCACTCGCTGTTCTGTGTCTCCGGCACTGTAGGCTTCCCTTTGTACTGGGCTCCTGTCTGCATTGGCACCTTTTCCTGCCCACAAAGAAATCCAAGCATTCCCGACAGAGCTCAATTGAGCTCAGTCACTCCCCACTCATTCGATCCTAATCTGCCCCAAACACTGATTTCCGACAGTGACTGTGGTATTCTGCACTGGAAGTGGAAAACACATTTCAGCCAGGATGTGAAAAATGACAGTTGTACTGTTCATAAGGTGTGAAAAAATGCCAGTGTTGAAAATGTGGCATGAAAATATTACTAATTTGACAGTTACAAGGGTGCATGGAAACTGCACAATGCACGCTAATAACACAGTTATGTTATGGAGTTTCATCACAAAATTTTCAACACAGGCATTTTAGGACCTATGCTCATGAACAATGTCAGTGTGATTTTCTTAATGTGTCCCAAACACTGATTTCCTACAGCAACCGTGCTATTAATGCGTCAGAAGCGAATATACATTTCAGCCAGGATGTGAAAATGACAGCTGCACTGTTCAAAAGGAGGTGTGGAAAAATGGCAATGTTGAAAATCTGGAGTGAAAATATTGCAAAAGTTGTGAAGGTACGCAGCGTGTGTGAAACTGTGCAATACCGTTCATAGCACACCTCATTTATGGACTTTTGTCACCAAATTTTCAACATAGAATTTTAGGACCTCTGCTAATGAACAGTGTCACTGTCATTTTCATAATGTGTCCAGAACATGGATTTCCACAGCAACCATGCTATTCTGCGCCAGAAGTGCGAAAACACATTTCAGCCAGGATCTGAAAATGACAGCTGTACTGTTCATAAGGAGTGCAGAACAATGGCAATTTTGAAAATCTGGCATGAAAATATTATAAATTCATGAACTTACAAGTGTGTGTGCAAACTGCAAAATGCACGCTCGTAACACAGTCATTTTATGGAGTATCGGCACCAAATTTTCAACATAGGCATTTTAGGACCTCTGCTAATGAACAGTGTCACTGTCATTTTCATAATGTGTCCAGAAAATGGATTTCCCCAGCAACCATGCTATTCTGTGGCAGAAGTGTGAAAACACATTTCAGTCAGGAACTGAAAATGACAGCTGTACTGTTCACAAGGAGGTGTGGAAAAATGCCAATGTTGAAAATGTGGTGTGAAAATATTGCAAATTCGTGAAGTTATGAGCATGCATAGCAACTGCCCAACGTCACGCTTGTAAAACAGTCATTTTTGGATTTTTCCACCAAATTTCTAACACAGGCTTTTGAGACCCCACCTCATGAACACTGGCACTGTTGTTTCATTAATCGGTCCTGAAAGGTGATTCCACGCAGTGATCTCAAAACCACCTTTTTGGGTTGAGGCGCTGGACGCCACACCTCGCTCCATGCGGTGACCCAGGTTCGGGAGTGGACTCGGGTGGCGTTGATGGGCCGGCCGGGGGAGTTAGGCAGAGCATCCATGACAGCTCGCCTACTCCAGGGAGGTTAAGGCTATAGCCTGAACACTTGTCCTGGCTCTGAGAGGAGGCTCAGAGTACTGCAAGCCCCAATGTTAAGGGAAGGTTGCCGATACACAGCATGACATCGGCGTTCTGCACCTTGGCGTCAGGGTCCTACACTGTAGGGGTGGGAGGAAAAGTGAAAAATGCCTGCCATCACTGGAAGATGGAGCCTCCAGAGCGTGCCCTCGATGTGCCTTCACCGCCAATGGCACCCGGACTGGACGAAGTTGATTGTTGAGTAAGGGGGTCTACCCCATCCCGCTCTGGGGTAAACCAAAGCTCTATGGGGTTCTTGTGGGGTCATGCGGGCAGGGTGGAAGGCGAGAGGATGTCTACCTTGAGGCTCCTGAAGGATCAGGGATGGCAGGCAGGAAAGCGAATAAATAGTAATTTAAAAAAAAAAAAAACACATTTTGGGCGATTAACACCATGACAGTGGAAGAATTCGTAAGGAGGGTCCCAAAACCTCATGTTGAAAATTCTGCCAAAATTCCAAAAATGACTGAGATATGAAGCAAAGTTGAAAAACCCTATTTATTCCATTATACAGCTTACCAGCATTTCCTCAGTTCACGGTCAGCTTTGAAGAGTGCAGCGTGTTCCGGTCCACCAAGATCGTCACGCCGGACTCCAGATGTAAGTATGGGGTGAGGGGGTGTGTGTGAGGAGGCAGGGTGTGCAGTGGGTGGTGCGGGTTGTGGGAGGGAGCAGGAGCCGGTGAGGACCATTTGTTGTTTTTACAGGGTACAAGAATAAAACCCATTCTGGGACTTTTTTTCTTTCAAGACCATTTTGTCACACTGGGGTGGGCTCAAGCATGCCACCACAGTATTTTGAGTGGGGCATCTGTAGCCAATGGGTGATTGGGCACCCACATTGCGTAAAAGAGGGGGCACAAGAGCGAAGGGATTGGCACCCCTTGGCACAAGTCTACTGGGTGTTTGGGGACTATGCCAACAAGGAGTGGGTTCCCCATTGGCAAATGAACCTTTGAGGGGAATTATGCTGACAGGGATTGAGCTCCCCATAGGCAAAATACTGGCCAGGGCATAATGCTTGATGGGGAGGGATCCCCATCGGAAAAATTAAACTTTTTAAGGGGATATAATGCTGGGGATTGGGCACCCCCTCAGCACAGAAAAAATGGGAGGAAATGCCGTTGAGGGCTGGATGGGAATTCAAGGGGCAGCACTGCAATGAGGTCGCTTCCTCATTGCAGCGGATGATGCTGCAATGGCAGACTGCCCCTGATTGCAGCGGTTAAAAATTTAGAAAGGTTGTGGCGTGCTGGCAGAACTAGTGTCAGCAGCAGCATATACACCATTGGAGACAGTGGGCCAAGCACAAAGGCTGTGGGGGCACTAGCCTTGCAAGTGCTTGCTCCACAACCTGCTTCTTGCAAAAGCTGCCACAATATGTTTCTTGCACTTGGCATAATCAACATAAAAGGAGAAAAGAATCAACCTGATAATTATCACCCTATTATTTTAATGCCTATTTAGTGTAACATTTTAGAAGGAATTATTAAGGATGAGCTGTCCATGGCTATATCTACTATTGATCATAGCCAGCATTGGTTTATCAAAGAGCATTCAGTAACTCCATCAACTTGGTTAGTTTTTATGATTATATAAGTGATAAACTTGATAATAAAATCCCATGTGGTGCAATTTGCTGGACTTCAAAAAGCTTTTGATTCTGTACCCACTGGGTTCTCATTAAAAACTTCAATCTTTTAAAATGAATCCCTAATCACTAATTGATTTCATCTTGGTTAAATGACGGAAGACAAAGTGTGTTAATTGATGGATTTAGTTCTTCTTGGAACCCAGTCCAAAGTGGAGTACTGCAAGGCTCAGTCCTTGCACCAGTAATATTTCAGATATTCATATCTGATTTATCTCATAATATCCAAGTAATATTGCAAAGTATGCAGATGATTGTAAAATTGTTAACACTGCAAGCTCACTTAGTGAATGTACAATCATCCAAAATGACTTAAATATTCTGGAATCTTGGTCTTTTGTTGGAATTTAAAATTTAATACAACAAAGTGTACAGTTTACACTTTGGTAAACAAAATAGAAAACATCAATATTATCTATATAACAAACCTATAGGTACCAAACTAATGGAAAGAGATCTTGGCATTATGATAGATTCAAAGTTAAATTTTGAGTCTCATATTACAAATACAATAAATAAGGCTAATAAAATCTGGTGGACAGTTAAACATAATTTCGTATCAAGAGATCCTGAAGTACTGTTTCCTCTTTATCGTGCCTATGTTCACCCACATTTAGATTTCGGGTCCCAATTATGGCCACCATATGTGCATGAGGACAATAATAGGATAGAAAAATACAAAAAGGATTACTAAATCTTTCTTTTTGATAAATCTCTCCTATCATAGTAGACTTACTAAACTTAAATTTAATGTCCTTGGAACAAAGGCATCTTAGGAGAGATTAATTATTTACTTGGGACATTATCAATGGTATTGATTTGATAGTGGAATGTGGATTAGAATTCAAACAACTGAATATTAATACCAGAGGTCATGCTTTGTAACTAGGAAGAAGTAAATTCAGAACACAAAAATGTCTTTTACTTTTCACAAAGAATAGTTAGACCTTGGAATAATTTACCTTTAGAAGTTGTTATTAGTTCCAGCAAAAATACATTTTAAAATAGACTTGATAGGTATTTATTGTCCAGTTCTAATACCAGAAGTTATATGTAGTTTAGGGGCTTTATGGGTCTATAGGCCTACTGAACCCTTATTCATTCTTAGTATGATTCTTAGTATGATTCCTGTTTAAAAGAGCAATCAGCAGTCTCTCCTGTTAAAGGGCAACACCAAATATTTACTCTTTCCTTTTATAAGGGGACCAGTGTTGTTTGGGATATTCATTGCAGACATATCATTGGACATCAAGAGCAAGATCAGTCTGTATGCTGATAATACCAAGGTAGGAGAGGTGGTGGATGACCTAGGGGATGGCAGGGGTTGCAGGATCATCTGGCAAAGCTTGAAGCCTGGTCAGACACCTGGAAACTGGGGTTTAATGCCAAAAGTGCAAGGTGCTGCATTTTGAGATAAAGAACCCAAGGAGGAGTTACCAGCTGGGGAGTGCAGCTAGCCCAGACAGAGGAGGAGAAGGATCTGGTGGATGCTCATTACAGGGTCAATGAACAACTCAGCACAATGTAGGAAGGCAGCTGCAAGGAGCCAACAAAATGCTGGGTTGTATTGCAAGGGTATATCTTCGAGGAGGGAGGAGGTGATTCTGCCGCTGTATAGGTTTATTAGTGAGACTGCACCTGGAGTACTGAGTGCAGTACTGGCATCCATAGCTGAAGAGAGACATTAAGTTACTGGAGGGGTGCAGTGCAGGGCAACAAAGATGATCAAGGGGCTGGGGACTTATACGAGAGGAGGCTGAGGGAGTTGAACATGTACTCGCTGGAGGAGAGGAAGGACGGGAACATGATTGAAACCTTTAAGTACATGAAAAGAATAAACAAGACAGATACAGAGGGCTGTTCAAAGTAAGGAGGGAGGGACACCAGGGGCCATGATATGAGACTGAAGGAAGGAAGGAAGGTTCAGGAGGGAGATAAGGAGACACTTTTTCACAGAGAGGTTGCTGGCTGGGTGGAATGCGTTACCTGCAGAAGTGGTATCCAGTAGAACAGTGGACTGCTTCAAAGGGGATGGGACAGGACAAGGGGAGGGTCAATGTAGGGAAGGGTGGAAGGGAAGGCAGCTGCAGAATAAGGGTGCTAGCTGCACATTCAAGCAGACTTGATAGACCTCTAGGCCTTTATCTGCTGGCAAATGTTGTATGTTCATATGTTCGTACTCTTCCTTCAATCACACCTAAGTAAACCTGCACACTGCTCAGTTTTCTTCTGTTGAGAGGTGCTTTGGTGCTAATGCTCCATACTCACACTTCCCACTTAGGTGAAAATGTGCTCCACTGCTAGTCCATCTCTGCATGGTATTACCCTCAACGCCCACAGTGCCTCAGCGTTGCCTCATTGCCACAAATTTCCTATACCTCCCAAGTGTTGCCTACACCAGCTTAATGGAGCTTTCCTGCCAATGACCACGGTGGCTGCACCCTTGGCTCTCTTTCCTGAATCTTTAATATTCAGGTAAACCTTCCTCCTACTCAGATCAGTGTAGGATACTCAGATGCAGCAGCAAACACCTGAAAGAATATCTATGACACATTGCTCTACTTTTATTGCTACTATCTGGGAATATCCATTCAAATCTGGGCCCTCCAACACTCACAGCTGAACCTCAAAGTTATGTTGGGCAACTCACAATAGGCTCTATGAATATCTGCATCCTTCTTCCTAAAATGGATATCCTTAATCCCTGGTTTTACAACATAATCCTGACATCCTTTCAGTGGTAGAGACCTGGCTCCCTCTAACATTGCTGATACATCAATTTCAATCCCAGGCTACACTGTGTAGGTATCATGTCACAACAGTGATGGGAATACAGCAAAGACCATAACAGCTACATTTATAGCAGTTCACTGTGATAGTCTGCTGGGTTCCCAACACTGTTGTCTCAGGTTGTTGCCCCTCCCCAAACCAACTCCGACTTGAGTTGGTTAATTTAAATACAGAGACCTCACAAGGGGTGTGGGGGAAAAGCCCCCACAGAAAACACCAGTTCCCCAGTAATGGCACAGCACCAATAGGCAGTGTTGTGCCGCGCTGTGCTGATGGTCGGCAAATTCTGTGCCATCGGACATGGTGGAAACCACTGTGTACAGGATGGATCATCTAACTTAGTGTGGGGCGGATGTGCAATCTACATAGGGAGGACCTGCTAGCCATTGTACTGCCTCTCCCAGATGCTGAGATTAACCTGCAGGTTTTAGCTTTAAAAGTACTACTTGGGAAGTACAACAAAACCCTCACAGGTCTGTCAGTGTACATTCCACCAGGTCAGAAGACCTCTGGGCTAAACTCTCTGATGGACTATCTTGGTGCCTTGAACTTAAACAATGAAACAGTGCTGCTGGGTGATTTTAATGTCAACTGACTTGCATCAGCCTCAAGTCCCTATAGGGATGAAGTTTCCACTGTACACCTTTCCCAGCTTGTCAATTCTCCTACAAAGATAAACTACAAGACTAGAACCTTCACATTGCTTGACTGGGCCTTGTCTAATTGAGCAGACCACATGTCTCACGTCTTGGTGCTCCAGGATGCACTTAGTGACCATCCACCAGTTTCAGTTCACTAGGCTAACAACTTCTCCAAACCCCACTGAAAACAATTATCCATAGGTCCTTAAACATGGTCACCTTGAATTGCTAAGCTGACCTTCACTGGCAAAACTGGTCTGCAGTCTACTCTTCCAGTTCTGTTGATGCAGCCTTAAACTAATGCATCCTGATGTTTAATAGGGTGTGTGACCAGCATGCTCTGCTAAAAGGCACAAAATCAAAGGTTACAATGACCCCTGGTTCATGCCTGAGCTCCTTGAATGGATGAAATCAAGGGATAATTTACAACATATAACCAGAGCTACAGGTAAACAGGTGGACACTCATGCCTACAAAAGAGCCCAGAACAACTGCACTAGGACCATATACACAGCAAAAAATCAATATTACAAGGAAGCCTCTCTTGCACTTGGAGTGACAACAGAAAATTGTGGACAAACCTTAAAGAAGTCAATGGCAAGGACACTATGTCTAGCCCCAGTGTGCTGAACATTAATGGTATACCCACTATAGAACCCAATTCCATTGCAAATTCTCTCAGTGAAGCCTTCTCAGACCTCAGCAGCATCCTTCCCCTGATTTCTTCCTACAAAAGGCTCATCTTCTAACCAATCCCTTTAGTCCTACCACTCTTTCACCTCGTGCTCCACTTTAGAACCATCTCTCATGGTGAGACTAGGAAATATTTCAAAAGGTCTTGATTCAGTAGTGACTCCCTCAACCTCAAATTTGTGGCTCTTACTCTAGAAGACATTCTGCCACCACTAACACACATCAACACCTCACTCAGACGTTCTTAGTTCCCACAGTTAGGAAAGCGGCCCTGGTGACACCCATTTCAAGAGTGGTGATCAACCTCACAAGGTAATTATTGGCCCATCTCTATACTCCCACATCTATCAAAGGCTCTTGAAAAATAGTTGCTGACCAACGAACTGAATACATAGAAAAGAACAATATACAGTGCCTGCAGCAGCATGGGGTTTGCAAAGGATACGGCACCACTACTGCGTTGCTATAGTTTACCTATAATATTCACAGTTCGTTGGATCATGGCGCACTAGTTTGCATCACATTCATTGACCGGTCAAAAGCCTTTGACCCAATTAATCATGATCTTCAGCTGAACAGCTTGCTTGTATTGGTCTATCTAATGATACTGTCACCTGGTTTAAGAGCTACCTCGCAAATAGCTCTCAACAAGACAGGATTGATAATGTCCTATCTGACAGTAGACCCGTTAAGCTCCAGTGTGCCCCAGGGCTCCATCCTGGGCTCCATTTTATTCAGTTTTTTCTAAATAGGCTCCCATTTACCAGTAGCTGTCTGATTCTGTTCTATGTAGATGATGCAATCCTTTATACAAGTGTCCCCAATCCGTTACCTTGGAACACAAGCTCCAAGACAGCTTTACTACAGTTGAAACATGGTTCAGAGATGGTTCAGAGAACAATCACTCATTATGAACTATAAAAGAAAAACAAGACCTTACTGTTTTCCATTGTTCACACCCATTCAATATAACAAATGAGTCTGAAACTGCAGCATTTTAGATATTTGAAGGTCACTATAAACAGCACTATATCATATGCCTACCACACTGAAAATGCTGCAAAGGCTGTGAATATCTGTATTGGTTAGCTTCATAGACATAAGCAAAGTCTTACACTGGAGGCCTTAAAACTCACTATCCAGAGTACAGTGATCTTTCTTGTTGACTATGACATAGTATTCTACAGCTCAGCTATGGACACAACCTCCACCGTATAAAAGTCACTCTAAATAAAACCTGTTGATTCTTAACTGGCTCCACACAGCTCACACATACGTGTGACCTATATGACCAGGCTAACTGGCTCCAGTTCACAGGTAGGCTCAGGCTCCAAACATGCCTTCTGGCCAAGAAAGTGTGTCTGGGCCTCATGCCAATGGGTGTTCAGAAGATCCTTACTCCCTATGAAACTGATATTCCACCAGAAGTTCAGATAGCATGGTATTTAAAACTCCTAGGTGTCGACCTCCCTTGGTCAAACAGCTTCTGCCCATCTTGTCCCAAATGGATTAATAATCTTCCTCTTGCCATCTCCTCTATAACAGCAATAGACCCTTCAAACATGAGCTCTGAAAACATCTCAATGCTAATGCCAGCTGTGACTGCTTCCTTAGCCCCTCAATTGCTGTTTTACCTGGTGCCCAGGCAGCACACTCTCGTGACCACATGGCCCCTAGTATCCTGCACTTGTTGTTTCTCTCCCATCCTGTGTCTTAATCCTTCCTCCATCAAACTCCCTCTTACCCCACCCCTCTTTTCTCTACAGTCCTCTCCATCTGCCTTCAGCCCAACCCCCCAAAAGCTTCAACAAGGCCTTCCTGGGCTGATGTTTCTGTACTTCTTGAGTGGGTGTGGCTGCCCTGAACTGCTATAATCCCTGTACAATGTCCTCCATCCCAACAACACAGTCTGCTGCAGTACCTCTCTCTGCCTTTCTGGCACCTCAGTCTGAGTTGTCCTCTCTCCTTAACTGCCTTAACCCTCTCAGATAATCTTTGAGCTTATAATAGCCTGTTGACTTAGTCCACTGTCTTTGTCGTCTTGTTTATATTTATATTTATACTTAGACTCCTATTTGTTATTAGCCTGCACTTAAAGTTCTACTGTATACCTAAATGTCTTTTTTTCAAATCACTATTAGTGTAATGCTGACGACAACTTATGTAATGAGTTAATGAAATAAATAAATAAAATAAAATAAATGATCAGACAGAGATTATATTCATTTATTCAAGAGACAGTTTTCAAGATTCAGTGTTAACACCAGGAATACCAATCCCTAGTACAACTACTGTATAACCTTGTAATTAGTAGATAAAAAGCTCCTGTGACTGCCCAACTTAACCTTGTTCTCCACTTCTCTTTCTGCTGGTTGGTTCCCCCCACTGGATTCTACCCTCACATCTTGGTATACCCAATGCTGCACTTTTCACCCTCTTGCCACCCTTCCTACATTCCTTCTCCCCCTTCCTCTCCCTATGACTCTGGCACTTCTTATTCTGTTGTCTATCTTCTCTGACAAATGCCGCTGGCTGCCTTGTTACAATACTACCCTTGAACTGTATTAATCTGTACTCTGTTTGCAATGTCCACATTGTTGTAATGCCTGTCTTGATGTTCCCCATAATTTGTATTTCTCTGAGTGGAACCTTTGTAAAAGAGCCTTGGCTCAAAGGTATTTGTAATCAAGACTTGATAAATAAATAAATAAAAAGTGCCTTGCAAAATGTGGGATATGAACTGGTTGTGTGCATGTGATAGATTACAAGTAAAATTAATCTGAAACATAGAAATGCACATGAAAGAGTTTGTCCCTGTCCTTCATGTTTGGGAAAGAAGAGACAATGTTCTACTTATTTTTCGAATTCATGTACATTAATAATCTTTGGCATTTGTTGAGCCAAAAATGGAGAGACCCAGTATAGCTAAACTCACATATGATTTAATAATTTATGGAAATTCATCAGGTACTATTATAAAATATTATAAAAGGATGTGGTTAGTTCTGTTAGTCTGCATCAAATGGGTGGTATGCCAAGTACAGTGCCAATATCTACTGCAATTCAGAAGTAGTTTCTTTAGAGAACTGAAACATAGAAATATAGAAACATAGAATTTGATGGCAGATAAGGACCACTTGGCCCACCTAGTTTGCTCATTTCCTTCCTACGTAAACTCCAGATCCTTAATGATCTGCAGCTACCTCTTTTTTCCTACTCTAGCTTGCCTTCTGTCTATCCCATGCATTCTAGAATTCACCTGTAATTTTAGCCTGTATGACATCCGCTGGTAGGCTGTTACATGCATCCACCACCATTTCTGTGAAAAATACTTCCTCACATTACCCCTGAGTCCCCTCCAGCCTCAGATTATGACCCCTTGTTCTTGCACATCTCTTTATCAGAAAGATGCTGCCCTCCTGAACCTTGTTGATTCCTTAAGGTACTTGAATGTTTCTATCACATCCCCTCTCCCTCCTTTCCTCCAGGGTATACATACTGAGATATTTCAACCTTTCCTAATATGCTTTCTGGTGCATTCCTTAACCATTTTGTTGCCCTTCTCTGGACCGCCCATTCTGTCAATGTCCTTCTGAAGATGCAGTCTCCAGAACGGAACACAGTATTTCAGATGTGGCCTAACCCATTGTCTGTACAGTGGCATATCCACCTCCTGTTTTCTACTGGTGATGCCCTCCCTATGCACCCCACCCCAGATTATTCACTTGGGAACAGAAGAGGGAGGAGTGTTCAGGAAGTGGCTGTGTTTATTTTCTTCTGTTTTAATTGTTATATTTAAATAGTTTGTACTTTAAATTAGTACTGTGAGTTACAATTGTTTAAATTAGTACTGTGAGTTGCAACTGTTTATATTAGTACTGTGAGTTACAGCTGTTACTTGGGCTGTGATATTGTAACTGTTGGCTTGTGCTGGTTGTGGTAACAGTTGACTGTGATATTTAAAGTAACATTTAAATATGTGCTGTTTGCCTGGTGAGAGGGAAGGGGTAATTACAGGCACCATCTTGTCTTGCATTATTTACTTGGGAACAGAAGAGGGAGGAGTGTTCAGGGAAGTGGCTGTGTTTTATTTTCTTCTGTTTTAATTGTGATGTTTGAATAGTTTACACTTTAAATTAGTGCTGTGAGTTACAACTGTTTAAATTAGTACAGTGAGTTTCAACTGTTACTTGAGCTGTGATATTGTAACTGTTGGTGGCTTGTGCTAGTTGTGGAGGACTAGGTCAATATGTTGTACGGCTTAATAGTGTACGATATGAGTGCTAAACCGTGAAGCGCTGTACATGAGAGTGAGAGGGTGCAATACCATTAATGCTGCTGTGTGCGGTACTGTACCCCTCGCTGTCCCAAGCAGAGGATAAGAACTCTGCTGGATGGTCTTCACCGAGCAGCTGCTGTGACTCTAGAGATGAGCCACTGGCAGAAGGGAATGCAAGCAGAGCGTTTAGGACCAGGTTTGATTCCCAGTTCCAGATGCAAGTAAATTTTTTCTTTTGCACTTTGTGCAATTTCACTATACCCCAAGTTAAGAATCCTTATTGGGGGTAGTTTTGGGAAGCAGAGCCCCCCAAAAAAAAACTTATGCCATATGCAAGAAATATCACTGTATTGGCAATATGCTTTTAGATGCAGCATAATGTCTTGTGACATTATGACTTCATGCTGGTTGTGGGAACAGTTGATGAGTTGTGTTAAAGCCCTCCTGCACTGAAAAACCACTGGGGGTGGGCTTGGAGGCTGTAAAGGAGGAGCTTGTGGAGATACAAACTGCCTGTATGAACTAATTCTTAAAGCTAATATTCAGGGTAAAAGTTCAGAGACAGGGAGTGTAGGTGGGTGGGTGGAGACACAAGGTTTACCAGCCCACAGGGTCTCTTGTGATGATTGTTATGATATGATATGAAAGCTAGCCATGTTATGTGATGTCATATGTGGATTTTAAATATACTAAGGCTGTAATGTATTACTAAGCTACAGATCTAGCATACTCAGGGCTGTAATAAGTATTTAGGGTTCATAAGAGCTGTAATACACTGAGGGATTGTACTACAGTTAAAGCATTTAAAGTGGGCACATTCATGATATGTCATTCTGCCCAATATAGAAAGTGACCAGTTTATGAAAAATGCATGTTTGTGGGGCTTTGCAGTGCAAATGTCACTCATGCACTGACTCCATGCTAGTTTAATTCTGCAGCTGACCTATACCTTGTTTCATTGCTCAGGAATCAGCTTTCAATCTCAAGACTCCATCCTTCCAGGTACAGTATTTTGCCTTCTAGAACTGAATTTGTGGAGTCACTGTGAGAGACCGTTAGAGTATTGTACATAGCCTCAGACACTCACACCCCAATCAAAGCTGTCGGCAACACAGCAATCAGGCAGCATGACACACTGCTGACTCTGAACTCCAGAAGAAATGGGAAATGGAGTTTGAGAGACCATTAGAGTATACATAGCCGCAGATGCTTACTCCCCATTCAGAAGCCATCGGCAACACAGCAACACAACAATCAGGCAGCGTAACACACTGCTTACTCATGAGATGAGGCTTTTTTCTTTGGCGGAAATGGGAAAATGGACAGGGTTAGCAGACAGAAAAGGGACGAAATAGCAGGAGGGCAATGTCTGTATTACAGATGTATTTTTCATCTGCGTTGCTTGAAATGGCAAATGATTTTGCATTCTGCCCGATAAAAACCACTACCCGTGGTAAGCGTGGGCGCATAAGGCCGATACTGTAATGTGTTACTGTATTAATGTAGTGCATTGAGGGATTGCATTAATGTGTTACTGAGTAAAGGTCATCAAATGGGCCAGGGGGTTAAAGAAGGACTAACATCAGACTAGTAATAGAGTATATAAATACGACAGTAGGTCTGGGGGACAGGTGTGGGGATACACTTAAGCCAATCACAGGGACAGGTGTGGGGATACATTTAAGCCAAATGTGAATAATGGGGAGTAGGCTTAAAGGGCTGCAAGAGGAGTAAAGGGGGTGGTGGAAGTGGACAGAAACAGATAAGGGCGGGTGGAGGCTGCAGAAAAGAGGTGGAATGATGGGCACTGTGAAGGGAGCATGGCAGGCACAGGAGAACAGTGAGTTGCAATGGATGTGGGGTGACTGGATGAATTTATTATGGAAACTGAGGCTGTCCAATTTGCTGCAGGCTAAGAAAATTGGAGGATAAAGTAATGGGGTTATGGAGAGAACTAAGGATAGTCAGGAGGCGGGAGCTGAGGCAGGAGCGACCCCACAAAGGAGGAGTGAAGAGATGCAGAGAGGAACTGCAGATCTAAAGATGGAGGGTGAGTGAAGGTGCAGTAGGAGGAGGGAGGGATCAGGGAAGGAGGAAGGAGGCGATGGGCACCATTGTGGGGTTATCAAGCAATAGTTTTGTAGTGTTGGCAGAGGAAGGAAGGGAAGGTATCAGAGCTGTGAGTGAGGGGAGAGGGGTAGGGAAGGTTCAGAGGCAGGAATTACAATGGTAAACAGAGATGGAAGAGGAAGGGTAGGGTAGAGGAGGAGGGAGATGCGGTAACATGAGGGGAGCGCAGGAGGGAATGATGCAAGGAGCACAAAAGGTGCAGATGAGGGATGTAAGGAGGGTGGCAGCAGGGTTCCAGAGGGAGTGGACAGGAATCACAGTGGAGGGGTCAGGATCAGAATGATGAGGGGTGATGGTGCTGGGGGACTCCATACTGAAGGGGATTAGATGGGGAGGAAGGGCAGAGAGGCACAGTAGTAACTGGGTCAAGGCAATTTCAAGGTGGACTGCAGACAGGGCAGGGCAGACACTTCTCAAGTCGAAAGCAGATGGAGGATGAAATCACATGTGGTGGTGCACATGGAACAAATGACTTTGCTTGGGAAACAGTGGAGGTAGTAAAGGGAGGTTGGAGGAATTGGGTAGGCAGAGTGAGGAGGTGAGGGTGTTGGTGGCATTCTTTGAGGTGCTACCAGTACTACATGCAAGTACAGAGAGAAAAAAGGATAAAGGAGTTCAATGGGTGGCTGAGGGATTAGTGCTGAACCAGAAAATATGGACTGGTGTCAGACTGGGGCAGGACCTGGGACAATAGCATCCATATGCAGGGGACAGGTTACATTTGAGCAAGGTGAGAAGAGCATACTCAAACAGGGAATGGAAGGGTATATTTCAACAAGGGTGGATTTAACCTAGGAAGTGGCAGTGGTAAGAAGACCGTTGATACAAACAATGTCCAGAAAGGGGAGCATAAAGTGATCACCCCCAGTTAGAGGTGAAGGCAGTGAGGAGAGGTACAGAGAGGACCAACAGGGGATAAGAGGACTGGTAAGGTTGGGGAGGAACAGGCTAGAAGGTGGTCTCACTGAATGCAAGAAGCCTAAGGTACAGAACTTCAGAATTACAGGCTTCTTGCAGTCGAATTGATGGACATAGTGGCCATCACAGAAACATGTGCACCTAGTACCAGTACTAGGATATGATGATCCGAGGGTACAGGCTATTCAGAAAGGATAGGGCCAAGGGAATGGGGGGGTGGCGATCTATGTGAGGGAGGGATTAAGTGTGTAGGGAGGAAAGGGAGGAGGTGAAAACAGAAGCTCTGCAGATGCAGTTCCAGGATGTGAGGAATAGGACACTGAGAATGGGGTAGTGTACAGGCCACCATCAAAGGGTTGTGACCTGGACCGGGAACTGGCAGATCAAATTCGAAGGTAAGCAGGAAGGAAGCACAGTCGTGGTGGGCGATTTCAACCTACTGAGCATGGATTGGAGCACACCTGCCTCCAAGAGTGCAAGGAGGGGTCCTGTTGGAAGCTTTTCAGGGCATCTGCTTGACACAGCTGGTACAAGGGCCGACCCAGCTGGAAAGGACTTTGGACCTT
This sequence comes from Neoceratodus forsteri, assembly GCA_016271365.2. NCBI lineage: Eukaryota > Metazoa > Chordata > Ceratodontiformes > Ceratodontidae > Neoceratodus > Neoceratodus forsteri. Next base: position 410,400,606 of record CM057449.1, read on the forward strand.
GTACAGCATAATGGAAAAACTGTAAGGAACCTAGAAGTGGAGAACTGCTTGCAGGGAGTGACCACTACTTGGTGTGGTTCACACTAATCATGGGAGGGACACAGGAGCACGGGTACAAGGGTGGTTGAGTTTAGGCGGGTGGACTTTGGGATGATGGGGAAATTCTGAGCAAGCACCTGGTAGACATCCAACAATACATGGATGCAGATAAGAAATGGAATATAGTAAGGGGAGGGCTGGCAGAGGCAACAGAGACCTGTACTAGGAAAAAACAAGGTCAGGGCAAGAAACCCAGTTAGCTGTCACCAGAGGTCGGAGAAGGGGTGAAAGCCAAAGGTCTGCATTTCAAGTATAGGAAAATGGGGAGGAGAAGATAAAGATGCATAGAGGGAAAGTCTAGGGAGGTCACCAGACTGGTCATGGGGGGGTCTAACGACTAGAGGCTGAGACTAGTGCAGGGGATCAAAGAGAGAAAAATTACATAGGCAAGAAAAGGAGAAGCAAAGGCCAGCTTGTGAGGATCAAGAAAGATGGGGGTGGAGAAGGGGCACAGCAGGTAGAGGCACTGAACAAGTACTTCTGCTCTGTGTTCATGCAGGAGAAGGTGCAAAATACCTCAGGCAAGTGGGGAGGTGGGTAAGGGGGATGACAGATATAGGGATTATAGAGTGAAGGGTGCTGGAGGGTTGAGGGCATTAAGAGTGGACAAAGCACCGGTGCCGGATGGCATTCACCCTAGAGTACTGAAGGAGCTGGCAGAGGTCCTTGTGGGGCGGCAGACCTGTTCAATACCTCCCTGGACATAGGATGTGTACCACAGGACTGGAGGATGGCTCACATGGTGCCCATCCATAAAAGTAGGCCAAAGGATGAAACAGGGAACTACAGGCCAGTGAGCCTCACCTTGATCGTGGGCAAACTCATAGAGACCATCCTAAAGGAGAGGCTTGTGAGCTTCTTGGAGGCAAACAGTATCCAGAACGACCAACAACATGGGACTGTCATAGGCAGATTGTGCCAGACAAACCTGGTAGAGTTCTATGACTGGGTGACATGGAACTGGACAAGAGCCATGCTAGGACATCTTGTACTTGGACTTCAGTAAGGCCTTTTGGCTAGTTTAAATGTTTGCTAATAAAACATTTAAACCTCTCACTAAGGATCTTGATTCCTCCCAGATAGATGCAGGCTGTCCCTCACATACAAGCCTGTATCCCTTCAGGTGGTCCTCCCATCCCCAATGAAGCCAAATCCTCAGCTCTGCACCAGCTCTTCAGCCATTCATTGAATCCCCTGGTGTGGATTACCATGGTCTCACCTATACCATAGACAGGCAACACGTCAGAGAAAGTTACTGTGTGTGCCACCTGTCTAAGATCCCTCCCCAACTTCATGAACTCTCTTTGCACTGCTCTCACCTTGTCCCCAGCCAAGTCATTTGTCCCCAGGTTGATAATGACATCTGGCTCACACTTCCATCCTGCTGCCGTAGCAATCCTTTGGATACGCTTCCCATCCCTCCAAGCCATGGCACTGGGCAGGTACCTGACTTTCCTCTCTTCTGCCCCTGGTCTACCCTCCGACAATAGAATCTCCTACTAGAAGTTACTTCCTTCTCCTCTGGGGTCACTTGCCAACCTTTGTGGGCCTCCACTGTGGAGGATCCCACATCCCTTGTCCACCACTGTGGGTGCCTTCCCAAGACAGTCCCACCCTTCCAGAAAGGCAAAGGATTTGTGGAGTGGAACCTCAGGTTGATTGCGCCTTTCCCACCCTATCACCCTCCCTGATCCCACCTTTGTCCAACCACCTCTCACTTCTGGCATCCTTTGAGGCAGCGAGTGTGGATTTGGCGATCCCTGGTGGGAGGTGGCCTCTCGAACTCCAGCCAACTCGGCCTGGAGACAAGTAACCTCCTCCCTCCACCCAGAGGTGCCTGCAGATGAGGCAGCATTGTCATCTCCAGAATGTCTCCATGAAGACTGCCGCCCCACATGCACTGCATTGCACCACTCCCAACATGTCTATTGCTGACCTTCCCCTTTATAGGCTTCAGTAAAAAAATGCTTTTGTTGTTTGTTTTAGAACCTTATACTAAGTTCATTGACTGCAATAGTCCTTTCCTTAATGTGTGTTGTGTGATTAAACCCTTCTGTTGACCCTCCTCCTTTGTTACCTTAGATAGTTGGGCATGATGCTTTCTTCCTGGTTCTAGGAGGAAGTGGTACTCTACGGTTACTATAAAAGACTGACGAGCCTGGGGTGGTTGGGTGAATTGAGGAACAAAATTAATAATGAACTGAATTCCATAAGAGAAAGAGAGTTTAAATATTTACCCATATCAACTTCTGATGCTTTTGGAAAGCGTTGCCTGATTTTAATAAGAAATAGGACCAAGCCTGTGAAGTTAAGTGTTTTGTATTTGATTTTATATATGTCATTTTATTTTTGTTTTCCTGTTTTTTAAGTAATAACTTACAATGGTGTTTTCGTTCCTGGATTTATTTTAATAAAAATTCCCTTCTCTGGGTTATTTTTTTTCCTACCTGGACACCCTCAGGATGGCACCAGAGATGGAGCAGAAGGGACCGTGTTTTAACATCTCATCCAAAGAATGGCACACCCTGGCAGTACAGCACCTCAAGTACTGCACATGGGTGCCAGCATTTAAGGTATGGGCCCAATCCCAGTGATGAACCTGAGCTGTTAGATGTTGACACTTTTTATGGGTGCACCTCCTTGACACTCACTTTTACTCAACACTGACATCGGCTGCTTGATAACCCGCCACGATCAGAGAAAAGCAGGCCTCCCGACCAATGGTGATGTTAACTGTCAGTGGGGAAGCTCCTGTTAGCTGATCTGTAGTGGATACCTGATCATTAAGCACCTATTTATTAAGCTTCTCGGCTCCAGTCTACCCCCACTTTCCTCACCACTGAGGGACTCCTCTAAAGACTTGCACCTCCTTCAAATACCTCGGGTCTGGCTTGACCAGCACCTTGACTTTCCACTCATATCGACTCGATCCACAAAAACTGCGCTCAAAACTAGGTGCCTTATATCAGAAAAGGGTAGCTTACCTCTGGTAACCCATAAGGAAATTGTCCAGAAAATGATCCTCCCGATACCTGACTATGGGGATATAGTCTACAGTGCTGCTCCCAAGTCTGCCCAGCCAGCCTTGACCCTGTCTTCCACTCCTTCTGTCATTTTGCCTTGACTGATTTCTTTCGACTCATCATTGTGACCTCTACAGCTCCCTTGATCTAATGTCACTCCAAGCTCGTGAACACAACCACAGCATCAGGACCACAGCAAAATTCTGGTCACAGTCCCTTCTCCCCTACCTTGCATCTGCCCTCTCAGCTCCATCACAGCCCACCTACTCCCTCAGGAGTGGTAACTCCCGCTTCTAAAAGTTCCATGCATATCCACATCAAAGAGCCAAGCGCATTCAAATACCTCATGCCTAATCTTTGGAACACACTCCCAGCAGGCATTCGTGACTTCACTAACACCTCTCACCTAAATCACCTCCTCAAGGCACACTTCTCCTCAACATGCACCTGCACATAGGGCCACATAAGGGCTGGTACCCCAAGACCTTTACTGAATTTAGACCTCTTGCTGCACTCATAGCTCATCATCCCTGTCTAGCTTACACGTTTATGTGAGCAAAGCTAGGGTTATACATATAGGCTCTGCACAGAACAGTGTAAAACTCTGATTTTTTCCTCGTTACTTTCCTTCCTAGTTATTTGTGCATTTTGTTAATTGTTTACATGCACTATTTTCCTCTGCTGCTGTTTGTAATATGTAACAGCATACATGTACAACTACTTTGTGATTATTATTTATATGCTCCAGTTCTCCCTTGTTGCAGTCTTACTTCTATTTCTACATAGTGTAAATGTAAATATGTACAACTTCCTCTACTGTATGTAAATGTAATTGCATTCTTGTACATTCTTCTTTGTGCTTATGATTTATATGTTTCCACTTGTCCCTTTCCCGAGGGCACATCTGGAATCGGTGATAACCCACTCAGTATGCTTTCCTGGTAAAACTCTTAAATAAATAAATAGATGCTAAGAAATACTAACCCCACCTAAGGATGAGACACACCTTTCCTGACCTGGACACTGGACTTCTATTTGCTTCAGACCTAGGTCAAACACTTTTTATGCCATCTTTCTGCAAGTGGATGGAAAATGACAGCCTGCTTCATTTCTTTCCTTCTCACTTTTGAATTCTTTCCTGTCTCAAGGTCCCACCTCATGTGGTTATTAAATGTAATCAGGAAATACAACGCCTGTTGACAACGTCATTGTCAACCAATGTTACAGTACAGTGACAGCTTTATGTCAACAGCAATTGCAGTTGACATAGAACTGTTCTCTGTACACTTCTGCTTCCTTGGGGCTTCACCTCAACCTCCCATGTGGGGCTCTGCACCTACACCCCACATACTTTAACTAATTGACTCAGAGTTGGAGTTGATTCAGGGAGGGTTGCATCCCCTAGAATGCAGTGCTGTCCCACAGTAAGAGTACAGTGATCTGGTGAAGTTGTCGCTGTACTCATGGGTGTCGACGGGTGATTGGTATATGAAAAAGAGTAATGGTGGTGAAACTGGGGAGGACCTGATGACATGCTGTAACACAAAGTCCAGTGGCAAAGAACCAATGGTATATTTGTGTGACTATTGCCTACCATTGTTTTTATTTCTCTCTTTAGTTACTGGAAGGTGCTGAGGCATCATTAGGGTACTGAAATAGAAGCTGGCATGCCACAAGGTGCTTTAACAGGACCTATTTTATGAAGCCAAATGCAGTGATTATTTATTATATTAGTGCACCACCTCTTCATCCAGAAAGATCCAAGTTCAGAACAATGCTGCTTTTTATCATAAGACCAAACAGAGGAAGTGGTATGTGTCACAAACCCACTCAGCAGGTCAGGCCCACTGCTCCCACAGTGCCAACCTCTGAGTGCAGTCTTGTGAACAGTTAACAGAAACAGGGTAATCCTCCTGTCTGTTTTGTGGGGTTGAATCAACCTTTGGTCTCAAGTTCTAGAGGGATTCAAAATGTGAACCTCTTGCTAGCGTGACACAGTGCACAGGCTCAGATAATTCTGTCTTCAGGGGGCCAGATATCTTTGCCTACGGGCACCTAACCAGCTGTACAAAATGAACCCTTAAAACTCTAATAAAAGACCTCAGATTAAACTCTCACCTTTTTCCAGTTTGGTATCACCATTCAAGGTTATGCATGGTGTCAGCTTTTAACCATATATACTTCACTTGTTAAAGAAAGAAATTCAAAGACAGACCAAGTAGGCTCTAAAAATAGAGTTTACTAAGATAGATAAAAGTATGTAAAACATAAAATACAGAATCATATATCACAAAACATACAAATCACTTAAGCAAAACAGGTTTAAAAGTGTAGACAAAATATCCTACCACAGTTCTCTTAGAATTGTCTTTTCAGGTATTCTTATCTCACAATGCTGAAGATGTTTCTTTTCAGAGTCCAAACATTTGTGTGAAAATGGAAAACTGAATACTGTCTAAAAATGTCTTTGCTAACCCCTTTGTGTGAGGTCACCTAGCTCCTCATCTGTTTATTAAAACTCATACACCCAGGATGTTTTATCATTTTAGACGGTAAGTTAATTAAGGTTACATCATCAGAAACTCCTTTCCCATGTGACTTCCCCAATCAAGTTTGTAAATTTCCTTCATCTATGAGCAGTATCCTCTCACACAGACATCAAAGCATTTATGATTTCACACCAGAGTGCCATAACCTGTTTCCTCCTCTAAACATCATAAAATGGATACTGATTTCCTCTTAGTAGTTAAAGCTATATTTAACTTAGATAAACAGGAGATCCTTGATTAAGGCCTGTTCTAGTCTGTAATTAGCTCTTGGCCTTTCAGGTAACACCTTGTATCTAAAATGTGTGTGGTGTGTGTGTGTGTGTGTGTGTGTGTGTCATCTCACATGGTGTCTCAGCATCTCTCATGACAGACTGTCAATAACACAATTTTATATTACAAAAGTACAGTGATCAGAACCAGCAGTCCAAGTGTCACAATCCTCTCCAACTAGACTGAATTTGGGGCTCTATCCCTGCATGGGATGAGCTTCCCAAATCAGTTCACTCTTCATGGACTCGAGACAACCCATCTGAGTTCTGATTTTGGCTCCAGCCCCATGTAGAATTGTCATGTCATACCTTTGTAAAGCAAGACTCCATCTTAGCAATCTACCATTGTTTTTCCCATCTGCTTCAGTCAAACCAGAGGGTTGTGGTCAGTCTGCACCACAAAATGCTGCCCATATAAGTATGGCTCCAACTTCTTTAGGGCCCACACTATGGCAAGATATTCTTTTCCACAGTAGAGTATGCCTGCTCCTGGGAAGTAACTTCCTACTCAGGTACACTACTGGGTGATCTCTCCCCTTGACTGGATGTCTGACTCAGTACCCTTAAATCCAGCATCTTCTCCACTTCCGTCCTAATGTCCTTTTGGAGCCTCTGACACCAGATATGCTGTTCAGATTTGCAAGCGTATGTCCATGTCTCCATCACGTGCATCATCATAAGTTAGGCCATGCTTGGTACTAAACAATGGGGCAAAGTCTGCTAAAACTTCCCTTCCTTTCTGGATCTGGTCCGGGGTCGGCTGGGAGACAATTTAACTGCCTCCACAGAAGACTCCCACTTACTTTCTTCCAGCAAGTCCAGAAAGGGGTCTCCTTCATCCATCCCCTCCCCAGGACTACACGCTGCAAACACCATGTCAGCCCCATTTACATATGGCTTCATCATGTTGACATGGTACATTCTTTCTGTCTGTCTTCGGTCAGGTAACTCGACAATATAGTTCAAGTCATTTACCTTCCTAACCACTTTGCGTGGTCCTGCCCACTCAGTTGCAGCTTGTCTTTCCAGACCAGAATAAGAACCATGACTTCCTGACCCACCATGTATGAGCTAGCTCTGGCTCTGCATTGTACCACACTTTTGTCTCTGTTGGGCAGCTGCCAGATTGCTCTGGGCTGTCCCCATTAGCTCCTTCAGCCTTTCCTAAATTTAAGGATGTAATCCACTATGGAGTTCGCTGGGTGGTGTGCTTGCCTTCCCAGTCTTCCTGGATCAAGTTTAGGGCCCACATACCCGGCGGCCCATATAAGAGTTCAAAGGGGAAAATTCTGTTGACTTTGGGGCACCTGCCCGTATGCTGACAACAGGTGGGGAAGGTATTCCTAGTCCCTCCATGCTGTTCAGCAAATGTCCGGAGCATTGACTTCAGCGTACCATTGAGTCTTTCCACAAGCACATTGACTTGTTGGTGATATGGTGTCGTGCATCTCTGCACCACCCCACACTTCTCCCAAAAACATTTCATCTGGTCCACATGAAGGAACCCCTCAATTGGTGATAACCTCCTGTGGAAACCCAACATGGGAGAAAATCGCAAGTAAGGCATCTGCCACTTTGTCTGTCTTCAGTGAGGATAGGGTGACTGCCTCTGGGTACTGGGTGGCATAATCCACCAAAGTCAGGATGAATTTCTTCCTGAGGAGCTGGGTGTATTTAAAGGCCCCACAATATCCATTCCCACCATCTGAAATGGCTCCTCCACTATGGGCAATGGAATCAGGGCAGCTTGGGTTTTCTTGCCTGCCTTCCCTATTTCTTGGCACGGTGACAAGACCTGCATACTCCTTCACCTGCTGGGTGAAGCTAGGCCAATAGAAATTCTGGGCCAACCGCTGCATAGTGCTCGTGAATCCCAGATGACCAGACAAGGGAATATCACGTGCAGTCTTGAGCAACTGCTCACGATACCCTGGGAATGACAAGCTGCCTGCCTAGTATCCCTCCCTCTGTCTGCACAGCCTGAGTATACATAAGTCCATTTTCCCAATAAACCTTATGTCTGCTGTCACCTCCCGTGCCCCATCAGAGTTTTTCCAAGCCCTCAGCTGCTCTAAACTAGTGTCACTTCTCTGAGTGGGGCAAACCCTCACACTTTCCCAAGGCATGGTACAGGTCCCTTCAGTCACTAAACTAGGGTCCCTAGCACTAGCATCAGGAAACTCAGGTTCACTGTCAGTTCCAACCCTTGGACAATGGGTCACCCTCCCTTTTCAGTGTAACTCTCTGTAGCTGTGTGGTTACTTGCTACTGGAGAAATTTCTACCCCTTTTCATTAATCTCCATATCAGGAGACACAGGCTGGGGAACCAGCCTCTCAGTGGTTTCCACAATGGCTTCTATGGAGTTTGGGGAACTACAATTTTCCCTTGCTGCTTGTCTATGGGTAACAGAACATACCATCCCTGTTTGAGGTTATTACCTAGGATCAGATCCACTGCTAAGGTTTTGGCTTCAGCCACCTGTTGCACAGTTCCACCTGTTTCACACCAGTCCAGAACACTAGCGAGGGCAATGTTTTATCTCACCAGTAAAGTCCTGTACAGTGACATATTTATTAGTTATAAGCTGACCAGGCTGTACTAGATCCCCTTACCAAGGTGAAGAATGCCCTGTGTCTCTTAACTCTTGTGTCTGTACACCATTCACCATGACTGGGTGCATGTGTTCCTCATGTTCACAGATATGCTTCAGGACACACAAACAACCCATTCTTTTCTAGTACCATTCTGTGTAGTATTGCTCGTTCTTTTGGGACAATGTCTGGCAATATGCCCAGTTTCTTTACATAACTGACATTCACTTCTCTTTTCAGAGAAATCTTTTCTCTGAAACCTGGGGTTAACTGGTTTCTGTGGAGGCAGTGAGGGTTTTAGCTGCCCTGAAGGACACTTTTTCCTTTCTGCACTGCCACACCTCCACATTCACTCCCAGAGCAGGTCTACTCTTGGCATATGGGTCTGAGAGTTCAGCAGCCTCTTGCACTGTTTTAGGGTCTCGGTCCTCCAGCATGGTTTTCAGCTCTGCTCAACATGCCCAATAAAACTGTTTTAACAAAATCACATTTTCAATTTTATCAGCAGAGTTTGCTTTAATTCCTTCCCACTACCGTTTCAAAACTGACATTGTTTCATGGCTAGCTCCTCATAGCTCATGTCAAGCTTCTCCTGAGCTTACAGAATTTAGATCTGTATGATTCAGCAATTAATTCAAATTTATTTAACAGTGCAGCTTTAAGTTTGCTGTAATCATCACTGTCCTCATTGTCCATTTGACCTCAATGCATCCTGAGCTTTCCGGTAAGTAGTGAGGATAACTGGAAGCTCCAGGACTCCTAGAATTTTAGCCTGAATACAAACTTTTCAAAAGAATTTAAAAGGTGGGGGTCACGTGACGCCAATGGAGGAGTAGCAGTCGCTGCGTGAGGGCTCTTGACCCTAAACCAGCAAGTTCGTGATTTTCTACAGTGCCAAGGCAGTTTACCTGGTCCCACCATATTTACCATCATTGCCGTCTCCCTCTGGTCTAATTTGGTGCCATTCGGTGATCGTGCGATGTAAGCGGGCTATCAGGAATTGGAGGCGAAGCGGCCACGCCACAGTTCATCACACGAGCACGGCTCAGAGGAGGTGAAGCCTGAAAAGATTTACAGCAACCTCTCGTTATTAAAGAAGCACTCTTTAAACTGGTTGATGAAGTCGCAGACATAAACCTGCTCTGACCTAACTGGCTAGATGCGCCACGGACACCGAGGCTCGCATTTCATCAATTGAGTGAGCGTTTGAGAAGACAAGGCCTGCTCTCTCGACTGCAAAAGACGATCACAAAATTAGAGGAGCGGCTGGATGATTTGGAGGGCAGAAGTCGCCAAACAATTTAGTCTTGTTGGGTTTACCAGAAGGGAGGAGAGTCCAATATGCTGTTGTTCTTTGAAGCTACTTAATAGATCTGTGGGCCTCACCAAATGGGCGGAGTATGTCATTGAAAGGGGCATCGTGCTAAGAGCTAAGCCACTACCAGCAGAGCCTCCTCGCCCTATCATTTTTAAGCTCCTTAACTTTCTGACAGGGAGCATATTTTGAAGGAATCAAAGAAACTATCTTCCTTTCACTGGGAGGGTAAAAAATTACGCCTTGTCCCTGACCTGACGTGGAAAATGAGACAATGTAGAGCAGCATTTCGACCTGTTACATTGAAATTATGGGCACGGGATCCACATTGCATTTTGTATCCAGCTAAACTCGAGGTCACTACAAAGAAGGAGTTAAACGTTATGATTCTGCAGACGACACACTAACTTCTCTCCGTGGTCTGATGCCAGATCTTTTCCTAAAGGTTGAATTATGAGTGGACTATGGGTATCTCCTGTGCTTAATAGCTCAGCACAGCTGTATTTTTGGCCTGTTTCACCAGTTTATGCTTTTGTGGACTATAATTTTACTATTGAGACCACTACTACAAGATCTTAGCAACCATATTCAAATTCTGGTCTACTTGGACACCAACCTATTACTTGACTCATATATAAGTAATTAAAACAGATCTATTATTTTAGGAGATTGTTTCCTGTTCTCCTCTAGGTCCAGCAGGGGTGTTAGCCTGATCTTTTATGTTAATGATAGCTTTATTTTGTACCTTTGTGCCATTCTTATTAGAATTGGTCATGGCTATAAGGTTTGTTAGGTGGTGGAGGCTATATAGATTATGCTGACAAGCCCTAATACAATTGTGGTGAGGAAATACTGGGGCAGGAGGAACTGTTAGGATTTATGGCTCTCCATCCTCCGGTGGTGCCACCTCCGTTTTCTCCCTCTTATGGGCTGTTATAAGAGCATGTATATGTATACCTCCATGTGACACCACCCCATGTTGGGTCAGGTCTTAACTGTTACTTGACTGGAGATGTTCGGGTGGGGGAAGCCCCAGATAGACATGAGTCTCTCTAATCGGGAGGGCTCAGCTTCCTCTGGGCGCTTTCCTCTTTCTTTTTGGGAGGGTCTGCTAGCAGGAGTCCTCCATTAAATAGTTAATTGTTTTTCTTTTGGTAGAACGGCCTGTATTAGGGCCTTCAGCAACCAAAAAATTTTTCATTGTATCTGGCTTACGATATTCACTAATATTACCTGTGGGCGGGGGCTATATCTGGATTTATGAATGGTGTTTCTACTTCGGAGGGTTTGTGTGTGGATCTTCATGGATTTGTGATTGTGTAGGAGGGTTGGGAGCCCCACCTCTATGGCTCACTTTGAACCAGTGCAAGAGGAGTGGCTTCGGCCTGGGGGTTGTAGTTTGCAGTTCAGTTGGGGGGATTATTTTGGGGGTGGGGGTGTTTGGAGATGGGTGGGTTGGTTTTACCTTTGGTTATATGTGGGGGTGGGGCAGCTATCCGTATACTACTCTGGGGCAAAATAGGATGAATGGTTTCTAATCTGAATTTTTTTGTGGAATATTAAAGAGGGAAGGATAATTGTAAGAAATATATAGTTTTGAATCATCTGGAACATTATCAGTCGGCAGTTGTATTTTTACAGGAAACACATGTTTTGTCAGACCACCTTTCTCACTTCAGGAAGAAATGGGTAGGCCAAGTGTTTGGGTCTGGGTACTCTTCCTCCAGTCGGGAGTGGTAATTCTGATAGCCCGGGCGTCCGTTTGTAAAATCAGAAATACTTGATGACCCGAATGGCAGGCTGATTATTGTTTCCAGCGAACTGGGAGGAAGCCTCTGGTGTTGGGCTCATTTATGGCCCCAATGTTGAGACCCTCCTTCTTTGCCCACTTGGCAATGGTCTTATCTCCTTTAAGGATGTGCCAATTATATTAGGTGGTGACTGGAACTTAGTTCAATCTGACAAATTAGATAGGTCAGTTAGTAGGAAGTCACATCCTCTCGCCCAACAAGCCCTGGCTGGTTATATCTTTTTAGGTCTGATCGACCCCTGGAGACTATTTAACTTTAGCTCGGGACTATACCTTTTTTCACCAGTACAATTCCTTTCTAGGCTGGACTATTTCCTGGTAAGTCGAATGGTCATTTCCAGGTTACGGAGACTGACCTGCTCCTAGGGTGATTTCCGATTACTCTCCAGTTAAATTTGTTTGGATCCCGCCTTTCATTCCCAAGAGGTCTTATACATGGGCCCTAAACAACAGTATTCTTAAAGATAGCAACACTCTAAACAGGTTTCGTACCTTTCTGCAAGATTCTATTAAATTTAATTGGGGCACTATCTCTGATTTAGACAAATCTTGGGCCATTCTCAAAACGGTGTGGAGAGGGAATTAATTAGAATAGCTACGGTGAGGAAAGCGAATGCAATCAGAAGATGTCTTCCTGTTTGAATAAAATCAGAGATCTAGAAGATATCCCCAAGATTTGAGATCAGCGGACCAAGATTTGGAGCTGTCCACCTTGGAGAACATGGTATGCTGCACATTGAGGGAGAGGGTGATTAACTCTTCAGTTAAATCTAGAGCTCTGTACATTGGACAGGGTAGTAAAGCTGGTAAATTATTGGCCTGGCAGTTAAAACAAAAAGCTGAATCTAGGTGGTACTGGCCTTGAAATCCCCTGACTCTAATACTCTAGTTACTGACCCTAAAGGCATTTTACAATCCTTCATGTCATTTTATAGGGACCTATATTCGAGTCATCCTCTTTCTGTACATCAACTCTCTCAAATGCATAGGTTTATGAAGGACTTACCTTGCCTAATTTGTCTCAGAGTTCTAGAGTGCAGCTAACTTCCCCCATAACTTGTGAGGAGGTAATGGCGCTATTGAATCACTTAAGACCGATAAGGTGCCTGGCCCTCGCATGGATTCATGCCCTTTTTATAAGGTATTTAAAACTGATATTGCCCATTTCTCCAACAACTTTTTTTCTATTTGGTCTGAGGTTGGAGTCAGGGATGCGTCTACCTTCAAGCCAGAATATTATTACTCAAATCGGGTAAACCCACCGACTTAGTTAGTAACTATAGCCTATTTCTTTACTGAATTTGGATGTAAAAATTTGCTAAGATATTAGCTTCTAGGCTAAAAAGAGTTTGGCATGATCTGATTAGGCTCGGAGCAAGTTGGCTTTGTGGAGGGACGCACCTCGCTGACCATTTTAGAAGCTGTTTTATTTAATTTCGCATCAGCTGCTCCTGTGTGAAGCTTCTCCATCTCGGTGGATGCGGAGAAAGCCTTTGGATTGGGTGGAGTGGACATATATGTTTGACACTCTCATTAAATTTGGTATCCCCAACAATTTATATGCTTAATTAAGATTCTCACTCATGCCCTACTGCCAGAATTCAGTGCAACAATTTAATTTCAGTAGCTTTCCGTTACAGAGAGGAACTCATCAGGTTGCCTTCATCGCCATATTTGTTTAACCTGTATTTAGAACCTCTAATTAGAGCAATTAAGTCTGATAAGCAAATTTACGGCATCATGATTGGGGATCAAGAGCATCAATTGTCGGCATTCTCAGAGATGACATATTGCTATACCTTAGGAATACAACACTATCCTCCCTAGGGCTCTGAGCCTTATTGAAGACTTTAACGGTTTCTCGGGCTATGTTTAATCTCCCAAAACAGTATTTTTCCCTCTTTCTACTAACCTTGTAAAGGGATGGTGTTTATCCTTAGGCCTTCAGTGGCAATCTGAATCTTTAGTTTATCTGGGGATCCAAATCTCTAGGAATTTGGAATAGCTGGCCCAGCTGAACTTGAAGCCAGTCCTTAAATCTATCAGAGAGACTTGGTGAGATGGTCGAGACTTCCCTGTCTTTTCTCAGCGAGGGTCAATACAGTGAAAATGGTGGTCTGGCCGAGAATCTTATACCCTCCTTAACCTGAATTTATTTCTCCCTAAATCCTTGTTTGGCAGCTTAAATAGACTCTGCTCTGAGTTTATATGGAAAAATAAACTGCCTCATAGGTCTTACTCCAAGCTTTGTCGACAACGTAGTTTGGGTGGCCTGCAGTTACCTGATTTTTAGATATTATTTGGCTATATATGTGGCCAGGGCTGTCTTATGGACTGGGAAAATTGACTCTTCTACTACTGCCTAGCTCTTGACCAGGCAATAGCAAGGAGATTTAAAATTAGATTTAGAATCTTTTATACACCACTTGGTCCAAAGTGCCTAAAAGGTTCAGAAATACCCCTTGGGATAGGACATAAGGGTTATTCATCAACTATACGCTGGTTTGAAGGTTAATCCAAGATTTGACCTTTCTCAACCCTTACTCACGGAACCATAATTTTTGATAGGCAACTTGCCCATCAGAATTTATTCTTATCGTCCCGCCCTAAGGTTAGGGTTTCGGATTTTTATGAGGACAATTCCTACTGCCGCTTTTCAGTGTTGGCCTTTAAAATTTGGGGTTAAACCTCAGTATATGTTAAAGTTAGCCCAAATTAGAGCTCTATTTCCTCTTCATTGAGGAATACCAAAAGATCGGGACTTGGGGGAACTTTATGGGTAATTGTCGGATGCGTGTTCATCTGGGAGATTGGTCCAAGTATACCAATTCTTAGTTAAGAAGTTTGACCTGAACCTATCTCCCATTCCTTATTATTGGAAAGTTAACATGTCCCTGGATTGGCCTGAAGGGATCTGGGAGAAAGTCTGGTGGACATCCACACATGCATTAAACAAGATAGATTAAGAGATTCAGTTCAAATTATTGCATAATATGTATTGGTCTCCTGCTAAACTGCATCATTGGAATTATAATTGCTCCCTGCCTGTCTGAATTGTGATGGTTCTTTAGCCACTACTTTCCATAAATTAAGGTCATGCCCCAAAAGTACTGAATTGTGAGGTGGTCAAGAGAGGGCTGAAACCTTTTATGATTTCACAGCATTCTTTATTCCGAGGTATGTATCTTCGGATGTACAAATCTATTTCAAATAGTATTTCAAGAGTCCAGATGGTATTAGTGGCATCGGTCACTAAGTTGGGGATTCTACGCATTGGCGAGATGAATGGACTTTAAGGGTGGTGGGAGGAATTTTTGATCTCGCTACACGCTGAAAGAACTGTTTATGCATTAGCTAATAATTGCATAAATTTTATATTTATTGGAAGAAACTTAACCAATGTTTAAGTGACAAATTTGGTTTTAATATGGGGTAGTGTGTGCTCACCTGGTTTTATCAGGTTCTTTACTTCATTTCTTTTCTTTTTTTTCCTTATATATACCTCTTAAATTAGTTTCTTTTGTCCTTTATTATTTTCTTCTTTCTTCCTGGGTGGTCTCTATCCTGCTAACCTTTCTGTGTTTGTTTTTTTCCTTTTTTCTCTGTATAAACTTAGCCTCCTCCTCTTCTCTGATCATGTATTGTTCTTCCTCTCCTCCCTTTACTTAAGTTTTATTTATTGTTACGGTTTATGACAACGTTCTTTTTCTTCATTCACCCTATATTACTAATATGTGCTTTACGGATAGCTGCGGGTGGGGAGGAGCTGGGGGGGTTGGGGTGGTCAGTATTCTGCTTTGTTATTTTTTATTGTTTTTATAAGTGTTTCTTTGTTTTGTTATTGCGCCTAGTCTCTATCTGTTGTTGGTGTATATAACTCCATATGTGTGCACCTATAAGTTTTTCTTTTTATAATAAAATAATGTTATTTGCAAAAAAAAGAATTTAAAAGGCATCCATATCTCCCCTCTTTAAATTGCTATCAATTTGAATTCAATTTGTAACCCAGTCCTATAGTCCTAGTTAAACCTAAGCCACTTACCTGCTCTGGTGCCGCTTGGTTGAGCCATATATTTCTCCAGTTCATGTTGCTTCTGGCGCCTTGATCCTCACGGTCTGCATCTTGGCATTCTCGCTCTGCTCTCAGTGTTCTCTCTCTGCCTCATGGCATTCTTGGTCCCTCTTCTCCTCTGCAGCTCGCTGTTCGACTTTTTCTCTCTGGAACTCCAGCCCCTTTCTGCACAACTCAATTTGCAGCCTGAGTACTTCTGGATCCAGTATACTGGTGATCTTTTCTGCTGCTGTGGCCTTCATTGACAGTGGCCCTGCTGTCTTCTTCACTGGATCTGGACACAGCACTGGTCGCTAGCCCTGCCAATCTTGAGGTTTGATCCTTTTCAGTCATGGTCTGTGACTCATTGCTCTGGTATCTGCTACCATCAGGGCATCCATGAGGTTCTGTTTGCTGGCTTTCACCTTGAACAGGACTCTCTGTCCCCACACAACTGCTTTAAGTAGTCTAAGTGTGCCTGCTGTAGTTGGAAGCCATCTTCTTCCCTAACTATGGCTACTCTGACTTGCATATTAGGAAAAAATAAAATGAGTAGGAACTTGACTATATGCCAAGTGATATAGTTCTGTCTCCTTTTAAAAAAATAAATCACTGCCTTTTTCTTTCTTTGCAAGTGAGCTGACAGTCTCAAGCTGACACACTGAACAATTAAAGCTTGTAATACCAAATATCGTATCACTGCCAACCAATCTGTCACAAAACCCAATCAGCAGGTCAGGCCCTCTGCTCCCTCATTGCCAACCTCTGAGTGTGGTCTTGGGAACAGTTAACAGAAACAGATTAATCCTCCTGTCTGTTTTGTGGGTTTGAATAAACCTTTGGCCTCAAGTCTAGAGAGATTCAAACTGTAAACCTCTGCTAGCATACCCAATGCTCAGGCTCTGATAATTCTGTCTTCAGGGGCCAGATATCTTTGCCTACGGGCACCTAACCAGGTGTACAAAATGAACCCTTAAAACTCTAATAAAAGACCTCAGATTAAACTCTCACCTTTTTCCAGTTTGATATCACCATTCAGGCTTATACATAGTGTCAGCTTTAACCATATATACTTCACTTGTTAAAGAAAGAAATTCAAAGACAGACCAAGTAGGCTCTAAAATAGTTTTACTAAGACAGATAAAAGTATGTAAAACATAAAATAAAGAACCATATATCACAAAACATACAAATCACTTAAACAAAACAGGTTTAAAAGTGCAGACAAAACATCCTACCACAGTACTCTTAGAATTGTCTTTTCTAAGGTATTCTCATCTCACAGTGCTGAAGATGTTTCTTTTCAGAGTCCAAACATTTGTGTGAAAATGGAAAACTGAATACTGTTTAAAACCTGTCTTTGCCAACCCTTTGTGTGAGGTCATCTAGCTAGTCATCTGTTTATTAAAAATCATACACCCAGGATGTTTTATCATTTTAGAAGGTAAGTTAATTAAGGTTACATCATCAGAAACTCCTTTCCCTTGTGACTTCCCCAATCAAGTTTGTAAATTTTTCATCTATGAGCAGTATCCTCTCTCACACAGACATCAAAGCATTTATGATTTCGCATCAGTGTGCCATAACCTGGTTTCCTCCCTAAATGTCATAAAAGGATACTGATTTCCCTCTTAGCAGTTAAAGCTATATTTAACTTTGATAAACAGGAGATCCTTAAGGCCTGTTCTAGTCTGTAATTAGTTCCTGGCCTCCCAGGTAACACCTTGTATCTAAAACATGGGTGTATGTGTGTCATCTACACGCTGTCTCAGTATCTCTCATGAGAGACAGTCATAACACATTTTTATATTACAAAAGCATACAGTGATCAGAACCAGCTGTCCAAGTGTCACAGTATGTAGCACATTAAGGCTAGGGGCATGTAGTAGACTTTAGACAACTCCTTGGTTTCAGCAATGCTCTATATAGTATCCCATGGAGCAAGACATTTTGAACTTAAAATAATAGTATGGACTGTGAGTCAGAACTATGGCAAGAATGCTCACTCTCCTCCTCTCTGATACTGGATGACTCTCGTAACTCTTTCCCAGTCATCTCCTGACCCTTTTCAGCCATGGATCTCTATGGTATAAGTTTGTTATGCAGCAGAGTTGCCTCAGGTTGAGATCAACTCAAGACCATCTTTACTCTTTCAGCTATACAAAGCAATGCCAAAGTATTCCCCTAGCTTGAAAACCCATGTGTCTATAGTCATTGCTCTTCTAAGCTGCTTTTCTGCTTGTTCCAAATTACAGTAATGTCTACCACTTGCTAGTTATCAAATGCTGGGGGATGAGAGGACCCAGTGTGGCTTGACTGGAGGAGGAGGAGAGAAACTGCATCTGGTGAGTTCATGCATAAACAAAACATGTCAAAGACTATGGCTAGATATTCACTGGCTTGAAAATATATTCACAAAATAGAAATGGCTCAAATATTCTAATTAATCATACCAAGGTATTATCAGTGATTAAGAAGGAAAAAAAACAGAACTAGTTTAACCAACATTTCTTCACTCAGCTCGAGGCCGCTTACCAGAGTGCTCTCAAAGGGTTGAGTCTGACCCCTGCAAATTGTCCTCTACAGGGCTGTTTGCTTGCTTGGAGACAGAATGTTTTGTGTACAGGATGTTTTAGCTCAACTAGAAGCAGGAAAACTGTCATGAGTATTCATGGTCCTGCCCTCCTTGAAATGCTATAAGAAAGGGAGCCAAGTGAGCAAGTCATGGTTATGTTTGGTCAAACAGTAAAAGGAGTCAGCCTATAGCTGTGACAAGGCAGGGCCTGTGGGCCCATGGATGGTAGCAGATTCCTGGCTCTGGGTGGCACTGATCCCTATCAAGGTATCCAGAGTTCTGCCAACAGGCTCCAGGAGGACTGGTTTCCAAGGAGAACCTCAAGGACATCAGTTAAAGCAGGAGCCAGGTGGCACACCAGGGGAGGTGGAGGGGCACCCCTTAAGGGTGCTCACAGGGATTCTTGCAGATCTACTCCAACCAGAAGAAACTAAAAAAGCTAAACTATTAGTGGAGCATCTATAAGTATGCCATGCAGTAGAAATGTTCAGGGAAAACCTAGGCACAGTTGTACTTTATATTACTGTATATTCCCCTGGCAGGTAGTCAAATAAACTGTTAGGAGGAGGGGCCTTACAAATGTTGGGCTGGTAAGTCCCCATGAGAGAGGCCAGGCATGGATTTTTATTTTTTATTTTAGTTTTTGTTGACCGGGTAAGTGCACTAGACAAATCCTGCCTATTCTCAGGCACAACCGGAGGAGGGGATACAGATGGAATGCCAAGTGACCTTGAACCAGATTAAGCTGTTGGTGGTATTTTTAGTGAATGAGGGAATTTGGCCAGGACACGGGAAATTCCCCTGTTTTCGATAAGTGCCATGGGATCTTTAACATCCACCTGAACTACCACCAATCCAAGCAGATGGGACCTCGGTTTAACGTCTCATCCAAAAGACGGATGCCTCTTTCTTGCTATTAATATGCTGCTATAAGGAGCCAGGTACAGCAGACTGTCACAAGCCCACTCCTGTGGGTGGGATTTCTCTCTCTGCATCACAGCAAATCCCTCTTTGATGGGGAGAATGGGGGTCAGAGATACCCTTTCTGAGTGTGAGGGGATACAAATACAGTCTTGAGTCTGTGTTCCTGGGGTATAACCCTTTCAGCCACTGCACCAGAAAGCCAGAGGTGTTTATAGGCTTTGGGGGCCCTATACACTGGATTATGTGTCTTCCCAGAAATACAGTGCTCAGTTCAAATGCCACCACAGGATCCTCCTGAGACCCTTCGTATTTCCTCCTCTCATTTCATCATGAATTTCCCAATGGTACTTCAATTTGATAATGTTTAGCCTTAAAACAGTTACACAGGTGGTATTGTTTGAACAACTTTTACCCAGGCAGTCACACACACAAATGATATTGGCAGAATTATTTGAAAAAATAAGCCAAAGGCTTTACTAATTAAATTAATAAGAAAACTGTAAATAACAGTAAATATCAAAAAGATAAAATAATTTGGAGAGTGGTTACAGGATATCGAACATAAAAGGAAAGTATACAAAAAACCTACACTTTAAACTCTGAGGTTGAAAGTCTACCTTGAGTCCTTAGTTGGAATTTTGAAGTGCAGAAGTGTCCTTACAAAATGTGGTACAGGAAGTCTTGTCTGTCAGTGATCCAGGAGAACCATTGTCTCTGTTCAAAACAACAGGAGCCAACTGCTTCAAGTAAGAAAAATGACAGAAGGTAACAAAAGGCAGCAAAAGCCCAGATACCCTTCTGCATCCTGGTTTAAGGGGTTCAAGAGGGCTGGTTCAGTTAATGTGGCTAGCCCTGTGACTGGCTAGAATTTCAGTTTCTATGGCTACCCAACAAATCAGAGTTCAGTATGATAGTACAATAACATAGATATGCAGTTTCTGAACATAGAAAAAAACATGAGCTTAGCTTGCTCAAAGTAGATTCTCTGGGGATATTCCAGTCTTCCCTGTTGGGAGATGACCATTGTTACTCAACCCTTAATACAGCTGTTTACATAAATAGTAGCCCTATTCAGTTGTAATGAGCTTAAGTCACTGCAGACTTCTCAACACAAAGTATTCCCAGAGATCCCAACTCTTCATGAGGTCCTGTCCTTTCACAAACAAATGGGCCTACATTGTCTCCCAGCAATGCTTAATCATTCTTTGTCTCCTTGTAGATACTTTAATTTACTCCAGTTTCCTGGCTAGCAACAAGCAGCTTTTCTGCCCAGTAACAGGAATTCCAATCTCAGTCTAGGGCTTTGGTGTTTTGTACCCATGATGCTTTGCACTTACACTGGCTACCATGGGTGTCTCAAATGCATTATATATTATACATAAGTTTTACAAAACATGTCCCAACATAATAAAATATGGTCTTATCTCACACACTCCTCCCTCCTTAGTAGAACCTGGGAGGTGGGACACACCCCTTTCTAGTAAGGGTTTTCACTGGTTCTGCTCTACTCTGACTTGTGGGACAGATCATCTGCATTGGTATTAACAGACCCTGACCTATGTCTAATGTCCATGTCATGGGCCTGTAGCACAATGATCCACCTAAAGTCTCCCATTTGTTTTTTTCATCTGGTTTAGCCACATCTGAGGGTTGTGGTCTGTCTGTATCTCAAGGGCCTCCAATAGAGGCACAACTCTAGCTTTAAATGACCACACCAGGGCAAGGCATTCTTTTCCACAGTAGAATACGCCTGCTGTCTGGGAAGTAGCTTCTACTTAGGTACAAAATTGGGTGATCCTTACCTTGTTGGGACCACTAGCTGAGAATGGCACCAATCCCCACATCCAATGCCATCTGTCTGAACAACAAATGGTTTAATGTAGTCTGAGCTAGCCAGCACAGGGGCACACGCAGTGCAGCTTTACCTGGGTGAAGGCCCTGTTACATGCTGGGTCCCACTTTTACTTTCTGGGGTTGCCCTTTTTAACAAGCTAGACAGGGGAGCTGCCAGGGTGCTGCAATTTAGTACAAATTTTCTGTAGTAGCCTGCAGTCCCCAGGAAGCTTCTGACCTGCTTCTGGGTCTATGGTCTGGGCCATGCCTCAATGGCATCTATCTTGGCCTGATTTGGATGTAGCTGTCACCTCCCAATATATGTCCCAAGTATGATACCTCAGCATGGTAACCTGGAATTTTTTGGCCTTTACAGAGTCCTGCCTTCTGTATCCTGCCTAACACTTCCTTCAGATGGGACAGGTGTTATTTCCAGCTGGTACTGGAGATGGCAATATTGTCCAGATAAGCCACTGTGTGCTCTTCAGTACCCTGTTACACCTGGTTGACCAACCTTTGGAATGTGGCTGGGGCATTCTTCATCCCAAAGGCATCACCTTAAATTTGAAGAGGCCTATTGGGGTGATGAAGGCTGACCATTCCTAGCTCTGGCAGTCAAGTCCACCTGCCAGTACTCCTTTGTCAGTCTCTATGGTTGTTAGGTAGTTACCCCTCCCAATTCATCCAGCAGCTGGTCTGTCTGAGGCATTGGGTGGGCACTGAACTTTGTGACTGCACTTAGTCCACATTAATCCACACAAAGTGGGCAGACCCATCCAGCCTCGGGACGAGGACTCACGGGCGAGGCCCAGGGACTGTGGGATTTCTGGATTACCCTAACTCCAGCATTTCCT